>JANBXA010000740.1:39837500-40437500 GCA_030556225.1 Cricetiscus sungorus | reverse complement strand
TCTATGACCTAATGGTTGCTAGGTTGTACCTGCACTGAACACGCACACACTTTTCTTGTCCTTAGTCCCTAAACAATATTGCAGAATAACTACTTACACAGCATTTACATTGTATTAGGTTTGGTAAGGAACCTGGAGATGATTTAAGATACGCTGGAGGATGTGTGTAGTTTATATGCAAATGCTGCCACATTTTTCTAAAGAGACTTGAGCATCTGTTGACTTTGGTACCTGAGGGAAGTCCTGGAACTCATCCCCCATGGACACTCATGGACAACTGTGCTCCAAGGATTGCTGAGAAGAGTAACAATATGAGTGAAAATGCTTAAGGCACTACTTAGCGTGTAATAAACACCCCGTGTGGTGGCTTTCTTTCTCTTTCACCTACCTGGGGCTTATTAATCACCTAGTAATTGCTAGGCACTGTTCTAGGCACCGAGTTCAAAGCAGCAAATTAAAAAGAACTCCCTAGTTTCACAGGACAGACTTCAAACTGGGGGTGGCAGATCATAAACAGGCAAATGCAGATGCAGAAAAGAGCCGTGATGGTAGCTTAAAGTGTTAGGAGTGAGGGCAGGGGTATGACCCACTCCTCTATAAATGCAGTCATAGAAGCTGCTCGGTTAAATGACAGTTGAACAGAGACTGGGGTGACCTGTGTGTGTCCCCAGAGGAAGCTTATCTTAGGCTAGGGGAATGGGGGAAGGGGGCGCAGCATGGAGGCCCATGCAGCTTGAGCGGGTAACTAGAGAAGCGGTGGCATAGGCAGGAATCTGGATCATCTAGGGGCCTGTGAGCGTGGGGGGAGGCTCCCAATGTTTGCTCTGCAGGAAATCCTCTCCAGGGCTTTTCAGCAGCAGAGTGACCCGACCTGACTGACTGTCATTTTAAATGGAGACTCTGGCAGCTGGGTGTCGCACAGACTGAAAGGGAAGGAAAAAGTGGGGTGAGAGGTTAGGACGCTACTGTTGTAATCCAGGCAGGGGACAGCAGGAAGTTGGTCTGGGGCGGGCGGGGGAGGGGCTGCAGAGTGGGGGTGTGTCACATCTGATGAGCTTTCTGAAGGCAGGGTTGGAGAGTAGGAGAGGAAAAGGAGTTGGAACAACCCCAATGGATGTACTCTTCCCCTGACTATACTCCCAGTCCCTCCCTTCACAGACCTGAGTGACTGGAAGCATTGATTTGCCCTTTACCGAATGGCAAAGGCTGCCTTCCACATGCTGCCTGGTATGGGGGTGGAGAGAACAAAAGAACATTCTCAGAGAGCTTTTAAACATATCAGACAGGGGGAACTGCACATCTGATGAGGGAAGTGCACAGAATAACCATCTACGAGAGAATAACCCGGCTGAAGGCAAGTGCCAACACACAGCAGACAAGAGGGGGCTGGGCTAGGGTGTGACTGAGCACTGGACACTCACCCATGTCTGTGAGTTCAATGTTGGGCATTGAACGAAAGACAAAGGAGGGAGGGGTAGGCCAACCTTCAGGAAGGGGGGGTAATTCATGGCAACTCAGGTTCAGACACTGCTCTTTGAAGGTCACCTTCTTGACAAATTTCAGTGAAGTGACTGTCTCAGACTTCATTGTCCTGTAGCTTATTGTCACAGCTACTAGAATCTTAAGCTTCCTTACAAGCCTTCTCTCCACTGTGTCCTTCAGTACACTATGTCCTGTCCTCAAACCACGGTGTCTTTGGGGCTGAGAGCTGTGTACAAGCAGATACATATACACATGTGTGCATACAACTATATGTGCATACCCTCACACTTTCACCTGTACTAACACACATCCTGATTCATGTGAACACTTGACTCTCATACCTGTGTTCCCAGGACTAGCCACTCTACCAAGGACTTTCACCTCAGTGGACATACCCTTTGCACGTTGATGGTGTCACGATCGTCCTAACACTGGTTCTAAGCCCTAGAGTCAACTGTATACCATGTAAATATTGGCATCCCATGGGCCTGATCTTGCTTTGCTGTCTTGTCAATCTCTCTGATGGATCTGAATAAACTATTTTCACTCTCGGCTCAAAAACTGAAACCAGTTCCTCACTCCTAGAAAGACCAAGCTCCTGTTCCTCAGCCAGACCTTTCCTTCTCCCCCTAATCCTGTCTCATTCCTCTTAGAGGATCCCAATTTTCTATTCAAGAAAAATGGAGTGGAGAGTCAGCAGTTTCTGGATAGATCTAGATGTGTCAGTCCTTTCCAACATAACCTCCATGACAGCCTTGAAGGTAGACCTAGACCTGTTCACTCTGGAGATGGAGAGATGGATTCTTGGGTAGAATGACAGCCAGCAAGCCACAGGGCTGGTGTGAGAGTACTCACACCCACACCTTTCCCACCTAACTCCCTGGCGCCCCACATTCACATCAGCTTCCCACAGACGAGAGCTGGCTCAGGGTCTTCAATTCCCAATATCTTCTCTTGCTATGTTCTTCCTACACCCTGTTCCAGACCCCACCTCCCTACGGCAGTTATGACCCAGACCCTAGTCCTTCACTAAAGCTAACTTCTCCCCACTAGCCATTCGGCACTGGCTTCCTCCTGCTCATGTGTGAACCCGCCTCTTACAGTATATCATCCTCAGCTCCTGCTCCTACCTTTTCATCTTGTTCTTGTGAACTGTAAGCTCTCTGAGGATAAGTCTTTATGCTTCAGAACTCAAGGCTGACTAAGGGACAGTGTAGTTCTTGCTATTTGCTCTTGTTACCTCACTGGCAATAGTTCTTAAGCGTGTATGTTCTTACTTTTCCTTCTCCTAGAGCATACTTGATATTTACTGTCTTTGTATATAGTTTTTTTCTCAAGCCTAAATCTTTCCTTTAGACTAAAAGGGGAGTTGTAGTGAGATATCCATCCCATCTGCACCTGTGTCCATGCCCCAATGGGTCCATAAATTCTTAGGGCTATGAAGATCTGGTAACAACTAGTTCTTTACCAGGAATATTCAAAACAACTTCAAATGGGCATCACTTGTATGTGTGTTTATGTGTTTCCTCTAGCTAGCATGGAAATCCTTGTCTGAAACTACAAAATTAAATAGGATAAGGAGGATAGGGAGCTTTGTGATGTAAGAAAAATATTGTTATAGCATTAGTGGCGGTGAACTACAGAGCCCAACTGAGGGGGAAGTTTCCTTCCTTACATGCAGTTTTCCACTGCTCTAAATGTTCTGGAACATTTCATTAAAGAAAAACAAAAAAACCAAAAAAAAAAAAAAAGCCAAACTCCTTTAATTAATGTTGGGAAAAACAATATTAAAGGTAATATTCCTAGCCATCTTGAAGATATTCAAGTAAGAAATAAAAGGAAGATGGGAGAGGTAGCCACCCACTGAGGAGGGAGGGAGGGGAAAGAAAGCTTTACATGTGATCTTAAGAGAATGGATTCTCCCTGGAGTTTAGAAAGACAAGATTTACAAAGACAAACAGGGAGAGTTTTGAACAGTAACAACATGGTGTCCAATTGGGGGAAAAAGGACCAAGATTCAAGACCAGAGCTCCTGTCTAGGAAAAAAAGGGCATAAATAGTTGCAAAGGAAGAAACTCGGCCTGGCAGTAATGGCCCACACCTTTAACCCCAGTATTCAGGAGGCAGAGGGAGGTGAATCTGAGTTCAAGGCCATCCTGGTCTACAGAATGAGTTTCAGGACAGCTAGGGCTGTTATACAGAGAAACCCTGTCTCAAAAACAAACAAACACAAGTAACAAAAAACAGCAAAAAAGGAAGAAACTCAAGGAACACCCAACATTTGGCCCAACACCCCAGAGACTGAAGAACCTCCAAACCCCTGAGATGCACCATGGGAAACCAGAGGGAGGAGGAATACAGCCAAATGTCACTCATCTGCCCACTCATGCCACATTAAAATTAAAATAAATAAAAAATAAAATAAATAAAAAAATCCAGCAGCCAGTTAAATGTGTATGGTAAGACACTTAAGCAGAAGGAAATTATATGCGTGTATATATTACATATGTAAGAAATATGTATGCAGATGTATATATCTGAACTATATGTATATATCTCCTGCTATTGGCTCTGAGTCCTCCATCCTTTCACTTCAGCCCCAGAGGCAATCACTGTTATCATTTATGTCTACTTCCCAGGGATATTGTATACATATATAAGTGCGGGGGTTTGTGTGTATGTATGTGCGTGGAGGGTAGCTTGGGTACCCAGGTACTGTTCCTTAAGCACTATCCACCTTTTTTTTTTTTTTTTTTTTTTTTTTGCCTTTGGGTAGGGTTTCTCACTGGCCTGTTGTTACTCACTAAGTATGATAATCTGGATGGCCAGCTGGGATCTGCTTATCTCTGTCTGCTGAGAAATGAGCTTGTTCGACCTCTTCCTTTTCCTTTCCTTTCCTTTCCTTTCCTTTCTCCTTCTTTCCTTCCTTCCTTCCTTTCTTCCTTCCTTCCTTTTTTGTTTATTTCTAGAGACAAGGTTTCTCAGCGTAACCACTCTGGCTGTTATGGAACTCATAGAGATCTACCTGCCTCTGTCTCCCAAGAGCTGGGATTAAAGGCATGTGCCACTATGCCTGGCTTTCATTGTTGGTTTGTTTGTTTGTTTTGAGACAGCCCTGACTATCCTGGAATTCACTCTGTAGACTAGAATGGCCTCAAATTCACAGACATTCTCCTGCCTCTGTCTCCCAAGTGCTGGGATTAAAGGTGTATGCCAACAACGCCCAGTCAAGTTCAGCTTTTTAATGTGGGTTGTCTGGGTAAAAAGGAAGGCAATTTACCAGCTGGGCCACCCATCAAGTCCACAAACATGTTTTTAATGTAAACCAGCATACTCTGCAATTTACTTTGTCCTGTGGTGTCAGCTGTTAACAGGCTTAGGTGGCTCAGGGAAGTATATTCCCATCACCAACCCATCCTATCCCATCCCCATCCCATCCTCCAGACCTCAACCCAATCAAACAACAAAAAGCCAAGTGACACCATTCCTCTACCCTGGACACTCCCCCACCCCCAGGCTTGATAAATGTCACAGTCTTGTGGGGAGAGCCCGGCTTCATGCAGGCAAAAGCAAGCTCTACTGCTGAGCCACCCCCCTCGCCTAGTATCCCCACTCTCGAAAAGATGTCCTTCCTCTCTCATTCAGGGCAATCATGTCTCAGGCATAAGGACCAAGGACTGTGTGTGGAAGAGAAGCCATATCCAGCTTCTGATGGCAAAGGGAAGCTGAAAGAAAGCTGTCTTTCTGTGTGTGCTAACTGCACCAGTCCTAACTGGCCCTGCTATGGGTCCAGCCTTGCACGGAAGAGTCAAAGATTGAATCCCATCTGAGCAGGACACACACAGCAAGAGCATCCCGAATACACATGGCTTTCACAAAGAAATCTGTGAACCTGCACCATGGAATCAGTACCCTTACTGGATCAGGCTTCTGAGCACTGTGCCCAAGGGAGGGGCCCGGTGGGGGCTAGCTCATCTCTTGGTGCTGTCACTGCTACCACCAAAGAGCCTGTCATTAAAGCTTTGTCCCTGGTTTTCTGATTTACATGTACAAATAGTCGCTGTCAGGGGCATGAGCCCCAGAGAGCAATAATAGATTCTGGTAGTAGCAGATGCAGGAAATAAAAACAAAAATGAAACACACCAGCCTGGCAGAACTCGATGCCGAGAGGAGTCCTGGGGGATGGAAGCCTGCTGGGTATGCAGGCCTGAGAGGAGACAGCAGTAAAGTATTGACTGCTGGGTCTCTTGTAAAAGCCAGTACAGGGTGTTTTTTAAAAACTGTGGTAACGATATACAGGCATACTACCCTGAATGTGCCTGATCTCATCTCAGAAGCTAAGCAGGGTCAGGCTACTTCGATAGGAGACTGCCTGGGAATACTGATTGCTGTAGGCTTGAAGGGCAAGAACATACACCATGCCTACCTTTAATCTCAGCACTTGGGAGGCAGAGGCATGCAGATCTCTGAATTTAGAGGCCAGCCTAGTCTACAGAGTGAGTGCTAGGACGGCTGGGGATTCACAGAGGAACCTTGTCTTACAAAACAAACAACAACACAAATTTATGGTAGCATACATATAATGCAATGCAACCCATTGACATAATTACATTCACACTGCCCTGCAAACTTCGCCACTACTTGGTCTTAATATTCTCCTGTCGCCCCAGCAGAAGCTCTGTGACTTTTAAAGCAACAAGAGCCCATTCTCACCTGCTCCAGGCCTTGCCCACCCTAATTCCCTTCCTGCTTGATGACTTTTCTAATTCCAAATAGTTCATAAAGAGGAATCATACAGCGTTTTATCATTTCATAACCTTTATTTTGCTTAGTACACTGTTCCTAAGGCTCATCCATGTTGTAGCACGAGCCAGAGTGGCACTCCTTTTTGGCTGAATAATATTCCATTGGGTGGTTATGGTGATCCAATCCACCAGTAGATGAAGACTTGGTTATCTTTAGAATATGATCAGTCAGTGAGAAAATTCATAAATCAGAGTGTGCAAATACATGTTTGAGTCTACAGGGTTTTTTATTTTTTAATTTTTATTAAAATTAATAATTTTAATGGTTGGCTCAAATGGTAATTCTCTGTTCACTTTTATGAAGATCCACTGTGTCCAGCAGTGGCTACCCTAGTATTTATGGGACTGGCTCAGGAGGTAGAGTGCTGTGCACATTGGTTTTAAGAGACCACAGGACATGCTTGTCTGCTTGGAATGGGTACAAAAAGCACCAAGGGCCTTAGGAGAAATAATCCCCTGACTCTCTATAGTTGCTTTGTAGTGTATTCATACATATTTGGGAGAAGGTCCACCCTAAAGTTACACCGTAGGAGGCAGCTCTCCATAAGGTCCACTCTTCACTTCTGATAGACGGCATCTGCTCTAAGTTGTTTGACCTGTTGTGTCTACTGTACCATCCTGCCAGAGCCGGGCTTGGCAACATGGGATCCCTCAAGGCAGGAAGTGGGTATGGCACCCTTGGTGCTTAACTCTACCATCACCAGAGCACTGATATTAGTACATCATCCCATACTCTGCCAGGCACGCCCTTCTCCTGTCAGGCTCCCGTGGTTAACTCCTGCCTACTCTCTAGACTCAGTTTGGGTGTCACTCTTCTATATTGTATCTTTGGTGGAGTGGAGTGCCCATCTCTGGCTCCCACAGTGCTTCCCAAATTTATTCTGGAGGCTCTTATCTCCTACTTCTTGTTTTCAAGTTACTGACCTATTATCCTACCACATTATCAACATAATGAGAGTAGAGAATGAGCATCTTATCTCTGCATCCCTAGCCCTAGAACAAGCCCAACACATTGAATGAATAGATGAATGAGAATAAAGAATGAATGAACCATGTTGCTTAATGAATGTCCATTGAATGAATGGGTGTATGAATGAATGGGGTCCCAAGGACTGAAATGTGCCTGGTACATAGACTTGGCCTATAGCCAAGCCCTCATTCATTCATCCACTCATTTATTCAGTACAATCACTTCTATGTGTCAGTCTCTGTCAGGTGCTGAGGTCCGATGCCAATGAGATCCAGGTTCTGTTCTCAGGAAGCCCACCAAAGAGCAGACATAGACAGAAGTAAACAAGAAGTATACCCCAAATGACTCGACTGCCCCAGAAGCACACAGGGACTTGAATCACATCAAAAGACCAAACAGAGCTTCTCAGCTCCAGCAGTTCCTGGGCACAGCTGGCTGTGGAAGGAGTGGCCCAATTAACATGCTGCACACACCTGTGGGTGTCTGCACAGAGGATTTAGGGGTGAGAGAATTAACAATCAGGAGGGTTTTTTGGAGCTCCCAGAACCCAGCCCAGCTCACATCAGAGACCTCATTCTCCTTTAGGGATTCATTCACTCTGCACAGCTGGTTAATTTTTCATCAAGAGGTGGGGGTTGGGAGAGTGCTCTGATCCTATACTCTTTCATGCTGGAGATGGGGAGAGAAACACAACAACCTATCTACTTTATTAATATTATTATTATTATTATTATTGATGAAACAGGAGCAGATTGTGGTTACCAGGCAAGACCAAACCCTCACAAGGCTTGTGCTGCTGCTGGCTGATTAACAGTTATTGGGCAAAGGATAAAGCATCCAGAAGGTGCTTATACATTTAATGAGCACCGGGTGACATTCTAGCGGTGAGCAGGAATTGTTTTAGGGGAGTGATTTAAGGCTCTCATCTTCTGCCCCAACTTTATTCCCCCTTCCACTCAGATCTGGCTAAATTCAGTCCCACTCTGGCCCTGGGTGGGCCACACATCCTTTTTCCCCAGGGACTCAGTCCTGACGACACCTGTTACTGTTCAAATCTGACCCAGAAATTGAAAGTTTGAGCCTGACAATGATGTCAGGGGAAAAATAAGACGGTGACCTCTGAAGTATCAACATGTTTCACTTCTGTGGTCTCACTTGATTCTCATTAAGAGCACTTACTGGATGCCTTCTAAGTGCCCCTACATTGAAAGGGACCCCATAATGCAGTGAGATGACAACAAGACTCAGGTGACAAAACTATATCATCTGCAGAGATGACAGGAGCATCAAGCTGTTGGGTGAGAATGGAGCAGCTAAGCACCATCCCCTGCATGGTGTCATCCATGAAGGATGCTCTTTTGTCTTTTCTCAAGTGTATCCAGACAGGAAACTCCCGTAGGATGATGGAGAGAGTTCACCTGCTCAGCAGGGCCCAGCATGGCTGGGGGTTCAGCCGGCGGGGCTGAGAACCTTCCAACTGTCCGTTCTCATAGGACCTCTGTGCCTGAGATAACTGAGGGAGATGGGTTCAGATCCGCAAAAAGGTTCAAAGCACCTACTACTTACTGTGTGCTGAGTTGTGCTGTGTTGCCACCAGCTATGTGGATGATATCATCCCCTCTCTGAAAGAAGGCAGTTTTGTTATTGAGACAGAGACTACAGGGAAGAATCTGATAGATGGTGTACTCTAAACAGCAGGCAGCAAAGATTATGAACCTCCTGGGGATGTGGCTAAGATGCAGACTCTGACTCCAGGGTCTGGATTGAGTAAAAGCATGCAGAGGCATTTTTCACAATCTCCTGGTCCGTGCTGTTATCACTGATCCTTGGACCACACTTTGAACAGTGAGGCCCCATCCTGAGAACTCACAAGAGCCAGGGTGGTCAGACAGCACCTGCCTAGAGGGTGTGTATGCATACATGGTTTGCAGAGAGCAGGGGCTATAAAGCATCAAGTAACAATATGCAGAGCAGAAGAAAAAGGCGGTGGTTGTCTTTCACAGGCATTTTATGAGACAGACAGTCATGGGACACTAAGGGAGGAACATTACAACACAGAAGAACAGACTCAAGGCTGGGAGCCCGAGACAGTCTCCAGCCTTGACCGTGTGACCTTGGAGCAGCCACTTCCTCAATCCAGAAGTGTTTACAAGGAATCCAGTGATTCTCAACCTGGGCAGCATATGAGAACATTTGGGAAACTTTTAAAATAACAAGGGCCTGGCCATCTTCCCAAGGGTTTTTATGTAGTGGTCTGGGGTAGGGCTCAGGCCCAGGTAGTGTTAAAAAGCTCATGTGTAGCCTGGGCCCAGAACTATCCTGCGAGACCACTGACCTCTGAAGTCCCGCTTAACTTCCTCATCTTTTCTTACAAACATCGAGGGCCAGGAGTCCTGGCTTCCGTTCCTGGGCATGTGGCCTGGAGCAAAACACAAGATCAGAGAGCCCCTAAGAAACCTTCTCCACTGTGCCAGAAGTTTGAGCAGGGCTGTGGAGGAGGCCAGGTGGAAGGGCCTCCCTGCCCATCTGGTTCCCATTAATCTCCAGGCATGTTTCACATCCCAGGCAGGTACTTGGAGCTGGGAATAGCCCCCTGGGTGGCCCTCAGCCGGGCCCTTTCAAGCCAAGCCCTGCTGACAAGCTACAGGGCTCTGTGAGGCCCTCCTGGCTTCCAGGCATCGTCCTGTCTTCTCTTGGGGATAAAATTCCCCTAACAAATAAGAAACCAAAGGAGGCAGGCACAGAAGCCTGGCCTCCCTTTCATTAGCAGTCTGTCACAGAGCGTGAAGGACTCCGATAAATTCTGCAGCTCAGCAGCTGCCGAGGAGACCCGGGAGGAAGAAGATTCATTTGCTCTCTCAAAAGACTAGGTCTTCAGGAATTTTCAATTCCTTTCCTCCCCCACCTACTCAGCCAGGAATTAGCCCAAAGCCACATGTTGTCCAAGGTCAGCCCAGAGATATCCAGACATAGGGGGCTGGAAGGAGTCACTGGTTGACTGAGAAGGCATGGGCATAGGGGAAGGGTCAGGTCCTGGGCACCCCGTCTTCTCTGCAGACATGGGAAGAGGAATGAGCTCCTTTCTACATTTGATGATGAATGTGTCCTTCCCCAGGGCAGTAGCTACTTGGTATGAGTTGCCCCACCAGGCTCAAGTTTGCCAGGTCTGGTTGGTGGAGGTGCAAGGGTAGGCATCTTGCATGGGGACTGCCTTGACTGTGCCCTTCCCAAAGCCCTGCTGTGACCCCCTCATCCACAGTCTGTGGAAAAAAGACATGGCACTGTGGTTGGGTCTGGGCTTCGGAGTCAGCTGAGTCTCAGTGTTGCCATCTACAAAGCCACGTGACATTGGCTAAGCTAATGAACCTTTGTGCTCCCTTCAATAAAATGGGAATAATAAAATGTGTACCTCATAAAATTATTATTGCCATATCCTGAGAGGTAGAAAAGCCCACAGCAAGGAGAACCTCCTCTTCTCCTGGCCTGGCAAGCTCCCAGGCAGCCGGGAATGCAGAAGTGCTTGCTCCAGAGTCCACATAGCACATGTGTTCCCGGATGAAAGCAGAAGCAGTGCCCTCCCTCTTGGGAAGGGACAAGGAGAACTCATCCTGTGGTCTGCGTACACACAGTGTGTGCTGTCCTTGAGCGCTCTGATCAAGGCATCTCCAACACCAGCCCTTAGAACAATGGGATGGACCAAGGGCGCCCATGGCTACAGATGTTCCCAAAGCCAGAGAACTCAAGGCCAGATGCTCAAGAAACTTTGTGACAGGGAGGAATTTGCCAATTCAAAGTATAACCCTGGCCACAGTCCCACCAATCCTGGTGGCCTGAACCTGAGGCTGACTGTATGGGCAGGTGTTCAAGACTCCTTTCCCCTATGACTTCAGTAGGCAGCAAGAGCAAGGAGTGGTCGTATGTAAACTCAGGAAATGCACAGGGCTGGCACGGTGCCCACCAGCTCATATCTGTAGATTAGATGCTGAAACTCACTTAAGAGCAGTGAGCAAAAATCCATTTCTGGACCAGCATGGTAGCACAGTGGGTAAAGGTGCTTGCTGCCAATCCTGACAACCCGAATTTGATCCCTGAGACTTATATGGCAGAAGGGTAAAAACAAACAAACAAACAACAACAACAACAAAAAAACCAAACCACCAACTCCTGCAAGTCTCCTGTGTGTGTGTGTGTGTGTGTGTGTGTGTGTTTTTGTGTGTCTGTGTCTGTGTGTCTGTGTGTCTGTGTGTGTGTCTCTGTGTGTGTGTGTGTGTGTGTGTGTGTGTCTGTGTGTCTGTGTGTCTGTGTGTCTGCATGTGTGTCTATGTGCGCTCACACAATGTATTGGAAACTCCCGGAACTGGAGTTAAAGGCAGTTGGGAGTCCTGGGATCTGAAAGCAGGTCCTCCACTAGACAGTACTCATTCTTAACTACTCAGCCATCTCTCCAGCCCTGGGGAAATGTTCCAGAAAGTGCTTAACTCTTTAGTTTCCTTCCTTCCTTCCTTCCTTCCTTCCTTCCTTCCTTCCTTCCTTCCTTCCTTCCTTTTTTTTTCCTCCTCCTTCTTTTTCTTCTTTTTAAAATTTTGTGTGTTTTGCTCACAAGTCTGTCTATGCACCATATGTATGCAGAGCCCACAGAGGGCAGAAGATGGCATCAGATCCCCTGGGATTGGAGTTAAAGACAGTTGTGAACCACTGTGTGGGTGTCAAGAACCCAACCTGGGTCCTCTGGAAGAGAGACAGTGCTTTTAACCTCCAAGCCATCTCTCTAGCCTGAATTCTTTACTTTCCAGGGGCACTTCCTAAAATACTTATAAGGTATGATTTTGCTTTTTACAATTTAATTTTTGATTAATTTGATTTTCAAAGATGCAAGTATTTGGAAATCCAAATATATAAGGCTCTCAGATTTTCAGTACCTGCCTACTGCAGGTGTTTTGGGGTTTTGTTTGTTTTTCATTTGTTTGTTTCTATGTTGTTTGTTCAACTGGTTGGTTGGTTTGGGGTTTTTCAGACAGGGTTTCTCTGTGTAGCCCTGGCTGTCCTGGAACTTGCTCTGTAGACCAGGCTAACCTCAAACTCAGAGATCCGCCTGCCTTTGTCTTCTGGGTGCTGGGATTAAAGGTGTGTGTCACCACTGCTTGGCTCTACTGCAGTTTTTAACCTGTCTTTGAGGTCAGTGCTGTAGTCTAGCATTGGTTCTAAGCATCCATGCTACCCAGGTACATCTACCATGAACTGAGCATGCACTATGTGCCTGGCCCTGGGTTGGGGCTTTTCTTATGGTGCTTTAGGAACCCTCACCATGCCACGCCCTCACTTGTGGCATACATTCTAAAACCAGTGGTGTGCCAACTTAACCAGCTCTCTAGAAAGGTATTTCACTATAGTTAGTTTTGAGCTATCAAAGTAAAATCACCAAACACAAAATTGGGAAGAGACTCAGATTATATAATACAGTATTTTCCCTATGTATCTGATAGGTAGAATGCTGAGGAAGGCAAGAATTTTGAATATTTATTATCTTTGTTTTTAATACAACATAATTTATTTTGTTTATTTTTGTTGTTGTTATTTTGAGACAGGGTCTGTGTAGCTCTGGCTGTCCTGGAACTCACTTTGTAGACTAGGGTGATTTTGAACTCACAGAGCTCTGCCGGCCTCTGCCACCTGAATACTAGGATTAAAGATCTGTGATACTATGCCCTACTTAATACATTTGACACTAAATGTATGTGATTTAATTTTAATAATGGCTGTGTATATCCACTGGCTTGTGAAATTTCTGACAAATGAACAGTCAGTTCTGTTAAGCAGAACAGCAGCCCACTGCCTAGAACCCAGCTGCTGTTCCCCTGGTTACTGTTGGTGATCATGCCCCCATAACAGTAGGAATAACACCAGTTCAGCAAGAGAGGTGCAACAGACTACAGGCTGAGTCATTTGCTCCCCACCTTAGATGCGGGTGTAAGGGAGTAACATGGAAACTTAAAGACATCAAGCTATTCAATATTGGATCAAATCTAAGCTTGCTAGCCTCTCAAGACTGTGAATGGGAAGTTTTCTGTTTAGTCTATGCTGTTTATGTCTCCCTTCAGGGCTCTTGTGTTCGTGCTCTGGGGTAGAGTTTCTCAGTGTTCCTTCAAGTATAACGTTTGAGACCTAGGGTTCAGTAAGAGCACCGGCTAAATCCCCATGTTGGTCTCTGAGCCAGTGAACAAGCCATACTCCATAGGCCTTGGATCCTCCGCCTCAAAGCGAGGGGACAACAGTTTGCATAGTCCTGTTTGCTCCAGATTCTAAGGCATGATGGGTCAGCATTTCTGCCCAGCAGGTCTCTAGGGCAAGGAGGAGCCTAAATCCCATCCTCTGTCATGTAGCCAGCCAGCTTGTTCCCAGATAGGGCCACTTTGTTATTCTCAAAGTAGAGCACTCTCCCACTATGCTAGACAGTTACAAAGTAGCGGCAGACTGGACACCTAAACAGCTGGACCAAGAGGTGCCTTCACAGAAGGTGGGAGCGCTCAGTGATGAGACAGCCAGATGAAGAATGGTTTGAAAAGGGCTGTTCAGATCTGGGGATGGAGGCCAGCAGGCGAACAGTTGACCTCCAGAAGTCCCTGGTGGAGGCTGGACTTGTGTATTTCCTGAGCTAGATTGATTCCGGGCCTGGAATCCATCATTCCCTTCATAATACAAATAATCACCAAATGTGCTCAAGCACTTGGTAGCCTGGATATTCACTCTAGCAATTCTCTGTGTGGACAGTGATTAGACCATCATTATCTTAATGCTTCTTAATTTATCTTTCTGATTAGCAACTTACCATTTTATTTGCAAAAAATAGCCTTCTGCTGGGTGGAAGCCAGCCGAGCACAGCAGCTGTCATTTTCTCTGCACTAAATCAGGCCAGGCTTAAGTTGGTTTTCTGGTGATGCTATTTCTTGTGTCTTGGCGGCATCAGGCACCACAATCCATCATGGTTGTTGTTGTGCAGCAAAAGCACACCCCTGGGGGCCTGTGGGCAGAGAGGTCACCTCTACTCAGTCATAGGGCCCCGGATAAGAAACGCTCTAGGAAAGGCTCCCAGAGTCTCCGCTCTTGTACTGCCGATGTGAGGCTAGGGGGAGGTCAGTGGCACAGGTATGTAATAACATCTGCCATCTAAAAAGCACTTGCTGCTTTTTAGTGATACTTGGGATCTACTAGTGACTCATTTAATTTTCAAAAACATCTCTCTATATGCATGCCAAGATCATTTCTGTTCAACAAAGCTAAAGAGGTGGCATATTTGCCTGAGGTCCTATGGCTACTGAGTGGCACAAATAGCTTTAGGCAATATCTCTGTGGACTCCTGGGGCCAGAGATCCTCACTGCTGTATCATATGATGTTCTGTAGCACAGTAGACATGGCATGAGATGAAAGGTTCTCTGGTGAACATTGTCAGAGTGACCCTGAGAGAGCAACACTCCTGTTTTCTTACACACAGAACCACTCTGAGAACAAGCACCTTTTTATCTGACATCAGTGTCTTTTTAAATTTTATGTGTATGGGTATTTTGCCTATATGTATGTCTGTGTAATACATGCATGCAGTGCCTGCAGGGACCAGAAGGGGCGTCAAATTCCCTGGGACTGGAGTTACAGATGTTTGTGAACCACAATGTGGGTGTTAAGAATTGAAGCCAGGTCTTCTAAAAGAGCAGCTAGTGTGATTAACTTTTGAGACACCTTTCCAGCCCCATAGATATAATTTTCACAATTCCCATTCTCTACCACCATGAGAGAATTCCTCTCTTTCCTCTTTCCACCATTCCTCTCTTTCAAACTTTTACCAACTATTTTGCCTTGGGTCATACAAAAATTTCCTTCTAATGAACCCTCTTGTTCCTCCATATTTTAATAGATCACAGTGCTTTTAGACTTTTTTTCTACTTCCATCTAGAGAACGTCTTTATCTTATTCTGCCCCTGAACCATCCTCACACATCTCTGACAAGAAGAGATGTCATTGTCCTTAAGAGGTTCATCATCATCCCATTTGGATGTGGAGACCATCTGCTTCCTATATTTCAACTGTTCCTGACTCATTGGCTGAACAGGGTACCTAGACATTCAGGTATATGAAGGAAGGGCGGAGAGTCATGAGTTGGCCTCTAAGGTCTTGAGAATGCCCTTAAGTATGGAGTACAAAGGAGCAGGTGGCTGCAATTTTGTGTCTTGACCCCCACTCTGAGATCTTGAGGTGATACCTGCTAAACCATTCATCTCCCTGGCCATTGGATACATTCTTCACTAGGATAAGCTTATAGAAATCTAGTCTGACCTTCCTATATAGGTATATATGTAATTATATAAGTAATAGTCACATGTGGCTATCAAAATTAAATGTAAAAATAATTCAATTCTGCATTTGCCTAGCTGTATCTTAAATGTTTAGTAATTGCATGTGGCTAGCAATTACTAAACTGGTCAGACTAGCATAAGTAAGGACATTCCCATCCCTGTGGAGAGCCTTGTTGTACTGCCTTAGTCTGGATTCATCTACTTGGATGCCTTCATAAGTGAAGTTAGATACCTACAAGGTTCTAATTTAAGTGGACCATGATCTCACTGGATTGTAGAAGTCACAGTGCTTTTCAAAGTGTGGTATCAGTACCAGTAATATCACTGAGAAGTTGAAAATACAAATTCCCAGGCCCATGCCAGACGGACCTACCAAATGCAGGGGTGGGACCCATCAATGTGTGGGTAATACCCTCCAGATGATTCTGATGCCCATCACACACGGAGACAACTATGTGCTAGTTACCATGGTAACCCTGCCATGAATTTTATTTCAGTTAAGCTTGGCATGGCATTGTGAGGTGAGCAGCACATTCCCATTTCATAGATCAGCAACTAAGGTTTAGAACAGGAAGTAACTAGTCCAAGTTCACACAATAAAGGCAGAGTTCAAGCCTCATCTTACCAGCTTCCAACTTGAAGTTGGCAGAGATAGCCTCCTTGTCAAATGTCCTGTAAATGGTTGGGCATATTTTAGTTGACAAGCTCAGCAGTGAGACCCAGGACAGGAAAAGGGAACCTGGCTAAAGACCCCCTAAGCAGCCAGGGTAACAGTGCTTTGGTGGCAGCAGCCACTCCCAGTTAACTGTAAGTCAGATGATGATGTCAAGGGATACCGTCAGACAAACTAGAAATGGCTCCCAGTAAATACAGGAGGCCAGTGGTTCACAATTGTATCTATCTGGCAAGGTCTGCTGGCATTTGGGGGTCTCCACTAGAAGGATGAGGAGTCTACTGCTGGGAGATGTCAAGAACAAGGCAGTGAAAGGAGGTAACAAAACGCCATGCCCTCTCTACTTGGGGACATAGCCTTTTCTGGTCTGGCCTGACACTAAGGAATCTTTAAGGATGCATTGTCTTGAGGGGGCTGGGCTGCCCTGAAAATGAAATCCTTCCCGGGATAACTGTAGCTTTGCTTTTTTAAAGAGTTTAAGAAACTCTCCAGTGATTGTATTGTGGATTAGAGATAGAAATTGCTGTTCTTTCTTTAATCTCTGCAGTGGTCCCCAGGCTGGCAAGCTGGGTTTCACAGGAAAGAAACACATGGTTTGTTTTGTACAAAAGTCATGTTCTCCAAATAGTCAACAAACATCCAGTGAGCACCTACGTTAGCCAGCCCCATCCCTCAGGTCATTTCATTTAATCTTCACTACAACCCCATAAGGACGTGTGATTTAAGACAGTAGCTCTTCTCATCCCCCACTTGAAGGGGAAGGAAAGAGCAGCACGCAGCTGTTAATTGGCCAGTCAGAACTCAAACTCAGATTTGCCTATCTTTGCTATACTATGCAAGCTTGTCTTGTTTAACAGAAGGATCAGTTAAGGGAAGTTATTGGAATCTGGGGCTAGAAAGGAAGAGAAAGTACACATATTGTCAGGTCAGCCATCATGGAGTAGAAACTAAGCCAATAGTGCACACAGCTAGAGTTATACGGCTCTCTCTATCTCTGTGTATATCATATTTATACTTATACATATACATATAGTTGTATGTTACAGGCGTATACACCAAGACTTCACCTCTCCCTGCCCTCCCACCCCCACACATGAACACACAGGGATTGTCAGCCCTGGATAGCAAGTTGTGGATTATCTTTGGAATGTGACCAGCCTAATGATGGAGAAGCTGTCTAGCTAGTGCCCTGGAAGCCAACACAGTCCTCTGTTTACCTCTGTGCTTTGGGACCCTAAGCCCCCTGTTCCGTGACAGCTATATGCTCTCTGTGTCTGGAAAGCAAATGGCCATAAGTGGGTGGATCAAAAGGACCAGGCAAACTCTTGCACAACTCAGCTAGCAGTCTTTCATTCTGACCCCAGAAGAGTCCAAACGTGTAGCACCTGAGCTACTGTGGTTGGCTGTAGGAGCAAGGATGGATAGGTGGGGTTGGGGGGTGCCATGGATAATGCTTTGAACCTCTTTCTCTGGGGAATTTTGTTTAAGAGCTTTATAGGGGGTACCAAGGAGAAACATGCCCAGCCCCTCAGCTTACCTGAACATCTCATGGACAGTTCTGCACCAGACAGCGCATTTGAACTCAAATCTAACGAGGGTCCCTCAAGATGTTCTAAAGACTCACACTCTCAGGAAACCAGAAGAACAGTCCCACTGTGCTTGGGAGTTAGGTTGGCTCATGCCGGCCCTTCCCAAAAGCTAGAGCTAAACTTTTCAGAGGAGGCGTGACCTGTACTCCGTGAGCCTCAGTCTCAGCATTCTCCAACACTGGAGATCCCCCATCCATACGGCTCTCTGGTGCCCCAGGTTAAGAGGGGTGGTTGGAAGCTGAGCCTCAGGCAGCCTCAGGAGTCTGGGGGCAGGTTCAGGCTGTCATGAGGTGCATATCAAAGCCGGAGTTTAAAAACTGTACTGGGAATAGTGCAATTATCTCGCTTCACCACATTTCTCAGCCCCGACTGAGGTTTAATTAAAGCCAAGTAAAAACACAAAGTCGCCATTTCAGATATCCACTGCATGCTGGGTAAAAAAAAAAAAAGGGAAAAATCCTTTATCAGGGACTTAAATTTTTTTCTGTGGGTATCTTCCAGCTCTGTTGGATATTATTCCTTCATAACAGTCCCTTTGAAGAAAAAATATATATTTTAATATATATGTATAAAATGAGTTAATCCCCCATAATCTCCTTGAGTTGTACCTAAAACACAGTTTCTTGCAGGTGACCTTTCCAGAAGAGGCTGTTTCTATGGCAACCGCATTGTTTGATTCCGTCAAGAGAAAAATACTGCATGGAAATGTATTTAATTTTGCTTAATTTGATGCTGTATTTAACACTTGCGCAGGCTGAGAAGAGAGAGGGGTTAGAAGGCAGAAGCCAGCTCATCAGGGCCAAGATCATTGGCATTCTCTTCTGAACAGCCAAAGGGCTTCCCAGGTGCCACAATTCATTGGGGGTCTGCCCTTGGTCTCCAGATAAGGGCTAGCTCTTCTCCCTCCTCCACTTTCAAGATTCAGGAGGAAGTAGGTAGATCAGGTTCATGATATAGACCCTTACATGGGGAGCCCCTTGGGATAGGCACTGCAAGTGAAATAAAAAGGTAGCATTTGGTCATGATGCACTCTGGGCCATAAGTCCTGTTGCTTTTATTTGGATATGGAACAAATGGGATCAAAGACCTCTCAGGACTCTTTTATTACTAAGCCCATGAGGCCTTGAGAACAAATGTGGTGTCCTCTAATAGGATATGGCCTTCATTGCAGGCCACAGGATACTCAGTGACTCAACCATTTGATCAGCATTCAGCCAGTGCAGGTGAGCCACAGGCCAGTCTTAAAAGGTAGTGTATGCACTGTGGCCAATGAGAAAGCAAGATAGGCGGGGCTATGAGACTAGGAGGAAAGAGGAAGTAGTTGGGAGGGTCAGGATGTAGAGCCTAGAGGAAGCAAGATGCCGGGCCGCTGCTCTCTGATAAGATGACCACATGGAAATACTTAGATAAGCAGAAATGGGTTAATAATTAAAACAGAGCTAGCCCATTAACAATGATAGTCACTGGCCCACAGGATTGTATCAAATACAGAGTCTCTGAATGTTATTTGGGGCTCTCATGGCGATGGGACAGGGCAGTCGGTGGGGAGGAACAAAAAATGAGTCAGGAGGCCAGCGGTGGGGGGGGAAGGGGGGGACCCTGCTCGTAACTGTAATTCCCAGGTCATCTACTTGTTGCTAGACAGGTGTGACCAGAAGCAAGAATGGAGGTCCTAAAGCCAGGTAAGCTAGTACACTCCATCCAGGTGTCACTGTGAGTAATAGGAATGAAGCAGATATAGTTTCCAGTGGTTCCTGTAAACTGGGTCCATGCCGCTAATGGGGGCAACCATGATGAGCACAAGCTAAAACAGGCCCAGGAATATCGTGTTCTCCTAGCTCATCTGGTACCCACTTCTCCAGGTCTCTTTCTCCTTCACCCACCATAGACACACAGTGTATGCAAACTCTGCATGCACCCCTGTTTTAAATAAACTCCGTAGCTTATGACCTTGGACAAGTTATTTTACCTCTTTGGGCTTCATAGTCTTTATTTGAAAATTGCTAACTGTGGGTACCTAAAGGCTTTTCTTTCTTTGCCACTCTCCTGATATGGTTACTTTGTCAGTAGTTAACATACTTGTAGGTGTGAGCTACCCAGATCTTCAGTCACCACATCATACATACATACATACTCCAGCTTTTCCCAGGTCTCCAGCTGAAGCTCCTGCATCTCCAACACAAGCAGAAACAAATGTCTTTATTCAGAGATTTTTGTGCCTTTCAGGATGAACCTATCACATCCCATGCCTGAGTTGCCAACATGCCTCTACTTCCTGGACTTCTACTCTGCATTCAATTGCTTTGCTCCCATACTTTCTGGAAAACTCGGTGCACTCTGATAGGTCCTCCCCTCTCCCTCCTTCCCTCCTACCCTCCCTCCCTTCCACTCTCTCTCTCTCTCTCTCTCTCTCTCTCTCTCTCTCTCTCTCTCTCTCTCTCTCCTCCTTCCTTTCCTTCCTCCCTCCCTCCCCCTTTCTCTTTCAAGTGAAATCCTCTTCAGCAGAAGGATATATTTTTCAGAGGCCCTTTCTAGTGATGGCAATTTTGTCTTCCATGACCTATGTACATCAGAACTTTGTATGTGTCCCACTTTATCCACTGCAGTTTATGCTCTCTCTTAGAGATCAAGGATCATTTGAAGCATCCATCAAATCTCATAGGAGCCTTCCTACATATACAGTACTGTCATCCACCTACCTTCATATGCATTCTCCCCTCACTCATCATGTGTTTAGCACCTAGATCACTGACTCCTTCATTGTTATTCCTGCTGTCATTTTCAGAGACTCCAGCATCTATAGAAATAGCCCATCCAATGGCCTAGCCTCTTACTTTTGTGGAGGCCCTAATGTACTTCTGATTCACTCCCATAGCATCACACCGAGACTTAGACCGATCACTGAGTCACCTATCTCTGGAAGTCCACTTCTGTTCCCATTGCCTTTATTTAGAGCTACCTTGTTCCATCATTCCCAGACCAGCAATCCTTCAACCTTACTTTATTTAAAAACTACCCCTTAGCTAGCTATGTCTGTCATTCCTTGTGTGTGTTCATTCCCTCTTTATCCAGCTTGAACTGCATAATTTAACACTAAAACTACCCCTTGTCAATAACTTGAGGTTCTTGTAACTCTTTTTCCATTGTCCCAGCCTGGCAGAACTCCAGCCCTGTTATCCCACCCGCTTATTCAGGGCCTGCACACAGCAGCTGAACCTGGCAAGAGAAAAATGACACAAATTTGCTGACTAGAGTCACTACAACCATGACCACAAATCTCACTCAACACTCTCAGAGGAACCTACTACACTTCCCGAGAAAATTCAATTTTCCAATCTCTGGGGAAGCCATCACACTTCCTTCTCCCTCCCCAAATCTCTAACATCCCCCTCCCCAACCCCATTTCTAGCTGATGACCTTGCAGTATATTTCATAGACAAAAAGGATTTCTATGAGATGAGAACTACTTCATTCTCCCATCAATAACCCTTTTATTGCATCAACATCAGAACCAAAATACTCAGGCCATCTCACACCCCAATCACAATGGGATCTGTACAAGGCCAGCACTTTCCCTTGCCTTTCAGCCCATTCTTCTTGCTATTTCAAAGACTTTTTTAAAAGTATTTTTTATTATTAATTCTTCGAGAATTTCATACAATGTGTTTTCATCATGCTCACCCCTAGGCTTCTCCCAAGTCATCCCAGAGCCACAGATCCTCACCGCCTTATCCTCTGATCCAACTTCATTGTCTTTAAAAAAAATAATTCAAAGGCTCTAGTTAGTTCTGCTCACAGACTACTGGGTATGGGACTAACCATTTAAGTGAGAAAGCCTACTAGGAGACACAGGAAACCAATTCTCCCTCCTCCAGAACCCATCAGTTGGGGTAGGGGCTATTTCTACCCCAAGCTAGAATGCAGACTGGCTTATCTTGTCTTATATAGGTAACTACAGCTGCTATGAGTTTTGAATACAGTGGTCTTAATGGTGTTCAGAAGACATTGTTTTGTTCTAGTCCTCCCTCACTTCTAGATCTTACAATCTCTCTCTCTCTCTCTCTCTCTCTCTCTCTCTCTCTCTCTCTCTCTCTCTCTCCTCCCCCCTCTCTTCCTTCCTTCCTTTCTCTCTTTCCCACACCCTCCCATCCTCCCCTGTTCTGGCCACCAACCCCCATCCCATCCCCTTTCTGCTCCCCAGGAAGGGTTAGGCCTTCCACAGGGAGTCTTCAAAGTCTGGATCTTACAATCTTTCTGACCCTTAGGTCTTAGTGAGGGCTCATGATAGAGGTGCCCTATCTGTGGCCCAGCACTCTGCTGACTCTTATTCTCAACACTTTTGACAAAGACTTTTTTTTTTTTTTTTTTTAATAAAAAAGCCACTTCTCTGCATCTTCCTCTATCACTACACCCTCCTGTTTGCAAACAAACATCGCCTCCATATTGTCCTCTCCTAAGTGCTCCCTCAACTCCATCCCCACTGAACTTTCCAACCTTGTGTGAGTCCCTCTCCCCAGCAGACCCGTTCAGAGGGAGCACCTTTCCTCTTTGGGTCCACTTTTCCATCTGCCTTTCTCTCTTCAGCCCACTCCAGCCAGCTTTCATTACTCATCCCTCCAATGATGACCATTCACTGAGGTGGTAAGCAACTCACCATGACAGAGCTCTCTGTCTTCATCTTCATTTCTCAGCAGCATTTGGCATAGGTGACAACTTTTCAAAACCCTTTCTCTTCCAGGTTCTACTACCCTAGTCACCCAACTTTCCCCATAATTCACTGGCATTCCTTCTCAGCTACCTCTGCTGTCATTTTCTAGAATCACTGGAATCTTCTCCCCCTCTTTATTGGGCCTCCCCACATGATCTTACCCAGTCTTGTTGCTTCAAATGCCTTCTCACACACTTGTGTCTCCCAGGCTGGCATCTAGCTCTCCTTTCCACATCCCAATTTGAGTATTCAACTGTCTGCTTAGCATCCTGACCCAGGCATCTCAGCAGTATCCCAAACATGACATATACAAAGCTGATTTTTATTTTACTTCCCTTTGCCTCACACCTCTCTACCCACTTAAACAGGCTCAACTAAACAACTAAACAAAAAGCGCATTCTCCATCCAGCAAAGAAACATCCAGTCATTCTTGGGTCTTTTGTCATTCTTCTACATCCTCCTTATAGGAGACCTTCTATTTCTACTCCCACCAGCAGTAGGAAGGAACTCAACAACCATGCTCTGTCTTTACTGCCATGGCCAAGACCAAGCCTTCTGTCTGGATCCAAGACAACTACAGCAGCCAGAATTGTGCTACAGCAGGCTGCTCTCCTCAGTCCTCTCTCCCAATGGCTTCTGTTTCAAGTGGGCAAATATCCTAACATCTTTGCAGGGACCCCTAAAATCCTCCGTATAACCTTCTACCTGGTCCCAATTTCTCTTTCCCCCTCTCCTGCCTACTAATTCCCTAGGCATACATTTCTGAAGAGTTACTCTTACTTTTCCTTCAACTTGAGATGCTCTCCCCTCCTGTCTGTACACAGATGCCTCCCTTCTCATCCATCACCCTCAGTCCCTGCATCTCATTCTCAGGGAGCCTTACCAGTCTCCATCCTAGGCATTCCTCCACAACATTTTCACCACATGTACCAAGACCTAAAATTTTCTTATTACTACATCTGTTTCCTTGTTGATTCTTTGTCCTCCTCCGCAGTTAGACCGTGAAATATCTGATACAGGAACTCTACCTTGTTTATCATTGGTCTCTGCTTCTACAAGAAAGCCTTGTACATTGTACACACTTATTATCTGTTGTCTGTTACTGGGATGATGCAATTTGCAGCTAGCTGTGCTGCCAACATAGTCTCTGAGCTCTAGGACTGGACTGCCCTATAATCAGTACGAAGCACGAGTTTCCATTTATCCTACCAATTCCTACTGACTGCCATTCATCCTTCCAAGCTCTAGGGTATTTGATGAAGAAGCCTAACAGTCAAGACAGCAGCCAGGAGGGCCACCACCCACAGGGTCTCCACCCAGATCTGGGTTAAGGCCTTTTTCTCGCAGCCTTTCCCCACTGTGTGACTTGCTTGCAAATCATTGTCTACATTATGGTGTGATTTTTGTATAGTATAATTACTATTTTAATAAAAAAAAACACATGAAAACAAACAAGCAAACATAAAGTCATGGTTTTATGAATTGGTGCCCTGTAGACTCCAGTGTATGGATACCACTGTGAGGTCATACAGCCCCACAGTGATTCCCCCCTCTAGGAAACCTACAGAACCCTAGAAACCTACAGAACATCCTTGCCTAGGAGATGTACCTGCCCAAAGCCACACAGTGACAACTCAGTTTGGAAAGCAGGCCTCTGCCATCTTATAGGAAGGCACAGAGATCATGTTTTCTTTGCTTCCAAATTCCTTTCTGTTGTAGAAATTTGATAGAAAAGGCCAGGTATGGTGGCATACACCTGTAATCCCAGCACTTGGAAGGCAGACTCCAGGAAGAACAGAAGTTCTAAGTCATTTCCAGCTACAGAGCACATTCTAGACTACCTAGGCCACAAATGACCTTATCTATCTTTAAAAAGAAAAAAAAAAAATGATTGTGAGGCACTCCCTGTCAAGATCTCTCCATCTAGCCCAAGGCTAAGAAATACTTTCTTTGTGCCTCTCTTGGCAGAGAGGCCACCTCTTGGACAAAGGACAATGGGATCCACATCTTGTTCTGGCTTGCTTTCCCTCAACTCTTCCTGTCCAGAGCTTCCCTTTAGTATCTCCACTCTTCTTGCTTTGCCTGCCTACCCACCCGCCTGCCTTTCTGGCTGTTTGCTCAGAAGCCATGCTGTGTTTGCTGAGTCCTTCTTCATTTTCAGATTGCCTGGGATATTATCAGCTCCTCCCCTGGGGTTTGGGAGAACAAGTGGCAAGAAGCACATTGGGCTGTCAAGGTGAACACCCACAATGGCCTGAGCTTGACCTGGGGAATCTATCCGCCTTAGCAGCTACCTCCTAGCCTGCCTATTGCTGCTCATCTGGGTTCTTGGGATGCTGGGTGTGTTTTCAGGCAGACAGGCAACAGCAACTCATATTCATGACTATAGCACATAAGTGATAGGCAAGAACGTCTAAGCCTTACGCCTATCCTCTTTTAAAGGTTCCCACCCACAATGGTGTCCGACTAGAGACACAGAGAGGCATGAGGCAACAGGAGTAGCCCAGTCCCCCTCACTCCTGGACACTGGCATTCAGAAGCACTGGTTCCTCACTTCCCCATAGCTGAATATACAAGGCCCCATACTGAAGGAGGCATTGGGAGTGGGGGACAATAAGGGGGCACCCTGCAAAGAAAACCTGAGTTATCCCTGCATCCTTTTTTCTTGACGGGATCTAAGCTTAAAACATGTCTCTTTAATGCATGCTCCAGTTCCATTGGAGAGCAAGGCCTGGATCCTCTGCATTGTGGAGAAAGGGCACTCACCAGAGAAAATGAACAGTCAAAGGAACACGAGACACAAAAGCAAAGTCTGAGCTTAAGCTTTGATTGTCTGTCTCCTCACATGGTAAACCGTGTCTCAGTCAGCTAAGCTGTGAAACTGGGACAACAGACTCCATCTGAGTTGAGGTGAACATTCTCTGAGATAACATATGCATGGGTTAGGATTGGTAATCAGTAACAGGCTGTCTAGATTTTGATTTTTATCCGTCCATTAGATCAAGTACCTAAAGATTCAGCAGTAATCATGTTGAGACAGACTTACAGAAAGGACCTGGAAAGCTGGCCTTATACCGTACTGTTCTTAGAGACTCAGAGGTACCAGCATTTTTCTCTATTTGAAATAGCCCTCCCTTCAAGCTTCCATTCAATTTGTATCAAATATTCTAGGAGAAGATGCCAGAGGCCTGGGTTATTGGATATTTGTCGAGTTCAATAAAAGGTACTCAGTGGCTCCAGGCTGATGATGTTCTTTGGATTGTCACTATAACACTTACTGGCTATGGCCTTGCCACTCCAGGCACTGGACATTAGGAAAAGCAAGGGCAGGTTTTATTAACCAAGTCAAAGGACATGAAGGTGCATCTGTCACAGGGGATGGGGCAGGGGTGGCTTCTCGTCAGAGCTCAGGCCTCATCATCAATCCTCTTGGAGTCAGGTCATTTCTCGGCTGTGTGCTGAGCAGAGCCAGGAACAGGCTGAGTTCTGAGATGAAGAGAGGCACACAGAGGCAGCACATCTTCACAGGCCTCATATTTCTGTTTCTTGGAAGCAGCATCAGTGTATGGCGATTTCCCCCTGAACATGACACTCATTGAAAAGCTTACTAGAACTGTAATCAGAACCCTCAAAAAGGAAGAGCCTGAATCTCCTCTGAAACCCACATGTCCAGCAAAGTGCCCTGAGATGTGGTACTTCCATAGTCAATACTGAATGAATGTGTGAAGCCAGTAGTGGACTGAGAGCTGAACCACATTAGCGCTCTGACTTACATGGAGGCAGACCTGTACAGCAACCCAAAAGTAAAGAGCAGGGAGGTCCAATGAAGAAAGAATTACAGAGGATGTGTCCAGGCACTGTTGAGGTTTGGCACTATTCAGAGGGAGATTTTTCTTCATTTGTGTGAATGAGCCTGTGTGTGTGTGTGTGTTGTGTGTGTGTGTGTGTGTGTGTGTGTGTGTGTGTGTGTGTGTACACTCACATGTGTGTGGAGACCAAGGGAGGTCAGGAGTGGGCACCATTCCTTTTGGAACTAAACTTACAGGTGTAAGCTTATCTGATGTGTTGGGATCTGAAATTCAGGTCCTCTGATAGAGCAATCAGCACTCTTAACCCCTGAACCATCTCTTCAGCCCCCAGTGAAAGATTCTGAATGTCCTATCAGACTGAAAATAGTGTACAAATGGGAGTTTAGTCTTCTGAAAGAAGAGCAAAATGGCCAAGAGGACTAATTCAGAGCTTTTGGCCACCTTCCTAATAAAGGAGGTCAGAATGGACCTTGTCCCATGGCTGTCCCTATTGACAGGAAGTGGCAAGGGCAGGTGTAAATTGATTTCTTAATGCTAAAATGCTAAAAACCTGGAGTCAGATATAGAGGAAAACGCTGAGAGATCAGAGAGAAGAAGGAGCAAGCCATAGCTTACCCCCTTGTGTCTCAGAAGACAAGAGAGAGTTCCTCTTCTCCCTGCTTATATCTTGTTTCCACCCAGCTGTCTCATTTCCTGTCTATCTGTACAGACCCAGACCTCTATGGTTAGCTAGTGGGAAGCACCATTCTCTGACTCTCAGACAGGCTTTATTTGTACAAGCAAGATATCACCACAGGCAGGTACTGAGAAGTCCTTTAAATATTCATGCTACAAATCCTTAGACAGGATCATCAGCTCCCCTGAAAGGCTTGGAGGTGGAACCATAGATGTGATCCCTGAAGAATCTTAGGGCAGCCAAGTGAGGACATTTGCTGTATCTGAAGACCTCTCAAGTCAGACACCAACTCTCTCTGCAATAGACAGGCAGGGTAGCACATGCTACCTATAATCTTAGCACTTAAGAGGTAGAGGCAAGAGGATCAGAAGTTCAAGGTCATCCTTAGCTATAATATGAACTAGCCTGGGGACAGTTGTAATGGTGCAGGCTTTTGATCCCAGCACTCAGGAGGCAGAGGCAGGTGGATATCTGTGAGTTCAAGACCAGCCTGGTCTGCAAAGCAAGCAGAGTGAGAACCTTTCTCAAAAAGAAAAAGAAGAAGAAGAAGAAGAAGAAGAAGAAGAAGAAGAAGAAGAAGAAGAAGAAGAAGAAGAAGAAGAAGGAGAAGAAGAAGGAGAAGGAGAAGGAGAAGGAGAAGGAGAAGGAGAAGAAGAAGAAGGGAAGGAAGGAAGGAAGGAAGGAAGGAAGAAAGGAAGGAAGGAAGGAAGGAAGGAAGGAAAAGAAAAAGCGAGCCAAGGGAAACAAAAGCAATAGTGCAGGAACAAGCTACTAGTTTTGAGTTCCATGTTTGAATTTCCATCATCTTATTTTTTGGAGACATGAAACTTGCCATTTACTTTAATTTCATTCTTGGTGAAGTTATAACAGACTGGCAGTTTGTTAACTGCAAAAGACTTTTCCCAAGCCATGTGTTGTCCCCTCATTATTCTCTGCCACTTGAAAATTTGTCAAGAATCTGGGCCACAAGTGGATGGATGGCTTTTAAGCTTGAGAAGACACACTGAATGATGCCAGACCTGGGGACACTTACAGATGATAGTCAGTGGAGGAGAGGCTAGAAAATGTCATATTAAAACTGAAATCAAAACCGCCAAAGTCTGGGCCCTCATGGAGGTAAAATACATCAAGGTGAATTCCATGGTCTCCCCAAAGAAACATCCCCTCACTGCGGAGGAGCCAGGAGAAAGAAGGATGTGGATGTAAGCCATATGGTTGTCAGGATGCTTCTCAGGGAAGAGTGGGTGGTGGTGGCTGTGCTGTTATTGGCAAGGTTGTGGCCCATGGGAATCCATAAAACTAGGAACACTGAGTTATTCAAATGTTAGCCACGATTTCTTAAACCCGGGTGGAGCTACCCTGACAGATTCCTCAAGATAGCCAGGGAGTGTGTTTGACTGGAAAAGAGTACTGGGCAGTGGTTAAATATTCAGGAACTGCATATCCTCATCTCCACCCCCATCTTATTTATTGTTATATTTCCAGCACTCACCATGATGCCCAGCACACGTAGGACACTCAATAAATATTTGTTAAATGAATACATGCATGAAACCCAGATCTAGGAAACTATTTGCTATCACACTCCAAGCCAGGCCTTTGTGAGGCCCCATTAGGATTCCAAGGACCTGACCCAGTCCCATGGAGCTGTACCAAACGGCCTGCATCTGAATGCTTCTCAGCTTTTCAGATGTGTGCTGCCAAATGCACTTGAAGGGACTCAGAGCACCCCCGCCTGCCATTCCAGGGAAGACAGAAGTGAATCCCTGCCTTCCTTCACGGACTCACTTCCAGCCCCACTCCCACTAGACACCTGATGCCATCTACTTCCATCAATCAAATGAGTACAAGTGAAAAAACAACAAAGTGTCCAAGGGGCTTCAGGGTTGGGACTTTGTTGTACCTGTGCAAGTGTTAGCAGTCAGGCTGGATCCCAGCCCTGGCATTAATTGTAGCCTGTGTGCTATGATTGGAATTAAATGACATGCCAAATTAAAGAGTTATTTTTTCTAATAAATATTTTGCATAGGATGTGTTTATAATGGCATTAATTATTTATGCTGCCATATAGAGAAAGCATAAATATAAAGAGAGAGAGAGAGAGAGATCAGATGGTTCCTGTAGGAGAAATAAAATGAAAATTTCCATCAGGATGATGAATACCTGCATTCTAACTTTGGGGCTGGTCCTGGGGGGAGGCAGAGAGACAGGGACATCTTGAGAACAAATCTGA
Source organism: Cricetiscus sungorus (assembly GCA_030556225.1). NCBI lineage: Eukaryota > Metazoa > Chordata > Mammalia > Rodentia > Cricetidae > Cricetiscus > Cricetiscus sungorus. The sequence continues at coordinate 40,408,208 of JANBXA010000740.1, read as the reverse complement.
CAAGCGTTATGGAGGCTTTTGAGGGTGGAATATGTTAAAAATGAAAGTGAGTACAGAAACTTTAAATATTTAATACCTGCATTAATTCTAATTCACACTTTCTTTATTTTTCAGATTAAAAATTTACGAGAATTTCCCATCTCTTTCATCCTTCTCCTCCCATGGGGCACTTGGCGGTCACTGTGCCAGGGACCATCTTTAGCAGCATTTGGGTCACAAAAGGAGCAAGGACAGTAGCCGCTGTCTGTCCACAACCCCTGTGACACCTGCTGTGAAACTGGCTGCATTCCCACTTCTCCTCTGGAAAGCTTCTATTGTTGGGTTTCTGGTACCAGAATGATGGATGGGACCAGGCACCATTTCCTGGCCTCCAGTGTGCCCACGAAGACAACAGAATTCTGAGATGACACAGCCAAGTTGTGCATCTAAAGTGCTTGCCCGAGTCCTGAGCTGGAGGGTGCATGCTAGATACACACTGAACTGAGGACTCCTCCAAGAAAGAGGCTTTTGTCATATGCAGCCAGGAGGCCCCTCTGCTCTCACAGGGGTTTGTATTCTAAAGCTGACAAATTAGCTTTATAGGCTGTCTGTCACCTCAAGCCAGTGCTGACCTGGATGCAAGGGAGAAGTAGCCCTCACCACTGGGAGAGTGACTTCTGCATTCACACCTGCTCCCAGCTCCTGCTTCATTCTGGAGAAGCTGGTGAGCAAACACCCAGGCAATAACAAACAGCAGAACAAATGTCTGCATTCCTTTATGAAGTGCTTTCCCACACAGCTTGAACTGCAGAGTTAAACTTTCATTTTACACAGACAAAAACTCATGTTCCAGAAGGTCCAAGATCTCCCTGTCTCAATGTGAATTCCTTCCATGGTGGCAATGTGGCTCTTATAGCATAGGGCCCCAAAAACACTAGGTAGTGAAGGACAAGGGAAACTGGAGTGAGAGATGCTATTTAACTGTACTCCTGGACTTCATATGGCTACAGTGTATGGGTGTCCCACATGATCAGAACCATGTGGGGATAAGTAACATAGAGCCCCCACCATGTCCTCACTCTGCCCGCCCTTTTCCCTCAGAGACTCTGGGTTGACTGTAGTAGGTCCAGAGAGTCAAAGAGGAGCATTTTTGAGAATGTTCCCTCTAAGTCTTTGACCCTTGGGTTTTAAATTGTCCTGTCCTTTTCTCCCTCATACAGAGACACCCCCCAAACACACACACACACACACACACACACACACACACACACACACACACACACACACACACACACACACACACACACAGACACACACACACACAGACATACACACACACACACACACACACATACACACACACACACACAGACATACACACACACACACACACACACACACACATACACACACACACACACACACACACACAGACATACACACACACACACACACACACAAGCACAGACACACACTGAAACACATACACAATCACTTACCACAGTTTCTGCCCAAACCACCTTCATAAATAATGCTTATTACATCCTTATTCTATTGAGGCCTCTGATCTCAGACAATTCCCGGCTCCTGCCCACTCTTCCTCCTGAGTCTACTGATTCACAAAGTGTAAATCAGATAAGGTGACTCACACAGTCACACATGTACACACACCTAGGCTCCCTCCATCAGGAAACTGGGCAGGAAATCTCACCTGAAGTGAGACACTGAACTGCAGAGCTGGTGCTAAGGGATGTTTGGAGTTGGTATCCTTATTCCCAGTTACCTGCTGAAGTTAGGCTGTCGCTTTCAGCAACATGAGCAGAGAGTAGTAATCACCCCAGCATAGAGACTGGAGGATTCCTCTAGGTAGCCTCCTCTTTCTTCTCTCTCACAAGTGAAAGAGCCCCACCCTGAAGAGGCAGGAAAAGCCCCCACCTAATATAGGGCATGAGTAAATACCAGCTCCAGTCACAACCCTTTCCCATCATGCCTCCAGGACCAGGGTGTCCTTCAGGACTATCTCTTGATTCCTAAGTGTACCATCCCGGGACAAGAGTGAATGCACACGGGTACTGGAACATGCATATAAATGCATGGAGATGTTTGGTACATCAGCCTAGCAATATAAACATACCTCTGTGGCTGTGACAATTTTAGACAATGGAGGGAGAAAGGGAGTTGGCATAAGAAATGGTGATTCAGCTAAATAAAGTCAAAGGCTCAGGTCTGTGTAGTGGCTGACGACTGTAACAGACACTGGGTAGCAATGTCAGTTCTGGTACATTACAGGGATAACATGCTTTGCCACCAAGGGCTCCAAATGGCCCCCCTCTTAGCTACACACAAGTCAAAAGGGAGACCTGATTTTTGTACACACATCACTCTAAGACCCTCATACAATCTAGGCATTCTGGGGTTGTCTTTTCTTTTCCCCTATTTGTGCTCCTGGTTGGTTTTACAGGTCCTGGTTGGTTTTATTTGCTTGTTTTTGTCAACCTCTTACAAGCTAGGATCATCTGAGAAGAGAGACCCTCAACTGAGAAAATGCCTCCATAAGACCTGCCTTTGACAAACCTGTTGAACGCTGTCTTGGTTAATTACTGATGTGGAAGGGTCTGGCAGTCCCTGGCTAGGCAGTCCTGAGCTATATAACAAAGCAGGCTAAGCAAGCCATGAAGAGCGAGCCAGTAAGTAGCACCCCTCCGTGACCTCTACTTCCAGAGTTCCTGCCCTGTGCTTGAGTTCCTGCCCTGACTTCCCTCAGACATAGGCTGGAAGTATAAGATAGAAAACCCTTTCCTGAGCCAGGCATTGGTGGCACATGCCTTTAACCCCAGCACTTGGGAGGCAGAGGCAGGCAGATCTCTGTGAGTTTGAGGCTAGCCTGGCCTACATAGCTAGTCCTACATAGACTCCAAAGCAATACAGATAAATCCTGTCTCACCCCTGCCCCCAAACAAAAATAAAAATCTTTTTTTTTTTTTTCTTTTGGTCATGATGTTTTATCACAGCAATAGGAAATCAAACTACGGCAGAAAATACTAAATAAAAGGTCTTCTCCTTACATATAAACTGATTTCTGCTGAAGGAATCTAGAGGTTCACGACTGTTGACTCAGCATTCTGTGGTTCACATGTCAGAGAGGTCCTTGAGGGTGGGGCCTGGGGTGTGAGGCCAGGAAAGAGAAAAGTATGGTGCAATACACATACGTTTTGAATTGCATCTCACTCTAGTAGCAGGGTGAAATCTTGTACTGTCTTTTTATTCTACCTGGGTCATGAGTCACCCCTTTGTCTAGTGTGTTCATTCATACACTACCCACCTGTTAGTCACTCAGCAGCTGGCTCAGCTTTCAGATGGAATGTTACCACATTACAATGCCCATGTTCAAGAGACCTTTATTTTACTTAACGTTGATGCCAAAGTATAAAAGTAATGACAACTGGCAATTTCATTACAGTCCAATTGTTCCATGTTATTGTTATTGTTAACACCTTGATGTTCCTAGTTTATAAAGTAAACTCTGTCATAACATGTATGTACAGGATGGACCATACTGAATATGAATACCATCCACAGATACACACCAGAGGACCTTGGATATCTCTCCTTCTAAGAGGACAGATATTTCACTCTTTGAAAAGTGAAATACTCATTTAATTAATAAACCTATCATTTTAAAATCTGTTTTAAACAAACTAATACCTCCCTTCTCACATCTGCATATACCCGTCTAGCTCCCAAAAACAAACAAAACATCAGAGCTGTTTTCTGACTTCTCTTGTAAGATACATTTTTGTTGCCCAGGAAGGTGAAAGGCTCTCAAGGATCAGGGGTGAGGATGCACTCCGCAGTAGGGCTCTTACCTACTGCGCATGTGTTTCTGGAAGTGGAGGTAAACTGGGAAAGCACCATGTCCCCTTGGACAAGCACCTATCTGTGCTTCCGTTTCCCCCTTGGGGAGCAGGACTAATTCTCTTTAGCCCACACTTATGAGTGCCTCTTAGAGGTCAGCATTGCCCCCTGCTTCTTCCTGAGGGAACACATCTCCCCGTTTAAGTTCCCCTTTAAGGTTCCTCTGAGTAGGTCGGTAGGTGCTTGGGGAACTAAAACATTCTCCTCCCTTACTCTAGAGCACTGCCTACGGTCCCTCCCTCCCTGGAAAGCAAAGAGGCCGCAGTGGATCCATAAGTACTCAGACATAGTGAGGATGAGGGGTGGAGCGCTGCAGAACATGAGCAGAGAAAGCCCTGTGAACCTCTTACAGAAGCTAGTGTTTACCAGAGTGGGTTTCTTCTCAAGGTTTGAATGAGGGTACGACGGCCCCTTTGTTGACGTAAAACGGAGTTTTTAGGTTTTTAGTGATGTGTTTTTTAAAGTCTCTGAAGTTGTAAGGAGTCTGGAGTTCTTCAGGGGCCTATTTGGCTTTGCACCCTTTCTCTACCCCTCAGAGCCTCCTGTGCTATGGACTCCACGCTGGGAAGCACTAATCAAGAGCAGCTCTTCAGTTTCATAGATGGGGAAACCCTCGTCTGCCATTTTCCTGCGCTCCCCTCAGGGAGGAGGGGCTAATTCCACACCTGTTTCCAGGGCTTAGAGAAGACCGTGTGTCTGGGTGCAGCTGTGGTGCAGGGACATCTGTCCCCTCGTTTTAAGAGAGTGGAGACAGCAGAGCTGGGCTCCTTGAAAGTGAAACCACTGAAGAAAATAGATCAAAACAGCTGGACAGCCCCTGCTAATAACATTGGATGACTCCTGGGTCTTTTCAGGGACCACCCAGGTGGTCAGCCCTGTAGCTCTTGTACTCACCAACTCTACTTCTAACCTCGCTTTCCTTGTTTCCTAGTAGGTCTGTTTTGGAAATGAGCTCCTGTCCAGAAACAAAGTCCTCCGTGCAAGTCCTCAGGGGCCTGGAGGACCAGGGGAAAGACATCGGGCACTGGCCGCGTTCCTGCAGGCACATTGCAGACAGCAGCACTGCTTTGGAGTGCCAGCCCCCAGGCATCCATTTCCCACTGGGTGTCAGTTCCTTGTCAAGAGAATGGACCAAGGTCCCTTGTAACTCCTAGACTGAGTTTGTCAAGGACCATCCCAGACTGCTCAGTTCAGGAAGCTTATCCCTGTGAAGTAACCATTTCCCACCTCTAAAAACAGGGAGAAAGCTGACTAGGACTCTATTCCAGGAGGTCACAGGGATGAGGCAAGTGGAATTCATTTATGCCAGCAAGGGTACAGAAATGGAAGGCAGGACAACAGGAAAAGTGCTCTCACCCCCCCACACACGCCATATACATACAGCTACATTGTACATCACCCGGAACTTCCTCTTCCAGCTCAAAGCCTGGCCAAGCAAGCAGCTGTTGTCCATACCCAGACAAAGACCTGAGCTATCTTCCAACCAGCCCAAGCTTGGGGGTCTGGGAATGGGCGGGTGGGAGGTAGCAGTGTCACTGGGAGGGAATCGGGGCCAGCCAGACCAGAAGACTGCCTGCATCTTGTGAGAAGACAAGACCGAGATAACCACTTTCTGTGGGGTGGAGTGGGACCCTAGGCGCCCTCTCCCCAATCCTGCTCTGCTCCTCAGCACATGCCCTTGGGCTGAGCTAAGTCCAGAACCCGGCTGAGTAGGGGAATTGTTCTGAGAAAGTGGCCCGTTGGCTGGTTGCTATGGAAACCGACATACCACAGCGTTGACCCCGGAGAGGTTTAGCACGCTCCCCCAGCAGGGATGCCAGCAGCTGGACTGCAGCTGTTACAGCATAAGTGGGGGCTGGAGCTGCCGCCAGCAGGCCCTGCTGTTTGCCTAAACTAGGCTGGGCAGCAGAGCCCCTCTGTGAGCTCCAACCCCACCCCCAACCCTACCCCAAGCGTCACACTTGGCTCTAGCCAGGAAAAGAGTCTGGTGTCAGTCAGGCTTGACAGGGATGGGGGGTACAGAGCTCCACTATCTCAAGAGAAGATCGCTATGAAGCACAGCATATTTTAAAGGGTGCAATGTCCTCTCCGTTATTTCTGGGGAAACTGAGACCCAAGGAAGAGGAGACTTAGTCCCCAGTTATACAAGTAGAGCATGACTTGCGTTGGTCCAGGGCTCTGGCCCTCCACGCTACTGTGCTCCCATGGCAACTCAGTCTTCACTCCAGAATGCCTTCCAGAGGGTGTGGTGTGAATTGGTCCTCTAACCAGAGCCATTCCCAGACACCAGCAAGGGAAGAGAGGCAGGGGGCATCAGTAAATGAGTAACAAGAGCAGGAGGGATTGGGATGTGGAGAGTTGATTACAGGAATAGAAGGGAAGACACAAAGAGAAGGCATATGAGTTTATGAGCAGATGGTAATGAGTGAGAGAAGTAGAGTTGAGAGGCAGGGAGTCAGAGGAGGAGAAAAGAGAGGTGAGGGTGTTGGAGTGGAGGAGGGATGGATGAGACAGCCTAGCAGCTGGCTCTCCAGCTGTGGTCTGCGTTCCTCCTTGGCAAGAAGGCTTAGGTCCAGAGGATTGCATCAGACACAAGACTAGACAAGAAACACAGGAAGAGGCAGAAAATGGAGGGAGAGGCATGGAAGTGGATTTGGGGGAGGTATCTCCTGCTATTCCATTAATACCTGGAGTTCCTCAAGTGGCCTTAAACAAACATGCTAGCTAACTACCTGCCCAGCCATGATGTGTTAGGTCCTGATGCTTAACAAATACCTTCTTGGGGTGGGGGGTGCTGGAGAGATGATTCAGTGGTTAAGAGAACTGTCTATTCTTTCATGGGATCGAGGTTCAATTCCCAGCACCCACATGGCAGCTCACATCTGTCTGCAACTCCTGTTCTGGGGCTTCTGACATCCACACACAGACCTACATGCAGGCAAAACATCAATGATCATAAAATAAAAGTAAATTATTAAAAATGAAAAAACCTTCTCAGACAGGGAGCGAGACCACTTTCCTTCTTGGGCAGCCAACCTGCTGTCTCCCAGGAGTAAACCGGAATATAAGGCTTTACTTTCCTTCTAGTATGACCATCTTTCCTGACCCTCAGGAGTCTTTATTCCTGTTCATAGAAGAAGAGATCCAGAGGAACCTCCTCTTCCAGGGTCACCTCCATATCCCGCTCTGGCCCTCACTCTTCTACTTTTCATGTAGAGCTGGGTCTGCCAGAAAAGCATCTTATGATCCAGTAACCTTCTTTGGCTCTGGCCAACACTCCTTCCTCTTCACTTCACAATGAATTAATTTCTCTTTGAACTCTTCTCCACCAGTCAACTAAAGTTTGGTCACAGGACATTGGCAGATTAGACAATCTACATTCTCCCGCCCTCCTAAGTCTCCAAGAAATTGTTCTTATGATGGCTTGGCCCCATGGACAAGAGACTTGGTCAGTGAAGGAATGAACAGTCACTATGACACGCCAGAATTAAAGGTCTGGTTTAGCAATGGACCTGCAAATTGCTTTTGCCCACATACCACCTATTTAATTTCTTGACAAAAATGTGGTATCTTGAGAGACTTATTGCCATTACGTTTACTATTTGACATGGACATCATCAGAGCTGAAGCCCTGCTTCTCTGGTTGAGCAACTCTCTATTGTGTAAGACCCGCTGATCATTTGTGAACTCAGCCTCAACTTGGGAAGGAGATTCTCTGGTCAAGAATACTGCTGGTGCCTCCACTCTGGCCAGTGAGATCACTGAAGACATTTATTGAGCAAGATGACTCCCAGTTCCATGCCTAGCACCGTGAGTATGTGATGAAGAGGGATCATGAGAAGAAATCAGGACGAGGACCTCTGACTAGAAAATTGTACTGGTAAAGGAAGCACAACCTTGATCCACTAATGAATGAGAGGAGTGAGCTGTGGGCAGCAGAGTATTCTGAGGGCTGGCATGGTCAGAGGGCACTGTCAGGACATTGCTTCTCTAGGACAGGACAGTGCTGTGCACTCTGAGCAATGACTGAGTTTAAGCAAAGTGTGAAGGTGAGGATGAAGCCAGGTCTGTGAAATCATCCCATCTAGCCCGATTCTCCGACTCTAAGAAGCATCAAATCTCTTTCTAATAGCAAGCATCTCTCTACACCGCTTACCATGAGAGAGTAGGCCAGCAACCAGGAACCGAGACCCAAGTTCTAAATCACTTTATGGTTGGTCACACCCCATTTGAATAATGAACCAGGATTTAGTTTCTAAATCATTGCCACCATCTTATTTAAACCCTTATTACTTCCTGTGACATAGTTAAAGCTTACTTCCTCCATGTCATAGGCAAGTAGAGAACAGCACAAATCAGTCAAGGCCAAACTTAACCAACCACAACTCCCTTTGGGGCCAGCACCCATACCCCACAGCAGGTGGTTTCTGTGTCAGTGTTTTCTATTCTCACAGACACCAGTAAATGGCAGATGTTCAGTAAGCATATTTCCAGCTGGAAGGTAACAATTTGTCCTGAAGGCCATTGCAAGATGTGTTCAGCCCTGTCTGTAAGATGGGCTTGGGGAAGAAAGGGAGATGTCGCAGCAAGTGCATGCATGCATGACCCACTGCAAGGAACAACATCCCAGGCATTTTGCTGTCATTTTGACAGAATGATGATAAAAGCAAAGGAACTAGATTTTAAACTTAATTTCTAAAGCATTCTCAAAATCCTCAACCTAGGTGAGCAGCAAATACTTTACTGATTAAAAAAAAAAAAAAAAAAAGAAAAGCAAAGATTGAGAGGGATATAAAGGGAGAGGCAGAGTAGGGTGGTCAGTTGGTTGGCTGTGATGAGAAGCAGTAAGACATTGGGTGGAGGCCACCTGAGACCACACAAGTTCCTGACAGGCTCCCTGCAGGATTCAGATCAGGCCTCCTTAACAAAGACAGCTGGGTGATTGTTCAAGTACTGAGAAAAGGCGGAGGATGTCCTTCAGCTGGAGGAAAGGGTAAAGCAGAAGTGCACAGGTTAGACCCAGAGCACAGGAGCTCTGACTAGAGGCCTGATCTGTGCAGATTCCTGGGGTACTGATCCCTGGGGTGCTAAAGTACAGAGGGAGAAAGGCTAGGGGACTTAAGATGTCCAAGAAAAGAGACCAAACTCTTGGTGCATGTCAAGTACTAGAATCAGAACCTCAAGATAGAATCAGAAAAATCATTTTATTGATCCTCTATTTCTGGATTTTTTTAAAGTATTGAAGCTGGCAGAAAACCTCAGCACTACTTGTTTATGCCTAAGTGTTGGCAACATAATAGACATATATGATGCTGAATGAGTAAGTGAACAAATAAAAATATTGTCGGTTAGAGATTGGCAGAACTCTGAAGCCGTAACTGAACCATGTAGTGATGTGCTAAGGCCTTGAGAGGTTGGCAACCCTCCTAATCCACCCAGGAGAAGACAGATTAGGTTCTGCATATTTGCTAACTGCTTTTGGTATTGGGTTTGAAAATGGGTGATCTGTGTCTATGGGGCTCCCCTGTGAACCAGGACTCAATATATTTCCATTTGATTGCACTGCTGTGAGATCCCACTAGGCAGCAAACACCATGCGTGGTCTTCCATCATAGGCCATGATGAAGTGAGGCTTGTTGCTTTCATGGTTTCTGCAGTAGTATATGCCTCTGCTGCAGCTCAGGCAGAGGCTGCAGCAGTGGCTCAAATGGTCCCAAGGTGAGGGATATGCTCTCTGTTTTCCTTGGGAGCCAAGCACTTCCTGACTTGGTTAAAGAAAACCTAGATGACCCCTCCTGCCATCCTCACATCCCTGGCTGCCAAAGGCAGAAGAGGAGGGGTGGAGAGCCTGCCACAGCACTCCTCTCCCCTGCCATTTCCTCTGCAGCTCCCTCACTGGCCCTGTTTTTCAGACCTCTAGTAATAAAAACAAGCCAATAAAATGAACATGAAAATATATTCATTAGGATTTATAATGCTCATTAAAACTGCCTGTGTACGAAAGCATGACTTAGCTTCATATAAGTGGGAAAAAAATGCAAATTATACTGCATGCAAAGAAGATATTTCCCTAATCGTCCAATCAAATGCCAGCCCAATTATCTGTGGCCAACCCAATGGGTTAAAATTATACTCTCTTTCCTTGGACACAGTGAGGCGCCTGAAAGTGTTTCATTTTAATAAAAATGAAATCTGGACCCTGCAGAAAACCAGCTTCACTAATGACGTGTTTACACAGAGAAAGACAATTTCTAGTTAATGGTGATTACTACCGAGAACAAATTAAACTTCCTGGAGTATATGGGTTAGAGATAATGGGAAAGGGGGAAAAAAGTTATGGTTTTAGTATGTGTGTGGCAGCATGGGGGACAGGGTGATGGAGGAAGAAAAGAGCAAATGGAAGTCCAGGAGGAAGCTGAGAGTACAGGGATGCTAGGGTAGGAATGGGGACAATTACAGTGACTGAGTCTATCGGTTCTGCCAGCTTAGGCAGTGGAGGCCTTCAGCTGGTTCTGGGCTTTCAGAACTGGATCCCAGGACCAGTCACTGTTGGCTGCAATAGGGCCGGATTCCTCTGCAAGACCAGGTGTCCTGGAATCTATTACTCTGTCATTTTGGGAAGGGGAAGGCAGGACACCGATTCCTCCCATCAGCAGTCATAGAGAACATATAGAATGTGCTTCCTACTCTACTCCATTGGCTTAGTGATGGGACAAGAAACAGGTCTGGGCCTCAGAGTTCTCATGCAAAGTCAGTGAGCAAGCAAACTCTGGATGGATTACAAAGGAAGCAAAATGGACAAAGAAACAGAAGGAGAGAATGGTAATGATGATGCTGCCATCGTTATCTCATCCTCACTGTTATTTGATATAGTGTGAGTGTGTCTTTCCCAAGGTTTCATGTTCTGGAAGTGTGATGGTGTTGAGAGGTGGTGGTATTTTTAGGAGGTGGACCCCACTAGAAAGTGGCTAGGTCATTGGAGACACTGACCTCAAAAAGAATTAACATCTAGGTATGAGTCTATCAGTATCAAGACTAAGCCTAGCTCCGGAACGTCTCTTTATCCCTGTCCTACCATTGTGATATCATCTGCCACAAGGCCCTCAGCAGAATCAAAACGGCCTGTACCTAGTAGTTGAATCTCTAAAAGCCTGAGAATCCCCCAAACTCATTTTTTTTTAAAAATAAAGTATCCTTCCCCAGGCATTTTGTTATGGCAATGGAAGCAGATTATTGTACCATTCTTTAATAAGTCCTTGCCTTTGTCAGATACTATCCCAAGATGGGTGCTGTCTCTTTTTTTCCAAGCTCTTGGAGCAATATCATCATCTTCCTCATTCCATCTTTCCAAATACATTTTTATTAATTCTCTGAGAATTTCATTTGATCATTTACCCTATTTACCCTATCTCCTTCCCCTAGCTCCTCCCACCTCCTCCCTCATTTCTTAACTCCCTCTTAATTTTGGTCCAACCCCCCCCCCCAAAAAAAAAAACAAAACAAAAAACAAAAAAACCCAGCTACTACAGTTTTACTGCATCTACCACCATTTCCCCTGGCCCCTGAAGCCATCAACTGTCAATAGCTCCTCAGTTAGGGGTGAGGATAAGGAGCCCCTCCTCTTCCCCAATTTTGTTTTTAAACAAGGACATTGAGGCTGAAAGAAGTTACATTACATAAGTATTGAATTTTAGAGGTCTAGTAGATGAAGAAGTTTGGTTTCAAACCTTGATCTGGTTCCCAAGCCCATGTGAGCACTCTTCAACTGTGGGCTTTGAAAACTAAGTCCCCAGCTCCTGCCCAGCCATGGCACTCAACTGCTTCTCCACTGTTTTGGCCCTTAGATGCTATGAGGATGCTTTTTCAACAGCAAACTCTCAATATGTACCAGATCCCTTCCACTCCTCGGCTCACTTCTCCTGACTTTCTATAACCAGGTGGGCCATGGGCAAAGCAGAGGGATTCCTCTAGCCCTGGGTTTTAATGTATATTCTTTGGAGAACAAGAGCAATCATTTGCCAACAAGCCCAGATGCAAACAGTCCCCAAATCAGGGATTCCAGCTTGGAGGCACAGAATAATACAGCTTTGGGGAAGATTTAATAATAGTAAAATTAAAATTGTAACTGAAGCATAATGAAGAATGTGGTACAAACAGGCACTGAAAAGGAAAAAATAAATAAAAAAATACAAATCCTACACAGATTAGCCCCTATGGAATAGTGATTGGTTGAGAGCAACAGTAAACAATGTGCAGAAATGCAACTTAATTATCCTGCAATTTTTCACATTGTACCAAAGCCACACTGGAAGACTTCGATGTTGGCGGCAGAGGGAACAGTAGCCTCCCTCTCCCCTATTCCTGGAAGAAGATCATGACTAAGACATATGAGCAGCTGAGGCAGAGAATAACATTAGGACTGATCTCCTGAGAAAACAAGAAGTGGCCAACTAGCTGCGAAGAAAACACCCCTCGGGAGCTACAGAGCCAGCGGGTTGATGACCAAAAAGGGAACTGTGAGAACCAGGGGTACAAGGATGAAAGCCCTGCAGGGGGTCTCAGATGATCATCAGTCACCCAAACCAGGTGAATGGCCTCAGAGGGCAGCCCAGATTTTTCAAGCCAAGTATTGGCTTAGTTAGCATCAAGATGCTTTTGTGGAGAAATCTGGGAGCCCTCCTTCCCTCACACAAGCACAATGAGTACTACCTGGTAGAAAATGCATCCTGTGTTCCAGTTTTATCCCTCTGGGGCCCATACAGGACTTGAGAACTGGGCAACAGACCCAGGGAAAGGTGGAACCTTCACTCTTAATAACAAGTCTCTTTAAGGGTGCTCCTGACAGATATCAGGAGACTTAATGGATGCGAGACCCAGAAGTCTAGTCCCCAAAGCCTCCAAGGACTGCTATTCTCTCTTGTGAATCTCTTCAACCACTGAGAAGTGACACCCAACCACTCACATATTTCTTCCTTTAAGAGCCTGCCTCTACTTATTGTGAGTAGGCAATCCAGGAGACAGGGACATTGTCGTGGCTGGTTGGCTGGGCAGTTGGTCAAGTGCGGTCCCATTTAGGAATAACATAAAATTATCTCCTGGGGGTCTAGGCAGAGTTGGTGATTTCTGAAGCAAGAACTGTGGATCAAGAGTGCTCTACATCCAACTTCATTCATGTCCTCCCTAGTTCCTTCTCCTCGTCTGACTCCTTAGGCAGCCTCCTGGCTTTGTTTGACTGGACCCTGAGATGCAGTGGAAACTCACTCCGCTTGTGTCTTGAATCAGAAAATGAACTAGGAGATCTTAGCTTCTTCCTTGAAATAGGATTTTGGGAGCCAGTCCTGGGACTGCCCATCCACTTCTAATCATAGAGTTACACAATTCCAAAGGAAGTCAATGACTTCTAAAGGTGTCACGAGGGGATGAGGATGCTGTGAAGGGAGAGAGAACTTCTCCCAGCACATGAGGAAGAATATTGTCACCGGTCTGCAGTGGTTTCCTCTGCTGTGTAGTAAAGTAGGCTCTGTGGCTCCTCAGGCCTGGAGTCATCACCCTGGTCATGCCAGGCATAGTCTGCACTCATCCCTTCCATCTTTCTGGGCAGGCCACGCTCCCCCAATGACACAGCTTAAGGAGCATCCAGTAGACATTCCACATCTTGTTCTTGTTTGAATTTACTTTACTACTGATTTCCAGTCTAATGGCGGGAGGTCATTGAGCCCAAAGAGATCCTGTTGAAAAGTGAGCTGGGGACCTCTACAGGGGGCATTATTTCTCACTGAAGGTAGGGGAGATAGAGCAGGGATCATCTGAGAACTGACAGTGTTTATTTGGAATGCTGAGCTTGAAAGACTGGAAGCTTCCAGAAGTGAACAAAACCTGTCCCCACACCCCCACTGTATGATCTTAACAGCCATTCCTCACTGTATAGAATTTATATCTTTCAGAAAATACCTGGTGCATTTTTAAAGTTGCTATGAAGTATTCTATGCACACTCCTCACCCCACTCCTAAAATAATATAAGTTGTCTAGGTAGGGGCTGGGCATTGCTCCTCAATGTTGCCCCAGGACCTGGCATGAGGCAAGCTCTCTATAAACATTGGTCAAATTAGATAAAATGCCAGAGCCAAAGCTAAGGGCTCAAGATTAGTGTCATTCCTGTCAACTTCAGCATGGAAATAGGCTAGACTCATGTAAAGTTCCTGATCTCAAGACAGGAGTGCAGCTTGGGCTCAGGGCCAAGGAGGCTATCAAGGAAACACTTCAGAGTCTGGAAGGTGTTAGGTATATGGTCAGAGCCCTCACTAAGAGCCATCACATGTATTGGCTCATTTCATCCACACAAGCTAGGCTTTTATTAAGTCCATTTACTGGCTATGGGACCTGGGACAGTCTCTTTCCTTCCTGGGGAGATACTAACTGCAAAAGGTTAGAACCGTGTTGCTCACTGTTACATTCTCAGTATTTAGATGTTCATATGGTCTGTCTTCAATCACTGTTCATAAACTAAGTGACATTTTGTTTTTCCCTATGGCAGTGGGGATGGAGTTCAAGGCCCTGTGCTTATCAGGCAAGTCCTCTATCACTAAGGTATATCCTCAGCTTCCAAAGTGACATTCAGACTAGTTTCATGTCAGGTTCCTGTCACTTCTAACTTGTTCTGCCATAGGCCAGCCAGTTTCTCATTTCCCTTGGGCTCAAGAGGTCTGATCTGTTACATCCAAGAGTTCCCTGGGCCCTCAGATTTTTAATTCACCTGGCATTTTTTGAAGTCAGAGAAAGCAACATGTGGAAGGATTTGGCTTTGGGGCAGGAGAGAAGAGGAGCTTACCAGAGCAGACAGAGGACTCTGTACCCCAAATATTAAGATGGGTAAAGTCAATGACTGTGGTCCCTTACTCTGTATGGGATATAGATTTCCAACCAGCTTATGAGTCAGGCAGGGAAGAACTGACCTCTCTCTTCATCTTACAGACATTGGCAACTGAGGTTCCAAAAGGGGGATGTCACTTAAAGTCATGCAGCTATGTATGTAGTGACCCTGTTTCAAGACCAAGGTCCTTGGCTCTTAGAGCTTGCACAGTAAAATTGTCCCTTGGTATTTCCAGAAAATTGGTTTCAGATCCCTCACAGACACCAAAATCCATAGATAGTGGAGTCCTTTACATAAATAAAATTGTTTGTAGTAACCACATATAACTTGAACATGTTGCCATATTCTTTTTGTTCATTTTGTTTTTTTTTTTTTTTTTAAGACAGGTTTTTCTCTGTATAACAGCACTAGCTCTTCTGGAACTCCTTTTGTAGACCAGGCTGGCCTTGAACTCATAGAGATCTGCCTGCCTGTGCCCTCCAAGTGCTGGGATTAAAAGCATGTGCCACCACACTCGGCTCCATATTCTTAAAATATTGTTCATAATAGCTACTGCAACAAAGATGCTATGTAAAGTAGTTGATAAACTATTGTTTAAGGGATGATGATAAGAAAAAGAAATTAGCATATTTTTTTTCTTGAGTATTTGTTATCCTTGCCTAGTTAAATCAGCATGGGGACCACACAGATATTGGGGAAGACTACATCCTTTCTCTTACCCACTCCACTCCCCATTGCCCTTGCTGGCTGCCTTGGGACAGCGGGAGAGGAGGGAGGTGCTAAAGTTGTGATCCCACTCCTCTAGAGGGCAGACTTCATTGCAGCTTTGGCTGGGTGGCTATAGGACATGGTGTGAGGTTTGGGGAGATGGGAAACCATTGGTAACTTTTTCTGTTGGAATCTTTAAAGACGTACTTTATTCCTCGAGGCTGTTTGGAAATTGCCCAGTGCTCAGTTTTTGCTAGAACATCAGATGAGCAGAGCTCCTCTCTCCAGTTTTCTAGTGGCACATGTGCTGCACACCTCCATTTGTTTGTTTCGTTGGTGTGTGCACGTTTCAGTCCCTGAAAGCTGGAGGGAGCCTGGTGTTACATAAGCACCTCATCAGAACTAACATCCAGCCATATGATGCAACCAGCTTTCCCGGTCTTCCAACTGAGGAGGAACATTTACCTCAGCCCCATATCTTCCCAGGGTTCACAAAGAGACTTTGGTCCCAATGACTGCCTCTTATTACCAGGCATCCTGGGGGCCTAGAGTCTACCCTAGAGCCTATTTTGAGAGCTTGCTGCCTAGTGAGGAAAGAGAACTGAGATCTTTAGCTGTGGTCTCTAAGGTTCCCCTTGAGTGCCCAGGGCTTCCTGACAGCATTTATTTATTCATAGAAAACCTACTGTGTGCCAGCCTCTGTGCTGGATGCCCAGGATATAAAAAGGAGGAAGCCAAGATCCCTTCCTTAAAAAAAAAAATCTGAAGTAGAGGTGACAGACGTGCAAAGAAATAGAAGCAAGTCAGCAGGGCTCTAACTGAGCAATGTATGTATTCTGGGAGCTGGGGAGGAAGGAACTGCTGGCTGTGCTGAGGGGAGGGAGGGAGTGACATTTGCATAGAACCTGGAAGGATCTGTCCGAATGAATGAAGACAGTAAAGGAACCAGTAAATGGGGACAGAGCCAAGCCATCTCTCCCGGGTACAAAAGCATCCATGCTAGCTCTCATGTATCCAGACATCTTCCTTCTTTTATTCCGAGCAGGAAATGCAACCTTGGGTATCCTGGAGGCCTGCTTATTCTTTTTTGATCCTTAGTTTCCTCCTTTCCCTAATAGACACTATAGCAACATCTACATGATAGGTCTGATGCGAGGCCAAAATGAGATGTGTGTAACCACATGCAAAGGTGCCTACCTTGATAAGTGTGCACGGGTGTTGCTGTGTTGATTATCTCTCATATCACTGTTGCTGGCAAGCATCCAAGGACCCTAGTGAAGTTGCCTGACACAAAAAGACACCGAAGGTGCCACTTCAATCCTTGCAACCCAAACATAACAGGATGAGTCTTTTATTCTTTCTGGACTTCAAATCAAAAACTCCTTTGGAAGAAGCAGCCAGTCCTCTGGCTTGTGAGCTCCTGGGGCAACACTAGAAGTCTTAGCACAGGTCGTGCTATGGGGGTAGAAGACAGCGCTCATAGGAGACCTGCTCAGCTCAGTGCTGTACAGGGGTCCTTATGAATTGGATGAAAGTGTCCCCCAAAGCCCTTTCATACTGAAGGCTGGTCCTCCAGCTAGTGGATCTAATCTGTATGAGGTAGATTGGATTGTGGGAACTTTATCTAATCAGTCACATTGAAGGATCTATTATCTGATGGCATTATAGAGATATGATGGAGGTGAGAAGTGGTTAGAAAAAGTAAATCACCAAGAGTTGGAAGCTATGGCATGTTTCAAATCTCTTTGTTTCTTTTTAAAGAAAAATGTTATTCCATTTTTTTCTTGATGGGGAAGTGAGCATGTGTGCACGCCCTGGCATGCATGTTGAGGTCAAAAGACAACGTGTGTGAGTTGGTGCTTCCTTCCACCCTGTAGGCCCAGAGATTGAACTCAAGTGGCTGGGCTTGGTGGCAAATGCCTTTACTCACTGAGCCATTTTACCAGTGTCCTTTGCTTTGTCCATGCCACGAGATGAGCCTTGCATCGTGTGTTCTCTGCTATGATGTTCTGACTTACCACCATGGGGCCAGCCAACCATGAACTGAAAAATAACGTGAAGTGTTATGATATTCTTCCCGGCAGTGATAAGTCCAACCAACACAGGAGTGCTGTGATAGGTTCTCCAGATCAATAGCCTGGGATCCCTGGAAGGAGTGAGCAAATATTCACAGGCAACCCACAGGCCCTATGGGCAAAAATGCTTAGCTGCCTTTGATGACAGTAATCAAGGTACCAGCATCTGCTAGAATTTGAGCCCAGAGTCCCACAACCTGCAGGCTGCACGGCCTTCTCAATGAGTCACACCCTGCCCTGGTTTCACACATTCGCCAGTCATCTCCCAAGTGTGTCACTGCTCCATCTGGGAATCGTGCAGATTAATATGCTTGTCTCTACTGAGGATCATTATGGTCTCTTGCAACAGCTGCCTACAAGATCTCCTGACCTCTGTGTTTGCCTCTCTCCAACCCACTGTATATACTGAAATAGTAGCGATCTTTCCAAAACACAAATCTGCCCAATTAATCCCCTGCTCAGAACTCTTCAGTGTCCCACAACTAGTCTCTAGGGAATATAGCCTTTAAGACCCTCCTTGATGTTTAGCCCCACCTCTCAGCCCAGCCTTTGTCCCACAGTGTGCCTACCAGACAGAAATTTTTACATTTTCCCTCACCTGCCAAGCTATCTCTGGCGACCAGGACTTGATTCATGAAGTTAGCTCTGCCTGGGGTTATTCCACTCACCCCCTGCTGCTTGGCTAACTCCTCATCCTCCAGGTATCAGACCAGACCACTCTGCCTCTAGGAGCCTCCTTGGATCCCCTGAGGTTTCCCCAGGTGCCCTGCTGGCTGCTCACAGAGTGTCTGCCTGTGGCTGATTACAGCACTTACCATACTGTACCGGTGGTGCCCGCTTACCAATCATCTGTCTCTATTTCTCCAAAAGGACATAGCTCCTGCTGAATGGAGCTCAAACAGAGCAGGCAATAAACATATGCAGAATGAATGACAAAAGGACAAATGGATAGACAATGAGCAAGTGAAGAAATGAATGAGTGATTGAGTCAGGACAATCCACTGAAAAGACTGGATTCTACAGAAATAATGCATCAGGAAAGCATCCCTGCTGTGGAATCTGAGCACACAAGGTAGAGGCGGGATGGAGGGATGAACAACTTTGGGAGGTTAATCCAGCATGCAGGGTGCAACAGAGGAAGGGGTAGGGGCTGGCAGAAAGGCAGGGGATATATGTGTGTGGTGAGCCCTTCTCCATCTTCAGTCCTCATACCCCATCTGCATAAATAGCAGCTACCTGAAGACAACAACCTCATCAATAAGGGGACTTCTACTATTTCATAAACTTTCTTTAAATTAAAATCCAGGCAACGCACACACACATATACATATACCCCACAGACATCTTCTTTGCTGAAAAGTTGCTCCCTATAAAATAAAAGAAGCTGTTTAAATGTCTTCCTTCCAAGCTAGCCCCACAGAGCTGGAGCTGAGAATACATTAGCCTTTAATGAAGTGAGACTCTCATCTTGCAGGAGACACCTCATTTAGCGCAATTGTTTCAGAGCCATTACAGAAAGACAATTACAAGGAAGCGGGGAGAGTAATTGGAAATGCTGGCAGGAGTTGGGCGAAATGATAATAAATAAAAATATTCAACCTAATAAGCTTCCAGGAGGGGGTGGGATGAAGAAAATCAACATAATTAGAACTGAACCTTAGCAAGGAAAAACAGACAGCAGGGTGGCAAGTGCTCAACTTGTACAGGAAGGAAGAAGTCACATGTCGCCAACCATGTTTTGAGGGACTGCTGGCCACTGGTCCTTCTAGAAAACTGTTGAGGGACAGAAAAAATGCCTACAGCCCAGGGCCCACTGAGGGTTCAGCATGTACTCCTCCTAGACATAGAAATTTGGGTGTGCAAAAAAGGCAGGCCCAGCCAAGGTATCCCCACCCACTAAGAATAGGAAGAGGGAACCCAGGCCTGAGCCCAACTCTGCCACTACTGATTTTTTGGTGCTGCAACTGAGTGAGTTGGTGGCTTTCTGGGCCTCAGTTTTCCAATCTTGGCGTGTATCCAACTCTCTCTGTGGACCTGTCTTCCTGAATGTTCTCATCTGATAGGTTTCCCTTAAGTTCTGAAATTTTAACACAGGAGCCCAGAAGTTAAGCTTAGCAACTGGGCCTATTTACTATTGACAGATCATTCCTAACCCTCTCCTTCCTGCAGGAGGTGGGTGGGGCATTGCCCAGCAGGGCCCAGTGTAGCTCCTACCACACACTGTCATTTGACAGACTGGACTGGCTCCTCCTAAAAGACTGGGTCCTTTAGCATTTGCAGAGGGCTGCCTGGGACAAGTAGGGGCTGAGGCTGGATGATGTACCCTCCCAGTTGGTGACTCCATGCATTCTGGCTTCTGAATCTTTTCGAAAATTTGCATCAGGAAAATGTCTTGTCTGTTTTTTTTTAAAAAAGAAATACAAGTAAAACTTGAGATCTGAGATCTCACATCTGTGACCCTGTGAGAGTTCCCAAAGACAGTGACAATAAAAATTCATCCCATTATTTATGCTCCATGATGGCTCCCTACTAATTCACAAATGTACTGTTTGCAAATAAATAGCAGAGGATTAAACTAAAATCAAGATTTAAAGCTTCCAAAAATTGTCTAATAATTATAATCAGTTCAAATTAATATTATTCCAGCCACACTTATCTATGGGTGCCTGCTATGTGCCAGACACTGGGGAGCTGGATTCCCCAAGTTCCTTTCTTGCTATCTAGCAAGATTCAGTTGCAAACTAGGTATGATAGCAGATGCCTTTAATCCCAGCACTTGGAAGGTAAAGGTAGTCAGATTTCTGTGAGTCTGAGGCCAGCCGGTGCTATAGGGAGAAACCCTGACTCAAAATTAATTAATTAATTAATAATAAAGATTCAGGCTGTAATCTAGGCGTGAGACAAGGCAAGTTGGTCTCCTTTCCTAAGCAGTGGCCCACTGGCTCAAGTCCATGATCCTCGGCTGTTGCTACACTCTATCAGTAAACATTTAATACATTCTCAAGATAAATACAAATAAACATACAAACATGGGCATATGCACACAAGCGTATCAAACATATTGCCAATATTTGAATGTGTTATGGAACACATTCACAAAAGTAATTCTGTTCTGAATATCAAGCAGAATTTAACACTTTTTTTCCTGCAGGCCACAGCATCTGGTTTCCAGCCCTGGGACTGAAGTTGTGTCCCGGTCCAGCAAAACCTTGAAGTAGAAAGCTCAAAGCCAAGGATGAGAACAGAACCTGGGTGCCTCCCTCATAGATAAACCAGAGTAATGGCCTTGTTCAGTCTTCCATTGGGCAAACAGGTGTCATTAATCAGAATGTGCCAGGAGCCATGCCAAGTGGAGTAAGGGCTAGAAGCACCAGCCACCAGCCATGAGCTCTCAATGTAAAAGGACAAGCTTAAGCTATCTCTCTTTGGCATGCTGGTACACTGTCTAGCATCAGGAGGTCCAACCAGAAGCAAGGAAGTTAATATTGGACTTTTACCAGAAGAATCTTTGGAAGAGATGGTCCAAGGACTAGGAAGATAAACAGGCCTTGGCCATGTGGAAGGAAAAGAAAGACTCCCTGGTTAAGGTAAAGAGACACTTTATTAAGAGGTCAGTTGTCTGTGCTTACCCTGCATCTATCTGGAGATCCCATATTCTGAGATGGGGCAGGAGACAGAAAATACTTAACGAGGAACAAACAAAAGAGGCTGGAAAAGGCTCTCTGACTGAAAACCAACACATTGGAAACTAGAGGTCAAGGCTTCTGCTCTGACAGCCTCTCATCCAGCTCACCACTGGAGGCCTTGAAAGTTGCCCAACAAAACAAGCACGCGTTGGGTACCAATGCTGAAGAGAGAGAGGGGCTTTTAATAAGGGCCTATGTAGTTCCATCTACTGGAGAGAAGCTGAGACATTGCTAGAAAAGACACAACTGAAGTCCACTGTGATGAAGTCATAGGAGGATGCCTAGTGTGCACTGGGCCCTTGTCACAGAGAACCTGGTGGTCAGCAAAGGAAGGGGATGCAGAACATTGTAGGCAAACGGTCTGTATGACCAAGCACAGAGTCTCAAAAAGGCACAGAAGCCTAAGACCCTTTTGCATCTGCCAACTGCAAAGAAAGTGAGAACTGTTGGTTCCTGGAGGCTGTGGCCATTCTCAGGGTGACCCACTGGGCCTAGAGCTGAGAACTAAGCGGCCAAGGCTTAGTAAATATGTTTTGATTGGAGATCACCATTTCTGGAAGTAAGAGCTGGGATAAGCAATTCATTCTTCTAAAGCCCCAGGCAGTGCCACATGCTGAGGTGTATCTATTAAAGTCTTTTAATGAGAAAGAGGAGCAAGAAGAGGGAAGGGGTGGGGCCATTTGAAACGTGGTGGCCATCCTCACCTCCACTCATTCCCAGTTCCCAGAAGTGAGGCTCCAGGTCTAAGAAGGGAAGGTGGAAACTTATGACATGTCTTAAACCTCCAACCAGAGCCAAGCATGCCTTTCAAAGATTACCATTACTCTTTAATCGGCTGGGGGGAAAAATCTATATTTCTGTCTGATGAGAGGGGACAGTGAGGGAGCGAGATTTTAATCTGGTACTCATTGTTCCTGCATTGCACCCCCCCCCTCTGGAAATCTGTGGAAGGTAAAAGTGGTAGGAAGCAAAACTGGCCGAGATTAGGGTATGCTCCTGGCTATTCTGCTACCCCCAGAGGTCTGTAGATGAAACCCTAAGACCTCTCTCCCTCCCTTTAGGGACCAGAGTAAGTATGGCAGCTGCTCCTTGGACCCTGGAAGGTCTCATGTTAAGAAGGTTCCAAATTTCAGGAAGAAGCCTTACTAGACGACTCCACTAGATGAATCCTCTCCCACACAAGCTCCTTGCTCCAGCCTAATTTTGCATTTTGCATCTTGAAAGTTGGAATCCACCCCATTCCCTGCCTCCCTGCCCCAGACCTTCCAGACCTTGGCATTGTGCTCTTCTTGGATCCTAGGAAACCTGGGTTACAGTTTGGTTCCTTTCCTGTGCCTGTTCCAAGCCTCAGTTTCCCCACTGTGGGCTGAGAAATTCAGTGACTTTAAGGTCTCTTAACAGACCCTAAACCTCATCCTTGTCCCCAGGTCTCTCTCTCTCTCTCTCTCTCTCTCTCTCTCTCTCTCTCTCCCCTCCCTCCCTCCCTCCCTCTCTCTCTCTCTCTGTCTCTGTCTCTCTGTCTCTGTCTCTGTCTCTCTCTCTCTCTCTCTCTCTCTCTCTCTCTCTCTCTCTCTCTCTCTCTCTCTCTCTCTCTCTCTCTCCCATATCCAGGGTTTCCTCTTCTGATCTGGCTTCAAGTCAGTGCGGACACTCACAGGTCCTTGGGAAGTCCTAGCTTATGCCATCCTAAGATCAGACAAGGCCTCAATATAACCAGGCCAGGTAAATGGGAGTTAGGAGGAATAGCAAGTACCTCAATTCAAAGCCAATCCCAACAGCTTCGTTTGAGAAAGAAAGTAGAAAACTGCTTTTGGTGTCACAGAAAGTGTTTGCTCTACTTTCTCTCCTGGTCCCTTGGGAATATGGCTGTACTTTCTGGGGCTGGTCTCAGGGATGGTGGAAGAGTTACAACAGACACTGGGTATTCAGAGTCTGTCATAATAGACGATTCTGTCACTCCTCCCAGAGTACAATGATAGTCGAGCTCCTAACACACCTGACAAAACTGACAGTGATGGAAATTATATGGTCTAAAGCTTGAGGAGCTGCCACCCAAGCCAAGCCAGTCACCAATGCTTAACAGTTTCATGATAGAAAACTCTTATCTTCTAGCAGGGAAGGGCTCCCTAGGAAAGACCTAGCTGGGTAACCTAAGTATGATACATATTAGATATTTTTTATTTTTTAGATTTATTGTATTCATATGAGCACATTCCTGCACACATGTCTGTGCACCACATGCATACTTGGTTACTTAAGGAAGTGGTAAGCCTCCATGTGGGTGTTGGGAATCGAACCTAGGTCCCTCACAAGAACAACAAGTGCTCTTAACCACTAAGCCATACTTTAGATTTTTCTTTTAATTAGGTTTAAAATTAAAAGTGACAACAGTGAACTATTCCTGTCTCTGCAGGCATTTGGCCCTAAGTAGGGACTAAGGGCTTTAATTAAACTCCCCCAGTTGCCCCCAGGTAACCTGGTCATCCCCCACAGCAGTAGGGATTTCCTGCACCAGAAAATGACTTGGTTCCAGAAAGTCCCAGCCTGGAGAGGGATCTGCCTTGTGGGCCAACCTCACAGGCACTAGGCCTCTCCCTGATGCCTCCCCCAGCCCAGCCTAATTCGGTCCTAAGTATTCCTAAGGTGCCTTCCAATTTCCTGCTGTAATAAATGGCACAGAATGCAAATGGAGGTGGATGTGGGACACAGATGTTTGCACTAATTTAATTGAGGGAACACCTTGGATTAAACACTTTGCAAAACACTCACAAATAGGTTCAGTGCATTTGGTAATGAAAAGCCTCCCAGCCCCCTGGCACTTTGGAGAGGCTGCCTGGGGCTGGGAATGACAGGGTCTGGGGGAGAGGCCCAGAACAAGGGGAAGACAAGAAGCCTTGAACCAAGGAGAAGGTAAGGGAACCAAGTCCCTCAGAGAACTACCAGCAGACCCTCCACCATCTGGGACACACCCTGCTAAGAAACAGAATCTGGGGGTGGGGGCTGGGGATAAAGTAGGCAGCATCTGCCTTCACAGACTGGCACCTGGCTTACCTATAGGGGTCAGCAATAGACAGATACTCCCAAGCACAGAATGTACCTACAACCTGAGGGCCTCTACCCAGCTAGCTGAGGTGTCATTCACCTGAACAGGGTTTGACTTACTGTGCACTGTGGCATAGGAGGTAGACAATAACAGACCCAGGTACCCTGTGAGAAAATGCTTTAAGGAGGTAAATACACCTGATAATTTGGGAGCCAGAGAAGGGCCAGCAGACTGAGTGGGTCAGAAGGCCAGTGGAGAGCAAGTGAGCTTGCTCAATTAATAATGTGCTTGCCATACATGTACAGGGACCTGAATTCATCAGCACCTGAGTCCTGCCTGTATAAAAAGCTAAAGTGGTTTCATGTGAACTGGAGAAGTGGGGACAGGAGATCCCTAGAGCTTGATGACCATTCTAGCCAATTGGTGAGCTCTAGGTTCTGTGAAAGATTTTGTACCAAGAAATAAAGTGGAGAAGCACTTGAGGAAGCTGATGTTAACTTCTGCACAAGTACGTACGCATGTGCATTTGTGCTCACAAACTCAGGAACACCAAGATCAGTGGGGAAAAATGGGAAACCATTCCTTCCTGCAAAGACAATGCTGCCTTGGTCTCATGTAGGGGCACAGGTGAGGAAGTGAAGATGGGCTGCTTTCCCAGGCTCCTCCCAGCTTCGTGAAGGTCAGCTGAAGGGGAGGCCTAGTCTCTGGGCTAGGTGTCAGTCCCTGAACGTTCTAACAGGTAAGTCTGGCATCTTTTCTTCTAGTCCTTGCTCTGTGAGTCTCAGAGTTCAAACCAGGCTTGGATGATTTTATATTCCTGAAAACAGAATCCCTAATTTTCAAACACAATGATCACTTCAAGCACAATAACCATTATAATAATAACCTCTTATACTTCTGTAGTGCTTTATAGTTTATGAAACACTTTCATGTGTCTCTTAAATTCCTTTGCACTACCTTCCAGAAAAGACAGAATGAGAAGCATGATTGTTCTTGCTTTCTAGATAAGAAAATCAAATCTCAAGACCCCAGCTAAATATTCAACAGAAGCAGAATTCAAACCCAGCCTTTTCACACCTCAGTGCACATAAGTTCAAATCTTGACTGACACATATTTGCCCAGTACTTGTTGAGCACCTACAGTAGACTCAGACCTCAGCATTGTCAGGAAGTTCAGCTAATGCAACCTAGGTGAAGAGACAGCCCACTGAAAGACATCTCGGGAGCAAAAGGAAACAGGCACCAAAACCCAGGCACTAAGAACAACATAAGACACATAAACATAAACAGACCACATGAAGATCAGAGCCAGTTTCCCCAGGCTAACCCTTCCTAGCATGGAACAGACTTGCTTTTTTTTTCAAGGCAGGGTTTCTCTGTAGTTTGGAGCCTGTCCTGGAACTCACTCTGTAGACCAGGCTGGCCTTGAACTCGCTGTCTCTGCCTCCTGAGTGCTGGGATTAAAGGCATGTGCCACCACAGCCTGGATCAGACTTGTACACTTGATAGCACCAGTCCTGGTCAGTCCAAAACAGTCCAGAAGCAGCAGACAAGGTCACCTTGGGTCCTGTGTTCCCACCAGCCCCAGCACACACACACACACACACACACACACACACACACACACACACACACACACACAGCCCTTAGGCATAGTAGGCAGCCTGACCCATGTCTGAACCCTAGTTTTCTCAGGAATGGAAGAATACACACTTCCAAGGTGGTGTTGGGTTAGGCAGTGTGGATGAGTGGGTGGATGGGGTGAGGAGGTGAGGAGAAAGCCTTCACCTCCCTGCAGGAGGTTCCTTCTGGGGTCATCATGGGCCTTGCCCTCTAATGAGGACAGGGAGCTGCAGATCGATCAGCTGAACTAACACTGACTTCACAGGGTTCATGTGAACCTGAACACCAGAAACGAGGCACTGGCACCTCCAGCACAAGGGCCAGGGCTCTGAAGAAGACACAGAAGACAGCACCATTTTGACGAGTGACCCTGTGTGGCCTCGGCAGAAACAAACCTCATGGTCCCCCACCATCCTTTCGCTGCTGGGATTTACATCTCCATCCCTCCAGGCTCTTCTTTCAATCAGCTCACCTTGGTGCTCCAGCCAGGCACGGTTGTAGGAGCTAGAGTTAAGGAAGCATGAGATTTAGTCCTGAATGTGAGCGATGGGTATGAGGTCCTACGACTCCAGGGAAAGAAGGAGAGCAGACAGCAGAGTAGAGAGGGGGAAGCAGGCAAGACCCAGAGGAGGCGACCACAAAGGAGCTGTTAGAGCAGGAGCCAGGGCAGCCCTGGATGAGGGAATTCCACACAGAGAAGCAAACAGCAAGTTTGCAGCCAGGCAGAAAAGCACAGGGCACCGGGAGAAACTGCCGTTTGGGACCTCAGGGGCAGGAATATGCCATGCTGAGGGCCTGTGGATAGGCAGGAGGGGCAGATGGGAGTGGGGGGGGAGAACCCTGCAAAAGCAGACCACGACTGAAGTATGCATCCCATGGTCAGCCAGGCCAAAGAAGCGGACCTTCAGGCAATTAGAGAAAGGCCACCAGGAGTGGCTCAGCAAGAGAGTTGTGTGGTCCCATCTACCGTACCCACAGGAAATAGATTTCAAGACTCTCAGTGGTTATCTAATGCCATGGAAGGCACTAAACACTCTCCCCTGCCTCTGTCTGTCTGTCTGTCTGTCTGTCTGTCTGTCTGTCTGTCTGTCTATCCATCTATCTACCTATCTGTCTGTCTATCTGTGTTCTCCTACACACACACCACACAACACGATAGTATATAATTTATAAATTAAGCAAGTAAGAGATTAACCATAGCTAAATAAAAAAGAGTAAGTATAATTTTATTACATATTATTACCACATATTCCAAACTTGAGAATCATTTACTTTTGGAATTTTCTGTGTAACATTTTTGGCTAGTGATTGACAGCAGAAAACCTATGCTGGGGAAGCGACCTAACAGAGAAGGGCGGCTGCTATACACACAGTACTAATTGGGCTCCAGCTATGGGGATACACTGCTGGCCTCCTCTACATAAAGTCTCTCCTTGACCAGCTCTGATGACAAATGAGTCTGACAAGGAGGTCTCCTCTTCGATTCGCATAATTAATTATCCCTGGAGAAATGGCCAATTTAGGAGCACGTTTTTTCTTTCTGAAGAGACAGACTGGCCGAGTGAAGGCAAAAGAAGTCCCACAAGCAGCGGAGCACCCTCCACCCCCACTCCCACCCCACCCCACCCCCACCCCCACCCCCAGCCAGGTGTCCCAGGAACAGCACTTGGAAGTCCTTGGAAACCTCCCTCCGAGGTTCGCAGTTCTCCCTGAGGATTTAGGAAGAAGTTGAGAGTGGTTATTGTACTAGTGGCCGTGTGTGTCGACGATGTGGAGGAGAGAAGAGAAAGCCATTCTGCTGGGTGACGATTTGTGAGCGTCCGCATTTCTGTGGCAAGGGGAAGAGTGAAGTAGGAGTTCCCAAACACTGCTCAAAGCTGCTCCCAGGGTCTCCTTCCCTTCCTGTCTTTCCCTTCCCCTCCCTCAATTCTCTTGCTAAGCCCCTCTCCAAAATGGTTTATGGAGAAGTCTCCAAATAACCCCCTCTCCTGCAGGCATAGTCACACCAACTGAAAGGAGATTTAATTAGCAAAATCTCGTTAGGCAAACGAAATTATCCGTAAGACAATACTCTTCTGGACAGGGGGTATGATTAAACAAAGCCATTAATTGAGAGAGTCGCTTTGGCAGTTGCCGAGTTGTGTTCATCTCCGGGCAGGCTCCACTCTGCCTCCGTGGACCTGGGGAACAGACTCTTGGCCTCCTCCCCTGCCTGCCTAGCCCACCTCCTCCCCACTTCATCTCTGCTCTACCCAGGGCCCCTTCGGTTAGGGCTGCAGACCTCGGCATCTCATCAGCGGCCTCTCTGCTGCCAGATTCCCGCTAAAGTGCCTTGATTGCATAATGTCTATTTGCATAATGTAAATTGCAATCTCCTAGCTTGGGAGGCAGGAATCACAGAACAGCCATTATTTTTTACCACTCCACAAAAATTCTACATTTAGAAAGCAGATTTGCAGCTCAGAAAGCCATATAAATCTGAATCCGCCAAAAAATCGCCATTAAATCACACCAATTAAGCTGGACCTATGCAGAGACCCTGTCACTGCTCTCTATGCACTCCAACCCACAGAAGGCCACAGGACACTGGAGGCTGAGGCTGGAGACAGATGCTAAAAGGATGAGGAAGGGAATTCTATCCTACAAACTTGATTCAGCACCCCCACCACAACATCCCTCTCAACACACACACACACACACACACACACACACACACACATCCACACTCGCTATTCCAAAAGGACCTGGTACGGTCATAGCAAGGAGGGGAAGCTGGTCTGTGTTCTAATTTAGGCAAATTGTCTACTGTAGACTTGTAGGTTGGCTGTAGACTTCTTTCTAAAAAGTACTTATTTTTGAGAAAGCGTATCTGTATATGATCATTGCTTCATCCCTAGCTTGGAAATAGCTGTGTAGAACAGGCTGGCCTCAGACACACAGAGATTTGCCTGCTTCTGCCTCATTGATTGAGAATAAAAGTGCATAAAACTGTGCCCATTTGCTTCACACTTGAGGTTTTGGAGAAGAAAGGTAAAACTGCACCTTTAATCAAAAGCAATGGGAGGTCCAAGCCAGGTACTTCAATTCCTATCAGCTCTTTATAACCTTCCCCCCTCTCCAACCCAGGGGAAGAAAAAGCAGGAAGACAAAAACCTGCCTCTGATGGGGCTGCTCTGGACGAAGTCTGAGTTCCCTGAAAGGCCCTCTCTGAAGGTCCTTGGAGAGAGGGGCAAGTTACAAGGTCTCCAGGAGAGTGGGGTTACCTTGGACAATCACCCAGCACTCCAGCTTTTCCAAAGCTGTACACCTGGATACTCTTTTGCCTCTTTATTGCTCATTCAATATTCATTTGTCAAAGGGCAAGATGCTAATGTGTGTTATTAAAATATCAATAGTTTATGAGTGAACTTTATGGCAAGTACAGTTAAAGGCAAGATTCTTGACCATCTATCTCTCAGAAGCAATGGAAAGGAGTGTCCTTCTTTCCAGTGTCTTTCTTTGTCTTTTTTTTATTTTAATTTATTTACTGAATAAATGAATGGCAAAATCACTGTTGAGCACTGTGTGCCAGGAATGACTCCAGAGTAGTCACATCTGGTTTCCCCACAGTGGTCCTAGGGAGTGGATACAATGTGATTCCTGTAACTGCCCAGATTTAACAGGTTTCCTGACCTAGATATTATAGGGTGGAGGGTGGGGAGAGGAAATTATTCCATACCTTCATGCCAGACCATCTTCATAATACAGGCCCACCTGAATACTGAAGGTAACACTGGGGAGAATGTCACCAGACATTCTCTTATTAGAGGAGTAAACTGGGGCTCTTTAAATTAGATGTTGTTAACATAATAATTATACATTATTAAAGGGAGTTCAGTGATTGTCTATACAGGCATACAATATACACTGACCAATAATCAAATACTAGGTTGAATTACAACTGTGCCCCAGACTTCCTTCCTATGGCACTTCCTGTGTCCTCTGGGCCTTCTCTTCATTGTACATACAGAGCTAATAACGGACTCCCATGAAGTACAGTGTGATGAAGAAATGTGCCCCGAGGGCTTAGCACAGTGCCCAGTATACAGTAAACACTCAGCAAGCATTGCTTACTAATACTAAATTTGACTTCATGTGGAAGAAAGCCAAACCCTGGTACCTTTTCATCAAGATTAAGACTGCTTACCCCTTCTCTTCCCTGCCTAGCTCCTGGCACAAGCAGTTCCCAAGTGTCAGCCCTTGTAAGATGGACTGGTTCTGTTTCTACTCTTGGGTGACTTGGGATTTGTTTTTATCCCTTAAGCCCCAATAAATCAGCCAGAGCACTCAGATTCCCTTCAAAATGTAGCAGCATCTATATCAGGCATGGATGGGAAAGGGGAATGAGAGCCGTCCTTAAGGGTACAGCCTCCCAGGTCAGAGTGTGTGACAGAGGGAAAGGAGACCAGCAGAGGACTTGGAAGACCAAGGAGAAGTCGGTATGTAGAATTCCCCAACCCCATCAAGTCCCTTGTAGTCTTTTAAGTTCTGAGCTTTGCCTGGAACCCATCCTAGCTTTTGTGGCCATGACAATGGTGATATGGGAAGACGTGATATGAGCAAAGGGTCCAAGCTTGCACAGGTCTGGAGTCCCCTAGATCCAAGATTTCAAGCTGTGGACTATAAACCCACATTCTCCCTGGTATGGACCATGAGGTCACAGTTTTACCCAGCACAGGACCTTCCAGTACTACCACACCCTGCCTGGGAAGAAGCTGAGCTTGGCTTGAAGGGGTTTCCAAGGCTATGGTGGTAAATGGTCATGCATTGTTTACACTCCCCGAGAAGCAGACTCTGGAAGCAAGGGTGTCCCTTAACCCACTTCAAATCCAAACATGTTTATGTGACGTGTCCTCTAAAAACCCCTGTTCTGAATCAGGCTGGCCTTCCGGTTCTGTGACATGGAGAAAGCAAAACAATAAGCAGCTAAGGTATTAAAAACACTGTGCCCTTGAGAAGAGCTTGAAGGTAAACCATTTCCAAACGAGGCTCCTACTGTTTATCCCACAATATAAAAATGCCTCCAGCAGGAATAGGGGGCCAGAAATTCAGCCATGAGAAGTTAACCCATGGGTGGCAAGCTCAACTGGGAACTCCATTTGACTGCCTCAACTTCCCCAGTTGGTTTCTTCTGGATGATTGTAAGTACCTGAATTGATGACATCAATTTCTGCTGTTATTTGTTCTTTTATTTGAAGTCTCAATTGAGAGGACCCTTTGCTTTGTATAGGACTCTCTTAGTTGTGAGCTTAAGCTGGCTGTCTCAGTGGGGCTTTCCCAGTCAGTTTCTGCTGGATGTTTGTATGTCCCTGATGTGATGATATTACATTTTGTTTGTGCTCCCAATTGGGATACTCCAATTACCTCTACTACCTGATGTGATGAAATTCTTTGCTAGCTGTCTGCTGCTTCTAATGCTACTCAGTATTATTCTTTTATCTTTTGTTTGCTATCTACTTAATAAACTCACTCATTCAAAACTGAAAGTGCAGCTATCATACATCATTCTCCAGACTGTACAGAATACATCATTTCCCCAGGAAGGGTCAGTTTCAATTGTTCTGAGGAATAGGTAAGGCCCACTGTCCTAGGCCAATAGCAGTTGTAGTGGGCTGTGGTTTTCAAAGATAAGTGCAACAGCATACAATGGCTTCCATATCTGTAGGTTATATCAAAGATTCAATTAATTACAGATAGGGCCTATTTGATAAATAAAGTATCTGTAATGGACAAGTATAGATATTCTTGCCTCCTATTATTCCTTAGACAACATAGTATTAGCAACTACTCACAGGATTTACATTGTGTTTAGTTGTACAAGCTAGAGATAATTTCAAGTATGTGGGAAGATGTACATAGGCTTCCTGTAAATACAATGCCTGCCAGTATCTGCACCTACATCTTCAGATTTGGGGCTCCGCAGAGGGTCCAGAATCATCTCCCTGTAAACACAGAGGCATGGATAAAAGGATGTGTGTGGGCACATACACATATACCACACACGTGCCTCATGCTTACTCATTTTAACAGGATATTGACACTGCTGAGAGGCAGTGAGGATTGTGGACCCTTGTGCCTGTTGTTATGGACAGAACGAAGTGCTGCTTGGCTTTATGGAACAGGTCATGAAAGGCAACAAAGATTCCACCTGGATTTTACTCTCCCTCAGGCAACTTCACCTTGGGATTTAGCAGCCATATTGTAAGAAGTCAAGATCACATGGGAAGGCCATGACAGTGAACTGACAGGTCTCAGTCAAAAGCTAGTATCAAAGCCCAGAATTCTGAGGGAGCAAGCCTATGATGGTAATACCACACAGCTCTTGAGTTGCCTTAATGGAAATCCCATACCCAGTAGACAGATACAAGCTGTCCTCACCATGTTCTATATAAATTCCTGACTCAGAGTATTTGGGTAGAACAAACACTCAGCTACTGTGTTTGCGTGTCAGTTTGTTACAAAGCCTAATAACCAAGCCCCCATTAGAATAAAAGCCTCCCTGTGCTTCCAGCAAATCCAGCATCATGTCCATGAAGTCCATGCAAATCCAGCTATCACTGGACTCCTCTGAATTACCTTGGAAACTTGAGACTTTATTATCTTGTCCCTGTCACTCTGTGCCTGCTCTGTCTCTCCTCTTCTACCTCCCTCTTCAAAGGGCAGAATCCTCACACCTGAGGTGGCTTGGGCAACTATTACCTGAAAAACCTTTGACTCCTGACCATCAAAGAGCCCTGGACCTGATCTTAGGTTCCTCACTATAGGTCCAAAATTGAGGGAGCTTTCCCTGGGTTTCGGTGGCCCAGTGCTCAGAGTGCCCGACTTCTCTCCACAATGGCGAGGGAAGACACAGACCAATTTCTCTCCTACTCTCAGCTCTCATTAAGGTTCACGCTCAGCTTGCTCCTTACACTTGTCTTGACTTATGAGGTCCCAGTAACCTCCGGTATGAATAGACATTGATTCTCACAGAGGTCATTATCGTCTACTTCAGCTCCCCCACCCACATCCACACCCACATCCCTATCCCCAGTTCTAGGCAGGCTTTCCTGGAACAGGATGGAGAAAGGCACCCGTCCGTCCCCACCCCTTCAGCGTGGGGATTCGACCACTCCAGAGCCAGGGCTTCAGAGGAGGTACCCTGGGAGCAAAGGCCCGTCAATCACTCACTCAGGCAACCAGCACTGAATTGCAGCCCATTAGGCAGAGGACCGGCGCCCTGCTCACTCACCGGGCAGCCATCGGCAGGATGTTAGCCGATCGCAAGTCGGCCATTCTTATGATTTATTCAAACGCTCATTACAGTCAATCTATTTTTACACAGAGGTGAAGATGTGCACTGATAACGGTTAATCATTTATAATTCCATGGACTGGTTGAAAGCCAATGTACTATCAAAGTCGCAGCGGTAGTACCTCAGCCTCAGGTAGCCCCTGAAGCAAAGTAGAGAAGTCTTTATGCTGGCCCAGGGTAACCCAGTCACCTGCTAACACTCATCAACTGACAGCCAGGAAGAAGGTGAGTCCCAGCGCTGCCCGGCTGGAGAGAGCACAGGCCAGAGAAGTGGCCAGTGTGGCAGCACTACAGAAGGAAGCAGTCACATCGAGCTGGAGGTACCAAGAAATGGTGGGCAGGGGAGCTTTGGCCAGGTCCTACAAGTGGGCAGATTGATACCAAGTGTGGTAAGCCAACACTGAGCCCAGCAGCCTCAGATGAGGTGAAGCCATCCGAGTGCAGTAATCAGCAGTATTTCCTTTTCTCTTCTTTGTATATCCCCAAAAATAACCAACCACAAAAGAAAGCATGGGCTATGAGCTTGGCCTGGATCAGGGCCCAATGCCATCCATTTTTCCCTGCACAGACAAATGTGGTTGAGGATCGGGTTGGCCTTGCAAATCAGTAGCTTCCTTCTCTAGCACTCACCACACATGTAACATATCAAATCTACCTTTATGTCCAATCAATGCAGTCTAATTAAGTAGCATGTCATAGTACAGAGCCTCTTTGTCACATGCAGACATAATCTAATTAGAGCCCCACTGTATTTTACATTCCCACTGGTTCACCATTCAGGCTGTTCTTCCACAATGTGTAGCAGTTAACAACCAGGCTTGGGGCTGGTCCTGAACCCATAACTTTATGGGGTCAGTGTGGAAAGCGCCAATCAGAGTTACTTACAGTTTGGGGCCTCTTTTCTCGTGAGCAGCATGGAGGACAGAAAGCCTTAAAGTCTTGTTCCAGACTTCACCTGCCAATAAAAAGAGATATAGACCATTATAGACTGTAAGATTCTGCTGGAGTGGGCAGGAGCTAAGGTAGTAAGCAGGGTAGGCATGGAGTAGACTCAGGGGTGAGCCTGCTAAACAGCAAAGCTGGGGATAGCAGCCCTGTGCCCACAGAGGGAAGAAAAAAAAGGACTTGAACTTTTCACCTGGTGGAAGACCCCATGCAGGGGGACAGAGCTGAGAGCCCTTACAAAAGGCTGACTTGTGAGCAGGGAGGTCTGCACAATTTGAACAAACAAAATGGACCCCACTGTTCATGGTGAGAAGATGAAAATCTTGGAACAGGAGGAACTTTTTTCATTTTTTAAAAAATTCGAGACTATAATATGATTATATCATTTCCCTTTCCCAACAGGAGGACTTAAGGTGGAAAGTCCAGTTGAGTAAGAAGGAAAATGAATACAGAAGAATGATGGGAACAGTTTAGGGAGGAAAAATCTATTTTTAATTTTCTTTTTGGATAATTTTTTTTTGAAAATAGAAGCATAAGTTTATTGGGTGTATGCTTCATGTTCTACATGTATGGAGTACCCAGGAACAGGATCCTTGGGTCCTGTTTTTTAAATGTCGCCACCATCTCACTGGGGAAATAAGATTGCCCTCGTGGAGGAGTACCAGAAAGAGGCACCACAGTACAGAGAGTTGTGCTAAGTTCTGGAGGAGAACATCATTCGCTCTCCCCAATGAAATGAGGTTGGCAGGGGTTGAAGCACTGAAGGGAAGTTCCACGGGAGGTAGGCTATGAGTCTGAAGACTTGAATAGGCATGGCTCGGCTGGTGGGAGGGAGAGGGTGTCAACCATGGAACGTTTGGACTTAAATGTCTCCCAAAGGCCTGTGTGTCAAAAGCTTGGTTGCCAGAGTGGCACTATTAGATGGCCCAGCCCTGGAGAGGTAGAGCCTAGTGGGAAGTATTTAGAACACTGAATGGCCTTGAAGTGGATTGTATGGCCCCCAGTTTCTCCCTCTGCACCTTCTGCTCTTCAGCCAGAAGGTAAGTAATTTTACTCTACTGCATGCTTCTACCAGAACATGCCTTGTCATACACACAAAGTAATTTGGCCAATCAGCTATGGACTAGACCCTCCAAAACTAAGAACCCAAACTAACCTTTCCTTTCTATAAATTGATTATCTATAATCTTTTGTAATAGTGATGAAACACTGATTAACATGAAGACATGCCAAAAAAGGGAGGTGATCTAAGGAAAGACAAGAAGGGAGAAGTGTGGTGGGCCCTGGGAAGAGGGTCACGGTTTCTCTGCCTGGGGGATTCTACAGAAAGAAATGATGCCAAGCAAGCACAATGGTAGAAACCATCTAGGACGCTGAAGATCAGGCAAGAAAGACCAGAGCTCCTAGAGTTGCTGAAGACTTGTTTTGGTAAGGAAATGGTAGGACACCCGGTGCCCCTCTCCCACTTACTTGGGCATTTACCCTTTAACTAAGACAATAGCAGCATCTTGGGAAAAGGTGGAACTTTAACTAGACTCAGGCATGGAGTATAGTGAGATGCACACATGGAAATACATTTCCTTCTTATCCACAATACTCTCTAGACAGAGGCTCTTCTGTGGCTGCTTACCAAAGGCTGCATATTCATGGTCATAGTTCATGCAGGTCTCCCGTGAAGTAGACCATAACATTAGACTGTAAGTCATTGAGGAAAGGAAATACATTTGTGTGTCTTTATGTCCCTAGAGTGTAGCAGAGTGCCTCAAATGGGTCAGATGCCCAGTAAGTATCTGCTGAAATGTTGAATGATGGACAATGTTCACTCCAACCAGAATCTATAAGAGCAACCAGGAGCCAGCTGTTAGTTGGCAGTGAGCTCTAATATGTACTCTTCTTACATCCTTGCACATGATTTCTGAGCACAGCATGAACTGGGGACACAGTCTCTCGAGTCTACTAAATGTGGCAGTGTGCTCTCTCCCAACCCTTTGGCACGGTCCACCTGAGAAACCAACAACTTAGAAGATAAAGCTGAGCCGGGTGTTGGTGGCGCAGGCCTTTAGTCCCAGCACTCAGGAGGCAACGGCAGGCAGCTCTCTGTGAATCCGAGGCCAGCCTGGTCTACAGAGCTAGTTCCAGGACAGGCTCCAAAGCAATACAGAGAAACCCTGCCTCGAAGAACGAACGAACAAACAAACAAACAAAAAAGAAGATAAAGCTAACTTTTCATCTGCACACAACGCAAAACCAAGAAGGTTTCTATGCTAGAGGATCAGAATCCAGATTGCTATAAAGTACTGAACAAGCTATATGGATGGTCTAAACCAGAACATTCATTTTTCCATCACCAGCTTTTATTTCTTGCACACCAACATCATGACAACCACAAATGAAATAATTTTGAAAGTCAGAGGCAAAATTGCCCACAATCTCATTACTTGAAACCATCAAATTACACTCTATGTCCACATGCAAATCCATTTTCTTAATAAAACTCCAGAAAATGATTTGACAAATATATGTACACAAAACTGGGCTCTTACACTTGCAAAAAAATCAATTGCAGAGCCAGAATGGGTTGAATTATTTTGGAAAACAACAACAGAAGAACCTTGGGTCATTTGAGTTCAATGCAAGCTCAGGATATGCTGTTGATGCTGCCAAAGTTGTTAAATGTGATCTTAATAGCCGTACAGTGTCTGGCTGAGGCATGGGTGATGTCCTTCTGGACTTAGCAGCTCATATTAGTTCTGTATGCTGTAATGCCATCGTATTTTAAGAACTTTGACATGGTTGAGCAAAAGAAACAGGAGAAAAGACGGTTGGTGGTTAAAGTCTAGTGGTTACAGGGCATGCATGTTTCAATTCAAACTTGACCATGGGCAAGTTCCTGAACCTTTCTGGGCCTTAGTTTTTCATGTTTAAAATAGGACTAATTAAATCTTGACTTCTCAGAGTAGCTGTGAGGACTATGAGGTGCCATACAATCGAAGGTATATTAGAGTAGTGCCCCATACAAAATGAGTACTCACTGAGCACCAGCTGCTATTGTATTCTTTTCATCAGGAAGAGGCTGGGAGGTAGAAGACAGAGGAGAAGAAACAGTACCTGTATCTGCCTTTTGTCCCTCTTAGTAGTGCCCACTGGTAATAGAGTTAGGAATACCATTGCCTAAAACAACCTGATCCCTCTTCCTCATGGTAGAATGCCAACTATATAAAGAAACCATGGAAGAGGGACTGACTGCATTATTCTAGAAGGTAGGCTCAGTACTAATCAAAAGATTCTAGAGGAAGCTAGTCTTCACATAACAAGGGATTCTCTAATAATGAGAAACATTCAGAAATGAATAAGGCTTCACTCCAAATAGTGACTCACAGCACTGAAGGAGCTTCCTGCGCTAGATAAAAAGCGGTGCCAAGGAGTGGTGTCCCAGATTTGGCCTCCAGCCATTGGCAAAAAAAAAAAAAAAAAAGAACACACATTTGAGTGTGTGTGTGTGTGTGTGTGTGTGTGTGTGTTTAAAACAGCATTTCTAATTTCTGTGAGCATGTATGTGTGGGGGTGTAGCCTCTCTCTCTCTCTCTCTCTCTCTCTCTCTCTCTCTCTCTCTCTCTCTCTCTCTCTCTCTCTCTCCCTCTTTCTCTCTCTGTATGCAGGTATACACAAATGCAGAAGCCAGAGGAGGACTTCAGGTATCTACCCTATCACACTGAACCTTAGTCCTTCAAAGCAGAATTCCCCATCAAACCCAGAGCTCACGTTTTTTGACTGGGCTGGTAGTCTGAAAGCCCCAGCATCCGTCTCTCTCCACCCCCACCCCCAGCAATGGGGTTACAGGCTCATGCAAGATCATGACAAGCTATTATTTGAGTACCAGGATCTGAATGTAGGTCTTCATGGCTATACAGCCAGTGTTCTTAACCAATGAGCTATCATAAAAGCCCTGATAATTCACATTTTGATAAAATATTAATCATACCACTTCTAACCATCATCTCATAACACAATTCAACCCACAAAAACAAAGCAAATATCTTAGAATTAAGTAAGGGTCATTCCTTAAGCTGAATGACTAAAGTGTCATCCAGATCACATCCTCTCACAACAGGGCAGCTGCACATATGAACTCTCAGCAGTTGTGACAGCGTGCACAAGGCCTGCACGAGCTCCAGCCAGGCAAAATCAAAGCATGGAGGAGGGAAGATGGGCATAAAATCCACCCCCTAGCTGAGAAACTATCGGCATTTGATAGTTTCTGGGAGAAGAAGAGTCAACTATGTTTAATCATGTGACCCCTGCCTGGAAGCCTTACCACACTCCTCCTCACTCCTAAGAGAAGAAGGGTGAGACAAACTGAACTCCATGGGAGGAAAAGAAGGGAAGAGGTTCATAGGGAGGTGAAGGCAGAGATGGTAGATCTGGGAGGAGTTGAGAGGTGTATATGACTAAAATACAGTGCATCAAATTCTCAAAGAATTAATGTAAATATCTTAAGCCACTCTCTCTTCCCCTCATCTCCATCTATCTGTTATCTCTGTGTCTATCTCTATCTCTAAATGTCTGTCTCTCTCTTTAAATTTTCTGTCCCCCCTTTAAATTTTCTGTCCCCCCCTTTTTTTTTTTAACTCAACTTGTTTCTTTTCTCCTCCTCTCATTGAAATAGATTTTAAAGTCTGATTATGGTTTCACCCTCTACTCCTCCCAGATCCTTCTAATCTCCCCTCCCATCCAGGTCTGCCCCTTTTCTGTCTTTCGTTAGAAAACAAACAGACTTATAAGGGATAATAATAAAATAAAATCAGATAAAACAAATGCTATCATATTGGGATAGGATGAAAGAAACAAACAAACAAACAAACAAACTACACACACACAAAAAAAAAGAAAAAGAGTGAAAGGAAACACATCAGAAACAGATAAAGATGCAGAGACCCGTTCATCCACACACTCAGGAATCCCATAAAAAACACAAAATTGGAAGCCATACTATATAGACGCAAAGAACCTGTGGAGTAAAATTAGGTATATATGTAAATAAAAATAAAAAATATGATAAAACAAATTTAAAAATGAAAGAAAAGAAAATGCCCTGATAAAACATGAGACAAGGAGCCTTCAAAAATGCCACTGAGTTTGTTTTCTGTTGCCCATTAACTGCTGGGCATGCAGCCTACCCTTAAGAATAGTTTGTTTCTCCAGTGAGACTCTCTTGGAGGAAACTAAATGTTCATGTGCAAGTGGTTACCAATTGGAGATTACTTCTGTGTTAGGGATGTAAGGGACATGCATTCTGTCCCTCATGTCTCTACCTGTCTGTCTTTTTCTCCATCTTGGTACCTCTACCTGTCTCTGTCTGTCTGTGTATCTCCATTTCTGTCCACTGCATCTGCCACCCCCCAAACACAATTTCTCCATGATTTCCTTATCTTTCACTCCTTCCACCAAGGGAGAACCATCATGCCAGCATCCATGTGCATGATACGTTGGCGCCTTCCAAAGCTAACACTGTGGGATCTCAGCAGGCAAATACCATGTCAAAGGCATTCACTCATGTAGTAAATATGACAATTAGAACTCCAGCCTCTCTTATTCACTCTGAACATGATATGGAATTGACCACTCACTATTTATAGACATGAAGAAATCTGCAAAATGATAAATGAAAGGAAGTTGTTGAATATTCATGTTTGTTTGGGAAAAGACATGAGGTGAAGGAAAGAAGAAAACTTTCCCTGGAAGTACTTCCAGAACTTGATTTTGCATCCTCAGACAGCTATGCAGCCACTTGTGCAGCATACCCAGGTAAGTTAGAAGGATGAAAGAGATGATATTGTCCTAAAAGCAAGCCATGGTCCTATACATATTGCCAAGAGTAGTCCAAGCTAGTCATGTGGATTCATGCTGACTATGCAATTATCTTACTGCTTGATCTTGGAGAAGGGCCATTAACCACTTTATGCCTCAATTTCCCTATTAGAAAATGATAAATCCTTAAAACAAAATTCTTCCAACATCTGTACACGAGATGGTCCTTATTAATCTCCAGGGAAAGTGCTAAAATTCTTCCTAAAGGGTCTCAGAGTGTAATTGTAGCTAATAGTAAAGATGTTGGGGTCAGATATGTGGGGTTCAAGCTGGGGCCCATTAACTTTTTGACCTTAGCCTCTCTCAATCTCAGTCTTCACATCTCTAAAAGGAATAGGACACTGGAAACAACAACAAATGAGATAATGAATGCACCACATTGATTGAATGACTTGGACAATATTAATAACTTAATAAGATTATTGATGTTATTTGGTTTTTAAAAGGAACTGGAAGCAACTGAATGGGAAAAAGAAAGACAGGCAAATGCAGAAGACTGGTGATCTACATTCATTAACTGCCCAGAACTTTCCTCTTCTTGCTCAAGCCAGACCTCTGAGATCAAATCTGTAAGAAGCCCCTCTTGGGTGCCAGCAGTGTCTCTGGAGGCTCCTCTTCTCTGAAAGCTCTTGTAGGTATATGATTAAACCTCCCAAAAGGGAAAGAACAGAGTAAAAAACCTTAGATGGGCAAGACATTCATGAAGATACCTATTAAGTGACTTCAATGACTTCAGATGACACATCCTGTGTCCCACTGCTATAACACCAGAGTCCCCACACTGTTCCATCTGTCATGGATGATAGGATGATATTCTGTCAGTGATTATATTTGCAGTGATTATACTTGCCCTATGAGACTGCCATTCAGGCACTGTAGCCCGTGGCAGCAGGTTCCACATGACATGATAGCTGAGTGAACAAACACATCATTGCTTGGAACTAAGCATGCAGGGTTTGAAAGTCTTACTCATTGACACGGAGGACACTGGATAACTTTCCTCTGAGCCTGGTAGACATAGATTCAACTTCCACACCATATGCTTGGCTCTTTGGGTCACAGGCAGGCTGAGCACTGAGTTGCAAAGTATCTGCATGTGGTCCCTGGATAACATTCCAGACACCCTCTAATTTTGAGCCTGTACTTGTATGTGTAGGTGTGAATCTGCAACCCTATATGGAATCTTAGCACAGGTAGCCTAACTCTATCTCTGAGCTATAAGGAAGAAGGAATCAGAGATACTCTGACTCATGAACATTTCGTGGAAGCCTGTGATTTGCTTTCTGGGCCCAGAGGGAAGACCTACCTATACTGAGCCATGTGAGCTCACAGACCAGCCTGGCCTTTGCAGAGTGCAACCAGTGGAAGGCCTGCTCCTAGAGCAAGTTATCCTGACCCTGGGGACACAAAGACAACAAGACCCAGGACCTGCTATCTCCATCAGTTAGCTCGGCTCCTCTACTCACGCTGTGTCTTACTTTCCTTCACCAGACTTCCAGGTGGCCTCCTGGTCCCAGACTCTCCCTGGTCTTGCCCACCCACCCCTCCCCACTCCTGGAGATCTTTTGGAAACACAAATGAGACCACATCTACCTTGCTTTAAAACCATTTCAAGATGCAGCATTCGTTGTTTTTCTAAATCCTGACAACACTGAAACATTTGGGAAACTGCAAGTTTAAAAGTGCTCATTTCTAACTTTTCACCTAAGGGATCGGGGAATAAAAACAGATGATTTAGCTATGCCAATCCTGCACATCCACTGACTGGCATCAGAGATCAGTCATCTCTAAAATTTTACTGGGCACAAGTCCTCCTATTTGTTGCCTAAAAAGAAAGCAAGTGCCACAGGAAGTCTCCTTTGTCACAGGGCCAGGTAACTGAAGACTAACTTCTGTTGTCTGTGGAGAAGTTTCAGGTGCAAGGTGACAGAGTGGGGCAGGTGGGGCAGGTGGGGCGGCACAGTATGTTCTCATCTGTGCTGGATCCAACTAGAAGCAGAAGGAGGACTAAGGGAGTGCCAACAGTGCTCCCACCTGGACCCAGAGAGTGCTCCACTCTTGCTTCCTCCACTCTCTGGCTACAGGGCATGAGCCAGGAAGGGCTTTCTGAAGCTTTCCAGGAATGCCAGTGGCCTGAGGCTAGAGACTTTCTCCCACCCCACCCCACTCCTGAGGCTCAACCCCTAGCTCTAGAGTCTCCTATCCACCCCCCTCTGTGGCAGCTGCACCCCTCCTTTTATTTCTATCCCACTCTTCCTATCAAAGCCCTAACAGCACATATTTTGTTAATTGTACAAACCTAATGGGGGAATGCATTGGCAAAAAAGGGTAATGGCCATCAGACCAGCAATAAAACAAAATTAATGGCCCATAGGAAGAAATCATGTCCACTTAATCCCAGCTCTGAAACTCTAATAGAATAATGGAATACCAACGGAGGGTTTTTTCTCTCTATGCAGATTGCTTACACCATGTTAATCACTTGCAAAGCAGGCCACATACCACTCTGGCTCACATGACCCTCCAGGGAAAGTAGCAGACCAGAAACATTCAGTGCAAGGCTCATTACTGACATGCACCACCGCAGTAACACCTTCCCTCCCTCCCGCAGGTGACTCAGGACAGCTAGTGTGGGGTTGGGGTGTTGTTGAGGGCCCTCAGGTGTGGTGGGCTGGAAAGCAAGACACAGAATGCCTAATAATAGCGCACATTTATTGAGTGCTTACTATGTGCCTAACACTGAGTACTTCCTGTCTACTGGATTTCTGCAGATCTCGTCTTCATCCTGTACAGACACAGAGTACTGTCAGGCAGACACTGGCCACCACCTGCAGCTCTTTACAGACAAATGTTAATTAATTAATTAAAACAAGACCCAATGCAAAACTAAGTCTCCGGACTCAATTGTGTTCATGTCAAGAGTCAGACAGCTACAGGTGGCTCCTGGGGGTAGTACTTGAGTTATCAACTCACTTCTACTATGAGTGACAAAACCAATTCACATAAGGTTTTGTGGCTTGGCTACGATCAAACTGAATGAGTGAGTGGCCAACTTCAGGACTAGGATCCAGTGACAATCTTCAGTGGCCATGGGAAGGGTTGGAGCCATACCCAGGTTCATGCATGGTCCCTTTAGCTATAATAGCCAAGAAGTGGAAGCATCAACAAAATAAGGAAAAAACGACATGTGGCTGCTATAGCTTGGATCTGAAAAGTCTCCGCAAAGATCCAGTGTTAAATAAAGACTTGGTTACCAACTGTTCATCCCAAAGATGGGAAGAGCAAAACCACCAACCCAAATCATCATGGTCAAATTAAAGCAAGCAATTGATTAAGGAAAGCTTTTTATTCATATACACAACTGTGTAGTGAGATAGTCACTCCTCCCCACACCTGTGGCACTGACCA
Organism: Cricetiscus sungorus; assembly: GCA_030556225.1. Lineage (NCBI taxonomy): Eukaryota > Metazoa > Chordata > Mammalia > Rodentia > Cricetidae > Cricetiscus > Cricetiscus sungorus. The sequence goes on along the minus strand of JANBXA010000740.1, from coordinate 40,364,755 downwards.
CGCCCACTGGGGTGGGGATAGAGGTGGATGTGATGTGGAAGAACTTGTAGGACTGGGGTTGGGAACCCGGGAGCTCACTCTTGCTTCCCGGACTGAGAGCATTCAGAGGCATCCTTGGGACTGGAACCTGCTGGCATTCATCTGTCTCTGTTGTAAGTTATTTCTCCCTGAATAAACATCTATTCAGCCTGTTTTCCCCCATCCTTATTTTTCCACATTACAGCTGCCTCTCCCTAAAGAGGGGTTCAAGAGGTCAGTCAGCATTGGATATGAAGAAGACAAGGCTTTTATAACTCAGGGGTATGGGTTTCCATATGGGGGATTTGGCAGGCAAAATAGGAGTTACAGGAGAACATAAGCCCAGGCCAGTCCCTCCTGAAACAAAGATATGGTTGCAAAGTAGGCATAGCAAGATAGTCAACAAGAAGTCATAATAAGGGTGGTCACATAAACTTTTGAAAAAAAAGTAGCATTGTAAGATGGTTATAAACAACTTTTGAAACAAAGACATGATTGCTATTCCTGGAACAGACAATACAGAAGCATCTGAGGTTAAAGTTATAGGTGGGGTGCAGCCAAGACCTTGAGAAACAGAGATTTAATTAAAAAAAAAAAAAAACAGGCATGAGCCTAGTTTGTCTTTAGCTTAAGATGACTTTAAGCTTAAGATAGAGGCAGGCTGGTTCTACACAACCACTGACACTACCGAGGGATGATGGAACTTGGAAGGAGGATGTACCTACTGAATGAAGTTAGGTCCTTGAAAAAGATGCTGGAACCCTGTCCTCTCCCCTCTGTCTTTGCCACAATTCAGCAAGCAGGCCTCTATCATCACCATGATGATACACCACCACGATACACCCACTGCACCAACACAGTGCAAAGCAAAGGGGCCACCTGACGTGAACTAAAATCTCTAAATCTGGGAGTCAAAATAAGCATTATCTTTTACTGGAACTATTTTCAATAGTGTGTCAATTGACACACAGCTACCTAACATGGGTAGATGTACATAATGGTGCAAGAGATATATGTGACAAAATAGATATACTATGAGGACAGTATGCTTAAGTGAATTAAGCCAGCACAAAAGGGCAAAATCCTTTGATCCCACTCATAGGCCATACCTGGCACAGTCAAAGCTACAGGGACTAAAAGCACAATGATGGTTGCCAAAGTCTGAGAGTAGTTGAATAGGTGAGTTTCAGTTTGGCAAGATGAAAAACTGTCTCTGAATGGATGGTGGTGATGGCTGCATAACCCCATGGATGAAGTTAATGCCACTGAATGTTCAGTGCCCTTATAGTTTTACCTTATATACACTCTGTGCACGTACACACACCAGCACCACCATGAACATCTCCTAGTTTCTATTGGTAGACTGGGAGGAAACATTCAGGATCTTAAAAAAGTGGGAAAAGGAGGCACTCAGCAGTCCCCAGACAAGATAAGATAAGGGGAGCCAGGGAATGTTGGCAGAGAGATCAGGGACTCCAGATCCCTGTAGCCACAGAAGAAAGACCACAAGAAAGGTCTCCCACAAGCAAAAAACTGCCAAAGCTGGTCAGGTGGTGGTGGTTCCTGCCTTTAATCCCAGCACTTGGGAAGCAGAGGCAGGCAGATCTCTGAATTTGAGGCCATACTGGTCTACAAAGCAAGTTCCAGGCCAGGCTCCAAAGCTACATAGAGAAACACTGTCTCAAAAACAAAACAAAACAACAACAAAAACAAGTATCATTTGGGCTGGAGAGATGGCTCAGAGGTTAAGAGCACTGGCTGTTCTTCCAGAGGTCCTGAGTTTGATTCCCAGCAACCACATGGTGGCTCACAACCATCCACAATGAGATTTAATGCCCTCTTCTGTCATGCAGACATACATGCAAGCAGAACATTGTATACCTAATAAATAAACAAATCTTAAAAACAAAAAAACAAAAAACAAAACAAAACAAAAACCTGCCAAAGCTGTGGGTCAACAGGGAAGGTTCGGAAGGACAAGCTCAAACCAAGATGACTCTGGAGGGTTGGTACTGGGACTAGAAATGATTTACTAAATTATTTGGTATTTTAAAACAGAGGAGGGGTGGGGAAGTCCATCTCTCTCTAGCCTGAAATGAGAAACAGTCTAGGAATGCATCCACAGCAAGAAATGATGTGTGCCAAGTCTAAAAGGGGAAGGGAATAGGAGGCCCAGAAATTCAACCTCTTACTGTCATGTGGGAGGGTTGGACAATACAAAAGAATGGCCTTAGTCACCTCAGACCTAGGACCTCAGACCATGTCCTCTAGCTCTCTGGGCCTCAATTTCCTCGTCTCTTGGACCAAGTGGCTGGACAGAGCAACCTTTAAGTTTCAGATGCCTGCAAGCCTTTTAAATTTTTATCCAGAACGGTGTGTGTGTGTTATTGTGGGCAAGTGTTTTGAATTATAGCAAGATTTTGAGGCTGTTCACATTCCCAGAGTTACAAGTCAGAAGGAAAGATGTCCACCAGGTGCATATTCATCCAAAATGTCCTAAGATTCCAAGAAATGTTGGACGAAACATCAATAAATCTTTGGTTTTAACCCAGGCGTTTATACTTGCCTTGCCTGTGAGAGACACTGTAAAAATGCAATAACGATATCCTGATAACTTTGAAAGCTTGAAATGCTGTCTCTCAGGCGAGTAAATATTCTTGCTGGGGCACTGTTTGGCTGGAAGCAGGAGGAACTTTAGACCAGGCATGGAGGGGGAGGGAAGAAATTGTTCCTCCTTTGGGGAACAAAGCCATGTGATGCAGGAGAAGGGTCAGCTGCAGGATGACCCTGGACATTCCTCATTTGGCTAGAATTGAAGAGGCCCCAAAGTCCCCTCTGGAGAGGGGTCTGGCTCCAAAAGAAAAGTAAATACAGCCTACCCAGGAGGTGCAGCCCCAGGCAGAACAAATGCGCGTCTTTGTGCTAACAAGTCCCCACTGGCATCTGGCTTTACTTTGCATAGAATTCTCAGCTGTGTGACAAGAGAAAGTGACAATCTGAGGATTCATCAAGGGAAGCAGTGCAGGCAAAGTACAGCATTTTTGCCACCAACAAGCGATAAGGACTAAGCCAGGGTCATCAGGGCAGAGGGAATACCTGTCAGCCTAGGAGTTAGTTACAGCAAAAAAGAAAAAAAAAAAGCTGGAACTTAGAGCTGGCTCAAAGAGGGAGCCCACGTTATAACAGAGCATGTCTGGAAGTGGTAGCATAAGTCCATAATGTCAACACTCTGGAGGCAGGAGGATTGCCACAAGTTCCAAGCCGTCCTTGACAAGATCATGAGACCCTGCCTCAAAGTACTAACCCACCAACCAACAAAACAAAATAATACCTTCCTTTTCATTTAACATTTAAGACATGGGTTGGGGGGCAGGGTTTACTTAGGGAATCCCAGATGGAAAGCCAGGCCAGGAGTTCATTCATGTTTGAAATGGATTTTGCAAGCATCCCTTTTGCTAGGCTGAGTTCAGTGATGAACAACAAATCCGGGTCTCTGACCTGCAGGAACCCACTTTCTAGTAGACATGTTCTTGGTCCTTGTGCTGCATGCAGCCAAGGATAGCAACAAATGCTGTCCTACACAAAAATCAAACACAGAACTCTGTGAGTTTTGTTAAGTGGTAATGTCCCACCCTGATGTCAAAGGTTGAACAAGCCTGGGGTAAAGTATGAAGGGACAATAGCAGGTTCTCCCCACCCATGATTCCCAGAACTTTCTATTACTAGGACCCCCTGGAGTTGATATGGCCATATAGTAGGGGACAGTGGGCTAATCATGTTTCTTAGAGCAGTCCTGGAGAGCAGAAGATGTTGGTGTTTGGTCCAGACCAAATTAACCATCCTGTGCATGTCAGAGGAGTCCCAGGGCCCCTCCAAACAGCATTACGACACTTCCCATTCATTACTTCCCAACTCGCCTCCTGGGGCTGGCCCTGAATATTGTTTCATAAATAACTGAACAGGGCTCCAGGGTTAGGCAGATGTGCACAGTGCTGGCTGATGATGAGGGACTTTGGCTGTGCTAACCGGTTCTGGGATGCTGACTCTCAGCAGAGGGGTGTATCAATGGAGAAAGCAGCCACGTGGCTGGAGTCCCCACCTGGATCCGGAGATCACAGTGGGACGCTGAAAGAGCATTTGTTTCCAATTGTTCCTAGCCACTAATTTGGCTCCAGGGTATAACACCAATCTGAGAACAAACGGAGTAGGAAAACCCTGCCTTTCCTAAGGAGACCCTGTTTTGCCATAAACAGGGGAGGAGTCGGGGAGGGTTTCTGGGTTCACAGCACAGGCCATTCATTGGGCACTGTGGCAGTCACTAGGCACTGAAGCCGGACCTCCTGCACTGAGGCAAGATGGCATCTCTGCCCTCCAGCTCCCAGCCACCCCGGCTGCAGTACCACCTGCCGAGCCTCACCTGCTCATTGCTCCTCTGAGGTGCCTCCAGCAGAGGACAGATTATTCTGATGGCAGGGAGATAGAATATAGTCCCTTGCTAGCAGTAACTACCCAGAGCAATCTCTCCTGTGCAGCTGACTGTCTCCACCTGGCATCTGCCTGCAAAAGAGCCTGCAGGTGCCAGAGGGTACAGGAGCAGGCTGGGGGACTGACTGCCCACACATAGAAGGGTCTGAGCCCCCCTGGGGGGAAGGACTTACTCAAAATACCCTCTGTTGGGCTGCAGAAAGGTTGGCCATAGGCGACAGAGCTTTGCATGGAGAAGAAACATGCAAAGCTCTGTTTGTGGCAAACTGAAGAGCTAGCACCCTCCAGGGGCAAAGGGGAAGAGGCAGTGAGTGAGACCAAGGCCTGGGAAGCGGCTGCCTTCTCGTGTGCACTGCATGTGCAGAACCGCCAGTAAACAAGAGGCTTTGCTCACCCCTGAATCGCCTTCTTATGTCCTAAAGTATCTAAATCACAGGGCTTTCAGTGTGACCCTCTCAGAGGCAAAACAGCAGAGAGAATGTCTTTTCCAGTGCACACCACTTTTCCTCACAGCCTCCCAAGAGACGTGTGTCATGGTTTCTATGACAAAAATGCCAGCCTTGCTAGCTGATGATTTAGCTGTTCAATAATTTCATAAATCTGACCTTGAATAAAAGTACAGCAAAGGGAACAATTTTTAAAAAATCTCCAAGCAGTCAAAATACATTTCACGAAATCACGTTTATGAACCTTATTTGAAAGGGATGCTCTGGAGCTTTCCTTATGGCTCCTTTTTCTATTCTTGCACACAGTTCTAACAGGTTAAGTTACCTGGGTAGGTCTCAGCTGTCTAGACATCATAAAAGAAGAGTAGGGAGTAGGCTTTCCCCAAAGGCAAGCTTTGGAATCTGCAGGACCAGAGAGAGGGCCAAGTGGCAAGCCTCTGAGTCATTCAACAAGGTTTAGTCATGGTCAAGGTAATTTGCCCAGGAAGAGTAGGGAGGATAGGAGAGGTGAGTGCCCACTCACAACGTGTCAAACATCCTCCAGGTACTTCTAGAGTTCATTGTCCTTGAGGGCCCTAGAGTTCTGAGTCCTTTCTCTGTTGTCTATGTATTCAGAAGTTGTTGTGTGATATTTGATCACGTTCTGACAATAAAGTTTGCTTTGAGTAAGAGGGTGGAGCTAGCCACTAACTGACCACACAGGTCTTGGATTGAAGACAGATAGGAGACAGGAAGGAGAAAGGCAGGTCTGAGAGTAGATCTCAATCCTTTTGGAATAGAAGACAGAGGTGAGTGGTGGCTTCTCTGATCATTCTTACCCTGATATCTGACTCCCAATATTTTTCATAAAGAATAATTAGATAAGCACATCAAGAAGTTGCTTGAGTTTCTAACTGGTTGACTATTCAACAGGCATTGATACCCGTTGACGATGAGTCTCTCTGACAAGGTGGGAAGAGATGGAGGCAGGGAATGCCTGTCCCTTACAACGTCCTCTACGATGTATTCTGTCTAGATATTAGAAAAGACACCTAGGAGTTGAAGAGGCAAACAAGCTCAGACATCTTTTAAACCAGGCCCTAAGTACTCTGGAGAGAATTTCTGTGAGAAGAGGCAATAATAATTAAGGATTCAGCTGGAAATGTCACAGTACCAAAAGCTTCAAACTATATCACCAAGAAAAACAAAACAATACTTCTGGGGCCTCAGGGATGGGGGAAGTGTGGAAAACATCTTAGCAAAAGGTGCAGAAAGGAGTAATGGTGAAAAATCAGAGCTGGGGAGAGTAAGAGTGATGGGTTGCAGGGTTGGGCTTCCTCATCTGCATAATGGCCATTTGGGACCACCGGGGTCAGCAATGCTTCGGGCTCCTACAATAACCGGGCTGCCTTTCCCTGACCCCACACTTCGTTAGCTTTCATATGGTTTTGTAAGGCAGCATTTGCATCCACAGGTTCTTCTTCTGGTACCACCCAATCACCCCAATTATACATCTTGGTAGGGTTCCCTCCAGGTTCCCGGCCACTCCAAGCCTGTCCTGTCACTCAGACAACAGGTAGCACTGCCATCACTTGTGGACACAGAGTTTCTGCAGGTGGTGGGGGAGGGGATGAAATTTGAGCAATCTGTCCTGAAGAATGAGTTAATAATTTATAGATTCATTAAAAGAAAGAAAAAAAAACTGCTGAAACAAATTGAATGCAAATTGTGACAGTCAAAGGAAGTGTGCCAGTGTTGCTTAGTGAAGCATAATAAATATATGCAGCCCATAATAATAAGTTACTTAAACTTGGGACACTAAATGATTTATTAATTGTCCCGAGTCCCTTCCAGCTACAACCAAAACCAAGAGTGTAGTCATATTTTAGGTCTGTTCATATGCCTCCAACACCAAACCACACAGCTGCCCACAGCTGTCCATTCCGTGTTTCCCCCTAGCCTCACATTTACAGATGGACATGTTGTGTCACCAAAGAAGTACTTGTAGCCGGCGGTGGTGACACCTTTAATCCCAGCACTTGGGATGCAGAGGCAGGAGGATCTCTGTGAGTTTAAGGCCAGCCTGGCCTACAGAGCTAGTTCCAGGACAGCCAGGGCTGTAACACAGAGAAGCCCTATCTTGAAAAACATAACTACATGTGCCCCATATGTACAAGCATACACTATATAGTATTGTCTATCTCTAACTCTGCCATCAGTCCCCAGGGTGCATGAAGCCTGGGAGAGCCCACTAGACTCAAGTTCACAGTCATAGCTTCTCCATCAGGAGTACCACATCTGACCAGAGAGGATGGTGGGTTTCTGCTGTCCTATGCACCGATTGGGCCTCTTCCCGTCCCTGGCCTACAGGTGCTCCCAGTGTTTCTAGACCCTGACTATGACACCTGTTGTGTCAGCACCTCCTTGGGATTTAGATCTGAGGGACCACTCTGGAAGAAGGGAGCTTCACTAGCAAGCTAGATCCTAGAACCTTCAGTAGGGCACAATTCAGCAAGACATGAAACTTTGGAGGAAGATCCCTCTGAGAAACACTGCCTCTGTGGATGGAGAAATGGGGCAGGGGCAGGACCCTGAAATGAATGGGAAAAGAATGCCAGAATTGGTGATTCTCCAGGGCTGACATCCTGGTAGCAGAAGTTACCCCTGTCCCTAGTGGGCTTCTCTCCAGTCTTCCCATCTTAGAACTGGGCTGCCTTTGGGAGCCATCTCCATGTCCATGCTCTTTCACTCCCCACCCAAATAACTCCTCAAATCTGCCCTGCACCCATCCCCATGGCTGAAAACTGGCAGTTCTCCGCAGAACTCAGTCCCAGGTGTTTTGTGGAACTGGTAGAGAGGTGTTTTGTTGTTGTTGTTTCACAGTAGTGGTCTGGGTTTGGTTTTCTGTTTGGTTTGTTTAAAACCTAGTTTTTAGTAGCACAGTTCAAAATTCCATAGTATAAAATGGTATACATGGTGATATCTGCCTCTCATTTCTATCTCTCATCTGTCTAGACAAACACAAACATGGATTCTTGTTTTCCTGGGTGTGTGTACTCCTGTGCTACTTTCAGTGGGGCTCTGCTTTTACTCACAATATGTTTTGGAGATCTTTCCACAGCAACACAAAGAGCTTTCTCCTACTAAACACATAGTATTCCCTTGTCAGAACATTTCACAATCCAATTGGCCTTCAATCAATGGATGCTTGAGTTCTTTCCAAGTTTTTGCTGTCACAAATAATGCTGCAAAGAATGTACCTATACAGACACCATTTCACATAGACACAAGTATACCTTGAGCATCAGTGTCCCGATATGAAAATTGCAAGTCAAATGGTAGTTTAAAAGGCATATTATCTTTTAAATTTATTTGTTTATTTATTTTTATTTTTCAGTAGGAGAGAGCAAACTCAGGGCCTCGCACATACTAGGCCACTGACTTCATCCTTGCGCCCCCCTTTCTATTATATGTATATTTATATGTGTACTCCTGCACCAGAGGTCAACCTAAGCTATCATTCCTCAGGAGCCACCCATCTTTAGAGATAGGGTGTCTTTGTGGCCTGTAAACTGATAGATTAGGCTAGGCTGCCAGCATGTGAGTTTAGGGCATCTGCCTATCGCCTCCCTAGTGCTGGGATTCCAAGCATGTGCCACTGTGTTGGCTAGTTTTATATCAACGTGACACAAGCTAGAGTCGTCTGAAAAGAGAAAAGCTCAGTTAAGAAATTGCCCTTATCCTGGCATTGGTGGCCCATGCCTTTAATCCCAGCACTCAGGAGGCAGATGCAGGCAGATCTCTTTGAGTTTAAGGCCAGCCTGGTCTACAGAGTGAGTTCCAGGACAGGCTCCACAACAATACAGAGAAACCCTGTCTCAAAAAACCAAGAGAGAGAGAGAGAGAGAGAGAGAGACAGACAGACAGACAGACAGACAGAGACAGACAGAGACAGACAGAGACGAGACAGACAGAGAGCAGACAGAGACAGAGACAGAGAGAGAGAGAAAGAGAGAGACAGAGAGAGAGAGAGAGAGAGAGAGAGAGAGAGAGAGAGAGAGAGAGAGAGAGAGAGAGAAATTGCCCAGCCAGATCTTCTGTAAGGCATTTTCTTAGTTAGGGATTAGTGGGGGAGGGCCCAGCCCATTGCGGGCCCTGTCATCCCTGGGCTGGTGGTCATGAGCTCTGTAAGAAAGCAGACTGAGCAATTGGTACTGGGTCATGAGGAGCAAACCAGTGAGCAGCACCCTCCATGGCCTCTACATCATCTCCTGCCTCCAGGTTCTCCAGCTTCCTGCCCTGCTTGAGTCCCTGTCCTGACTTTGTTCAGAGATGAACAGGGATATTGAAGTGTAGACTAAATAAACCCTTTCCCCCTCAAGGTTGCCTTGGTCACGGTGTTTCATCACAGCAACAGTAACGGTAACTGGGTGCGGGGCTCACAGAGATGGCTTCCCTTCATCTTGGCTTAAGGTCACAGAGTTCAAACCCACTATTGCTTGCTCAAGGTTAAACAACAGGATATTTGACCTAACTTGCCTTGACAACAGGTTACTTGATTTAGGGTGTGGTATTTGATGTATTTGATGTATGGAGAAGGTAATAATGTTTGCTTGTTATTTGTATTTTGGCAAGGAAGTCTCTGCCTTCCCCCACTTTTGATTGGGTTATATAAAGACTGTGTATAATAAACCTGGGGCTTCCCCCCCCCCAATATTCACTAGAGTGCCCTCCTGATTCTACCCTGTCTCTGTCTTTTCTTTAGCATCTGTAATTTTTATACCTGCCATTTCTTAATCCACATGCTTCCCTCCAAACAAAAACCGGATATAGAAGCTGAGTGGGACCCACTGTTTGTTTTCTGAGGTTGGCCCAAGCTAACCTCAGGCTTACTGTCTCTTCTAGACTAGCCTTGAACTTCTAATCCTCCTGCCTCAACCTCATGAGTGCTTGAACTACAGAGGTGAACCTCCACTATACACATGAATAACCCTGATGGGGACATACACACTTGTAAAGAATTCTCATCCCAGCTTATCATTTGTCTCTTGACATTGCTAGTAATCTTTCCCAGTGGTTTTTGTCTTGCTTTTATAATTTTTAAAATTGGAATACCAACGAGGAGAGAAAAACACCCTCTTATTTTCTTCAGCCCCACTACTCCCCGAAACTGTGTAGTTCCCTTCTGTACTCTTTGCTAGCTTGGATAACAGTGCTGTTTGGAACTCCCACTACCATCCTGGGACACAGGGGAAAGCTTGCTCGAAACCACCTCTCACTGAGACTATGACAGAGGGAGAACTATGTTCCTGTTTATGTTGTTAAGCCCTGCCCCTGAACTTTACTGTGTGTAATAAAATTAAAAAAATATATATGTCTCTAGCTGTATGGGGTTGGATCTACTCCTGCTGGCCACAAAAGCCTTCTAACAGAGGCACACTTCAAATGTCTTCGAATAGGTCTGGACCCTTCTAACCTATGTCTACCTGCTGCTCCGGCAAATGTTCTAAATACTCTGGCAATGTCAATCACTACTTAAATATGTCTATTAGTTTCTCCACTACCTGCATACTGAAACCCAAACGCCTCAGTGCTCAGTCCATCTGTGCATCTTCCTCCCTTTCTGGTGCACACGGCCATCATGGGGCTTGTCCTATACCTCCTCTTTGAACAGCTCTTCTCTCCCTCTACTGAGTAAAGCCCAGGACAGTCTGTACGGACATCACCTCCTGCAAACAAATGTTTGATCAAGTCCCTGTCCCCTCTCCATCATGGCCATGGATGGCCTCCTCTATAGATACATGAACCTACAGTGACTGAGCCCATGCCTCCTCTCCCCGGCCTCTGCCCTGTGAGACAATGAAGGCAGAGGCAAGGATGCCTCCCCAGCATCCAGCTGAGGGCCTAAAACAACAAGTGCTCCCCAGTGCTTGCAAGCAGACTGAGATGCCTCCCTCATCCACTTATTCCCACGGGTGACCCTCAGTCCTCTTCAGCCCAGCTTTTCAAAACCAAAACCTTCCTGCCAAGTCCTCAGAGAGCAGCTGAAGGGGAGGCCACATTCAAACAGACCTGCTGGAAGGAGAGTAGATAAGCATCGTCACCAGATGAAAACCGTCTGCCTTCAGCATGGCGCTATACCTACTAGTGTCCCCCAAAGGTCCATGTATGGTCTATATGATGGTGTGCATATGTATATGTATGTATACGTACATGTATTATATGCATGTATATGTATGTGTGTATATATGTGTATAAGTTATGCATATGTATGTGGGTGTATTCGTATGTGTGCATGTGTCTATATGTATATGTGTGTGCATTTGTATATGTATATATATGTGTGTTTATATGTATTTTGTGTGCGTATATGTATGTCTATGTGTGTATCTATGCATGTATGTACATGCTTGCATGTGCATATATATATATATATGCATGTGTAAGTACTGTGTGTGTGCAAGTGTGAATGTGTGTATATGTATTTGCATGTGTATATGTGTATATATATGTGTGTGTGTATATATGTGTGTGTGTGTGTGTGTGTGTGTGTGTGAATATGTGTGTATGTGTGTGTGTGTGTGTGTGTGTGTGTGTGTGTACATGCATGTGTGTTTTGGGGAAAGAGAAAAAAATCTCTCATGGTCCACTCCTTTCTTGCACTCACACATCCTCGCCAGCCAAGCCTGAACATGCCCCGAGATAACACTCCATGTGGCCGGCAGAGGAGGCCTCACTTATTAACCGCCTCTAACAATGCTTCCCTGTCGCCCACAGTTCACACCAGCCACATGATGCTCTGATGGGAGAACAGAGGGAAGGGGAAGGGGCCTTTGTTGGCTCGATTAGGCTTCCATGGATAGACCTCCCCCAGTCAGTCCCACTGGGGTCAAAAAGAGAACCATGTGCCGATCGGTTTTTAAGGATGTCCAGAGAACTGTGGACACAAGTCTGTCTCTACGAATTCATCTAGAAGAAGAGATGCAACATCCCTGGCTCCCCAACAAGGGAAGGAGTTGAGGGAAAGACGGGGGATGAAGGGATAGGCTTGTTTCCCAGCCTTGCTGCCCCCGTCCCCCCCACCCCCCCTCCCCACCCAACCCCGGCCCACCCCAACTGCTCAGGCCTCTTCCAGCCAGCAGAACTGACCCAGGTTAATATTTACTTTTCCCTCTTCTGCAGAGGTAAGAGTGACTTACCCATCCTGAATGGTCATGATAAGAGAAATAGGCATCAGAGAAGGACAGATTTTGCCCACAGTCACACAGCATGGTAGAAGCAACAGACTGAAAACCACGGCTGAGCTTCTGGTCCCAGCTCTATTCCTTCTGGCTACCCAGAGCTCCCCAGTGCCCTGAGCTCTGTGAAACAGCAGCCACAACCAGAATTTTCCTCCTGGGTGGGACAAGAAGATGCAACCATTGGAGGCTTGGCCCCAACACAAATTCTGATTCTAATACCAGCTCCACGGAGAAAACATCCTGGGTTTACTTAGCATCTAGGGAAAGCCTCCTTTAACACATCCATCCAACTTTCAAATGCAGAGACCCACTGATGTTGACTGCAGAGACAGACCATGGCCTTTTTCTCACCATGCCAGCTTCTTTGAAGCCAGAAAAACAAGATGCAGAAACTAAGCTGCTGAGTATCATCTATGACCACTCAGCTCTGGAGAGAAGAAAAAGAAATCGTCATCCAAGTGTCCCCCAATGACCTTTACCTCTAGTCTCCATCGGTTATAGGATACAGCAAAAAGACATGCTCACTCAGGACTGGTCCTGCGCCTCTAGCTGAATGAATCTGGGCAAGTGATGTCCATTTTATAGGGAGAAAACCAAGGCTGGAAGGGACCCTGGGGTCCACAGGGCCACAGAACTGTATGAAACACAGCACTGTGTCAGCCATGTCTTCTAACTCACAAACCAAGAGCTTGCTCTGTGGCCCTAGCTCTTTCTTGCTCATTCTAGCCTTGATTAGAAAACCAGTGGTTCTTACACTGCCCCCTCCAAGCCCTTCTTCCTGCAGGGAAGAAAACAGTCCTCTCAGAGTGAGGCGATATTTGGGCGATCTGGGGGCCTCCAGACTCCTCCGGAAGACTGGGCCTTCCCCTCCCAGGACCTAGCAGCGCTGCCAAAACAAGAGGAGAAAGCGTCCAACAAAAGTTTGTTTTCATGGAGATTTTATTTCCTTCACAGAGGCCCTCCCACCACAGATTTCTCTTTGTTGGCGCTTGCATTCAGAAGTCACCAGATACACAGCCCCTGACCCCATGGCCCTTGGGGATCATTCGCCTTTATCTCCCCTCCAAGGCCCACAGGCTGCTCATTCCCCCACTCAAAAGGCCCTTTGAGCTGCTCAGCAGAGAAGGGCTTCCCAGAGTAGGCAAAAGCTTGAGTGAGGCCAGACCCTCCACATCAGGGTTGGGAGAAGACAGGGATAGACAGAGGAAGGGGCGGGGATGGAGGGCCTCTGCCCAGTGAAGTCATGGAGGGGAAGCCCCACCACACTCTGATGTCCCTCCATCCAGGACTGTGTCCCCTGATAGTGGGGACACTAACTAGGAGTTTCAGGGATAGGAGGCAGATCTCTGAGTCTCTCCCCAAAGTGTGGCTCAACATGCATGGAGGCAGGTTCAACTTGAGCTAAAATCTGTGTCCAGTGTCAGCCTTTTCCTCACAGCCCTTTCCAAGATTGTTGTGGCCCACAGCACTGACGTTTGGCTCTGGCTTAGCTATCCAGATAATTCAGGCATTAGAACAGCCCTCTGGTAAGGGAGCCTGGGAGGGAGGGAAGGAGCCAGGGAGGGAAAAAAGGGAAATTTCTCTGAGGAACACAGTGAGCAGTCACAAGACAGGTCTAAGGGGTGGGTGGCTGTTAAAGGTAGCTGTGAGCCCGGGTCATTGTTAGGAACAAGTGTGGAAACTGTAGACTCTGACAGGATGGCCCAACAGGGACCCAAGAGCTGAGCAGACCGGAGTAGGATTCTCCATCTTCCAATCCTCTTGCCCAGTGATCTTCCGCAGCAACTTAACCCCTCTAGGTCTCATCCCATCTCTGCTCAAACAGGGGTGATGTCATTTCCCAGTTGGCTTGAAGGTGACACTAGACATGAATGAGCCAAGAAGATGCCTGGCATAGAGTGGGTGGCCATTCCCCAGCCTCTGACTGCTGTATGGACTGAGGCTGCTTGATACCATAGCCCTAGTCTCTATTTCCACACAAATGGCTCCAGGGTTTTTCTTCAGGGTGTCATGGCAAAACCCTTTCTCTGCCAGACATTAGAATTTTAACTTTTCACATTTTGTGGGTGTTGGTGTGTTTATATTGTTTGTTTATGTGCAGGTGGACATGTATGGGCAGTGGAGAAGGGAGGAGCATGTACTTGTGTATGCTCATGTATGCCGAGGCCAGAGTAAGTTATCCCCAGCCCAGATGTCTACATTTTGAGGGTTTTCTATTTAGTAGTAGTAGTAGTAGTAGTAGTAGTAGTAGTAGTAGTAGTGGTGGTAGTGGTGAGTTTTCCAGACAAGGTTTTTCTGTGTAGCCCTGGTTATCCTGGAATTCACTCTGGAGACCAGGCTGCCTCTGCCTGTCTCTGCCTCCCCAGTGTTGGGATTAAGGTGTGTTGTTATGCCTGACCATTTTTTTAAAAATTATTTTTTATTTTAAAAACAATCTCTTTTTTTTCATTTTACATACCAATCCCAGTTCCCACTACCTCCTCTCCTCCTGATAACTCCTCCTTCCTCCCACCTACTCCCCATCCACTCCTCAGAGAGGGTAAGGAGTCTCATGGGGAGTCAATGAACTCTGGCACCTTATTTTGAGGCAGAACCAAGGTTCTCCCCCCCCCTATATCTATCATGCCTGATTCTTAGGGATTTATTTTAACTTGTTCCAAAGGAACAACAACCATTCACAGTTTTCGAAGCATTTTTCAAAGCTAATGTCTCATTTGTTCTCCAAATGGTCTCACTCTAAGTTAGCAGATGTGGAACCTGGGAACCACAGATAGGAGATATGAGGTGGCTTTTCCAAACTCACCAAACAGATGAGCATGAGGCTGAGACTAAAGCCAGCTGGTCTGATATCTGTTGCAGGTGGGAGCCCCCATGATGTCCTAAAAATGACAGGAGTGTGGCGAGTGAGGCATGTGGGGACTCAACATGCAAAGCCACAAAGGACGGTGGCTTTTTGAAGACAGGAGTAAGATTATTACAGTCTAGATTTGAAAGATTGGACACTGAGGCAGCTCAAAAGGGGCAAAGGCAGAGATGACAGGAAGCTTCCTATATGCTCACAGCTAAACTAAGAGTTCAAAGATCGAGGCATATGCATGCAGGCAGAAAACTGTATACATAATAAATAAATCTTAAAAAAAAAAAAAAGAGTTCAAGGATCACTTTCCCATCTTGTCTTTGACTTGAGGATCTATGGAAGGGAGTCCTATGCCAGACTGATACAAGAGATGAGACTGGAGAAGAAATGAAATCGACTGAAGTATGATTTCCAGGCTAACATGAGCCAAGAAATCATTGAGTATACATCCTGTGTTAATGCGTGCCAAGTTATAAGTTTAGATCCTTAATTAGCCATCCACCTTCAAGACTTCCATCATCTGCTTCTACAGATGAGGATGGGATAGAAACTGGGAAGGCCCCTGAGTCTGACACAAGTAGAGAACCTAATGAGAAGCCTTCAATTTGAGGACTGGCTCTGTGGCCATGGTTTCTTTACACACACACACACACACACACACACACACACACACACACACACACACACACAACAATTCATCAGCCCAGGAATATACAAAAGGGACGATCTCCCTTCGCTCTCCCACCCCCTGTTCAATGGGATCCCTAGAAACATTAAGCTCTGACTGACTGTCTAGAAGTGCCTACTGTGCTCCTGACCAGCGCTGTTCTGCCAGGGTCAGGTCAAGCACAGTGCCACATAGCAGAGAGGAGAGAAGCAAAAGAACCATAGAATGACTTCTGAGGGTACTTGTGCCCAGAAATGCCAGGATCTCAAAGCCATGCCCAGCGCCAGGGGGAAAGCTCCCCTGGGTTCCCCTCCCCAGTCTGGATGAGCCTCCTGCTCAGTCACTTCAAAAGAGCTCTTTCAAAGGGGGAGATGAGGAATTCCCCTGAGCCATGGAAGCTGAATCTGTATTGTGAAGTGATCTCGGTCTCCTCGTGCTTTCAAATGTACTTAATCAACATGAATAGGATGGCAAGGGCTGGAGCTCCTACAGGTAGGATGAGCGGAGAAGAATAATGCTCATAAATCATTTAGCATGCAATCCAAACAGGGCTGTGTTTTTTTCTTAAAGGAAAAGATGATACCAACGAGATAGAATCATAAAGGAAACCAAATACACTGTGATTTGTCACCACAGATAGAGAGTGTCTCCAAGAAGGCAGAATAACTCATTTATGTCATTTTCATCTGCAATCTGGCCTCCAGAATGAATTCTAGCTTGGCTTCCTCCTCCCCTTTCCACAAAGTTCAGATCAGCCAAGGAGTCAGCCCAGAAGAAGGATCGAAACAGCTGCATTCCTATCTACTCCTTCAGCCTAGTCAGGGACTGGCTGTCTCTTGAGCAGGTGACCCCACAGGTCACTGGGAGATTCAGGAGGGACCACTACAGTTCTATGGCTCTTTTCTTGCAGGGCCCAGCTTTTCATTGGCCTCTTAGAGGTCCTTGCTATACCCCATGCAGAATGATGACAGGCTAGCAACTCTTTGCTACCTTAACCTGTTTTGTGTTCCCATGTGAACAATTTTTACTACTTGGTCTTATATGACATATATATTTACTGTGTCATCCCTGCCAGAACATAAGCTTCATGTGGGCTGAATACATGTGTCTTTTGTTGACCTGGAATAGTGTTTGGCACATAATAGGTATCCAGAAAGTATTTTCTGAATGAATGAATGAATGAATGAATGAATGAATGAATGAATGAATAATGAATGAACAAATAAATAAAAATGACTCCTTCCCTCTCAAACAGGGAGCATCCGAGATGGTAAAGCATGTCTTACTTCAAAATATGGAGATCCAGTTAAGAGTTGGGAAGGACTTATCGCCTGCTTCTGATTCTATCACTTTGACCCAGAGTAAATCTTTCCTTCTCACTAGCTTCATCCATTAAGAGCAAGCATCACCTCTTTGTTTTTTAATGGCACCTCCCAATTTGTCAGCTTTGTCATTATGAAGCCGAATGTCTCCTTCCCAGCCATTGGATGTCAGAAGCTCACTGAAGTGGAATGTGAATGAATGTAAGAGTTGATTTCCCTGAGAAGTGCATGGCCACAGAATTAGCTGCTGATGCTCTGGGTGAAGACTTGAGGGTTACATGGGAACGACAAACAAGGTTTTCCCATGAAGTTAGGTGTCTTGACCCACAGCACAGGGTACCTGCTGTTGAATAAGGAGCATTCCTGTCACAGACCAAGAAGAAGTGGAGAGAGGAAGTACAAGCCTGTTCAGGAATGCATTGAGGACGCCAATCTAAGTGTTTTCAATGTGTGTGGGGGGGGGGGGGTGCAGGGAGGCATTCCCAGATTGACAAATACTACTTAGCTGCAAAGAGCTAGTAGAATTCAAAGACTTTTCATTTTCTCTAAAGAAGATGATGTCCACAAATGTATTGTCAAAAAGCCCTTAAACAAAGGTAAGAAACCCAGAACCAAGACACTCCAACAGTCAGCGTCTTGTCGCCCCACACATCCTGCAACACAAACACTGATTTATTGCTCTGAAGAAACAAAGCACCAAGAAAAATAAGAAGAAGGCTGCAGAATATATGAACTTTTGGCCAAGAGAATGAAGGAGGACCCAGAAAAAACACCAGGAATAGATTGCCAAGAGATGTAGGCTATCTTTGCTAAGAGCTTCTACTTCTGAGTCAGGTAAAAAATAAGTTTAAGAGTAACAAATAAAAGGGTCAGACCTTGAAAAATAAAGCAAGCAAACAAACAACAACAAACAGAATGCCTGTTGCCCCAGAAAAAGGAAGAAGAGAAGGAATGAGAAGAATCAGGAGAGCTGATGGGTTGGGCCAGACAACAAAGCTGATAGGCACTGTCTCCTTTATTCCTTACCTGCTGCTGCTGAAGCTCATATCATAATCCCTGTCTTACAGGTAGGGAAACTGAGACTCACAAATATGGAGAGAATTGTTCATAGCTGCATGCCCTGGAAGTTACCAGGAATTTTGATTCGGGTCTGCAGATCCTGAAGCCACTTCCATGAAACACACTCAAATCTATCCTATTACCTGAGTATCCATCAGACAATCCAGGCGGTGCTCAGGGAAAAGTCAGAGTCTGAACTTTTCTAAGACAGGGATGGAAATGGTTAGGGTGATCATCTCTGGATGTTCTGAGTTTTACCGCTAAATTTTCTTATCCTCGGAAATCCCTTTATCCCAGGCAAGAGAGGATAGTTGCTAACCCCAGGGGGGATGCAGCCACCGCTAGAGACTGAAAAACAGTAAAGACCCCTGGGTGCCCTTACTGTTCATCTTCCCACAGGTGAGAATGTGGCTGAGATGGTGGCAGCCTGAGATGGTGAGGTCTAGCTCTCTCTGGTGCAGAAAGGGGAGTTACTGCCTTCCTGTGCCCTGAATGCAAACTTTGGCCTTAGAACAAGAACAGTGTGGGCTCCATCCCTGAGGGCGAGATGACCTCCCCAAAGCAAGGAGGGCAGATTCCTGGAATTCCATCAACGTGGCTTCGGTTTTAGCCAGATCACCTCTGACACAAAGGAGTAAAATTCAAGACTGCCAGTAAATTAATCAGAAGTTCCATGGAGCCCCAGGGATGGACCCTCCAGGACTCCTAGATCAAAGGATTCGGAGGGAAGGGCTGCCTCTGTGGGCTCTTCCTTCTGTAAGGGAGAGGCCACCCCTCCACTCCCTGGGTCAAGGGTTGGCAGAATGTTTAACACAGAGCCTCACTCTACTGTCTCTAGCTGACCTCCACCAAGGATCATTCCCCACACCATGGTTTTCTCCTCCATCATTACACCACCTTGCTTCACCTTAACTAGCAGTCAGTATTGCCACCAGACTCCCCTCGGAGTAGCTTCTGAGACACACACTCTTCCTCACCAGGGGCCAGAGCTATCATAAAAGCAACTACAGCACAGGACTTCCGCTGAGACTAAACAGGTGAAAGTAGGAATAAAAAAATAAAAGATACCAGGGTGGGTCCTGAGGGTTGCATGGGATGCAACTTACTCCCAACTATAAGCTTTCTATTTTCAAGGTCTTTGAAGAGGGACCCCTTTCTTTGCCTCTTTGTCATTTTACAACAACAAAGAACACGCCAACCTATGTCTTTTGTCTAGAGCTATAAGGACTACAAGGACTCACAGCCCAGCTGTCTTCTTCATCCTCCAGTCCATCCTCACTCATCTCTGTGTAGCATGCTGTTTGTAAATGCTCTTTGAATACATCAGCTGAGTGGTTTTAGTGTCCATTGGTCTTGTGTCCTTTAACTTTCCCTGTACCTTTAGCCTTTCTTCCCTTCCCATTCTCAAAGCCAACTCTACCTAGGCTCTGCCCCTCCAGCCTATGATACTCATCAACTCTGTGTGTGTGTGTGTGTGTGTGTGTGTGTGTGTGTGTGTGTGTGTGTGTGTGTGTGTGTTCCTCCTGCCTATAGTACTCATAAACTGTGGGTTTCTTTAGACCATGGTACTAAACAACTGTGTGTGTATGTGGGGGGTGTTGTTGTTGTTGTTGTTGTTACTGTTTGTTTTGTTTGTTAGTGTGTGTGTTCCTTTCACCTATGGTACTCATTAACCATGTGTGTCTTTTTTGTTGTTGTTGGTTTTGTGTGTGTTGTGTGTGTTCAGCATTTTACTTAGGTTACCTGCCTTGATCTATTACACACAGTCTCTGAAGACCACAGGGATTATAGTGAAGTATAAGCAACTTTAACTCAGAAGGCAGAACCCCACTTGTGACACCCCTTACCTGCTTTTTCTTTATCCGTAAAGCATATGAAACAGTCCCTGCCTGGACTCTCTAATTAGATTAGAGAATATGCTTAAAGTACGTGTAAATGATAAGATGAACGTATAGACTTACTTAATTGAAAAAATCATTTTCTTATCCTTTTGTATTTGGATCCCTCTCACCTCCTATCTTCTCTTTCACACATAAACAATTGAAAGAGTGACCTGTGCTCACAAGTCCACTTCCTCATATCCCTTCTCTCCTGGCCACTTGGAAGTTAGCTGATGACCCCATCACTCCAGGGGTTTGGAGAGTTCAATCTCCAGGGAAGGGGAGCCCACGGAAACAGCATTTTTTTCATGTAAACAGACACATGAGTCACCTATTAAATAGGAATTGATTCTAAGAGGCAGGTCTGAGTGAGACAGAAATCCTGCATTCTTAGTAGGCTCCAGACACACAGAAGGGTAGAGGTCAGCCTCAAGTGTCCATCCCTGCCTTCCACCTTGTATGAGACAGGGTCTTTGGTTATTCACTACTGTTACTCCAGGCTAGCTAGTACTTGTGTTTCTGAGGCATCTCCTGTCCCTCCTGTTACCTCCCATTTCATAGTAGGATCAATGGCATTACTGATGGAGGCTTCCACAGTAATGGGGATCTGGATGACTTACTTTTCACTTCTGTGATGAAATACCATGACCTAGAGTAACTGGTTTGTCTAGTGATTCCAGAAGGAGAGTCTACAATGGTGAGGGAGGTATAGCAACAGGAAGCCAGGGAAGAGAGTTGAGAGATCACATCTCAACAGCAAACACAAAGCAGAGAGCATGCATGAACAGGAAGTGGAGAGAGACTATGAACTCTCCAAGGGATGTACTTCCTCTAGCAAGGCTATACCTCCTAAAGATTCCATGTCCTCCATGAACAGCTCCACCAACTAGGGACTAAGTGTTCGAATACATGGGGGACATTTCACATTCAAACATATAGGACCCAAACTTGGGTTTTTAGGCTTACAGCTCCCCAGCATCTGAGACTCTGCTTTGCTCACTGGTATACTTTTGGAGTACTATGGCCTGTCTGGAACACGGCAGGTGGTCCATAAGCCTGTGCCAGGCTAATAT
Source organism: Cricetiscus sungorus (assembly GCA_030556225.1). NCBI lineage: Eukaryota > Metazoa > Chordata > Mammalia > Rodentia > Cricetidae > Cricetiscus > Cricetiscus sungorus. Next base: position 40,343,728 of record JANBXA010000740.1, on the reverse strand, counting down.
GGACTCCACTCACCTCAGCCAACTCCACCCCTGCCAAGCACTGCCCTGCCTCCCAATCATACTACATCACCCAAGTGCATGGCATCTTTCTTTCTGGAATTCCCTCAACACATGGAATCTGTGGCACTACTCATTTTGTAATTAATTAATTTTGTTCCTCTGTATGACATCTCCTGCATTATAATCTTCATTACTGTTTAACTTTATATTATTACTTTTCACAAACTACTCCCACAATTAGAGGACAATGCCCTCACAGATGAAAGTCGGCGGCTAGGGTTCAATTGCTTTTTATCTTTCTGAAGTGTCTTGAACATATTGAGTACCTAATAAACTTGTGATGATTTAATTGCACGTAGTACAGGGAGGCCAGCATTGAGTGGTAGCCCATATGTCAGGACGGCCCATGGGTTGAGAAAGGAGGTAAGAGTCCCAGATTTAAAGCAGGGACTGCTTAGAGATGGAACATGTATGAGGATCAGAGAGGCATAACTCAGTCTTCAAAGCCCCACTTGCCCTCCCAAGCCAGAGTCATGATCACTTTGGGATGAATTATTACTTGGATGTAATAGAATACAGAGTTGCAATTCTAGATTCAGAAATAGTGTGTGGCAGTATGACTAAAGCCAATAATCTCTCTCTCTACCACCCATCAAGAAGCCACCGCCTGGCCTTCCTAACCCTGAAGACCAGCTACACAAAGACAACAGTGCGCAGGGGAATGCATTCTAGGAGACTGGTTCAGATTGGGCATCCAGGAGACTGTCCTGTCTAGTTTTTATGTCAACTTGGCACAAGCTAGAGTCATCTGAGGAGAGGTAACTTTAATTGAGGAAATGCTTCCATAAGGCTGTAGACAAGCCTAGGGGGCAATATATTAATTAGTGATTGATGAGGGAGGGCCCAGCCCATTGTGGATGAGGCCATCCCTGGGCTGATGGTCCTGAGTTCTATAAGAAAGCAGGCTGAGCAAGCCATAAGGAGAAAGCTAGTAAGCAGCTCCCCTCCATGGCTTCTGCACCAGCCCCTGCCTCCAGTTTCCTGCCCTATTGAAGTTCCCACTCTAACATCCTTCAACGGTGAACTGTGATACGGAAATAAAAAGCAAACTAAACCCTTTCCTCTCCAAGTTATTTATGGCCATAATGTTTCATCACAACTTAGAGAAACCCTAAGACAATGGTAAATACTTATAATCCCAGCAATTGTGTGGCAAAGGGAAATAAGTCACATACCTGAGTCCAGTCTAGACTACATAATAAAGGGCTTGGGCCAGTGAGATGTCTCAGCACTTGCTTCTAAGTTTGATGACCTAGGAACCGCATGGTGGAAGGAAAGAACTGACCCCTGTAAATTGCCCTCTGACTTCACATATGCAACTATGTGAAGTACAATAGCATGCAAGCACTCACATACATAAACACATACAAACACACAAATAAATGAACATCTTTTAAAGGGGATGGGCTTTAAATCAAGAACTCAGACTTCAAAACATATTCACAATGGAAATATGCCCCAGGTATCTTCTAACTTGCTGCTTTTTGTGAATATGTGACCAACATGTAACCAACAGACTCTGTACTTGACACTGTGCTGAGTTTGGGGGATAGGGAAACACAAGGACCAGCCCCTACCTTCCAAGGATTAGTAAACTACAGGGCTATAGACCAGCAGCATCTGTACCACCTGGAACCAGGATTCTGTCCCACTCAGCCCTGCCATGTTAGAATCTATCACATTTTAACAGGTGACTCACGTGTATTCCTCTTCCCTGAAGATCCAGCTCCCTAACATGCCACAAGCCATCTTTCCCCCTTTCAGAAAGGACTGGCCCTTGTCCTTATCCCTGGGCTTCTTCCCAGCTCATGTGTCTAGGATCTAAGAGACTCTGAAGAGAAAAATTAACTATCCCCTGTCAGCCTTCTTCCCCTTGTTCTCTCTGTGGGTCTCTTGGAAAGACAGTTCCTGCAGCACTAAGCAAAAGGCAGCATGGTTGGTTTTCCCCCAGAACCTATGACTCCCCATCTCTGCCCCCAGCACTGTGGGGAGAGGGAAAGACTAAAATGTTCATGGGAAGCCTTGGTTTGGGCAAATGCAACTTGGTTAGAAAAGGGTTAATTCAAGATCTCTCTCTCTCTCTCTCTCTCTCTCTCTCTCTCTCTCTCTCTCTCTCTCTCTCTGTCTGTCTCTCAGAGAAGATACAAATTCTGCCATTCTGGGTTTTATTCTGGAGACTGGGTCCCTGTGGATGGATATACATGACTCAGCCACACAGCATAGGGAGTCCAACAGTTTGATGATCCAAGGCAATCCCTGGTGACAGACTCGGCCTAGCTTTACTACTAATTTACCTGTAAACCAAACTGGCCTGGATGTTGACATGTAGACCAGTCTGCAATATTCTACTTCTGCTTCCCAAGTCCTGGGATTAAGCCTAGCTTAACCATGCCCTCAAGGACTCCTGGAGGAAATGGAAGGGCATGGGGTTGTGGTTTAAAACATGGGCCCTTCTCAGTGGCTGAGAAGGAAAGTGTATCTATCCCCAAGGAAGAAGAGCAAAGGCTGAAGTTTGCCCATGTAGTTTGGACAGAATATTCTACAAGCTCTGCCCATTGCCTGCCCCCCCACCCCGTGGCCCTCCCATCACTCTGCAATTTTTGGCCTGATGGACTGACAAGCAAGTGGGACCTAGAGGATAGGGTGAGGTTCAAGGCTCTTATCAGGGTCTGGGGATTTTCTGGACAGTGTTCAGGAGGCTGGAGTCATGGTTACCAGATACCAGAGCATTCCAGCTAGGACTTAAAATGAAGAGCACAGAAGGAAAATTTTACCACAGTGAAATTCCATTACGAAGGCCATATATTTACAGACTGCAAATATTTTACTTCATAATAAAAGAGATTTTTAACTCCCAAAACACCTGGCAGCTGAGAGTGAGGAGGGGGCAGGAGCATGAGAAATGAATTCACCCATTTCCAAAAAGATTTTCTAAAAACCAGTGTTTTAAAACATTTTCTATCTAAATAGTCTCATCAAGGGAAGCCTTTTCAAAGATCTCCATGGAAATGGGAGTGGGCAGGAGTGTGTCTACCCTAGAGGGTGTATTACCCCACCCTAAAAACACCCTCCCCAGAGCCTTCAGAGGGCTCTCTCATTTCTCCTTTATCCTGCCCCTTCACTCCAGCCTCCTGGATAGTGCAGTTATAGTGTTCCCTGGAGGTGGTTTGGCAAGCTCTCTGCCTGGTCTACTCTAGCTAGCTAGCTCCAGGGAGTGAGGGTGGGTAAGGATGGCTCTGGGGTACAATTTGGACTTGTCCCTCTATGGGTTCACCTGCAGACAGCTCTGATCTCTTGTGGTGATGAACATGTCCTCTTCTCAGTGGCAGTGATGGTCCCTCAACAAGGAGATTATAGGAGGTACAAGCTCAGAGACAAAAGAGGAAGGGTGGAGTGGAGTCCAGGGGCCAGCAGCCACCTTGCTATGCCGCCAGTATCTAACATTTCCCCAGAACCCACAAATATCACAGTTAAGGCCCCTTGAGGGGGTGGGGAGGGGCAAGGAGGGTCACAGCTGCAGCTTAGCTAGTCCTAGCCTTCAGCACATCTACAGTGAGATGGGGGGAGCTCTCAAGGGGTCGCCATTCAGACTCTGTCTTTTGGGGGGGGAAGCCAAAGAAAAACATGTATTTATAACATGAACTTCCCTCCTCTCCTTTCCCTCGGCTAACTGATTAATTAAATGAATACAAAGGCCGTCTTGTTGGAAGCCCCAGCCCCACGGACCCTCTGTGTTTTCTTTAAGCTGGCCTAGCAAACAGGAAACAAAAGGCTTAATTCTGTCTGGTTTCATGAAGGAGGCTGTATGTCACAGCCAGAGGCTGGGGCTCTGCCAGACCCCGCAGAGCAGCCACAAGGCAGCTCAAGACCCCCAGCCCCCCCAGCCGAGCCCACCACCTCCCAAACACACAGTCTTCCCTGACCCTTGGCTCAAACTAATCTGGGCTGGCTCTCCGGGAAATGCCTACACAGCAGGAGAAACCGAAAGAAAGTGAGGAGTGTCCAAGAGGGGGCTCTGGAAGAAAAGATGCCAGGGAGTGAGGTAGAAGAATTTAGTCCCCAAGGCCATTTCCAGCAGGAGAGTGGGAAGGGTCTAAGTGGCATTGCTGATGGTGTTGGATAAACAATACTCATTTTCTAGCTGAGGCATTGCATCCTGGTGAACCTGTTGATGGGTTTCTTTCTGGTAGATACACAAGTAACATAATCCCACTTCACAGGTGGAGGCTGCAGCTGGTGGGGGTGTTGTAGAGGAAAAGTTATAAGGCACTAAGAAGCCTTCCCACACCATCCCCACAGCCCTCCTTCCCCCTTTCTGTTCTCCTTCCCTCCCTTCCCTCTCTCTCTCTCTCTCTCTCTCTCTCTCTCTCTCTCTCTCTCTCTCTCTCTCTCTCTCTCTCTCTCTCTTTCTCTCCAGCTCCATATCTTCTTAGAATTCCCAGTATGCTCTAGGGGTGTGTGTGTGGGGGGTGTTTTCTCCCCATCTCCAGCAGTTGGGAAAGGATGTCAGCTCCACTCAGTGTAGCCCTGGAAAGGTACAGAGATTTCCAAGAGCTCCTCTGGCCAGTGGCTTGAGTGGCAATAACAACTGTGCTTCATTTGCATGTTCCTAGTTTACCTCTTCAGCCCCAAACAGAACTCCTGTGTGACAGGTAAGCCCCCACTTCCTTCACTAGGGTATTGGGACAGAAACAAGTGGAAGTCTGTGTCTATCTCCAGTCTGAGCTCTCAGATCAGAAAGCATTCATGGAAACCAGGACCTCAGGCATCAGTGTGATCAGGTGTGAATGATGTCAGAAGAAGGCGATCCCTTCTCTAAAGACAGTAAGTCTAGATTAAGGGAGCCTAGTGGATCTCTATTTTGGCTTGGGTCTAAATAGCTCACACTCCAAGCTGATGGTTCTGTGGAACCTTTGGGATACAGGACCTGACGGAAGGATGTGGGCCACTGGAGGCAGTCCTGTAAAGGATACAGCCCTCCTCCATCCCCAGGACCACTCTTGGCTTTCTGTTCCATCAAGGCACAGGTGCCGAGGGCAGAATCAGTCCTATCTCCATTTCTTCCCTGACACCATGATTCCTACATCCCCCTCAAGTTGTTTCTATGGGGCATTTTGTCAAAGTGACAAGAAAAGTGGTGGACATGATCTTCCTACTTCAAAGGCTCACACATTTCATCAAGCTTTACTGAGTCCATGGATGAACAAGTTAGTGCTATGTAGCCATGTTCCTGCGTGAAAAACACAAGATGCTGCTCATGAGAGCAGCACTTTTTTAGAGGAAGGTCTCCCTTTGGAAGAGGGGAAAAAGAAGCAGCAAACATGTGCATGCCCTGCCCGGACTATTCGTACATTTGCTCCTCTGACCCTTATCAACAATACTGGCTGTGTAGGGAGACTCCAGTGGCGCACTGGTCTTGACCTCCTGAAGCACGCCCAATGAGCAAGCTACACAGTAAATACCAAATCACACAATAAATACGACTACAACTCATGATGACCTCAATGAAGAAACAGGGTGTGAAAGATGCTCTGGCTTGAGTCTAGAAAAGAAGTGAGGACAAGAGAAGAAGCCAGGTAAATGATGGAAGGAGAGGCACGGGCTAAGAGGGTAGATCCGTCATGGAGAGGTTTCAGGCCAAGGCTCTAGTTGACAGAACTTGAAACTGAGGTAAATGGAAATAAGAGGAAGAGTCAAATACAAAGATGGTACCCAGGCATTTGGGCCTCTCAGCCTGTGATATTTGGTGAGAGGAGGCAGACAGGCAGGTAAGACACAGGGGGAGGACACCAAGTTGGCCTGATCCTTTTCATCCCTTTTCTCAACTGTCTGTTTTGTGTACTCACATAACTAATGACTATGATAGTGAAGAACAAAATATTTTTGCCCTTTGGCCCAGTTGCCATCAGAAGACAAAAGGCCAGCAGCCAGGTCTGATGAGCACCCTGTGACAATAGAAGGTGATTTCCACACATACAGCCCTAAGAAGCATCACATGCCACTGTTCTAATGACAGGAGGTCACATAGAGAGGAAGTGAGCTACCTGCCCCTGCTTCCACAGCAGGGCTTACAAAACTGGGTCTGTAGGTAAGGTTTTCTTGTAACAAGTTAGTCCACAAGTAGATGCTACTTCTGCTCTTCCAGACCATAAGAGCCACGAGAGACCCATGAAATGAAATCTTTTTTAAAAATTATTTTATTGTATCATGTTGTGTATATGGGTGTTTTTCCTGTCTGTATATCTATGCACCACATTCATGCCAAATGCCTGCAGAGTCCAAAAGAGGGCATCAGGTCCCCTGTAACTGGAGTTACAGTTTTGGACTGCCGTGTGGGTGCTGGGAATTGAACCTGGGTCCTCTGAAAGAGCAGCCAGTGCTCTTAACCACTAAGCCATCTCTCTAGCACCAAGCCAATGAGATTGTAAACAGACCAGGAGCCCCAAGTTGCTGTGTAGAAATAAAGTAAGCATGTTTGTGGAGTCCTGTCTTTTCTTTCCTCTCCCCACTGTGTCTTTCAAGGTTCAGGAAACCAAACTCAGGTTTTCATACTTCCTGTAAACTCTACCACAGGGCTGTATTTTCAGCCCGACATATTGCTTTCTTTTGCAATCACTTATTTGATTTCCTAATTTAACTGGACAGAAAATTTAATTGGTACTGAGTGAGTTTGGGGGGGTGGGGGCTGACAGGGATAGCTAGACAAGAGTAAAAACTAGAAACTTTCTGCAAACAAAGCTTGTGGCAACCTACATTCTGCCCTGCCCAGAGTTCTCCAGCTGATTTAGAACAACCTAGAAGCTGTTCAGACCGCTTTAGAAATGTTCTATCAGTCCCTAGGAAGGGTCAGACGAACCAGTCTGGTCAGGTGAGGAGCAGAAGTACACCTCAAGTTATCACTTGAACTGGACTAAGGGTATGAGGTGGGGCAGTAGATGACCACCCAGGGCAAGAAGAAAGGAAAGAGAAAAAAAGAAAGGAGGAAGAGGAAAAGAGATGGAAGAAGAAAAGGGGCAGGAAGGAGGTCCTTCAGTTGTCAAGCCTCAGCTGAGGTAGCCCACATCTGTGTAAAGGGTAGGCACAGTGAAGAATGGAGATGCCTTACCCTGAAGTCGCCATGACCCTTTTCCAGGAATCCCACAAGAACTGGGGATAGCTGGGGACAGACAGCTACAATCCAAAACCAATGGATGTGTGCCAGCTCCTAAGGATGCTCAGCTGTCGCTTGTTACCCTGTCAAAGCCATAGTCAATGCATCTTTTGCTCCATGCTTGATTGGAGGAGGGGTGTAAAGCAGAATGATGCTACCAATATGTCACACTCCCAGCCTCACCACAAAGCTTTGACAGGCAGCTGTCTTCAAGGGCTCCAAGGAAAACAAAGACTAGAGCCTGCCTCCTAGGTAGCTCTGGATGCCCAGTAAAATGTGGGTTCAGAAAGAAAGATCTGGAAACTTAATCCTTGGCTTAAAGGACCTGGGAGGGAGGCTCTACAATACTGTGAGCAGTCAGGGGGAACCAGAGGCTGTCCCTGGACTTGCTGCTCATCCACCCATATAGCCTGGGCAATCGTTTAGTGAATCTGAAGGTCACTGTGTCTGTAATTAACTTAGAGATGTCAGCTTCCTCCCATGTGAGATGTAATGAGTGACACAAGGACCAAGGTGTTCCCAAGCATTACCATTCAGCTATTTCAAACACCCCCTTTCCTTGGCAAGGAAGGCCTTGGATGACAAGGACCTTCCGTGCATCACCTTCCGCAGTGGGCAGACATCTACTGGATGTGTGAAACATGGCTAGTGAGACTGAGAACTGAATCTTTAATGTGAGTTCATTTGAATCAATTCAAATTTGTATTTAAGTAGCCACAGACCACTGGGGGAGGGTAAAATCAGATAATCTCAGGGACATACCTTCTCCATACCTCGATGGCAAGAGCTAATACAGAAGCCCTTTCCTCAAAGTCATGGTTAGGGGAGTGGCACTCTCTGCTTAGTAGGAGAGGTGCCTTTTTACCCTCTCATCAGTGATCAGGGCTACTCCAGTACCAGCATGTAATCCTTACAGACGAGCTACAGATGTGCACCAGAGAGCTAGAATCATGGGGAAAGAACACACGTGGGGCTTTGGGTGTGCTTGGATCCTGTGCCTCTTTTTGCTGTACTGATGAGAGGAAATTCAGGTCCAGAGAGGTAAGGCAGATTTCCCAAGGTCCCAGAAAAAAAAAAAAAACGTGTAAGAGGTTTGACCCACTCAACACTTCATTGGCTCTCAGATCCTCCTCCTGCATGTGGCTACTGACCGGAAACCTGCCTCTGGATTTCAGTCCCCGACAGCTACTCTCCCACCTGCACCCATGAGGAAAGCCTGGGTAGAAATGCACACTGGCCCCTCAGGAAGGTTCTTGGGAGATCATTTCTACCACTCAGGGTCTGGTAGAGGGAGAGACAGGTAGGTTCCACAGAAGAGGGCCTCCTGCCTCAGTAACCTTCCAGAGTACAGTCCTCGGGCAACAAGGAGCAACCCAATGCTTAGACAAACCCCCAACACACATCGTTCAGAACCTCAAGGCTGGTTGTGGGGCACACAGAAGGATACACGGGCTCATAGAAATGGACCTTCTCTGAGCTGAGAGTCTGGAGAAAATGGTAGCCAGTACACGCCAGCACGTGCTTTCATGGGACGGTCAACCCTTCAAGGGTCTTGGCACAGACCTCTATAGCTAACAACCAGAGGCCAAGCTGAGTTTCTGTAAAACATGGACTCTCACAGAGCTAGTGCCCTACCTGAGTAGAAGTAGGACCTAGAATAGCAGTTCTCAACCTATGGGTCATGACCCCTCTGGAGGTCACAGGGGTTGCCTAAGATCATTGGAAAACACAGATATTTAACTTACAATTCATAGGAGCAGCAAAATTACAATTAAGAAGTAGAAATGAAAATAATTTTGTGGTTCGAGGGTCACCACAACATGAGGAACTGTGCGGTGATAGATTATTTATGATTTAATAAAGATTGCCCAAAGTATCAGAAAGCAAAGCCAGCCAGCCACACTAGTCAGCTGTAGAAGCTAGGCAATGGTGCCACATGCTTTTAATCCCAGGACACAGGAGGCAGGCAGATGAATCTCTCTGAGTTCAAGGCCACCCTAGCCTATACAAGAGTGAAGAGTATCAGAGCTCAAACCTTTGATCCCAGCACTTGGGATACACACCTTTAATCTCAGCACTAGGGAGATGGAGACAGGATATGGCTGGATGGAGAATGGAATATAAGGAGGCAGAGATAGAAATTAAGTGCTTTTGCCTCTGAGGATTCATGGGGACAGGATTGCCACTTCAGCTGGGTAGAGGTAAGATCTACTGGCTTGGCTGCTTTGCTTCTCTAATCTTCAGCTTGAAGCTTGAACCCCAATATTAGTCTCTGGGTTTTTTACTATTGCTGTTACAGGACTGTATTAAAGAGCCACAGCATTAGGAAGGTTGAGCACTGGAAGAGAAGCTTGAGGGCCAGAGCAGAGGCCCTGAACCCGGCATTCTGAACCTGAGGTACTAGATATTAGGGATTCTTAGGACAGTCCTCCACAGCTGGAGCATCGTCAACCAAGACTACACGAGTGTCACATTCTCTTGGGAGAATTTCATTCCATCAGACTGTCAAAGAGGCCATGGCACAAACACATTAAAAACCTTGATACCCAGAATCAGTTTTGGGGTTTGGGGAGAGTACCAGACTTCACTTGCTACCACCAGGAATCTTTCACTGGGTGTTTCCATGGCCCCTTAGACGCTGTGGTGTAAAAATGAGGCTCTTGCCTAGGAGAATGTGCCTTTCATTGGTGTGACCAGTGTGTCAACCCGCTGAATCATGAGGTGGGGGGGGGGGGGGTCCCACTCTAGATTAAACTTCTAGTACCCACTAAAATCTCTGGATTTTAGTGGTTCTCTAGAGCAACTCTGGAGCCTGTTCCCCTTTGCAATCATGGTACACCAGCCCAGGTTTCATCACCCAGGGTGGTTAAACTGTATCTGCCTGTGGTGGTTAACACCAATTTGGCAAAACCTAGTTTCACCTGGGAGATGGTCCTCTGGACGTGCCTATGGAGGGTTATCTCACATTGATTGAGGCAGGAGGACTCATCCCCTGTGGGTGATACTATTCCTTAGGAAGGAGAGAGTGGAATGCATGCATTCACTGTTTTCTTCTGTCGGCTTAATGTAACCTGCTGTTTCATGTTCTTGATTGCTTGACTTTCCCTGTAACCTGGAACTGTGAGCCAAATAAGTCCTTTCTCCCTTAAGTTGCTTTTGGCTGGGGTTTTATTGCAGCAACAGCAAAGTAAACAGCAAAGGAGAGTTGTGCTGGAGATGCAATCCCAATGCGAGGCTTCCAGGTGGGAGCTTTAAGAGGTGAACAGGTCACAAGTGAATGAAATCATGAATCAATGAACGAATGAGGTTTCCCAGGAGTGGCCTCCTGATGATGAGTTCTGCTTCTCACTCTTCAGGAGCTGTCATCTCCCCTTCTGCCAGCAGATGACACAAGAAGTCCTTTGGCCTTGGACTCCCTGCCTCTACAAGTATAACAATAAGTCTCTATTCTTTATAGGAGTCTCTGTCTTAGGGATGCAACCGGATGTGTTAGGAAACCTCTCCCTTCACTGCCAAGTCCTTCCTCTTCTTCCTGCCTCCCAGCTCTCCCTAGCACAAATCATCCTCATCTTGAAGAAAAAAACCCAATTTCACAGTACTGCTCACTTGTCCAAGGCACTGAATTAGAGGTAGGCAATAAAACAGTGTCTTAAGCCAGTAAATGAGACAGAGGTACCATGGGAAAGACAGAAGGTGCTTTAGAGCAAGCAGATCAGCATGGGTTCAAGTTTTGCCTTTTTCTGGCTACGTGCCATTGGGCAAGCTCTTCAGTCCCTCTCAACATCCTTTTACATTTCAGTGCAAATTTAGGTGGAGTAAAATGAAAACAGTTTCCTGTGTGGTGGGTGATTAAGTACTCAGGCTGAAAACCAAACTCACTGGCTGTTAATCCCATCTTCCTACATTACTAGCTGTGTGATGTTGGACAAGTTCCTTAACTTCTCCATGCCTTAGTTGTATCATGTACCAGAGTGTGGTGAAGATGGAAATCATGGAAGAAACTCAGAACAGCGCTTGGCATCCGCAGAGTTGAATGCATGCTAGTGATGATGACTAGGAGGGTTTGTGGTGAGAATTTAATTACCTGGAGCATACACTGCACCTTGGCAGCTGGCTCGCATGTCGTAGAGGCTCAATAAATGACAACATCTTTCCCTTCACTAGAAATGTACCAAATGAGTCTGCCTTAAACTCCTAGAGTTTCACATTAGTGGCAAAATATCCAAGTGGGAGCATTCCAATACAAGCATTTAAAAATGGGGGAAGATGAGGCCTCAGAGACATTGAAGTAAGACTGGGACTAGGGTCCTCTATGCTGCGGGACTCACCAAACCCCCAGGAGGAGCTGAATGCCCCCTAGTATCAGCCAGAGCAATCACAGCTTGTGCTCACAGGACCAAGCCCCCTGTGTTAAAGATGCTGTTATATAATAAAGACCCTCATGAGGGGATAGAACTGGGACCAGGAGCTATGAGCCTCCCTGCCTATGACTCCCCCACAACCCATCAAGCCCTGAGACTCTCAGGAAATCCAGCAAAGGAGGGCTGTGTGACTTCCAGGTGGGAGGCATCTACAAAGAGAGAATTATTGCTCCCAACAAGGGGCAGGGGTTAGAACTGGCTGGGGTGGAGACAGGCTATTAATGTACTCTCACCAAAAGATCAAAATCTCTGGATGCAGAGGACCCTGGTGTAAAAACAGGAGTCATGAGCAGAGTTCTGACTCCAGCCTCTGTTATACAAGAGCTCCCAGCACAGGACTCACCAGAGAGTAGAGAGGCTGGGCTCATGCAAAGGCATGAGATTTGACTTTGGAAAGCCCTGAGACATCACATTGCTCTTGGCTGTTCTCCTTCCTAGGGGGCCCTGCCAGCAGCTGAGAGCTTGGAATAGCTTCCAGCCAGTCCTTGGATATTGCCTTAGCTTATGAAAGGCCTTTACAGTCGTTAGCATACTGGAAACCCAAAGTACCCTGGTGAGAAATTTATAACCCTACCCCAATCCTGCAGATGGGAGAAACTGAGGCTCTGAGAGGTTCTATGGCTTGCCCGCGGTTGCACATGTAGAGTATGCTCCATTAGGGCTCTAAACCCTAATTCCCAGATCTGAACTTTGACTTTGTACCCTGTCTCACCCCACACCAGCCCACCACTCACTCCCACTCCACCCTACCCTGCTGCCTCTCATTAAGCCCCTCATCCTTCAGGCTGGGCCGGTTACTCTTTATCTACTGCCACGAAATAGAGTCACTTGGGAAGAGAGAGCCTCAACTGAGGAATTGCCTCCTCCAGACTGGCCTGTGGACAAGTCTCTGGGGCATCTTCTTGACTACTGATGTGGGAGGACCCAGTCCACTGGGAGCAGTGCCAAGGCTGGACATGGTGGTCCTGGGGCGTATAAAAAGGCAAGCTAAGCGAGCCATGGAAACCCAGCCAGTGAGCAGCATCGCTCTCTGGTTCTGCTTTAATCCCTGGCCTCCAGGTTCCTGCCCTGACTGCCCTTTACAATGCCCTGGAAGCTGCAAGAAGAAACAAAACTCCCCAAGTTGCTTTTGGTCAAGGTGTTTATCACAGCAGCAAACATTAAACTAGGACACGGGGTAAAGACATCCCGTCTTGGTTTACACAGTTCCTAAGCCCATGTCCTTTGCACTGGGCCTTCCTCCCTGGGCTGCAGGGGTGGAGATGCAAGCAGGGGTCCAGATTGTTGCAGCCACAGGACAAAGCCACTGCATCTCTTGTAATAAGGAAAACCTGGTGGTATATTATGCACACATTTGTGAGTTATAAGCACTACACAGAGAGAAGGAGGTACATAAATTAAAGTGGCCAACTTGTATGCACACATGCACGCTGGCACGGACAGAAGGCTGGCTTTAAATGGAAAAAATTAGCAGCTTGAAACAGTAAAAATCCTCAACTTTGCCTCAGAAAGATGCAGGGCAACTTCACAAGAGTTTTATGTGGCCCATAAATTAGGGCCGAGAAAGGGCCTCTGCAGCATTCCTCAGCAAGACAAGGGCTTTCGGCCTGCAGATATGCCGTGTGGCAGCATTACAAATGTCCTAAGCAGTTTATATGCAACAGCACAGCGTGAGTTTGCTGGGGGATATTGGAGCTGGTAATTGCTATTCTAAAACTGGCCTTGTAAGCTTGAAGAAATGTTTTGAGGGGGGAAAAGAGCCAATTTAAGAGCTTTATAAAACCATAAATGCCTTCTGAACAAACCAAATGTAATCTATCTAGAGAGACAGGCCATCCCTCACACTCAATGGCAGACCCCACAATGCTGCATGCCGAGAGAGATGCCCTGAAGATTCTCCCTCAGTCAATGGTTCACCTATCTGTACGGAGGCAGGGAGCTGGCCCACATGACTCGGGACTGTCATCAGGTTACCTGAGGCAATCTGCCCCTCACAGCCCTTGGTCCAATGACGGTTCGAAGTGAATTCTCTGCCAGCACCGTCTCCTCTTTCCTCTAAGCAATCAAGACCACACCCTGTCAAGCTGCCTGGCTATGGCCTCCTCTGTCCTTCCAGTTATCCCTCTCCCCCCCCACCCCCGTGACCCCTGGAGATAGAGAAGCTGAAGATTCGGCAAACAAGGCAGGGAGTCCCTCAGTTGAACCTGGTCACCAGCATTTGCCTCCCAAGGCTATGGTGAGGCTATGGTGAGGCTTGAATAGGAAACCGCATGCGAAGCACCTGTCACTCAGCACTCAGTAAAGGGAGCTTGTATTCTTTTATTGCTGTTAGTACTTGGAAGGAACAAAGTGCCCTATGCTCACTCTGGTGAGCCTCCACCTACCCCAGGCCTGATTCCTGCCAGGGTCACCCAGCATCAGAGTAAAACATAATTTATGCCCCCCAGCCCCCCCACCTCCAACAGCACACAAGATGGTCACAAGCCCAGATTTTCCTGGGAAATGTTCCCAGCACCTGTTTCCTGACTGAACTGGTCCTTTTCTCCCCAAGGTACCATCAGACACATATTTCAGGCCCTGTCCCCATAACTGAGCACACAGCCTCCCTGGCACCCCATGGCAGGACCTGAGTCCCCAGCCAACCCCACCCTCATTGGAGGCCTCTTCATGTCAGTGAGATGTGTGAATTTCTCCAGGTTCCTGATAGAAAAATAGAGGTCACCCACCATCTGCCCTCATCCTCCCCCCACCTCAGGTTCCCCCTGAGTCTCCTCACAGTGGCCTCCAGTGCCACAGTAATCCCGTTCTCTTTTCCGATGTCGATATTTCATAACAGAAAACAAAAGCCATATAATGCGCAATTACCCACTCTCCATTGTGTTTTAACAGCTCTATTGACAGCACAGAGCACCACACAGGAGCCGTAGAAAGGGATTTTAGATCAAGCTTCCAGTGAAATGTGGTTTTGGTTAGATGTATTTTTGTAGTTTCTGCAACACCTTATTAAAGTTGAAAGCTATATATAACAGTGTTACCGGTGACGATTTTCAATGCCGTGGGGTTGGGTTTCCATGCAGCCCAAAGCACGTGTGACCAGCTGCCTGAAAGCAGGCGTTCCCACGCCCTCTCCTGGACCTCCTGAGTGGCCCACCAGCATCCCACTCCCCACCCCCACAGCAACTTCTGAACCAGAGAGTGTAGAGATGGGTCTTGCATCTCAGGTGCTAGCAGGAGGCACATCTAATACTCCAAACCCAAATCCTGACACTCTCTTCCTTGGCCTGTCCCTTGCCTACATCTCTCTCACCTCTTTAATTTTTAAATTGCTTATTTTGTTTTCATTTGAAATTAGCATACAAAATAATGAGTTTCATTATGGTGTCTTCACACAAGTATATCATGTACTTTGCTCATATTCACCCCCATTAGTTTCTTTAGTGCATCTTCGGCCCTCCACTCATTCCCTTCCTCCTCTAAAATAATTCCCCTCCTATCTTCATGTTCCACATATACATGGTGTGTGTGTGTGTGTGTGTGTGTGTGTGTGTGTGTGTGTGTGTGTGTGCGTGCGTGCGCGTGCGCGCATGCATGCGTGTGTGTATATATGTATATACGTGTGCATATGTGTATATATATATGTGTGTGTGTGTGTGTGTGTGTGTGTCTTTTAAATTCTAGAGATAGGAATTATCTTGTAGTCATTGCTACTATCCCCCAAATTCTACCAAACAAATTTCTAGCATTAATATTTTGCTGATGCCACGCCCCACCTCTGGTTTGTTCACCTTCTTTTCCTCTACTTTCTGAATTCCTACTCATCTTTAAATTCAAAGCACAAAATGAACACAGAGTTCATTGGTGACCAGAAAGTACCCTGGCTCGCTTAAAAAAAAATCAGCATTTGAAGTCTGGCCTTTTCATTCGAATTGGCTAGACCTCTGAGAAATTCTCTTGCTTGCTTTGCTTGCCTACAAAATAGAGCCCTAAACTATGGAATGGGAAGGGTCTTTCCCAGATGAGATTCCTGAGTGAATTTTTGTTGCTTATTTTACACTTAGTAGGCACTTGACATTGCCATGGGAACAAAAGAATGGAAAAGATGCAGCTCCTGTCCTGTCCTCAAGGAACCTGCAATTTATGGAGGAGAAAGGATATACAAAAATGCAAAGCAAACTCACAGCAAATCCTTCCAGCCCTGGTTCAAGACACCAATCTATGAAAAGCCATGAGGCGGTACATGATTAGATGCCAAATGGATTGTGCAGGCAATAATTGCTCTAGGTCGAGGAGTTCAGAGGAGAGTACTGAGGGGTAGGCTAGTCCAAAACACAACACTCACAAGGTTGGAATCGATGCTGGCTTTAAACTATGATGACCCTGGTTCGAGTCTGTGGAGATGATCCAGGCAAGTGGACCTTAGAGAACAAATATTCACGGTGACTATCACCAGGCAGGAGCAGGGCCTAAACCATGACTCATTAGAGCAGGACTGAGAGCCATCCCTAGAAGCTAGAAAAAAACACACATCCACTACCGCAGAAGCTGGGCTGTAAGAAAGGGTTCTAAGTGCCAGGCTACAGGTTTGAACGGTGTCTTGTAAGCAGCAAGGCTCCAGTGACGTGAAATGCGAAGAGCTGTATTTTGAGAGAATTAATCAGACAATGATTTGCAAAGTGGATTAGAAGTGCAATGCACAAGTACGGACACCAGAGAGAAAACTGCTGAAGTAATCTGGCAAAAGATGACAGTGTGGGGACACAGTGACATGCCAGACACGGACTGAGGGCAGCCTTGCCCTCTGATAGGTTAAAGTCTGGCTGACCACGTAAGTTACCGTCTGAACTTGGACACTTTGCAGAGTGGAAAGGGAGCTATTAACAACCACACTGGAACAACAGACTTAAACCAGTACCCTCCTGGGCAAATTAGAGGGATGGTGACTGTCACAAGACAAAGAGGGACAGAGAAGGAAGAGACTCTGGGATATCAAACCTGGAGGGCAGAAAAAAATACAGAATTTGGCAAGGATGTTCGGGTGGAGGAAGCAGAGCCAGAGCAGAGAGGCTAGAAGAGGAGTTGCCAAACAGATTCTGGTTTCTTTGACGAGACCTGTGTCTCAACTAAATTTTTTGCAGATATTTGTTAAGCTGGACTGAGACAACAACAAGGACCTGCTGAGTATAGTCTAGATAGACGGTTGTGGGAGTTGCCTCCCCCCTCTTCTGTTTGTTCACATGAGCCTGCTTGGAATTTCAGTGGCAGAGCCTCCTTCATGGAACTGACAGGTGGCCATCTGCAGCCTAGGGAACCCTTACAAGGACTTGACCAGTCTAAGGCAAAAATAAAAACAAAACAAGGACATGGCAGCAAACACCTTCAACCCCAACATTCAGGAGGCAGAGATCTGAGTTCAAGGCCAGCCTGGTCTACAGAGTGAGGTCCAGGACAGTCAGGGAGAGAAGCCCTGCCTAATAAATAGATAGATAGATAGATAGATAGATAGATAGATAGATAGATAGATAAAAGAATATGGCAGAGGAGCCCTGCCTAAATAAATAAATAAATAAATAAATAAATAAATAACAAAAAGAATATGGCACCAAAATGGTCAACGAGACAAAATAGCTCATCAAAGATTGTTCTGAGCACTATTCCATGTACCTGCCTCCCTTCATAAGACTACAGTGTACAGGAGGAAGCCAAGGAAAGGAAAGTTGGTCTTAGGAAAGAAGTCACAGGAGCAGAAACAGCCATCCCCTGCTCAGAGCTGATTTAGACTTTTATGTACAGGCATCTTCCAAGCAGGCCACCCACAGTGACATCTGCTGAGGATGAGCGTCCAGCCCCAGGACTCAGGAGACTCCAGGACAGTTGGACAGGCTGTCAACCTTTGGGACTCCAACTGGGCCTTTGTCCCGGGTTCATGCTCACACTGCTTAAAAAAAAAAAAGAAAAGAAAAACCTAAAACCCAGAAAGGACATATAGTCCACTGGTCAACTGCTGGGAAACTACCAGAATAGGATCTTACACAGCTTTCTTGACCCAGAAATTTGAGGCAGAATCTAGCCGTTGGCTATGAATTATCCAGGCACCTGCGGCTGCAGTTACTCGATCAAGCTGATTCCACCGGGAGTGTAGATTACTCCTGAGTTAACAGTACAGGGGCTTGTGGTGAGGACAAAGTTGTGGGGCCCAGCATCTTCTCATTACCTCGAAAAGCATCGTTTCCCTCCCCCACAGGAACTCCCTCTTGGAACCTTCTGAGAGCACCCACTCTACAAGACTCCAGCTCAGCTGGCCTCAGCAACAGCAAGGAATGAAAATGAGCTGTGCCTGGCAATGACTGTCACCCTTTCCACCACTGCAGACTCAGGTCACAGTGAGCTCTTGTCAGTCATGGCTCACAGTGACAGTTCTCCTATGGGGTGAAAGACTCCAGACATGATCAGGTCTACCAGAGTGAGCTAAGGGATAGCAGCATATAGAGAATGCCTTCTCCAGTCCTGCAACTCCAGGGCTGTTAAGCTGCTCCCCTCCATCCTTAAGAATTAGTGAACAAAGACCGCATCAACCTACGAATCAGGAAAGTAAGCAATTACATTGAACTTAGGAACATTCACTAACTGTGTATGTCACCTCATTTCTTAGCATTCATTTCCTCATCTCTCAAGTGGGGGTGGCCATAATAAGGAGTCTGTGTCCAAGGACTGTTTGTTGGAGCAAATGAGGTAATAAAAGTGCCCACAACATAGTAGGAGCTTAACAAATGCGTACGTTTCAGTTCAGCTGACATTTTAATAATGTGGTTAGTGCTACCATGAAAGGGAGAGTTTCTAATTAACAGGCATTTTCTCTGAGCAAGACTCCAAATATGATCCTCTGTCAGAAGAAACCTGTGTGTTGGGTAGCAAAGCAAATGAGCAGACCCAGCCTCAGGAGTGGCAATCATCGGCTATAGGCAGCTAATACCAGACTCAATGGCGAGGGACTGAAAGTGCTCCCCTCACAGCAAGGAATCACACAAAATGGCCACCATCACCTCTGCTAGTCAACACTGGCTTTGAGTTCTGGCCAGAGCAATTAGGCAAGAAAAAAAAAAAAGAAAGAAAATCCAAAATGGATAGAAAAGGAGACATTTCTATTTTTAGATGCTGCAATAATTCTATTGAGAGAAAAATCCCAAAGAATCCACAAGAAAGCTACTAGAATTAATAAATAGATTTAGCAAGGTTGCAAAGCTTAAGATTATACACAGGAACTACAAGACACTAAGGAAAGACACTAGAAGACCACCTATGTTCATGGATTGGTAGAATAAGTGTTGTGAAAATAGATATATTACCAAAAGCAATTAGAGATTCAGTTCAGTCCCCATCCAAACTCCAATACATTTTCTGCATAAATAGAAGAAGAAACTCTAAAATACACACAAAAATACAAAAGACTACAAAAGTCAAAGCAATTCTGAGCAAAAACAGCAATGCTGGAGGTGTCACATACTGACTTTAAATTACGCTGTGTATCCATAATGACACAAACAGCATGGTACTGGCTAAAAAAGACACAAGGAGCAATGGAATAGAACAGAGGACCAAGAAATGAAATCACACACTTACAGCTGATTACTGACAAAGGTGCAAACTAAAAATAATAAAAAGCAAACCTATATTAGAGAAAAGACAAAGGTGCAAACTGAAACTAAAAGTAATAAAAAGCAAACATATGTTAAGAGAAATGACAGGCTCTTCAACAAGTGGTTCTGGGAAAACTGGATACCCATGTAGAAGATTAAAATGAGATCCCTACCTCTCACCCTTTACAAAAATAAATTCAAAATAGTTAGATCAAAAACTTCAAGGACAGAGCCGAAGCTGTAGCTCTATTGGGGAAAGCATTTCAGGTTGTAGGTATAGGCAGCCATTTCTGAAAAGGGGCTCCAGCAGGTCTACAACACAAGGAACTGACCAATGGAATTCCATGAAATTAAAAGATGTTTGCACAATAACAATGAAACCATTACCAGGGTGAAGAGAGAGACTACACAAAGAGAGAAAAATCTTTACAAGTATTCCTCTAATGGGCATTAATATCCAGCATATATAAAGAACTCATAAATGAAGAAATTATTCAATTAATAAATGGGTAAATAAATTGGACAGTTTTCAAATGGTGTAAATGGTCAATAAATGCATGGAAAAAATGCAAAAAACCTTATCCATCAAGGAAATGCAAATCAAAACAATATTGTGGGTTCCACTCACCCCAGAATGGCTGCTGTCGAGAACAAAAGTGAAGAAGGGAGAAGGGGGCGTGGGAAAGGGCAGAATGCTTATACACAATGGGTGAAAATTTACGTTAGTCCAGCCACATAGAAATTAGACTGGAGGTTCCTCAAAACACTGCAAACAGAATGGCTGTGTTTTTTTTTTCCGGATACACCAGGCATGGATACATGCCTGAAGGAATCGGTGTCAGAATACAGTAGAGGCACCTGGATATCCATGTTATTGTGGCACTATTCACAATGGCTAAGTTGTGAGATCAGCCTCTGTGCCTATCAACAGGTAAACAGATGAATGTGGTTTATATACTTAGCGAAATTTAATTCAGCCATGTAGAAAAATGAAGTGCTGTCATTTGCAAGTAGATGGATGGAAATGAAGAGCTTCATATGGAGCCAAAGATTCAGAATGACAAATGTTGCATCTTTTCTCTCATACACAGAATCTAGATCTTTTCTTTACAAGACACAAAAATAGGGGGACTGTCATAGAAAAGGAAAGGAAACAATTGGCGGGGAGGGGTTTATGAGTGAAGGATGGATTTGGTCAAAGTATATTACACACATATGAAAATGTCATGACATGCTTGTTGCATGAATTTAATCCCAGCACTCAGGAGGCAGAAACAGGTGGATCTCTGTGAGTTCAATGGCAGCCTGGTCTAAGAGAGCATATTTCAGGATATCCAGGGCTACACAGAGAAACCCTGTCTCGAAAAACAAAGAAAAAGAAAATGTCATGATGCCTATTTTTGTACAGTCAATATATACTAATAAAAAAGTGTCTAGTATCACATACACATTGGTTGGGAGTCTATATTTCTAAAATGAAAATTAAGAAAGCAATTTCATTTAAAACAGAACCTAAAAGAATGAACTACTTAGAAGTAAATTTGAAGGAGGTGAAAGACTTGTGTACTAAATGCTACAAAACATTACTGAAATTTTAAAAAGACATAAATACATAGAAAGATATCCTGCACTCATGGATAAGAAGCCTTAATATTTGTTCAGATGCCAATGCCATCCTAAGGTGAATCTAAAATGGAAATTCCTGTTTAAATTCCAATAGTAGGGATGGACAGATGTCTTGGTGGCAAAATGCTTGCTCTGCAAGCATGAGGATGTGAGTTTGGATTCCCAGCACTGACATAAAAGCTAGGCACAGTGGTGCATACCTGTAAACCCAGCTCTGTGGAGGGCCGAGACAGGTATCCCTCAAGCCAACTTGTAAGTGCCAGTTCAGTGAGAGATCCTGCCATAAAACACAAGTGTGGGGAAGATATTCTAAGTCAGCCTCTGGCCTCCACATGCACACATGTGTGCACATTACACTACACACACACACACACACACACACACACACACACACACACACACCTTTTCATTGTTGCTTAAAAAAAAATTCAATAGCAATTGCTTCTCAGCCTTTTGGCAAAGATCAAGTGTAAATTTGCAACAGGCTTTTTTCTCAGAAATGCAAAGCCCAATCCTCAAATTCAAATGAAATTGCAGAAGACCCCTAAGAGCCAAAACAATCCAAAACGGGAAGAACAAATTTGGAAATCGTATACTTCCAAACTTTAGATTTTACCACTAATCTACAGTAGTCAAAACAGTGTGCTGTTGACATATGGATGGACATGCAGGCTAGTGGAATAGAAACCAGACTCCAAAAAGAATCCCATAATCCATGGCCGATTGGTGTTTGGCAATAGTACCAAGCCCATTTAACAGAGTGGCCTCTCCAATAAACAGGGCTGAAGCAGTCGGATGTCCATGGCCAAAGAATGAAGCTGGATCCCACTTCATACAACCACACACACACACACACACACACACACACACACACACACACACACACAGATTAAAGATCAGTAACCTACATTTAAGAGTTAAAGCCATAAAACTTTTAGGACCTAGATTGGTTAACAATTCTCAGGTAAGATCTAAAAGCAACTAATATCAAAAGGAAAATATATAAATTAGTCTTTATCAAATTTAAAATTGTCCACATATCGAGGATATTATCAAGAAATGAAAAGACAGACTACAGGATGGGAAGAACTATTCTCAAATCATATATTTGGTAAGGCCTGATATCCACTACATAAAGAGTGCCTACAATCTAAACACAAAATGCCAAACTACCCAAGTTTGAAGTGGACAAAGAATTAAATAGACATTTCTCCAACATATATAATCAAATGGCCAATAAGCACCCAGAAAGACACACAGCATTCACTGTGGGGGAGGGGGGGAAGTGGAGGCATGACTCAAATCAGCCACAAGGAGACACTACTCTACCTACTGGAGGAACTTATAGTCATAGATATCGGCAAGGATATGGAAAGATTAGAACCCTCATGCAGTGCAAGCTAGCATCTAAAGTCCTGCAGCTACTGTGGGGAATGTGTTGTTTCCTAAAACATTAAACAGAGAAGTGCCTTAAATATGGCCCAGAAACCCCACTCCTAAATATAGACCTAAAAGAAGTGAAAATGGGCCCATTATGCCCATTATAGCATTATTCACAAAAGCACCCCAAGTGTCTAGGAGCAGATAAATGGGTAAATGAAAGATGGTTTACACACACAATGGAATATAATTCATCCATAAAAAAGGACTAAAGTTAGGATACATGATAACACAGATGAACAAAAGCTGAGTGAAATGCTGAACACAAAAGGAAAAAATATATTATGATTTCACCTTTGTGGAGCTGTCTAGAGCAATCAAATTCATAGACAGGAATCAAATTAGAAGTTACCAGTAGTTAGGGGAGGACATGGAACTTACTGATAAAACTCACACAAAAGAAGTGACCAGACAGAATGTATTATAATTAATACTATTATAATCAATATATTATGATATTATATTTAATACTTTTATAATATTATAATTAATAATAAAATATAATTGTATCATTAAAATGGAAACTTTCATGTTATGAATTGCCATTTTATATATATTTAAAGTGTATATTTTACTACATGAAAGGAAATATGGGAAAGGCTAATAACTATATTTTTCATAAGACTGAATTGAACCCAGAAAATCAAGTCAAATAACAGAACTCTTTCCAGCTGAAACTGGCAGGTATAAAGGGAGTGCCTTTGCAACACTACACCAGTGCTTCTCAACCTTCCTAATGCTGTGACCCTTTAACACTGTTCCTCATGCTGTGCTGACCCTCAGCCATAAAATCATTTAGGTTACTATTTCATAACTGTAATTTTTCTACTGTCATGAATCATAATGTGACTATTTATGTTGAGAACAGCTGCTCTACAGACCAAGGCAGCAGACTAAGACATGGTTCTGAATGTGGGGGCCAGAGAAATGAACTAACCCCAAAAAGAAAGCCCGGAGGTGGCTGCAGTGTGGTGGCATAGGCAGGCAGCTTTCTGGGAGTTCTAGACCATCCAGGGCTACCCTTTCTCAAAAAACAAAAACAAGAACAAACAGCTATGGAAGGGAGATCAACAGGGAGGAATGAAGCTGGAACCAATGACTCCCAAGCATGGCTCACCCTCTGCTGGAGAAAGGGGACCCACAAATAGGCCGAAATGGCAGAGGTAGCAGGCTGTGGATTTATATGTCACCAGTGACATAAAAAGAGTCGCCTGTCAGGAAACTGCTTGGTTGCACACACAGCCATCCTGAGCCTGTTCCTTGGAACCCGAAGGACCTCCCCAGACTGTGAGCCTAGCAGCGGGCAGATCCTGAGTGCTGGCTGCCATTGGAGCTTTAGCTGAGCCAGGTCCTCTCCCGGTCTCAAACCCTCCCTTCAGGAAACCTAGCTGAGACTAGAGTGTCCCTTCCTGCTGCCCCCCTAACCCCTGCCCCCCTAACCCTCAAACTCAGTGGATTCCAAACAACAAGGAACCCTTCTATCTTCCAGAAAGCCAAACGGGGGAAACCCCCACTTTAGGCCCCAGAAATCCCAGTGGCAGAGCAATAACACCTACTTTGATCTCTCTTCACAAAAGGA
Source organism: Cricetiscus sungorus (assembly GCA_030556225.1). Classification (NCBI taxonomy): domain Eukaryota; kingdom Metazoa; phylum Chordata; class Mammalia; order Rodentia; family Cricetidae; genus Cricetiscus; species Cricetiscus sungorus. The sequence continues at coordinate 40,319,818 of JANBXA010000740.1, read as the reverse complement.
GGAGGAGGAGGAGGAGGAGGAGGAGGAGGAGGAGGAGGAGGAGGAGGAGGAGGAGGAGGAGGAGGAGGAGGAGGAGGAGGAGGAGGAGGAGGAGGAGGAGGAGGAGGAGGAGGAGGAGGAGGAGGAGGAGGAGGAGGAGGAGGAGGAAGGAGAAAAAGAAAAAAGAAAAAAAGAAAAAAAGAAAAAAAGAAAAAAAGAAAAAAAGGAAGAAAGAAATCTAAGTGTTCTTCCCTAGCTCCTCCCTCTCTGTCACAGCACACAGCAGGTCACAGCAGAGAGCAAGCAAAAACCTCTGAGACTCCTTAGAGGCTGCATCCTCACTCTAACCTCTGGCAATGAGGGTTTTACTTCTGCTTACCTGTGCCCCCACATTGTGAATCAAAACAATATTCCAGTCGCTCAGCCTGTTACATGCAACATCCACCAGGTGCCGGGCATTCACCTCCTTTGGGACACGTGTGTTCCTAAACAGCACCATGTACAGTTATTATGGCCCCCGCTAGTACAGAGAGTGCCCAGAGATGTGAGATAAGTCAAGATGATCACGTACATAGGCAGGGACTGGACCTCTGACCTATTCTCTTCCACAGACTTCTGCTGTCAACAGAGGGGTGAAAGCTGAGAAGGGGCAATGGACCCCCAGTCCCTTGACATCACCCATCCTGAAGACTTATCAGGTGACCAATCAGCTTTGGCCAGGATGCACAACGCAGACTGAGTCTTCATTCCCTGTGAACTGACAGGGGACGCTGATGCTTCCTTCATTCATTCATTGACTGCACTGGGTTTCCCAACATTATCAAAGATAGCTCCCACATGCCTCACAGGAAACATAAGCAGCAGCACCAGAACCCTTGGAATGAATCAAGGGCCGGCGAGGCAGTGAGGCAGGGTGAGTGAGGAGTAGAATTCAAGGAAGCCAGCAGAGCAGATGTCATTCCTAAGACACTGTGTCACAGCAAAGGCAAAGCATTGTGAGGAGAGTCCTGCAGCAACATGTGCGAGCCTTGTACTCACCAGCTCTATGTGTGCTGTGCGGCCTTTCACAGGCCTTTAACCGCCCTGAACCTCACTTTGCTCGGTTGTTAAATGGGAGAGTTGCTCAAAGATTAGAGACTTAGTGCCTTCCAGTTCTGATAGTTGGTGAGTTCATTTCAGAGCACGAGTTTAAAAACTAAAAATAAAGGTCCTTGGACCCTAACGAAACAACCAGCTTCACTCATTCACACATTCACACATTCTCCTATCCACTCACTCATTTATTCACAAGCATTGCTTGAAATTTTACTACAGCTATGTACTCTTCTGGATTCCAGCAGAATAGAGAGAGAGAGAGAGAGAGAGAGAGAGAGAGAGAGAGAGAGAGAGAGAGAGGGAGGGAGGGAGGGAGGGAGGGAGGGAGGGAGGGAGGGAGGGAGGGAGGGAGGGAGGGAGGGAGGGAGGGAGGGAGAGAGAGAGAGAGAGAGAGAGAGATAAAAAGCTGCTAAGTGCTGCGGAGAAAAATAAAGATAGAGGGCAGGGTGCAGTTCAATGGTTAGAGTAACTGTGTTGCAGTTGCGTGGATATAGACCTGGGTTTGTTCCTGGCACTATATAAACCAGGCATGGTGATACAGGCCCTGAATTCCAGCACTAAGGAGATGCTGCTTAGAGATAAGGCCATTCTCAACTAGACTCTGAGTTTGGGGTTTAGAGGCATGCCAGGGATGGAAGAAAGAGATTCCTGTTTGGCTGGAGCTTTTGGGGAGGATCACACTCCAGAATGACAGTTGGATGCAAGTCTAGCAAAAGCATAGTGTCAACTACACAGGTATATAGGGGAAGGGTGTTCAGGCTGTTGGGACAGCATGCACAAAGGCCTGAGGTAGGAGCATGTGTGACTTGTTTCACTTACAACCTAGGAGGTTAGGGTAGATGAGATGGAGTGTGATGGAGGCAGTGGAGATCGTGTCATGACGCAGAAGTGAAGTCTTTTTGCCTTTCATTCAGTTAGGAGCTTGACCCCTCTACGTTTTAACATAAATGACACCATGCTTGTATGTGTGAAGGCCAAATCTGGGTGCATTTGTTCACTGTGAACTACCTTCTTCCATCATGTATCGACAAGCCAAGTGTAGATTTTGCTGTCTTGTTTCCATTTGGAAAGACAAGCCCAGGTAGTAGATACCACCTTCCCTGCCCAGGCCTGTGTCAGGGCTGAGCCCCATCACTACTTCCAATGCTCAGAGTCTGTTCTCTCTCCTGATGCTGCCGTGGCCAGAGTAGGCTCCTCTCCCAAGGTCTTCCCAGCAGCCCCCCCCCGCCCCTGCCCCATTGATTTTCCTAACCTGTCTCTTTACCAAGCCCCCAACTGCTTACCAGCCCTCCCCCTTCCCCCAGGGCCTTGGGGCTCACAGCCCCTTGCCTAAAACACAATGCCCATCCATTTTTACTGTCATATCCCATCTTCCTGCAGGTCCCCGTGCCTTATTGTGTTTTCCTGGTCACTGACCCCACCCTTCAGTGGCTCCAAAAACTCTAGCTACACTTAGATTTTTGTGTCTGTGTGGGTTTTTTGTTTGTTTTGTCTGGTTGGTTGGTTGTGGCTTTTTGTTGTTGCTTTAAGACAATGGTTCATGTAACCCAGGCTGACCTTGAACTCCTGAGTTTTCATCTCCCAAGTGCTTATAGGACTGATCTGCCATTCCAAGAGCGCGCGCTCTCTCTGTCTCTGTCTCTGTCTCTGTCTCTGTCTCTCTCTCTCTCTCTCTCTCTCTCTCTCTCTGTGTGTGTGTGTGTGTGTGTGTGTGAGAGTGAGTGCCCATGTGTGTGAAGGGCAGAGGACTTCCTTTATCATTTTTCCATCTTCTGTTCTGAGCCAAGAGCTCTCGCTTTTTTAGCTAGTCTGGCTGGCCAGTGAGCCCCAAAGAGCTGCCTGCCTCTGCTCCCTCTGCGGTGAAGTTACAGATATGCCACCACATCTGGTGTGATGGTTTGCATACGGCCCCCATAATCGCATACATTTGGACACTTCACTTGGTCCTCAGTTGGTGAAATTGTTGAGGAAGGATTAGGAGGTGTGTCGCTGGGAGCAGCTTCGAGGTTTCAGAAGACTCTCAGCATTCTGAGTAGCTCTCTCTGTCTCCACTTACTGTCTCGAGATGTGAGCTCAGCTCTCAGTTCCTGTTCTATTTGACACTGTTCCTGCCTGTCTACTTGTTGCCATGTTCCCTGCTATGCTGGTCATGGATTCTAACCCTCTCGAACTGTGAACTCCAAGTGAAGCTTTTTATTTTATGAGCTGCATGGTCATGGTGTCTGATCACAGTGATAGAAAAGTAACTAAAGCACATGGCCTTTTGACATCAGGACACAGGCTACATGTTAATGCTCACCTCTCCAGCCCAGGCACCAAAACATCCCTGCAAATACACTCTAGGCAACCCCAAAATATCTGGAGAGTAATTGTATGAAATCGTGAAAGAATGAAGGTATGCCCAGGGACGGTGGGAACAGAAGAGGGACAAAATTGGTATGCTATGGCTAGGACCAAAACTGAGAGTGAAGCAGGGACAGAGATAGTTAGCCCTTGCCTTGTGTCATTTCATGATCGTGGATGCCACTGAGAATTACCGTTACATCTCACTGGCTAGAGAACCGAGGCTCAGAGAGGAAGCAGGTTTCCCCAGATGCATTGCCAGTGTCTGTGGTCTGACCTGCTCTCCCTGGTTCTACAGTGGACAGTAAGAATAAGCTGGTGTGGAGAAGGGTGGGCTGGGCCACTGCTGCCACTTCATGGTGGCAGTCCATGAAATCAGACTGGATCTGAGTGTGACAACTCAGAGTACCCAGTGTGCTCAGGATCCAACTGAGGCTGCAGCAAGAATGGGGGTGATGCCTGCATTGTGCAAAGACAGCTCCTGAAAGCTACTGTCTGGTGGGGCTGATGCCTTAGGGAGTCAGGCATCAGCCACCTAGCCTGTGGCACTGCCAGGACAGGGCTCAGGCAGGAGCAGAGGCCTCAGCTTACTTCTGGCACAGGCTGGCTACCTCTCACCTTGCATTTGTCATTATCTGGGAAGGTAGAAGAGCCACGAGCCACAGCCGGAAGGCACAGTGAAAGATGAAACAGCCTAAGGCCAGACCAAAGTGTCTAGGATTCTGGTCCTAAGCCTCCTCTTGCTCTCTGCAACTCCTCCTTGATGCCTAGACTCCACCCTGCAAGGCCCTCATAGAAGGTGTAGCTTTGCTTGTGTTCCCTCAGCTTCCTGGACTTCTGTGACTCTCTTCGTGGTTTCAGATTTCCTACAGAACCTAAATGTCTTCCTCTCCACAAAGCCTTGTGAATGGCAGGCCCAGCTCTAATTCATGGCTATGTCCACCATACCTGAACAAGGTGCTCAGTAAAAATCTACTGAATAAAGGATACCAGCCAGGAAGAAACTGAGGCCCGCTTCTGGCTGACAGACCTGGCGGAGTACACGGAACATACTAAGGAGAGTGTGTAGGCACATAGTAGGCACACAATTCTGCCTGGTGACTCTGAGCTGAAGTCTGAAAAACTGCCAGGCATTCAGGAATCCCCAAAGGGACCATTCATGCCCCAGTAGTGGGGTAGCCGTGAAAAACCATCCTGCTAGCTTTCAATCACATCAACACGGTTGTCATCACGCTGCGAGCCAGCATGAGGGGGAGAACGTACTTGTGTGTGCGCACACTCTGTTTTAAACTAATAAGAAACATATAGTCTGTGCCAACCAGCTTTCTCCCCTTCCCCATATTATATGGGAGGCACTGTGTAGGCGCTGTTACTTATGTTTATACAGCATGTATAACACATCCACATACGTTAACTTTCGTCATCTTCCCCACAGCCTTGTGGGGAAGTATCATCAACCACCAGTTGACTGACAAGAAAAACGAAGCCAGTTTTCACTGTCACACAGTGAGCACATGGCTGGGCCAAGAGCCGCAGCCTGGGTTATTGGCTTCTTCACCATCCCCATCCATCACCTTCCTGTCACCCTTATCCTATCACAGACAGAGCTCTGGAACTCACCCCGCATTGTGCATGAGGACCCTATAAGCATCCTGGGTACTCTAGACCTCATGGTACAGTGTGCAAGAGAACATATTGCCCATAGAGTGCCCTATACCTTGCCCTACAGTGTGTGTGAGGACCTATGAGTATGCCACCCTAGGTGTGAAAGGGGATAGAGGAACCCAGCTACTTCCCCACAGCTCCTCGCCACAAGCAACAAAACTAACTGGGCCCAGACACTGGAGACAAGTCATGTACAATCTGCTCGGTCTTGGACAAATTCTCCAAACCTCTCTAAGTTTCACATTCCTTCTTAGGTCTCTGATGATAGCTCAATGAAAGGGAAGGGTACTCCTAGGCAGGGCCTGGGCAATCACAACACTGGGAACAAGCTTCACTGATCTGAGGAAGCTGTCCTCTCCCGACACTGAGAGGAGCAAAGCCAGGGAGGAGCCAGAAGTGTCCCTCCACACTGCTTGGAGCCACAGGAGCAGCAGCTTCCAGCTCCTACATCTCCCAGCTCTCATACCTGGCTTCAGTACCTAGGCTGGCGCTCTTCCCAACCCCTACATCCAAATAAGTGCATCCCATCTTCTACCTAACTGAAAGTGGCCATCCCCTGGCATCTCACAATCATCTACAAAAATTATGGTGCTTTATAGGCCAGTACACATACTGTCACCTGTGTGATTGACAGCATCCTCATCCTCATTTAATAGCAGACCCAGAAAACCCTGGAAGACCATTTAATTTCCTTTCCTACAAAATGATCATGCTCACACTCAGAGCATCTAGGAGAGTGTGAAGTCACACACTTGCTCCCAGTTAGTGGTTAATCTGGTTAAGAAAGTGAGGTTCACACAGCTCACTGCAGTGTATCCATGGATAGCTGGCCTGACCACATCTGTTGAGTGGCCAATGGAGCCTCGGGGAGGACACAGGAGTGAGAATAAGCCATTATCATGCATCCTAAGCCCACAGCATGATTCTCTGGCTTTGTCTCTCCTTATTCTTGGGCTTGGAGCTACAATCAGAATATAGGATAAGGCAGGGGCAGCTTCCTGAGAGGAGGAAGCCTGCAGACCTCAGACAGAGGCAGAAAGAGCCATACTCAGCAGTACTAGAGAAAGCTCAGGGACAGCTTGTGCTATGCAGACTGGACCAGTTTGGAAAGGAGGGAGCCTGTACCTAGTAAGGCATTAGACCCCATTATGCCTTTTAACTTCTCTCAGGACTGATGTCTGTCAGGCAGGTCACCTGAGGATATAGTACTGAGGCCCTTGAGGGCTTTTTACACACACACACACACACACACACACACACACACACACACACACACACACAAGCGGGTGTAATCCAGACAGCTCTGCACAGTCACCCTCTCACTGCCCCATCCATCCCTCTCTACCTCTATATTTACTGCTACCTATTTATGCTGGTTAGCCTAACCCTACCTGCCTGGAGGCTTATAGAAGTTTAAAAAAAAATGTATCTTCTAGGTTTTGCTTACATGACAGCCAGTAGCTCTCTCAGTATTTGTCAGACAAAAGGCTGGTGATGGGGGAGGTGAATTGAGCTGGTTTTCTGTTTTAAAAAAAATTCTCAGGAGAGACACAGGTAAAGCCTGGCAAAGCAGCTGTAGGAACTCAGCAAGGGGCTGAGTCTCCCACAAAGGAAAAGGACAGTGGCAGTCAGAGAGACCTGGACCATCTTAAAGGATGTGTCCCTCGCAGATAGGCTACTCTGAGTCCAGTTTCTCCTGTCTGTAAAATGACTTAATGACATCTTTTTGGCCTGATTCAGAAAGATCAGAGGATCAAATGGGAATGCATTTTCCTTCCTTCCTCCTTTTTTCCTTCCCCCCTTCCTCTTTCCTCCCTCCCTTCCTTTCTTCCTTCCTTCCTTTCCTCCCTCCCTCCCTCCCTGCCTCCCTCTCTCCTGTCTCTCTCTTTCCTTCTCTCTTTCTTGTATGTGCATTCATGTTTTTGCCTGCATGAGTTGTGAGCCACCATGTGGTTGCTGGGAATTTAATCTAGATCCCCTGGAAGAGCAGTTAGCGCTCTCAACCTCTGAGCCATCTCTCTAACCCAGGGAATGTGTTTTCATAAGAGACAAAACTACCATAACAGTGAACTATGTGCCTCCGCTGCATGTCTTTGCTAGAGTTTCCACAGTCCTCCTAAGCCTGGCAGTCATGTTATCATCTCTATGCATTAGGATACTTAGGCTCGGAGGAGTTAAAGGATATATGCCCAAGGACACACAGCTTAGTGGCAGTAGAATCAGGGTCAGACTCCAGATACAGACATCAAAGCCAGTGGTCCTTTCTCCCAGCACCTCGCTCTCTCGGCAGAAGGAGGAACTGGGCTTTTAATGATGGTGCTTCACACTGAAGATGCTACTTCCCTGGGTCCCAGGAATGCCATTGGGAGCACCAGATCCAACCCTCTGTGCACATGGCCCTCAGTTCCCCGAGGGGCTGTGCCTCTGTGGTTGTTGAATATTGTTAGGGCTCTTTTCTTGGGTTTGTGCTGTGGTCGCTGTTTCAGGATTTCCCATTCAGGAAGCGATCCACTTGGAAGGAAACCTAGAGTCCAGGAACTTGGAGCTGAAGGAGATATGGCTGAGCCAGTCAAAGCTCCTGGTTGGTTACCGAGCAATACTAGCATTCAAAGAGGGAAAGCTATGGGCCAACTGTCACGCAGCTCGTCAGTGGCCAAGTCTGACGTGGAGCCGACTGTCTGAGGTTCCCGGTTCTCTCAACCATCCTAGCAAACTAACTGTTCCCGCTTCAAGGTCCATAGCCTGGAAAGTTGAGACCGATTGGGTTGTAAGGAGGGTGTGGCCTTCACGCACTAATTCTTTAAGCTGCCCTACCCACACTGAGAAGTCAGTTCCAAAAAGTCGCCTCAGAATCCACCATGTGTAGAAGGGAACAGACACTTTTGGCCACGTGGGACTGAGGGACTGAGTAATTCTTTCTAATCCAGGCTGTCCCCACCCCACCCCCATTCACCCTGACAGTCTAGCTGGGAGCCCAGAGCGCGGTGACCTGGGGAGTATCAGGTTTCTCCCCTCCCCCACCCTCCCCACTCAGCTGAGGGCTCCTTCTCAGAGTAGGCCTCCTGGGGAAGAAGCTGCTTGACACCGCTGTTCCAGGCCCACCCTTCTCTTGCCTGCTCTGGTTAATAACTGGTGGGCACCTTCTCCCTCCCATGTCTGTGGTGTTCCCCCAGACTCCCAACTGCTCTGGGCCTTATGCATGCATCTATTTCCCTCCCTAGTCTCCCACCAACCTGCTGAGTGCTTGTCCACAAGCCAGTGACCTGCTTGGGGCCCATGCCTTGTCTGTGTGTGTGTGGGGGGGGGGTGAAAGAGCCACCTATTTGATTCTTGTTCAAAAAAAAAAAAAGGGGTGGGGTGGGGGAAGAGAACCAGCATTGAACCAGTCTTCTGTGCCTGGCATAGTCTTCCACCTTGCCAGCTATGCTCCATTCCCCCAGAATCAAAGATCCATACAAGCAAGCCGCAGAGTGCGGCTCTAAATGCGCCTGTCTCTGCAGAGGCCCAGTGTCCTTGCCTCTGCAAGCCCCTCTGGCCAGGTTCCAACGCTTTGGTTTGTGTCTGTCATCGTAATGCCTAGGACTGTGCCAGGCACCCTAAGTTCTGTGCTGCCTCTATTTGGGAAGGCAGGACAAGGGTTTATGATGCGCAATATCTGGACTCTACAGGAATCTCAGACAGCTACCTGTCCTTTCTATCCACCCAAATCAGACCAAGCCTGTGAAGGCTCCTCCAAAGGCCACGTGGAGAATAGTGGGACTTCCAACTCCGGGGATAGGGGTGGGGTGTGTGTGTGTGTGTGTGTGTGTTTGTGTGTGTGTGTGTTGTGTGTGTGTGTGTGTGTGTGTGTGTGTGGATACACTGAACCCAATGACCAGTTCTTAATGAAGTGGGGAGTTGAAAGGCAGGCTTGGTGCTCTGTGACTTATACCTCCTACAACCCCTTCCTGGCCATTCTGTATCTGCCCCTCTCCCAGCACAACCTCCCCCTTTGTTCCCCTAAAATGAGCTGGAGAGAAACTGGCCGCAGTCCTACTAGGCAGAGAACAGTTACACCAGCCCCCTCACATAGCTCCCCCCAACACTGACTGAAGCCTCCAGAGTCTGCCCGGGGGCCCCAGGGCCAGCTGTTTTTCTCCACATTCCAGCCAAAAATAATACGGGAACCAGGCTGTTTGGTGGAGACTTAATCTAATCTTCATTGCTTCAGTTTTAAAATATCCTGCCTGGTTTAGGGTTTCTTCTTACACATGGGGATGTGTTTTTAGTGAGATAGGTCTTAACAGCAAAGGTCCTTCTTGTAATTAGAGACCCAGGCAGGCAAGGAAGACCTAGCAATAGGCGTCCAAGCCAAACATATCTCTCTCCTGGTTCCATGGAGCACTATGACTGCACTGTCTCAGGGACTGGTGTTCCCTCGTGCCTGGGGTTTCTTGAAGAACTCTGGGAGAAGGATTCAGCTCTCTGACTATCCCAGCTGCTGCCTCTATCTGCAGTCTCATGGCCCCCACCCCTTCTCACTCCTATTCAAAATGGAGACCAAAACGTGTCCTGCAGCCAGTCCAGCAGGAGAGGGTAGGTGGCAGAAAAGCTCACCCTCAAGCAGAGTAGGGGAGAATGAAAGAGAAATGTCCATTCTGCTGGAGCCACATCTCCAGGGTCAGTGCCCACCCACTCTGTTTTAAACTCATGCCCCGGACCTGAAGGAGTCTACAGCAAGACAAGCTTTTGAAGAAGTGGCGGGTGTAATTTCTTGGGCTTTCTCGCCTAGAATCTACTTTGATCTGCCAGCATGGAGACTGTTAAGTGAGGTCCAGACTATCGCTCACTCCACATTAGCACCCATTCCTCCCTCACACCCTAGCAGGACCAGATGTCACAAATGGACTTGGGACTGGGTCCTTATTTCCCTGTAGTATAAAAAAAGCAAAGACTGTATTTCTGGTAAGTCAGATTCTGTGTTCATTGGAGACATGAAGGATATCCCAGGGGGATCACTTGAGGAGGACCAGCTGATTTCCCCAGTCCAGCCATGGCAACCCCTCTTGGCAAAGCGGACAGTATATGAAATCACAACAGCGTTTTCAGATTCAAAGATGTAAAGTAAGGCAGAAGGTGAGCTCTCTCACAAAGTCCAGAAACTCCTGCATGGAAGGCTAGACACATTGCCAGGACAGGCCCTGGAGCCAGGCAAGGGATGAAGTGCCACAGAAGAACACAGCCATGCTGCTAGGAAGCCTCTGTCGCTGTCCACTCTTACAGTGAGCCCTGTGCTTGTCTCATGCCCATCCTTCCTGTACCCCTTGCAGCCTAATAAGGGACAGCATGTGCTACATTCCACTCAACAGATGAAGAAACCAAAGCCTAGCAGCTGGGGGACCCGCTGGAGCCACAGAGCCAGGCTCTCAAATTCCAGCCCAAATACTAGCTCAGCGTGCTGACCCACCAGCCTTGATTGTCATCCACCACTTCCTTCCTTCTTTCTCCCTTCCCACCAGGTATTAGATGTAATTAAATTAGCAGAGCCCCATCGCAACCATCCTGGCCCTGCTGCCTAGATAGAACCCAGTGAGTGCAGCTCCTCCTTCTAAATTCTGCTTCTCACTATAATTCAATTTTCAATAAGTCATGGGTTTCATATGAAGTATCTCATACAAAGCGTGGTGTATTGGTTAGAGTCAAGGCTCGTGATGATTTCATTTTCCATATGACTTCTTCTGCCATTCCTTGGTGGCACCCTTTTCACCTTCTCCACCCTGGGATCTGCATTTTATTTGATCCAGACACTTGCTTCATGTGCTGTCACCTCCAGCAATTGTATCACACACACACACACACACACACACACACACACACACACACACACACACAGTCTTACAGTGTGGCAGCCTCAGTACTATACAGTGGAGGATAAAGGAAAACTCATAACAGCACCACTTACTTGCCTCCAATTAATTTTTAAAATGTGCTCCATATTAAGTAAATCAAGAACAAAAGTCCAAAATTGGAGGTTGCATTTCTGAAAGGTGGGTGGTGGTATAAATAAATACCAAGGAATTTTTGCAACATGTTGGAAGCCTATAAATTTTATTGGTTGTTTCTTTAATAAAAACAATTTCAATTGCTAACAACACGGTATTATTAAGCTTCTAACATTTAAAAATCTAATTTGTCCCTGCTCTGTGGCAGTTTACATTGCCCCGATGAGTTCAGGAAGGGCAAGGTAATCAGGTTGATCGCTCGCTCTGGTTCAGTTCCTAAATGGAGCTAATAGAAACCCTTTTAAAGTCCAGCCTTCTGCTTTCTAGGCATGCCTTGGTAGCTAATGAGTTACAGCCCAGGGTTGAAGATGGACATAGTGGAGAGAAATTTAACACACACTCCGGTACACCTATAAACTTTAAGGCCAAGAGAGGGGAAGTATGTTTCCAGTTAAGTTAGAACTCCATGAATTCAGGATTCTCCACTCACAAGACAGTAATTTTCCTTATTTCATCACTAGCTACTTCAAATGTGTTTATGCAATTTATTGCTACTGAACTTCCAGGCAACTGGTGTCGAGTTAATGAAACCCAGCTTGGAGGAGCTTTGAGCTTTGAACAACTAACCACAGTTTAAATGGTTATGACATGCGGTCAAAGCCACAGGCAGGCCCCACTACAGTTTCTGTGTTAGTCAAAATCCTTGTCATCTCACCTTTTGTGCCAAATAGATTGAAAGGAAGCAAATAAACAAAAACACAAAAACAAACAAAAAAACAAAAAAACCAACCCTGAAAAACAGCCTGCCTTGTTCTTACTCGGGTTCCCAGCCCTTTGAACCTGTCCGTCCATCTTACTGAACACAAGGCAAGGCCCCTCTGCCAGGACCCAAGTAAATGTTTTAGTTACAGTCTGAACTGGTTACCGTGTTGAAATCCCGAATCCCAGTTTGGGTTGAATTGAGTAGGCAGTGTTGGGAGGGGGCGACCAGGGAGGCACTGAGTAACCTTTAAAAAAGGTAGCCTCTGAAGGAAAGCAGACGGGTGAGAAGTTAACTCATCTTTCTGAATTACATGGACACTGACTTTTATTAATCCTCATTGTCACATGGTGTCCTCCTCCAAGCTCTGTCCATGTGGGAACTCCAGCAAGCTCCCTCTTTCTAAATGGGCCCATTTTGGAAGAGTAAAGGGGAGGTACTGGATTTGTCTCTGCCGCACAATAAAAAGGCTCTTTTGAAAGCAGCACTTTCATTAACTTAAAGCAATCTATAGACTTAAAAGCACAGAGCAGTAAACTCCTAGAAAGGATCATAAAACAGCCAGTCTCGAGTTGGGTACACTTCGCTGCGATTTGCACGAGGCATTTTACTGTGGTCGTTGCTAGGCCCATCTCCAGTAACCCCCTGGCCCTCGTTCCCTGCAGCTCCTCTTTTTCTAGGCTTTCATGCCTTTCGCTCTCACAAAAGAGAGGCGGTGACCAGGGAGTCTCGGTGGGGTCAGGGCTCCCTCCCCCGCTCAGCTTTCGGCTGGAGAAGAGCGCACAGGAATTCCAAGTCTGGAAAACAACAGCTCTGCCTTGGTAGCGGTCGCCGCGCCCCGGGCCGCGATGGCCATTCATGGGTCCTGCAGCTTCAGAGCCCTAAAGGGCTGGCTGCTTTTTTCAACTCAGGGTGCAAGTGTGCACAGAGGAAATCCACCCCCAACACACACACACACACACACACCCACACACCACACCACACACCTCCATCCCTCAACCACTCTTTATCTAAATGACCAGAGTATAACCTACTCTCCTTAGTTCCTCTTCTGGACCTCTCCACACTCCACTCACTCACTGTTGAGCTAGGCCCGAGCCTTGAGGAGTGTGAGATATGATCCCGCGAACGAGAAACAACACACACACACACACACACACACACACACACACACACACACTTGCACTTAAGTCCTGAGGCCTCGGAGGGGTCAGAAGGCAGAGCCAGAGGGCAAAGGGACAGGAGCTTGGGATAACACCTTGTTTCTTTTGAACACTATCATTTCTTACATTTGGGTGTGTATGTTGGGGGGGTTGTCGTTTAAATCTGCTTAAGCTTGGTAACTTGGATTTTACCAGTTGAAGAGCATTTGAATTCCAAAAAGCCAGCATCCCGGAGAAGTCCCAAGAAGATATGTGTGAGGGTAAGGAGCCCCCAACTTCCTCCTCCCTCTAGGGCAGAGCCTTGCCTCCCTGGGCCGGCCTGTGCGCTCTCCGACGTTGCGGGAGATGAAGCCTCTTGCGTGAACAGGCGGCAGGTCAGATCATGGCTCCCGAGTTTGGAAGTATCCTCCCCTTGGCGTCAGCCACGACTCCACAAGCCCCAGTGGCACCTCACTACTAGCGGCCCCCTTGCTGAACGCTGTCCCGGCGGGCCATCAGCAATCACGCTGCGGCTGCAGAACCCAAGTGGCTCCTGGAGCCTGCTGAGTCTGCAGGGCCAGGTCCTCGGATTCATTCCGAGCCCGATGAGGCTACCTGGTCACATCGCACAGAATCTCTCTGGATTTGTCTGCTTTACAGAATCCTTCCCCCAAGACCCAGCCCTGAGCACACCAAATCCTCTCCTCCTCAAGATTCGCTTTGGGGGAGAAGCAGTAGACATTCGGGGCTCGCACACCATGGTTGGGATCAACTACTTTCCTAGCCTATGTAAAAGCTATTCCTCCCGCACGCTGCCAGGACCCGTAAGCACAATTCTCCCCAGATCCCAATAGCCTGAACCACAATAGAGCCGTGATCCTGGTCTCAGTCCCTAAAAAAACGCCACCTACTCTGGAGTCAAGCCTGGGATGTAATCGGGACCCCAGTGCCTGCCTCCAGCCTCCCCCCCCCCCACCTCTTGCGGGCGTGTAAACTACATAGCGGCCCTTCCGTCCCAATTCTGAAAACAGCCTGGATTCTACATCCCAAACTCTAGCCTGCTCCAAAGCCCAGTCCTCCTTTCGGGGCTGATCCGCATCCCCCTCCCATTCCCAAATGGGGTCTCCCGCCCGCGCGGGAACCCTGGCTGCCCTGTGAAGGACTCTCCAGAAAGCACGGCCCACTGCGCTCGTTTCCTTCTCGGCTTGGGAGTCCAGGAGATCCCCTTGCCTAACCGGAAAGACACAGAAACTTCATGCGGCACGTTCAGGACCCTGCCCCATCCCCTTCGGTTTTCTGCTCCGGGACGATTTCCGTGCCCACCCACCCACCTCCCTTTACGAATTCATCCCCTAGTTCTTTGCAAGGGCTCCTAATCCTCCCCTCCCCGCCCCAAAAACCCAACAATACGCAGAAAGCCAGTGACCCTACAAATTCTCCCCCTACTCGCGGTTAGAGTCCCTGAGCGTCGCCCCTCAAGTCCCGGTTTCTCTGACCCCCTTCACCCCACGCAGGTTCCCCGGTCCCCCCACTGGTCCTCCTGCAAACCTCCGCTCTCCCTGCCTCCCCGGGCCCCGCAGGACGCGGCCGCCGCTGCTTGACTCCAGCCACCCGGCCCCAGGCTAAGGCTGCTACCGCTTCCAGACTCGAAGGCTGCTCGGGGCTGGTGACACCGAGTTAATGCTAGGTAGCCACAGGACTCCTAGAGCCCGGGAAAGGAGAACCCGAAGCCGGCCCGCAGTTCCCAGCCTCGCCCCGCCGAGCGCCCAGCCAGGAGCAGCCCGCGCCGGGACTCGGGCCGACGCGCTCGCCCCTAGGCTCAGGTCCGGGAAAGCTCCGGGCGCACGGCTCCCAGCCCGCCCGTTCCAGGCTCTCGGGCCACTGCGCTCAGAGTCCGCTGCCCGGCTGCTCTCAACCGCAGACAATGCGCGCCCGGCCCCGGGCCCGAGCCAAGCGGAGCGGGGCGAGGCGGCGGCCGCCGAGCTGCGCACCGGCCCGCTCGGGAGCGGGTGGGCCCCGCGCTTCTTGCCGCCTCCTCGCCCGGCCTCGCCTCCCCTCGCGCCGCTTCGCTCCGCGCTCTCCCGGAGCTTCCCCAGCTTCTCTTTGCACGCTCCCGCCGTCTCTTTCTGCTCCCTGCCTCCCTCCTCCCTGCTGCCTCCCTCTCTCTCCTCCCTGCTGCCTCCCTCTCTCCCTCTCTCCTCCTTGCCCTGTCGCAATGAATAATACTCTGGCTTGGGGACTGGAATAAAACACACGCGCTCTGAGGCAGCCGCCCGCAGCAGCAGCCGCCGCCGCTGCGCCGCCGCCGCCGCCTGCAAAAGCGTCTCTGACATGGAAATGAATGACAGCTTACCTGATGCCAATCTTCATCAGACTGACACCGGCGTGACAACACAGCCTATACTTCCCAGCACTGCTCGGGACGTCAGCGGCACAGGGACCCGCCCCCCGGACTCCCCCCCTCCCCGTCCCCGCGCGCGCACACCTCCCCTCTCCCCACTCCCCCTTTCTCCCCCCCCCCATCGCCCCCACCCACTCCCGGCCCCGGCCGCTTCCCAAGTGAGGAGCTGCTAGTGTGTCTCCCTCTACTGGAGGCTCGGCTCAGCAGATACGGGCCTGCTTGGCTACTGGCGGGAGGATGCACGCACTGGGGACTAAGCCTCCAGATCTGAGGTTGTCTGGCATAGGCAGCGCAGTGGATCCCAGAAATTTAGGCGCAACCCTACCCCATGCATCTCCTTAGAGATCAACTGGTGCCGAGTTCCAAGACAGCAAGCGCTGAAGAGATTAAGATGAGGTGAAATTTTCTTTAGACCTCAAGAGAACCCTCAGAAAACAAGAATCTTCAAACTGGCAAGAAATCTTCCCTCCATCACACCCCCACCCCATTCCTGCCTGGCTGGCCTCGTTTTTATGATTGCATTTGAATAATTCTCATTACCTTGGCCCCAGTAAAGGTGCTCAGATGGTTAGTTATCCCTGGTCTCAAGAGCTTTTTTTTTTTTTTTTTTTTTTTTTTTTTTTTTCCTTCCTGGGGCTTCCTGGGGCTTCCTGGGGCGCTTGGTTCATCCAAGGGGTGACAGTATGATAGGGTGGTGCAGGGGGAGCGATAACAAGGGAAGAGGCTTTATCAGAAGCTTATCCCTGGGCAAATGTCAGGCAAGCGCTTGAAAACCACTGCTGTTTCATTCTTAAAAGTGCTTAACCAGCCAGAGTATGCTGGGGGCTGGGGCACAGTAAGGTTAGGGGCAGCTCCATCTCAGTTTGTGCCTGCTGGGGTGACCTAATCTGTTCCAGAAACAAAAGAGACTCTTCACCCAAGTCACTTCTACAACAGAAGACCAAAGCAAGCTGGTTACAGCCATGCATGTCTTCATTTGGTCAACAAAGATGAGTGCCCTACTAAGTGCCAAGTGTGGGCTCAGCCACCCAGGATACAGACTGGCTCAGCTCCTGCATAGAGGACAAGAGAATCCCTTCTGCCCATGTGGAGACTGCTTCAGCCACAAGCAGATGGCAATTGATCCTGTGACCCTCACACCAGGCAGGAGGCCTGGATGAAGCCTAGACAAAGTCACTAATAGAAGCAAGGGAAGCTGAAAGGGTAACCTGACAGTCGGGTTTTCAGAAAAGAATCTAACCCGAGAAGTTGGAGCCTACCCTTTGCTCCATTTCAAGCCTGTGGGTCACTCCTCCCCTGCCTCTGACATTGGCAAAAATGAGAGCTATTAGAGCCCAGTGCTCAAAGGAGACTGCCTCACATCCAGATGGGCTCTTTATCCAGGTCCTGCGGGCAACTCACATTTGCCTGTGAGTTTCTGTGTGGAAAAAACCACCTATAGATCCACTGCTACAGATGGGGTTGAACCCTCTCATCTTTCTGTAGATGCCCCAAAGACTTTCACTAGGTGGATTTATGTCACCCCAACCTCTGATCTGTGGCCCAAGACTATGGCTGCTGACAGCATGATAGCTAGTATATATTACACATTGTATAATAAAGTAGCGATAATGAATCCACTTGCCCTTTTTATGTAGTGCAGAAACGCCAGACTCACTAACCCAGACACTGGAGGTCAGCCTGCTATAAAGTCTGCATAGACAGGGAGAGGCGCTATATCCCTTTGGCCCTGCCCAGGAGTTACTGTCTTTTGGAGGAGGGTTGCTGGTGAGTTGTGAGAGAGTAGAGTTGGAGGGAGAATTAGGCTGGAGGTAAATACTTAGCCAATGAGCACACTACAGACAAAAGTCACATAATTCATTCATATTAAATCTCATTCCTAAGACAACAGACATCAACTTTTGACTTGTGGAGTCTTTTCAAACACTATGATTGCCACTAATTCCCTTCTCATACTTAAACACGCACATTGTAACTTTTAGCTTGCAAAAGCTTTTTTTTTAAAAAAAAAAAGTCTAACATGTAACCATTCTTTTCATAATTTCTGAAAAGAAATGTTTGACCTATGCCCACTAGTGGTAAGGGTAGCTTCCAGGCAGAGGCCCACATTACAGCTCCCTTCCTCAAGCCACTTTTATTCTTAGAGAGGGAGACAATACATAAGGCAGTAAAAGAGCCTTCAAGATTCCAGCTAGTAAATAATTAATGAACATTTGTCAGTGTGTCAAATCCCTAGGTTCCACATCTAAATCCTGGGTCTGACTATGAAAAGATAGAATAGAAATTAAGTTTGTAGAATTTGTTCCAGATTTACAATGTATAAGTTACAATTTCTTTCTTATCATCCATACAGGAATTGTCACATAATTCAATGGTGCATTGGCATAAGCAAGCAGGTTCCTACAGATCCCATCCATCACACACACCTGCCTGCTGGAGTTCTTAAGATTATCCCGGTCTTCTTTTCCTTGCACCTGCTTTTATTTGTCCTTCAGATGAGCAGTCCACACCAGGTAGTTCCTCTACAATCCAGATGTGTTCAGACAATAGCTGGATCCTGCCTGTATCATCCTACAAATTAAAAATTAGGACCTGTCTATATTCATCTGCCGAGGCTGCCATAACAAAATACCACAAGCTAGATGGCTTAAACAATAGACACGTAGTTCTTCACAGTTTGGGAAGCTGAAAGTCCAAATTCAAGGGAGAGGCTTTTCTTCCTGGCTTTCAGATGCCACCTCCTCTCTGTGGCCTCACGTGGCCTTTCCCCTGTGCATACAACAGAAAGAGACGACTCCAGTGCCTCTTTCTTCTAAGAGGCCCCATTCTAATCGCACTCCAGTCCCAACTTTATGACTTCATTTAACCTTAATTACCTTATTAAAGAACCCATCTCCAAATACAGTCATATTGAGAGCTAGGGCTTCAACATATAAATGGGGCAAGGGGGTAGACAAGTCTATCTACAACACCGTCCACCTACCAACTCTTTCCTTTCTCGCATGTTTTTAATGCACCTTGATAGAATGTGACGGCAGACAATATCTCACTTTGTCTTAGGATCCCTAAATCCTGGCACTGTGCCCGGTCTGGAAATGCTTATTGAAGGAAATGGGGTGACTTGGAACTTATTTCTCCATCATGGCTCCAGTTGTAGGGAAAGGACTTCTCACCAGTCACCTGAGACTTTTTTCCCTAAATGGTCTAAAGACCTCAAGTTCTTACCCCCACAGTCAGAATATTCTTTCTAAAACAAAAGTTGGGTCACAGGGGCTAGAGAGATGGCTCAGAGGTTAAGAGCATTGGCTGCTCTTCCAGAGGACCTGAGTTCAATTCCCAGAAACCACATGGTGGCTCACAACCATCTATAATGGGATCCGATGCCCTCTTCTGGCATGAAAACATACATGCAGACAGAGCACTGTTACCTAAAAAACACATAAATAAATAAAAAAGTTTAAAAAAAATGTTGGATCACATTTTGGTTTCCCCTCAAAGTCATGGTGATTTTCCATTATCTAAGAGACTTAGCCTAAAGGTTGGTTGAACTTTTCAATAAATAATAAAAAATATTTGCATATATATGCACACAATGGGATATTACTTAACCACAAAAGAATGAATGCTATCAGTCATGGCATTATGGATAGAACTCAAGGACATCACATTAAGTGAAATAAGCCAGCCACAGAAAGACACGTCAGTGTTCTTACTTATATGTAGGAGCTAAAAGAGTTGACATCAAATAAGTACTGAGTTGATTATATAGTATTCACTGGTAATATTGAAATACCACACTGTGATTCATAAATACACACAATCGCTATATGTCAATTATATGTTAGAAGTACTTTTTTTTTCCAAGTTGAGCTAAGAGCTAAGGATATAGCTCAGCTGGTAAAGTTCTTGCCTAGCATGTAGCAGGCCCTGTATTTGATTCCTGGTACCACATAAGCCAGGCATGGTGGCTCATGCCTGTAATCTCAGCTCTTAGAAAGCAGAGAATCAAAAGTTCAAGATCACATTCAACTATATAGCAAGTTTAAGCCCACCATGAGCTATAGGAGACTGTGCCTCAAAAATTAATGAAACAACAACACCCCCACAAAGTTTGTTGGGCTACATATAATAAAAAGGGGGGCCTTGCTGCTATGTTACCAAGAGTGGACTTCAAATTTCTCCTCTTCCTCTACTTCCTTTTCCTCTTCCTCCACCTCCCTCTTCCCCTTCTGCTTTCTTCCTCCTCTTTAATCTAATCTCCCTCGTAATAGTCTTCTTACTTTCTCTCCCTTCTACTCTGTCATCCACTGGATCACAGTGTACAGGTTGCCTGCATCAGAACCTCTGAATGTCTTGGTTCAGGTTTCCAGATCCAGTTCTAGAGAAAGTCGTGCTGGAAAGGGCTTTGGGAACAGCCATTCCTGGTACTGCTAGACACTCAGGTCCCAACGCAAACCCTGCACCCTTGCCCGCCTGCATGGGCTCTAGCTCTTTCTCCAGCTAAGTCCTCAGAGCCACTTTTCATTACCAAATTCTGTCTCTAAGACTTTGCCAAAACATCACCTGTTTTGAACATGATCTTGGGGGCTCAAACCAACTTTTGGGTCAGATCTCTAGACAGGCACAAAGTAACCGGCCATCTGGGATGTTGCTGGTGCTCTCTGGGTCTTTGTTTCTGCATTTATGAAATGAAGATGGCCATAGAAGCCACCTCATGAGACCATTGGGGATTAAGTAGCATCGTGAATGTAAAGAGCTTAGCACAGTCCCTGGCACTGGCACACGGGAGGACCTTCAATAAGAGGCAGCCATTAGGTTTAATAGCTCTTTACTCAGACTGCCACAGCACTTCCCCTGGACCTTTATTAGAGTGCTTATTTAATTGGCCTGAGGAAGAGAGGCACTGTACCCTAAGAATGCTGTGACAGGCCCTGGGGGCCAAACACAAACAGTGGACGTAAAAGGAAGGAGGAAGGGGAGTCCTGACTGTCCCAGGCCCCTTCCTGACCTTGGACCCAGTGGGGCAGTGGGGCTTGTGGGGCCAGAGCCAAGTGAGAAAGGTTCACCCCTTTCCTGACAAAGCAAGATAGGACTCAGTGTAAAATCCAGACCATATAACTCTCCTGACAGGTGGGGCCACTGAATTCTAATTAGAATCCAAGTCCCCGGCCCAGCTTGGAGTCCCCACTTTCCCCTCCCTTCCCCTCCCCTTCCCTTCCCTTCCCTTCACTCCCCTCCCCTCCTCTCCCCTCCCCTCCCCTTCCCTTCTCTTTTCTTTTCTTTTTTTTTTTTAATTTTTTTTTGTTTTTGTTTTTCGATACAGGGTTTCTCTGTGTATCCCTGGCTGCCCTGAAACTTGCTGTAGATCCGGTTAGCCACAAACTCATAGAGCTCTGTCTGCCTTCCAAGTGCTAGAATTAAAAGTGTGCACCACCATGCCCCCTACCTCTGAGGCAGCAGGACATAATTGGCCTCTGAGTATATAATAGGCAACATAATCCACAAGAAATGCTCTGTGTCTACTTCTCTGTCTCTGACTACCGATACAGGTGGATGTGCTGTTTTCTCTCTCTCTCTCTCTCTCTCTCTCTCTCTCTCTCTCTCTCTCTCTCTCTCTCTCTCTCTCTCTCTCGCTTGCCCAACCCTCAGCTCCAGATGACAGGCTCTAAGCCAGTGGTTCTCAACCTCACTAATGCTGCATGTGACCCTTTAATACCTCATGTTGTGGTGACCCCAACCATAAAATTATTTCATTGCTACTTCATATTTTAGGAGGTCTGGAGAGATGGCTCAGAGGATAAGAGCACTGGCTGCCCTTCCAGAGAGCCTGAGATCCTTTCCCAGCAACCACGAGGTGGCTCACAACCATCTACAATGAGATCTGGTGCCCTCTTCTGGTGTGCAGGCATACATGCAGTCAGAACATGGTGTAAATCTTATAAAAGAAGACAAAAGAATGATTTTAGAGCCAGGTATGATGGTGCAGGTGAGGGAGGAAGACTGTGACACCATAGCAAGCTTGGGCTACACAGCAAGACATTATCCTTTTTCTCAAAAAAAAAAAAACCTGTGGCTATAGCTCAAGAAACCTTAGGCCTAACCTCCAGGAACACACACACACACACACACACACACACACACCTCAAATTATTCTAGTGCTGGTGGGTAGTTCAGTGGTGAATATTATATATATATATATATGTATATATATATATATATATATATATTCCATCTGTTTCTTTTGCTTTTGAAGTGTAGCTATTAGACATTTAAAATTACTATGTGGCTTCCATTCTATGTTTATTGAAGACCCCTTATTGAAGTTGTTTTGTCATAGTGTCAGCTGTGTTTCTATGCTGAATTCTTTGTTGTTTGTCACTCTGGCTCAATAGCTCTTCAATCTCTTTTGTTTCCCCAAACCCTACCTGACTGCAGAAAGGAATGAGGGACATCATTAAGACATCCAGTGCCTTCCTCAAGCTGCAAAGAGAAGAATCCCATCTCTCCCAAAACAAAGACTCCTCTATTCTTTCCTGAAGGGCCCACACCCTCATCATCATTCCCAGTGTCACCCTTCTGTCACCATGTCTCCTTAGGCCTATCTCCATCCTTACCATCCTCATCATCCTCATCCTCATAGGACCTCCCAGCATCCTTCTGCTCCTCTCTGCCCCTGGGGATTAACTCCACCTACCTTTGATGTTGCGTTTGATGTTGCTTCCCACTGTAAACCCTTCTGAGCTGAGGACCATGCATGGCTTGCTTCAACCTTGTTCTGGCAGCCAGAACCTACAGCTACCAGACTGTAGGGTGGTGAGAAGCTACCGATGGCTCTGGGAAGGGTACAAACCACATTACCCACAGGAAATGGTTCTGTCTTTTGTGCTGTAAAGGAAGGTCTACAAGGAGTGTCCAAATGAAGGAGCAAGGTAGCCACAGCTCACCTAGCACTGGGAACAGGGTTTGCTTAGCAAGGAAGAACAAAGCAATGAAGCAACAGTAATAACAGTTAGTGCCTGTTGACTATTTCTCATCTCCAAGACCCTAATTGCTCATCACCTCTCCACAGCACCCCAGTGAACCTACTTGCCACCAGATATGAACTCAGAAGCCATATTAGAAGATCACTGTTCTATATTGTCTGGCCTTCTTTTGTCCTCATCAGCTCGTTTCTTGACTGGCTCACCCATTCAGCTCACACACTGAGGACAGGCTCTATACAAATTAGAAACTCCTTGGTTTCCTTCCATTCAGCATCCAGGATGGCCAAGCAGGTGGTAGACCATGTGGATGAGGAAATCACAATTCCTGGGCTTACAGAAGATTTACAGATTTTTTTCAGGATCAAGAGAGACAGAGGAAGGCCAACTTTGTCTTCAGACTGCACTTATATGTCACAACAGAGAGACGGAGACCCAGTGAGGAAGGCAAAAGGAGAACTTCAAGTCAGTGTGGATTCCTAACCCAAGTCAGGATTTGTTCTTGTGCCCACCTATCCTGGAGGCTTTCCAAATAGACTGTGCCATGCTTACCTGTATGGGCTCTAATTCAGTTTGGCTTCTGCCTCATCACTATTGGCTACTGTCACTATGGCAATGACAATGCTCATACCCAAACCACATAACTCGCCCCCTCTCAGAGTTCTACTTAGTTGCTAATACCCAGATCGGAGGTCTTTCTGAGTTCAAGTTCTCACTAGAACACAATGCACTTGTAGCTTGTCTTGTTCGTATTCTACAATTTCAAGTACATATATGTACCTTGGCTCCCAACCCAAACAGACCTAGAACTTCATAAGGAAAAGGAATAAATATTTCTTCCTGCCTTCTCTTTCCCATTTTCCAGTATTTGGCAATACTCTCAGCCAATATAGACTGACTAGTAAATGCTAATGGCTTGGCCTGTGGTGAGCGTGTATGCCTATTTGTCTACCTAGGTAGAGTCGTGCTCTAGTATTCATGGCTGGAGTGCTTCTGTGTACTAGCTCCAGAGTAAGCATGTGGACCTGGCAGTGTAGCTGCATTCTTCAGCTAGTACAGTCATGGAAGCTTAGCCACACATCAGCACAGCCTGTCAATTTCCAGACATCTCTCATGATAATTTCCTGCCAAATCTTTGGAGTTGCAATGAAGAACGTGGATAATTTGAAACGTTTTCCTCTGCATGTTGCGGTGGATTATAATCCTAATTTGATAAAGGCTCTTAATGAGTCATTAGCCACCCTGGGCTTTACTTTGGGTCAGTGGCTTCCCAGAGCTGCAGGCAGCTGGCAGCAAAACAAGGCGGTGCTGCAGTCATTACATGTCCCCACGTCAGCAGCCCTACAACAAAAGACACAATGAAGCCTCAACCGTGCACCAGCCCTGATACTATTTTCCTCACCTCCTGACTTTGAATAGCGCCTCTAATTTCCTGATAACCCAAATGCTCAGGCAGGGCCTCTAGACTCTACAAGGAGATACAACATACAGAGTCTTCCCTACACAGGTAAGACAGCTGTGGTCCCATCCCTACTGCAATCTGTTTCCTAGGCCCTGCCACCCCTTCCTAAATCCAAGCAGGCACGGCAATGTCAAGTTACTTGCTGACAAAAGCCATCCTACACATTGGATTAATGTGACAGGTGCAGGACCCCTGAGGCTGTCTTCTCTGCCACCGCCTTTCCCTTCATGTGAGTCCAGGAATATCTGGGCAGGAGAGTGATGGATAGTCCTGAAAGCCAGCAGGGGCATAAAGAGCTTCATAAGCCAGAGCCAACCGGTTCCCAATCTCTTCACAACTCCACAAGAGAAACGAAAGATAAGGGGCATAAAGCTGGTCATGCGCCATGCTGTTTTGCTCTGGGTAGGAGCCAGAGAGACAAAATATTTGATTATGGGGAGACAGACTCTTTAAATCAGGAAGATATGCCTGGGTAATGAGAGGGAGGGGCTGACTTCATTTCAGGGAGGACAGTAGATGAGCCCAGGTACCTCTTATCTCTAGGCTCCCATTTCAACAACATAAGTAGAGGGACTCATGTCCCAAGCAGCAACAATGATTAGCAAATCTGTCTCTGGTGAGGAGGGAGAGTCTTACCACAGAGGGCTAATCAAGTTTTCCTTTCTCTGAAATACAACCAGTCAGGTTGGGGGAAGTAGACAGTGTGTTACTGTCTACATAATTATGCAAATATTAACTGAGCATATTCTACATACTCAACACCGTGGCCGGTGCTAGGAGCATGGGCATGGGATTAAATAGAGGACAGTCATGTGGCCCTGCTCTTGGGCCCTGCTCTTGGGCCCTGTTCTTGGGCCCTGTTCTTGGGGCCCTGCTCTTGGGGTCCTGTTTTTGAGGCCTTGCTCTTTATGCCCTGCTCTTGGGCCCTGCTCTTGGGCCCTGTTCTTGGGGTCCTGCTCTTGGGGTCCTGTTTTTGAGGCCTTGCTCTTTAAGCCCTGCTCTTGGGGCTCTGTTCTTGGGGCCCTGCTCTTGGGCCCTGCTCTTGGGGTCCTGCTCTTGGGCCCTGCTCTTGAGGCCCGTTCTTGAGGCCCTATCATGGGAGCAGATGCAGAAATCAATAGTGTTTAAGCAACAATCCCCTCCACCTTTCCTTGATGAGCTTTAGAAACCACAGTAACTCCCTGCCTGGATTACTCTACTTCCTTTGCTCCCTTTGCCAGACTAGGAGCTCCATAAAGAGAGAAAGAACAGAGAGCCTGTTTGTGTCCACAGCCTTCAGGCAGTTTATGGTCATTCGTTTCTACCACAGTTCACACATGAGCCCAGGGGGTTGGCTTATTCTTCTTCCCCAAGGCCAACGTGAAGAATGTGGGCGAACTGAGACTCAACCTCAGTCAGTGTGGCTCCCAAACGCATTTTCTCCCCACACACCGACCAGGGTCTCAATCCTGTGTCTTCAGCATCCGAAGCCATGCCGACACAGCTGCTACTGCTCCGCCATGGGGCAGAAGGGCCCAGAGCAGCGTGGGCTTCATGCTGGGGAAGGAATGGGGAAGGCTTTGCGTAGGAAAGATTAAGGAACAAATGCACTCTGTCCGAATGACAAGAGGTGGTTCTAGCTAGATGGAACCATGAAGATGGAGACATGAAATGGCACTGTGGACCTCACTCAAGACCATGTCCCAATCTAGGTCTCAGACATGGAGACTGGGTAGGAAACAGGCACAGGGGTCAGTGTGTGACAGAGTGTGCTGGTTTGGTTTTGTGGCCTGAGACTAGAAGGATCTTTTGTGTGAGGGTAGAGACCAGTCTGCTTCACCGATAAGTACAATTCCAGCACCTAGAGCAGTGCGTGGTTCTGTAATAAATAAAGAGAAGTAGAACGGGGAAAGGGGGTTCTGTACATATCCGCCTTCTTGTGAGGCTGGTAGAATTCCATAAAACTGGAAGCCCTTCTGCTTGTGAGGAAAACCAAAGGCCCAACAGGCACTGAGGCGAGGCCAAGGGAGGTCAGTGTCCCAAATCCATGTGCAGTTAGGTGTGAGCTAGTTTTGCCTAGTTAGCCTGCTGGGCTTCCCTTGTCTATCTAGGCAGCAGGGGCGCAGAGAAGAACCTGGCCTGTCCCTAGTCTGCAGCTTATGGAAAGGCTACAGAGAGTCCTTCTAGGGCAGGAGCCTGAAAACTAACATTAAAAAAAAAAATGAAGAAAGGAGCATGCCTATAGAGGAAATTGAGGAACGCTATGGACATTATGAGATCAAAATTGATGAATGCCCTGTTTCCCCAGCATCCTTCTCCAGGCATGTGCCCATCACCCCAGAGAAGCCTATGTGTTCCCACCACTATCTAGGAACTGCAAAGGGTTTAATTGAGGGTGACAAGACAGGCATGGGGAGAACAATGTATTGAGGAGCTCCACAATGACTTCACTGAAAGAATGAAGAGAGGAGCGGCCGCTCACTTAGCAGAGAGGAGCCACAAGCTTGGGGACTGTGTCATGGCTTCTCAGTCCACAGAGCTTAAGGTACAGACACAGGGATCTGGCTAGACAAGCACATTTGATAGAATGTTCAGTGAAAATGTGATAGAAGAGGTCTCTACCCATCCTGAATGGCAGCCAGTCTTCTCTGTCCCCCCAAAAACCATAGTGTTGGCTTTGGATCGAGTGAAGGGGATATCGTACTTGGTTGGGGATGGCGGCTTTCAACCAAGAGAGGAGGCCTTGGTGTGCCCAAGAGAAAGGGTTGCATACCACTAATCAAGCGTCCAGAATCAACTTACAGTGTTGCTTCCTTAGAGTTCCTTTGGGGTGGGGGGGAGACTAGGGCTTGAACCCAAGCCTTTGTAGATGCTCGACATGTACTTTCCCACTGAGCCATGTTCATAGTCTCATGTTTCCCTATTAGATATATGAACAAGCAGCCAGGAGCACCATACATTTTACTTAAAAGCCTCAAATGTGGAAAAGGGAAAGAGGAATTCTGTGGCAACAAGACTATCATAAGGAGTAAAAGATAGCTGGAAAGAGCAAAAGCAGCTCAGAAACATTTTATTTTTATAAAACAAAACTATAATCATAAACCATGAATAAGTTATAATGGAAATAAAAATTTTAGTTTCAGAAAGTCTCTAGAGGCCCAGGTTAAATCATCAGTGCCCAAACTAAAGATAAATTTTAAAAATTGAAATTAATAATATAACTAGATCTGTTTTTCAAAAATTAAATACAGGGCCAGCAAGAGGGTTCAACTGGTAAAATTGCACCACACCTATGCATTCACTCATATACAAAATAAATAAAAGTAAAATGATTTCTTTTTTAAAAATTAAATATAATTTTTAGACAATAAAGTTGAGGAAATCAGCCAAAGAATGAAATAAAAAGAAGAAGAGATGGATAAAGGGGATAAATTACTCTGATTACTTCAGAACAAATAAAGGTATTTATCAATGGACACAACCATTATCATCTTTATAACATAAGAGATAAAAAAAAAAGTTTCTAGAACTTTCTTAAAAGAAAAAAAAAACAGGTAAGAGAAACAAACATAAGAACAACATCAAAGTTTTAGAAAAGCAACATCAGAAGTTAAAAGACAGCCCTGGAATATCGTCTCAGTTCTGAAAGAAAGTGTTTTTAATCTAAAATTCTATATTTCAATAAGTTATCAGCCACATTTCAAAGAGGTGTAGAGATATTTGTAAATATTCAATGGCTCAAGAAACTCACCTCCTAGGCAACTTTCCTTAGGAAGTTATTGGAGGGAGGGACATAGTAGGGTTAGATGAAAACCCAATGTGGAATACTTGGTATCGGACACAAAAGACAGAAAAGGAAGCATCCGAAAGGCGGTAAACAAAAACCTCCAGATCACAGTTGTAGAGTCCTGGAGTGGCCCAGCCATGCGAATGGAGAGAGCAGGAAGTTCTTACAAGGGTAGCTACAGGACATAGCGTGGAAGTGACACCACAGTATGAATGCATGGAAAGTGGTTGTTGGCAGGTAAGCAGCAGGACCATTTATACGTTTTAAAGACACCTATTTACGCATTAAAAGTATGTTTAGATGGGGCTGGAAAGATGGCACAGCAGTTAAGGGCACTGACTGCTCTTCCAGGGGACTCTGGTTTAATTCCCAGCACCCACATGGAAGCTCACAAATGTCTATAAATCCAGGATCCAACAACTTTATACAGACACACATAAAGGCAGAACACCAATAAAATAAAAAATACATATTTTTTTTTAAAAAAAAGTATGTTTAGAAACTAGGTCAATAAAAAGGGAAGTAATAATCAACTCCAAGAAAAACCAAAAATTATATAAAAATAAAAGATCTGTGATCTCAGTGTACTACTTGACTCAGCAATAAATAAGATTCATTTAGAAATTAGTATGTGAACATGTTGACAGAACAAAAACAAGATTATGCTAGAGAGATAGAGGTGGGGAAAAGTGTTAGGAAAGAGGAATATAGAATTGAATCCTCATCTACCATGGCAGAGAGCCCATGTGATGTTTCTGAAAGTGGTAACTCAAGATGTAGGAATATGAATATACTATTTAGAAATATTTAGGCAGCCGCTCACAACCTCCTCTAACTCCAGCTTCCAGAAATCTGGTGCCCTCTTCTGGCCTCTGAGGGAAATCTGCACACATAGTAAACACACACACACACACACACACACACACACACACACACACACACACACACACAAAATAAAAATAAATCTTAAAAGAAATATGGGAGCTGGAGAGATTGCTCAGAGGTTAAGAGCACTGACTCCTTTCCCAGAGGACCTAGGTTCAATTCTCAGCACCCACATGGCAGCTCACAACTATCTGTAACTCCACATGCTGGGGATCTTACACCCTCGTGTAGACATACACACAGGTAAAACACCAGAGGCGCTGAGAGTAATTTGAATGGTGGAGGCCTGGCTCAGAGTTTCAGAAGAACAGAACTTTAGTATGAAGCCTAGAGATAGTTCCTTGTAATACTTTGGCCAAGAATGTGGCTGTTTTTTGGCCCTTGTCCAAAAGCTCTGCCTGAGTCTAAAGTGAAGAGTTTTGGATTAATTCCACAGGCAGTGGAAATCTCAAAGCAGACTAGTACTCACTGCTGTGTGGTACACAGTTCACTTCCTGCTGCCTACAGATCAAGATGTACAGCTCTTCTCTAGCACCCTGTCTCTCTGTGTGCTACCATGCTTTCTTACCACACTAATAATAGCCTAAACTTCTCAACTGTAAACCAGCCCCAATTAAGTGTTTTTCTTTATAAGAGTTGTGGTGGGAGCCAGGCGTTGGTGACACACGACCTTAATCCCAGCACTTGGGAGGCAGAGGCAGGTAGAACTCTGTGAGTTCGAAGACAGCCTGGTCTACAGAGTTCTAGGACAGGCTCCAAAGCAATACAGAGAAACCCTGCCTCGGAAAACTAACAACAACAACAACAATAACAACAACAAAAAGAGTTGTGGTGGTCAGGGTGTCTCATCATAGCAATAAAACCCTAAGAAAGACAAAATAGACAGCTGAATCCACAAAGTTATCCTCTGACCTCCGTGTGTACACAATAATAACAACAATAGTAATAAGAAACAAAACCAAAGAGAAAAGATTCAAAGATTAAGAAGCCTGATTTTAAATCAAGCATGGTGGCTCACACCTGTAATTCCAATACTTGAGACAATGAGATAGCAGGATAGTGGGTTCAAAGCCAGCCAACAAGACCCTGTCTTAAAAAGATGGGAAGGAAGGGTGTGTTGTGGGTGGATGGAAAAGCCTCACGAGGAGGCCATTCTTAGCTGAGAAGGCATTGGCAGCTGATGGCTGCTGAGGAGGGAGCGTCCTTTACTTTGGCCAGTGGTAGGTGGCTCATGCTCCAATGGATGGCCCCACACCCATGCGCATCTAACAACAGGAGCTGGGCACAGTGGATTATAAAGAAACAGAGAGACGTTGAAAGAGAAACACGTTGGGGGTAGTCTGGATGGGGTGTTGAAGAGGGCTTGGGATTAGATATGATCAAAATACATTGTATACATGTATGAAATTCTCAAAGAGCAAATGGAATCATTATTGTCTTATACACACAAAGAGAGACAGGGAGAGAGCAGGAGACAGAGAGAGGGGGAGATGAAGAGAGAGAGAATAAAGATGGAAGAACTGTGAAATATCTCAGTGAGTAAGAGTACTTGCCACTAAGACTAATGACCTAAGGTTGATTCCTAGGTCACATACAGTCAAAAGAGAACTCAAGGTACAAGTTGTCCAGTGCCCTCCACAGTCATGCCATGGCTTCCCTCCCAAACGAATTAGGAAGTAAATAAATGAATGTAACTTAAAAATAAGGTGGAGAGTGACCTTTGGCCTCCACATATGCAGGAGCACAAGCATGCACACATGTACAGACTCAAGGAGGCAAGTACATACCACACAAGTACACAAAGATGTTCAAGGCCATCCTCAGCTACATAACAAGGCCAGTGTGGGTTACATGAGATCCTGCCTCAGAGAGAGACACAGAGAGATGGGGGGAGGAGAGAGAGAGAGAGAGAGAGAGAGAGAGAGAGAGAGAGAGAGAGAGAGAGAGAGAGAGAGAGAGAGGATTTAAGAGGACCTACTGCAAAGGGCAGAGGGCATCTGCACTAGCTCACAGCATGAGGAAAATCACCATTGAGGACACCAGAGTGCCATGTGAGCCCCAGAAGCCATCCCCTCTCGCTGAGTGCAAAACACACTTGCAAGAGTAAGTTCTGTTATCCTACAGCACTCTATGGGAAGAATCATAACTCACGGTGAGCTCACCTGCATATTTTATTAATCTAACTTTTGATTTTACGTGTATGTATGCATGCATGCATATATGCGTCTGTGTGTACATGAAGGTGAGTGCCTTCAGAGGCCAGAAGAGGGTGTTAGGTCCACTGGAGCTAGAATTATGAACAGTTGTGAACCATCAAGTGTGGGCGCTGGGAATGGAATGGAACTCTGAGGTCCTCTGCAAGATCAGTGAGTGTTTACTCTTAACCACTGAGCCATCTCTCCATCCCCAAGCTCATATATTTTTGAATGACCAAAAAGAGAGGAATTCAAAGGCTCCAAATGTAAAGCAACAGTAAGAAGGAAATGTAAATTAGCCAGATTTGATCAGTGCAGATTGTATACACATACTGAGATGTCAGACTGTATCTCATAAATATGTACAATTATTATGTGTTAATCAAAAAATTAAAAATCTTTAAGGAGATGGAAATGTTTGGTAGACTGATTTGATCATCCCACACTGTATACCTGTATTAAATTATCACACTGCACTCCATAAATTTGTATTACAATTATAATAATAATTGGTGTGTGTGTGTGTGTGTGTGTGTGTGTGTGTGTTTATGCACTTGTTCATGTGGGTGTGTGGAGGCCAGAAGTCAACATCGAATTTCCTCCTCAATTTCTCTCCATCACTTTATTTATTTATTTGTTTGTTTATTTGTTTACTTACTTACTTATGTCATTTCTTTAAAGGGGCTTTGGCCCCAATGGCCTGGACTGACCAGTCTAGCTACCTCTGAGGCCCACAGCCAGGCTTTGGGTTGACAACCTTAACATCCACCCCATCTAGGACCTGCTGGAGCTGGTGAAGGGACTAGTCCTATGGGAACAATACCCAAAGGCTCTCCATGACTCCTGGTGACCATGAGATATGTCAGAGGAGTTCTGGTGAGGATCCAGTGATGATGGTGTGCCAGAAACCAGAGGCCTTGAACCAGACAGTGACTCACTGCAATGAACATTTGCTAATAAAGCTGACTGGACAAAAGGTGTACTGTGTGACACACCATAGGTTCCAATGCCACCAGGACAAAGGAAGAGATGTTGAAAAGGCTAGAAAGATGGAGAAGTGAAAAGGTTCCCCCCCCCAATTTGGTTTTGTTTTGTTAGTTAGTTTGTTGGTTTGAGTTTTTAAAAAAAAATTTCTGGGGGGTGTGGGGCACAGAAGGAGTGAGGGAAGGATATAGGGAGACCAGGAGGTGAGCGGGATTGGGGTGTGTGATGTGATACTTCCAAAGAACCAATAAAGAAGTTAAATTTAAAATGACATATAGCTAGACAGACAGACAGACAGACAGACAGACAGACAGACAGACAGAGGCAGGGTCTCTCACTGAACCTAGAGCTCATTTTCTGATCCAGGCTGGCTAGCCAATGGGCTTCAGGCCTCTTCCTGTGCTACCCCCACCCCCAGCCATGCTGTGGTTATAGACAGGGCCTGCGCCTGGCCTTTTACACAGGTGCTGGGAATCCAAACTCAGGCTCTCATGTTTGCATAGCAGGCACATTACTGACTCAGCCATCTACCCAGCCAACAATAACTTCTATTTGTTTACCATTGCTATTATTTTTAAGTAGGGTTTTACCATATAGCCCCAGCTGGCCTGGAACTTGGTATGATATGTAGACCAAGCTGGCCTTCAGCTCATAGAAATGCTCCTGCCTCATCCTCCCAAGTGCTGAGATTAGAGCTACAAACCACGATAACAAGCCAATAGTTGCTTTTTAAAACTGAGGGTATGAACTTCATAATCTCTTGGGTCCCTTCCAGCTCTGACCTCCCAGGAGTTGGTATGGGACCCCAGCCTGGAGTAATTGGTACTTACTTGCCCACTTGCCAGCTTCTCTCAGGCATAGCATCCAGGCCTATGACTTGGGAGAAAAATCAATTTCTGCAGTCATGTCACGTGCTAAATGAATATCTAGAGGGTAAAAATTCACAGTAAAATAAAGTGAAACTATTTCAAACACGACTAAGTTCTCAACAAAAATGTTAAATGGCAAATGCATTTTCAAATGAGCCATTTCTGTTTTAAACACATTACTCCAGTCACCGGGAATCTGCAGTTACACAAAAGCTACTTGTCACATGGCATCCAGAGGGGTGATGACATGTCTGAATGTATTAACCCGGAGTTCAGGTTCACAGCCTTCCATAGAGCTCCAGCACCCTGCCCGCCTCTGTTCAGAATGGAGCGTTTGTTTTAGGAAGGTCTCTTGTTTGCTCTTTTTGGGACTGAAAGTATCACTCCTGATCGATGAGCGTTTGTTTGTCTCCACACTTGTGCATCACCTGGGCTTTGAGCTTTGGTTTCTAAAGCTTGAAGGGGCCCTGGGGGTGGCTAAACTAAAAGGGGTTGAGAATCATGTGGCTAACGGACCAATGTACTCAGACAATGCTGGGTGCTGAGTCCCCATGTTCTCATCGCTAGAAGGCAAATGCTGAGGCGATCCTGTGTGGCTAGAGAAACCTCCACCTTTAAGTTCTGCCCATGAGCCATGGACACCAGGTGCAGTATCCACTTCATGGAATGATAACAGTGACATGAGCTCAGTGTTCCTATGCCACATTCTATGTATAAGCTACCCATACCCTGTAACTACCGTAGCAACTCTAGAGATCAGGGTTTCTGTCATCTCCACTTCAGTGATGAGACAAGTGATTACAGAGTATCTAATTGACCTGCCCAAGCTCCTGTTAAGTAGCAGGAGCTGGCTTTGAACCCAGGCAGTCTGGCTCCAGAGTGTATCCTAACCATCCCCTATACACTATGCTGTCTGAGGAGCAGTGTGCTGCCTTGTGGCTTGGGTTTCTTCCTGGATACCCACCGCTCCCATGTGCTTAAAGATCTTTCTTGCCCTGCACCCATACTAGCCTGGGAGATGTGGTGTCCACCCTCTAATTGTGGGTGCCACAAACAAGATAAATGTGACTTTAGCACATTAGAAAAGCTGAATTTTCACCGACTACCTCCGTCCATGTCCTGACTGCTTCCCATCCTGCCTGGTGCTGTAGGGGACAGATGTTAAGGAAAGGTAACCTACTCTAGGGACAACAGGGTCCTGCTTCTCGTGGTCTCTCCATCCCGAGGCAAGGCTCCTTCCTGTAAAGATGAATCAATACTGCCCCATCCCACATCCCCACCCTTCCCTGCATCTCTCTAACTGCTATCGATTACAGCTGAGCAGGGAAGCAAATGCCAAAATACATCCGTCAGTCACCAAGGTGGCAAAGAGACTCATTAAGGCCACTGCACCTTCTTCTGCTTCCCAGCTTGCCTTAGCCTCCCTCAGCCAGGAGCCATTTCTTTTGGAAGGGCTCCAAGAACTTTGCAGACATGATCTGACGGCTGGTGGAATTTCCTCTACTTGGGGAAAATTTAAACCCAAAGAAGGAGCAAGAACAAGACCCGCAGTGAGAAGATGAAAACCAGGTGTGTGAAAATGTGTGCTGTGTCTGTGCGGCGTGTGTATGGAAACGCTCGAGGACCCGTTTGTTTAAAGAAAAACCCTAGGACTTAGTCACATCTCAGAAACATTTGGTGATTATGACTGAAAATTTTACAAATCAATTCCTTTTGGTCGCTTAATGTCCTCCACTAAGTGGCTTCATTGTAAAATTTCACTTTATAATTGGGTTCATTTTAATGCAGAAAGAGGTAGATTTGCATAAGCAAATGACAAACAGTTAACAAAACCCATTAACGGAGAAACAAAGTTCCGAAGAGCCACACACCTGGGTTGTAGGCACAGACTCAGAGTCCCAGCCCAGGCTATCCCCACATCCCTGACCCTAAGGCAAGGAGTTAAAGAATTGCTGGGCCAGAAAATACTTCAACTAGGTAAAGTGGGCAAAACAAGAAAGGATTTTGGCTTGCTTATGAAATCCCAGGGATATTTTCTTTGCAAGGAAACTCAACGGGTTTTAAAGACCCATTGGTGTCAGACAGCTCTTTGATTTCTCGTGTTGCAAGGCTTCAGCGTGCTCACTATGCCGCTACCACTAACTGCATGCCTCAGTTTCCTCTGCTACAAAATGAAGAGCCTAAACTGGATCACATCTGAATAGCTGTTTCAAAATGCTTACCATTGTTCATTCACTAGTCGCCAGCTGTTCTTTTCATTGAGCTCTTGCTATGAGCAGTTGTTACAGATATCATGGAATAGGAGGTGGCTGACTGGGTCAGAGTGAGGGGTAAGTTCTGGTGCACACATGCTTAAGCAATGATAGAGTCCTTCCCTTATAGGATCTGGTGGGATGCTATGGTCTGAAGTACACTCCTACCCTTGACCTTTAAGGTGTCTATAAGCGGACAGGACCTTAAAGAAATTTATAAGGGTGGGACTCTGATCCAATAAGACTGGTTGTGTTTATAAGAATTTTAAAAAGATAAACTGGGTGGGCATAGTGGTGAATGACTAATCCCAGCAGCCAGGAGTCAGAGGCAGGCAGATCTCTGTGAGTTCAAGACCAGCCTGGTCTAGTGAGTTCCAGGATAACCAGAACAACATAATGATACCCTGTCTTGGAAGAGAGCACACACACCAAACAAACAGAAAAGATAGTCATTTCTTCCCTGCTCCTGTAAAAACAGCTGTAGAACATAGTCATTCACAGGCCAGAAAAAGAGGTCTCAGCAGAAACTAACCTAATTGGCACCTTAATTTTGGACTTCCAGCTTCCAGAATCATTCAAATATTAATTTCTGTTGTTGGGGTTTTGTCGGGTTGCACACACCAACATGGGGTGGGAATAGAGTAACATGTGTTACGGGAATAGAGGTTAGGGGCGCTGCCCAGGCTTTAGTGGAGAGGGTTTCCCACAGGTCCTGCTGTCGGAAGGGTCAGGAGGATTCACAGATGAGGAGGGGAGTACACTGGATTGGACCCCTGCATCTCGAAGATGCAGGGGTGGAGCTTCGGGTTCATTGGGAAGCACTGAGCACATTTTCTCAGTGCAGCCCAGAGGTCAGAGGAAGAGGTGTCAGAACGAAAGAAAAGGAGGGGCAGGGAATGGGGCCTACAAGCAAACATGCCCCTGAAGATCCATCTCGAAGGCCAGCAAGCTGCTAGAACTTCGGATGCTTGAGATTCATCCCATGATGCTTTGGATTCAGCTGAACAAATGCCAAGGTAGGTTCTGCAGGTGGAGAGAGATGACAGCTGCTCTTGCCCCCTTGTTGGCAACTGCATGTCCCTCATGAGCAGGCTTTGCTTGTTCATACAAAGGCCTCCTTTTTACCTTTCAACACATCTTCTAGGACAGCCTCTCCTTGAGGTATATTCCTTAAATTTGACAAAAATCCCCTTGTTTTTGTTAATAACCTCTAGCGTTTATTGCGTTACTTAATGCCAACCAAGCATAAGGCGTTGTTTTAGGGGCTTTGTGTGAATTAGATCTTTTAATCCTCACATCAACATTATGAAGTAGATTCTATTAACTCCAGTTTATGGATGAGGAACCCCAAGCACCAGAGATTAAGTCACCTGCTCAGAGTTACTCAACTGACAGAGAAGCCAGGATTAAAATCCTGGGCCAGTCTGCCAGTCTGACTTGATGTCCATATGCTCTGTAGTCAGGAAAAAGAGGGAGGGGGGACAGGGGAGACAGACAGAGACAGACAGACAGACAGACAGACAGACAGACAGACAGACAGACAGACAGACAAAAACGGAGGCTGAGACTGGGTCTTGGCTAGGCTCCCCTGATGAGTTGGAGTGCTGTGGCCAGGATGAGAACTGTGGTCTTTCTGATTTCAGGATCTGGGCTCCTACCCACTTGAGTGCTGCCCCTCAAGGGGCTGGTAAGGAAGCAGATGGCTTTGAGAGCTACTCGGGAAGTAGATCAGTTAGGCCTGTCATGAGGTAGTTGAAGAATAAAGGGAACCAAGGAGGGCAGCCAAGCAGACTGTGCAGCCAAGTATTCATCATCCTGCACCACTTACCCCTCACACATTCATTCTTTCACTCGTTCATCAAAAGCTTATTCTGAGCCTGCTGAGTCTCGGGCATGGGGTTGAAAAAAGCAAGCAGAGGGAAACGAGTAAATGCTAAGAATGACCATAACGTTCACCAGCCTTCTAGATGGCAGGGTTGATAAATAAATAAACAGATCAAATTATTACAGTGTGATTACATCTATAGATCAATACATATCTCTTCATCTAGCAATAAGATTTTATAAAGTAGGTAGCCTACCTCTGCCTGCAGAAATCACCAGAGCCATCACTCTAAAGATGGTGCCGACTGAGCCAGGCAGAAAGGATGACTGGAAGGGTAGGTGATGCCCTCAGAGCTTCCCAGAAAGAACAGATGGGCGGCTGCACTCCTGGACCACAGAGCATTAGAACTGTCAGGATTACAACAGAGGAGCCAACTGAGGAGGGCCAGGCATAGACTGCTCCAGAGAGTATTGCATCTCGAGGGCACATGCATGCCAGTCCTGTTGCAACCTCAGCTCTTGACCTACAGCATGGCTTACTGCAGGTTTACACGGGCAGCAGGTGACAATAGTGCCAGAGTCATGGACTCTGGTTGGTACACCTGGAAAAAATAATTCTATATCTCCATGACTACCTCCCTCCAACCCACAGGTCTTAAGTTTAGAAATAACAGATTTTCCCCCACAGCGCCCTTCTGTATTCATTGTTGCCTGCTTTGCCAACTCCACACCTTTTCAACATCTATTTCATCTGCAGATTCTTTTTTCTGCTGGTGTGGGAGAAGTCCTGCAAAGTCCACCTCCAAATCAAAGGGTTGCAGTTCTACTACCAACCAGCAGGGGGCAGGCATGCTTCGACTCTGTCCTGCCCAGGCAGCCCCAGCCCCCAGCCCAGTCACAACTCCTTAGAGATGCAAATTGAGAGGCAGCCTTCCTAACCAGAGAGGGCTGCTAATTCTCTGACGGGTATGCAGATTTTCTTCTTGCCTTTGCCTGGGTTTATTTGTTTTACTTTGCAATAAATTTAATACAGACTCCCTGAAGCAGAGAGGCAGATGGACTATAAACTCTGCATTTTGAGCAGTCTTACTAGGTTAGTGTGGGTTTTGAACCCTGCTTAAATTATAATCTATGAAATTTGACATGGGGTTTGCTGGGTTGTTGGGACTCTGGAGCTGTTCTTAGGGAATTTACAAGGGTGGATTTGATTATTGGGGCTTTAGTTTCTCACAGAGGCTAACAAGGAGGCTGAGGAGACTGGCTGGGGTACAACAGCAAGATGGAAAAGCAAGAGAGTGTGTTCCTATGGGCCCCCAGTACGACGTTATCAAGTTATCATACTGTTTTCATCTTACTAGGTCTGAATGAAGCCAGACACCGTGGCCCTGTGTGGAATCCTTTGACCTTCCTTGAGGGAGTTGCACTCATGGGGAACTCAGGGCCTGCGGGAGGAAAACTCAGACACACACACTAAACACTAAGAGTACAAATTAACATTTCCTGTAGGTGTAAATTGGGACGAAATACAGCCGCTCTCTCCAGTGAGCACTCCTGTCCCACACCAGAGTTACAGCGCCTGCTGTCTCTTCCTCCCACAGGTCATTGGAGATAGAGTAGCAGGAACAGTGTAACCTGAATTCTTGCCTCAGCTTCGCCCAGGCCTTCTTTGTCCGGACAATTGAAGACACCCGATTACCACGAGGAGCAAGCCAGATAACTTTGATAAGGATGTACAGAACCAGACCGTTAAAAAGGGAGTCACCAAGGCCGGGTGGTGGTGGCGGTGGTGGCGCACACCTTTATTCCCAGCCTTTGTTCCCAGCACGTGGGAGCCTGAGGCAGGTGGATCTCTGTGAATTCAAGATCAGTCTGGTCTACCGAGTGAGTTCCAGGACAGGATCCAAAGCTACACAGAGAAACCCTGTCTGGGGGGGAGAGGGGGGGGAAGTGTGTCATAGACAGACACCATGCTGTGCAATCACCACAGCCAGAGAGACACTGTGAGTGGAATGGCAGGGCCCCACCATTGAAGCAGACATTCCTCAGCTGAGTTGTTTTTCACCATCTAACCATCTAGCAAGGGGTGGTGGGCCACTGTCTTTCTAGGCTCACCTGTTTGCAAAACCTGCCTGATAGCCAGAGGGAGAGGGTGGCCATCTGGGAAGCTTCTAGAGGCACAGAATTCTAAGGAGTCCTCAGATCGATGTGGCTGAAGGAAATGGTGCTATAGGCTTGAAACCCCCACCCCCACCCCCAAACCACAGAGCCCAGTAGAGCCACAGCGGAGGGGAAGGACCCTGTCTTCTGCCGCTGTCCTCTGTGTGTACATCCTCCAGGCTAGAGGCAGCAGGGAAAGAAGGACCCCAAGAGCGACGACACATCTGAAGAGTGAAAAGCAAAGAGAAGCCAAGATTTGGGAGTAGCCTGAGAACGGAGGCAGAGAGGAGAGGGCAGATAAGGGACAGGGGAAGGGACAGTGACATGCCGACACTTATTAAACTTTGGAGAGAATCAGCCACTAGAAGCGGGAGGAGAGAAAGGAAATGCTCAAGCTTCACATGCAGGAGGGGTGGGCACCCAGGATGGGGAGGCTGAGATGAAATGGAAATGAGGGGCTTGGTCACCATGGAGAAAGGAGCTGGAAGCTTTGGCAGCAGTTTGTCTGTTAGCAGGAAAGGCGGGGACCAAAGAGGCTAAGCACACAACCGGGTTGGAAAATGACTAGCTGAATTCAGCCCAGAGCCAGGGGCTGGGGGGGGGGGGGAGAGAAGGGGAGGAGGGGGGGACAGGGGGAGGAGGAATAACTGATTGGATTCCTACTAAAACAATAGTTCCCTCTCACACACTCCAGGCTGTGGCCCCAGTAAAGCACAAAATTAAAACTGTTCGTTCTGAAAATTTTGTTCAATTAAATTTGGTGGTTTTACCCTACCCATGGCACAATAACCTTGGGTTTGGGGAAACTGGGTCCTGCGGCCCAGAGATGGGAAAGGAGATGGCAGCTGAGGCTGGTAAGAGAGAAAAGTCAAAGGCCACAGCAAGGATAGCAGGCCCAGGTGTCTGGGTTTTCACAAGCCCCCAAGGGGAAGATGGGGAAGATGGCCCCAAGTAGAGGCTTCAGGCCCAAGGGAATGGCCACATGTGTTCTGTAGAGTTGTGACAAGGCCATAGCGACTCTACTCGCCTCCATCAGGCCTCTCCATAATCCCCTTTGGGGAAGGGGAGAATCAAGACAAGGTTTCTGCTGCAGAGCCCAGGCTGGCCTTGAACCTGTGCTTATCCTGTCTCTGGCTTTCTGATAGCTGGGATTCCAGGCACGTGCCACCACACCTGACTCTAGATCTTCAAAGAGCCTACACTAGCTCTGTCAGAGCACTCATCCCTTAGAGCCATGGGACGCTGAGAGAGCCCTGCTGTCCCTTCTAGACTGTGCTCCAGGTACTCAGGCTGGATACAGGATGATTATTTAGGTAAGAGTGGAATGGGTAGATCAGGGAGGGATGCCCCAGCACAAGTAACAGACAGATCTAGGACCAAGGACCACAAGGATCCTTGGAAGGCAGAACAAGCAATGCTTCAGACAGGAGTTAGAGTGAGGGTTGTAAACTAGGGCCTGAACTTGTACACTTGCACTGGCCTGCATGTGGTAGCTCTGAAGGGTTCAGTACAGCTCAGGGCAGTGAGCATGGCAGGAAAGTGGAAAGGAATGGGCTTATAGTTTATGTCCTGCAGTATTAGGAACACGGTATTTTTAAAAACTCACTCATTGTTCACAAATTCACATCTGGTTGCCTAGCCTATATTTACCAGGCACTTTTATCCCTAGGCTTAAAGACCTAAGAGGACTAAAACATACTGACAAGCCTTAACCACATTAGGATCAGACTGGTAATTTCCAGCTGTAGATAAGGCTTGTAAAAATGATGTTAGTTTTAAAGGTTCGGTGGCATATGGGGAGTGTGACCATGTTCATCTCTGCACTGACATAAGAGTGGGCCAGAATCTCCATAGGATCAGAGCAATTTCTCCAGGGGGAACAACATTCCTCACTAGCAGCCCCTGAGACACCCCTGAAGCCCCTGAAACGCCAGGGCTAAGGTCTAAACTGATAAGAAGCAATTTCTCTTCCCTGGGAGGCCATCTTGCTTCAGTCTTTCATGATGGGGGGGGCTCACTTGTTTGTCTCTAGTACAGTAGAACTCCTTATCCAAGGAAAATCCAAGACCCCATCCTCTTTTCACGTCACTCTTGGGCCTTTGGGGCCAGTTAAAGACTAATGCTGAGATGCAACAGCCGTTCTGATAACCAATGGGTACCGAGAGACAACAAGATGGCCGCTACGCAGCCAGGATGTACTGGACACAGGGACAGAGGCAGACATGAGATTCCATCACACTGCTCAGAGCACAAACCCGTGACCTCAGAATTCTGCGGTTCATACTTCAGGCTGCCACTGACCTGACATGGCCCAAACCATGGAAAGCAAGAGTGTGAACAGGGGGCCTGAGTGCTTCACCTGGAACTCCAGGACTGCTACTGAGGCTCTTCAAATTGCCTTCAGAATCCAGCCTCTACAATGCTGCATTCCGGGAAGGAAGTAAATACATACATAACACACATAAATCAATAACCATCCTGCATTAATTCTAACTCAGTTATAAGCACAGGAGCGGGAAAATGAAAAGCAACAATTGCCAAGTGAAAGCAAGCAGAAAGGGGGACTTTTTAATCCAGAAAACTTTTACAGTGTTATGACAAACAATAGAGAATAAAATAAAATTAAAACAATAAAAAAAAAAAAGAATACCCAGCAGTGTCCTGTTAAATAATTGGATGAGATTCATCAGGGTAGCAACTGGCGCTGA
This sequence comes from Cricetiscus sungorus, assembly GCA_030556225.1. Classification (NCBI taxonomy): domain Eukaryota; kingdom Metazoa; phylum Chordata; class Mammalia; order Rodentia; family Cricetidae; genus Cricetiscus; species Cricetiscus sungorus. The sequence continues at coordinate 40,278,370 of JANBXA010000740.1, read as the reverse complement.
GCGTTTTTTAATTTTCTCCCTGCTGGATACTCTCTTCTCACAGTATCAACAAATAGATTAACTGCCTGTCAGAGACGAGGCCCTCGCAGAGCAAAATTGAATTCTTTGGTATTTATTTTCCTGTTATGTCCTCTCCTCAAAGAGGAACATCTGATTTTTTTGCCCCTTCTTTTGACAGGACCTCATGCTGTCACTTTGTGGCCCAGTCTAGCTGGTCTCAAATTCCTGGCAATCCTCCTGCCTCAGCCTCCTGAGTGATAGGATGACTGACATGAATCACTGTGCCTGGCTGAGCACTTTTTAAAAAAACACCAAATCTAGAAGTGATTCATTCTGCTCCCAAGGACTGCTTAATTGCATCATGCAAACCACTCATTCCAAAATACATCAGTTCCTGTCTCTTCTGTTGAAGGCAGTGAACTTCAAAAAGGGAAGAGATAGAGGCAGACCTGCGCTTGTATTGTGTATTTGTGGCAAGTAAAGACAAACAGTGCCATGATGCTCTGAGCAAACATGAATTTTGCAGAAGTTCAAATACTACAAATGGTGGTGTTAACAGAAGCAGGGCACAGCATATAATGGCGTACAACCACAACAGACCGTGTGTGGTCCATAGAGGTGATTTAGTTTTAGGAGAACATTGTAATTCAAATTAGACAAATATCACCCATCATTTTTTAATGATTTTTTTTTTATGTGTACCAGGCTAGCTTCAATCTACCTCTTGGGTGTTGGGAATGCAAGCATGTACCGCCATGCCCAATTTATATGGTGCTGGGACATCAACCCAGGGCTTTGTACACACTAGGCCAGAATTCAACCAACTTGGCTATATCCCCAGCCCCATAACTTTTTGTTTTGTTTTGTTTTTGGATTTTGTTGAGAGTTTAGTTAAAAAAAAAAAAAAAAAAGCTGTAATCATTTGGGAAGTTAAACAGTTTCTTTGAACTTCTAAGTTACACAGTGAGGTAATGCTGTAGGTCAATATTAGATGTCTAGGAAATGCTTTTCCTCATTATAAAATGTGCTGTAGTGGGGGTGGTGAAGTTCTTGTGTAATGTGCTTAAGGCCCTGGATTCAATCTCTAAGGACCCTGAACACTAATTAATTGGCTGGGCAAAAAAAGAAAAAAAAAAAAAATACCCAAAAAACAGTGATAGAGTGAAAACATTTGAACTAGTAAATCAGAATGTTTGGAGGGCTAACCCTAATTGGCAACCTGAGCAAGCCAGAGGCTGGGCTGTAAGTCCAAGGCGATGCCATAGTTTTGTTATTTTTGAGACAAGCTGAGGGCCCATTGTGATGATGATGAGTCAAATTTAACAATGAATATGAAACAAGTCTGCAAAAATCGAGTGTTTCCATAACTTTCTTTTTCTTTTCTTTTCTTTCTTCCTTCCTTCCTTCCTTTCTTTCTTTTCTTTTCTTTTTCTTTTTCTTTTTTTTTTTTTTTTTTTTTTTTTTTGAGACAGGATTTCACTGTGTAGCCCTGTATGTCCTGGAATTCTCTCTATAGACCAGGCTGGCCTCAAATACAGATCCTCCTGCCTCTGCCTCCCAAGTGCTGGGATTAAAGATAAGTGCCACCACCACCTGGCTGAAATTATAATTAATTAATTATTAATGACTAATGTATTTATGGTTTTCAATACAGAGCTTCTCTGTGTAACCCCAGCTGACCTGGAACTAGCTCTGTAGACCAGGCTGGCCTCAAACTCACAGAGATCCACCTGCCTCTGCCTCTGGTGCTGGGATTAAGGGAGTGCTCCATCACACTCAGTTAAACACTAATCACCCCATTAGAGGCAGGTTGTTCTTGTCTTCACATGCTCAAAGTCACCGAGATTTGAAAGCTGCCACCTTCATTCTGGTGAAACATGGAGACTTGATTGTGACGAGGAAGGAAAGAATATAGCAAGAATACATCCCACTGCCCCTGGCTCAGCTGCCTGTACCCTGCAGCTCTGCATTCTTTGTTAGTTTGCTCCCAAGATCCCCTTCTCATTAAGTCTGGGAAGTGAGACAGAAACAGAAGCACTTAATGGTGTCTGGGAAAGACACTTGTCAGTTTTTCTGCCCTGGCCCTGGCCCAACTTTCCAATCAACAGAATTGCACTCAAGGTTAGACCCCCCCTAAGTGAGACTAGGGCAGGTCCAGTTCAATCATGTCAGGGGCTGAGTTCTCGGTGGTGGGGAGGAAACAGAAATACAAAAGACAGGATGTAGCCTGGTGCTAAGCAAGCAGTTTTTGAAAATAATACTAACTATAAATCAGCGAAGGGTTTCCCCCCATGCTGAGGCTCAAACTTTGGGCCGTGTGCATCAGCTAGAAAAGTACTCTACCACTGAGCTACATCCCCAGTCCTAAATTGATGACATTTTAATAGATGGTTCATACCTTTGTCTTCCCAGATCGCAGCAGCATCTCCAAAGCAGTCATCTGGTACCAAAAGACAGGGGCTGCTCAGATAGTGCATTCCTTCAGTACTTTACTCCCATCACATTTGATATTAATCTAACTCACCAAGAGTAAATAAGATACACATCCTTTTGAAAGTAAACGACAGGTTTTAAAGCCAATGTAAAGTAGGATCCCATTTACAATAGCAATAAAATAAACTGTAAGACACTGGGGGTGACAGAGGACTTCCCTGGAGTAACTGTGAATTTTCTACATTGCAGTCAAAATCCCAGCAGACTTGGGTGTGGGGGTGAAAGTCCAGAGACCCAGGGGCCCAGGAAGAGCCTTAAATTTATAAAGAAGAATAAAGATCCACTAACACTAAAATGGTGTAAAAAACAAAGAGTCCAAACCAGGAAGACATAGCACCAGACACCGAGACACAAAGTCTCAAAGGCTAAAATCCTAGCACAGTGGAGCACTGGCACAGGACAGAAAAGCATGCTGGGGACACCAGGGCATGAGTCCAGAAGCAAATGGAAAAGGTATGTAACAACCTGGCACGTGATACAGGTAGCATCCTAAGTCAAACATACAAACCATGAACCATCTCACAAATGCTGAAATAAGTTCAGATTTCTGTCTTGCTTCTGAATGGAAAAATAAACTCCCTAGAGACTCAATCCTAAACACTAATGGTAAGACTACAAATTAACTAATAGAAAATACATGACACATGTTGTGACCTTGAGACAGGGAAAGAATTTTTAAAACAAGATTCAAAAGCAAAACCACAAAGAGGAAAAAATGGGTGGATTTTTACATCCAAATTAAAGATTTCTGTTCAGTGAATTACTCCATCAGCACAGTCAGCAGATGGGTAATGCCTAGAAAAGACATTAGCAACCAACATTTGCTTGGGGAATCCCAACAAATTAGTTAGAAAGACAGGAATCAATAGAAAAAATGGGCAAATCAGGAATAGGTAGTTCATAGAAAGAGAAACCTTGGCTAACAAGTATTTGAAGTAATGCCTACTTCCAGGAATGAAAAAAAAAAAAAAAAAACCCAAACGAAGATCCTACTTTATAGCTAATAAATTAACAAAACTCTAGGCTTGATGGTGTCAAGAAGTGGTTGAGAATGTGGGAAACAAGGAGCAGCTAATGAGTGTGTAGACATGAAACAGCCGTGTGAAGAACGATTTGGTAGAACCTATAAAATGAAGACTGCACGTGGCCTGTGACCCAGCATTGCCTCTTTGTAGATAACTGCACCCTGGAGAAATCCTCACACAAGAGTGTTCATCACCTGCTGATGACAGTAGCACAGTAGCAGAGAATTGGCAGCAGCCTGAGAGTCTACTAGCGGGGATACGAGGGGACTTGTGGGGGATACTGGTAATACAAACTGTAGGGTGGTCCGCAGTACTGCCACAGTTCTACTCACAGTACTTTCATAAGTAACTTATGAGATGTGGATTCACAGGACATACATTACAGAGCACAGGATGGTTTTGGATGGTCACTTCTTTTTTTGGTTCAATCTACCCAACTCTCCAGCTTCAGGGCATATTTGTGACAAGGCTCACGCTGTCTCTCAGGAGACTTGTCCTGACAAGTGACAGGGTATTTCCTCACTGAAGGTTATGCCCCTCCTAGGGGAAGACCAGTAGCCATTGACTGATGCTCTAACATCTCTGCTTCAGTTTGGTAAACTTTGAAGCATCCAGAGTGTGTGTGAGCTACACTCCGTTCTCAGGTGCCTCACCGTCTATCCCTCCTAACTCCCACACTTCTTTCCCGTGCGTCACCTTGTGGACAAGCCTGTCTGGAACACCCATCTCAGTATTTGTTTCTGCCTAAGAATCTTAAATAATCAGGAGTGAGAGACATCTGTGAGGAAAGTAAAGGTGAAGATAAGAATTCAGAAAATCATCAACAACGAAGATGTCATACCCTCAGAAGGAAGTGTGATTGCCTCAGCTACACCACCCAAAGACTAGAATAAAGAACACATTAAACATGTTCCATCTCTTGGTGACAACGTGTAAACCTGCCTCTCTGTTATATGTAATGCAATACCTTTTAACCTTCTGCCTGAAGAACAGTGGTGAGCAAGGAATGAACTCCCCAAAAGTGGAGTCAGATCAATGAGCAAGGACTTGTGTTTCTTCTCCTTGTAAACAGGGCCATCCTCGAGAACCCATCACCCAAGTCTGTCCTTCCTGCAAAGCGCTGAGAGAGATGGTAACATTGTCTAGCATGAGGAGGTAAAGTAAGAGGTGTGTGTGTGTGTGTGTGTGTGAGAGAGAGAGAGAGACAGAGAGACAGAGAGACAGAGAGAGAGACAGAGACAGAGACAGAGAGAGAGAGAGAGAATGGCACCATCTCAGGCAGTGAACAACCCAAGATTCAGCAAGTGACAGATTTTGCACAACATAAACAAGAGACCTTTATGGCACTTGAGGGAGTCCTTACACTCAGAAGCAGCCCTGTTAGCCTGTGAGCTGAATTCTACATGAAGCTGGATATTCCTGTGTCCCACCCCATCCCCTCCCTGCCCATCTTTTCCCAACATTCACCATCTTATGAAATTCTTCAGCAATACGAAGTTTACTTCCACACCCCATGACCCAGCCTACACTTCTCTATGCTTTTACTTCATCTCCAGAGCCTGCTGTCCTCCTTAAAGTCTCTGTGGGTATCTGGGTTAGTACCGCACACCTGGGTACTGAAACGGAGGACACTAAGGAGAGAGTAAAGCAATGATCACCAGTCTACAAGCCCTGTGATCAGCTGGCCAGAGGCTACAGTTCCTAGTATCCTCTTTCCTTGTGGACAAAGGACTGTGCTCAAATGAACACAAGTAGTGGGTAATATGTCTTTCCTTCCTCGTCTTTTTCATTAAGAATTGTATTGCTAGCCAGGTGGTGGTAATACATGCCTTTGATCCCAGCACTTGGAAGGCAGAGGCAGGCATATCTATGTGAGTTCAAGGCTAGCCTGAGCTACAGAACAAGTGCCAGGACAGGCTCCAAAGCTACACAAAGAAACCCTGTCCCCAAAAACAAAACAAACAAACAAAGTTAGTTGTATTGTTTTCCTGCTCTCCAGATCCTAACAAGTAGGAAACAGCTCTTGTTCCTTCAGAAAGTACAGTTGCTGGGTAAAGAAAGCTTGCAAACAAAAATTGATTATGTAAATTGTAAGAAAGTTATTGGGTACTTCGTATGTTCAGAGTAAGAAAGCTCACCCACTTCACAGGGAAGAACCAATTGGGTTTGCAGGACCATTTAGCTTTTGAGAAGCATTGCAATTGATAGAATGTGCTATGTCCAAAATTAATTTTAATGTATTTGAGAAGTGAATTGAATAATATAAAAATTAAAGATCATTAATAGCTCCTTGGCTTTAAAAACAATAGTAACCAGGCAGTGGTGACACATGGATTTAATCCCAGCACTCAGAAGGCAGAGACAGGCAGATCTCTGTGAGTTCAAGGCCAGCCTGGTCTACAAAGGAACTTCCAGGACAGGACAGCCAGGACTGTTACAGAGAAACCCTGTCTCAAAAAACAAAAACAAACAAACAACAACAACAAAAACCTTCAATAGTACAAAGTAAGGGATATTCCCTTTCAACCATTTTCTACCCCTCACAGGTAAATTTAAGGAGTTGGTCTGTTCAATGGAAATGACTTCTTTTTCATGATTTGGGGGTGAGTGAGAAGGGTCTTACTGTGCAGCCAATACTGTGTTTAATCTCACAACCCTCCTGCCTTGTCTCCAAAGTGCTCTGTGAAGTCTATTCTAATGCTAGCTTTATATAGCAAAATGGAAATGGAAAGATTTCTAACTGAAGAGTTATGTCATCATAGCAATGTTTCAGAAAAAGAAATCTGGCAGGCATGTAAAGCTTGGATCAAAGTTTAAAAAAAAAAAAAAAGCTTGAGAAGAGATAAGCATGAGGAGGATGGGATGGCTCGATTAAAGCAATGGCAACGTCTGTCAAGCATGGTAGACTCGACATCATAATCAAAGGGCACATCTGTGTTCCCTGATAAAAACCTGCTGAAACAACTGCAAATGAAAGGAAAGGGACACACTCTCAAAGGCAGAAGCTGCAGCCGAGTTTCTAACAAGAGTAGATGGCAGCTTTGGAATGGCTCTTGTAGCTGCCCCAGGTGTTTTCCAAGGCCAGTGATCAGGAGGAGACTGGAAGCTGACAACCAGATAACCATCCCTCCTCTGCCAAGCCCAGCAGACTGCCCGACATCCTGGAGAGACTGATTGACAGGGATCCACACAGAGAGGCTAGCCGTGGCTGAAAGTGGAGGAGAGCCATCACTCAGAAACCAGGAGACTGAATGGATCCCAAAGTTCCCTTTCTCACTAGGCTTTGGCAGCCAGGCCCATATTCGCCTCCACAGAGGATATGAGAATTCTTTTATTGTAAGTTTACCAGCTCTAGAACAATGGTTAACTAACACAGAGCTTTCAGCCTGCCAGGCTAGAGACTGGATCCTTGTTCAGTCCTTTTAAGGTCATTCTGTCACCCAGACCAAGCACTAAATACACACACACACACACACACACACACACACACACACACCACAGAGCACAGCACAATCACTATACTGTGACAGGGTGCTGCCTAGGGCATCATTTTAAAATACTAAGAGGTGACAATTAATAAAAACCGAGAGAAATTTCTAATGAGAAAGACAACAGTTAAACATAAAATTTTGAGGAAACAGACAATTCAGAAAATAGTCAGCAGCTTCGCAAATAGAATGAATAATTCAGTATTGAGAGGATCAAGAAATGGCATATATTGCCCCCAAAGAAGTGAATGATATGTAAAGGAACAGAGAAGAAGAAAGAACTTTTTCATATGAAAATAAAATATTAAAGAAAAGAGTCAGCTGGAAACAACATGAGACATTCTCCCAGGAAACAGAACAACAAAAGAAAATCAATGAAAAAAAAAAAGAAGAAGAAGAAAAGAGGGTAACATTTGAGAATGAATCTACCCAGCAGTCCTAAGTGCAACCGGGAGGGAGTTCAGAAAGAGCAGAGAGAGCTGTTAGTGAAGGTGAGCAAAGATACAGTGTGCACCAGCACTTCTTAGCAAAAGGCCACAATAGACCTGGAAAGAGAGCTCAGTGGATGTGCTGGTTTGAATGAGAATGCTACCCACAGGCTCATACATTTGAATGCTTAGTCACCAGGGAGTAGAACTATTCGGGAAGGATTAGTAGATGTGGCCTTGTTGGAGTAGGTATGCCACTGGGAGTGGGCGTTGAGGTTTCAGAAGCCCATGCCAGGCCCAGTGTCTCTCTATTTCTGCCTGCAGGTCAGGTTGTAAAGCTCTCAATGACTGCTCCAATGCTATGCATGTCTGCTTTCTGCCATGAAGATCAGGGACTAACCTTCTGATGCTATAAACAAGCCCCAGTTAAACGTTTCCTTTTATAAAAGTTGCCTTTCTCATAGTGTCTTGTCACATTAACAGAATAGTGACTAAAACAAGTAGATGAAGAGTTTGTTGTTCAAACATGAGGAACTGATTTCAGATCCTCGGAACCCATGTAAAAGCCTGACAGTCTTGGTTGCTGCTTGTAATCCATGGAATCCCAGCACTTGGGAGGCAAGGCACAAGATCCCTAGGGCAAGCTGGCTAGATTGACAGGCAGAACATTCCAGCTCTCAGACACCTTGCTTCAATAGAAACAAAGTGGAAAGGGATCAAGGAAGATGCCCAACAGCAACTTTGACCCTCCATACACATGTTCACATTCACCCACCTACATGCATGTGACTACACACACTAAGTCATGCATACATGCATACTCATATGCTACATTTGCATACTATAAAAAGGAAAGAGGTCACAATGCCCCACCACTGAGAAGCTATCAGGTGCCAGTACAGTAAATGAAAAGTGACACTAAGGAATGCCACTGCACATTTTCGGACAGCCATGAATTAAAAAAAAAAAAACTCTCAGCGTGGGTGAATTCTTCATAATAATCAACATATGGGAGCAAGCCAGATGCCCAGCACCTTATTGAAGGATGAGCAAACATGGTCTCCCTGTATAATGGAATGTTATTCAGCCTTAACAAGGAACATGCAATGACACAAGTGAATCTGGAAACATTACACCGAGTGAAAGAAGTCAGTCACAAAAGACCATGTGAGTACAGTCTTGTTTACAAGAAACTTCCAGTGTAGATTGATACATAGGGGCTCGGAGGAGATTCAGTTGTCTGGTACTGAGAAGTGGTTGGTGCGGAGGGGACATGGAGATTGATTGTTTGGTATGAGGTGGGTCTCTTTACAGGATGGTAAGGTATTCTTGGACTGGTTATAATTGTACAACAGTAAATACACTAAAAATCACTTGGATATTTTATATGGGCAACATGTGAAGTCTCTGAACTATATCTCAATAAGGTAGCTGTATTAAAGAAAAAAGGAAGTATCATGAGCAAGAACGGAGGAAATGTCTTAGAAGCCTCTGAAGAGAAAAATGTTATGTGCAAAGGAATAAGAAACCTAATGTCAAACCAGGTATGGTGGCACACACCTTTAATCCCAGCAGAGACAGGCAGATCTTTGAGTTTGAGGCCAGCCTAGTTTAAAAAACAAGTCCCAGGACAACCAGAGCTACACAGAAAACACACACACACACACACACACACACAGAGAGAGAGAGAGAGAGAGAGAGAGAGAGAGAGAGAGAGAGAGAGAGAGAGTAAAAAAAAAAAGAATCAGGGCCAGGGACTACAGATCAGGGGCAGAATATGTACTTAGCATGCACCCAGGCCCAGGGTTCAATCCTCAGCCCTGAAGAAGAAAATCACAGAAGCACTGGATTTCTTGAAATTTAGGTCAAGATATAAAAATAATGATGGAACAAGATTTTTTTAAAATATGAAGCAAAATTACCTTTAAGTAATATTTCTATGTTGACAAATTATGAGTCAAGTTATAAAATTCAACACAGTCATTCTCAAAAGTGCAAGTACTAAAAAATATTTATCTCTCATAAATCATAGATCTGCTTCTCAAAAGAACACACATGGTAGGGGGAGCAGGAGAAGGGGGAGAAGGCGAGAGGGGGAGAGACGGAAAGAGAGCAGAGAGAGAGAGAGAGAGAGAGAGAGAGAGAGAGAGAGAGAGAGAGAGAGAGAGAGAGAGCGAGAGAGACCGAGGCCCAGGAGGAGAGACGTGAAAGGAAGCCCCGACCACAAATGCTTGCACTCTGATGACCACTTTGATTTCAGCAAAATGACAGTGGCAGAGGCACAAGGTGAACTAAACAGATGGGGAACTGATAAAATCCCCAATTGCCATGGCCCATGTGACGTGCTGTACAGCTCTCTTAGCAATTTTGGAGCAGACAGGGATAGGTACATATAAAGTAAGGAGAATTTAACGCAGTCTCAGTGTGATTAGATTTAGGTTAGAATTCTCCAGAAGAGAGAAGCAATGGTATTGTGGTGGTGGTGGTGGTGGTGGTGGTGGTGGTGGTGGTGGTGGTGGTGGTGGTGGTGGTGGTGGTGAGGAGTGTTCAAGCACTGAAACTGTAATGTAGCTGGGAAAATGCTGAATTTAAAATTAACTTTTAAAACTAATGAGGGTCAGGTATGGGAGTGCACACCTTTAATCCTAGCATTCTAGACGCAGAGGGAGGCAGGCAACTCTATGTGGTCGTGGCCAGCCTAGCCTACATCCAAGTTTCAAGCTAATCAGAACTACACAGTGAGACTGTGTCACAAAAAAAAAAAAAAAAAAAAAAAAAGTTAGGGAGGAGGCCTGAGTTAGAACAGGGGCTGTAGGGATGAAAATAAAGAAGATAAGAACTATTTGTGAGACACAGTGTGAAAGCCAGGTTTGGGAGCTAAGCAGACAGAGAAGAACCGGAAACAGAAAGCACACTAAACAGCCAACAAATGGAATCATTCCTGCTCCACAGGAGCGTGCGTAGTGAAGGTGCTTGGGAAGGCACAGCAGATGAAAGCTGAGTGCCAATAAGAAATGGTCCCACTGGCAGTGGGGTGGGGACGGGGGTGTCCCTGACTCCCATCCCTGTCTCCCTGTAAGTTCTTAAGGTTCTGTATTCTGACTGAGAGGATTTGAGACCAGAAAGGTTCCAGCACCTACCGAGGCCTTAGAAACCACTTGCATAAGACCTTCCGACTCTGCCAATCAAAGGAAGCCCAGAGAAATAAAAATCCAAGGAAAAAAGACAGTGTCAACCAACATGACTCATCAACTACATCAAGAGCTAGGGAAGGAAAAGAACCGGGGCAGCGGATCCAGCACAGCTCGCCTGGCAGGTGGGAAACCATGGCTTCATTCCCAGCACCACATAAACCAGGCGTGCAATCCAGGCCCTTTCGGTGGTGGCATCCTCCTTTTCCAAAGGCAGCCTGGGATACAGGAGGCCTGTCCAAATAACAAACAAACAAACAAACAAACAACCCCTCTCCCCCAATTCAAAAGTTCAAGAAGGACCATTGGTTTTACAAAAGTAAGTGCAGTGGAGAAGCGGGCGGGGAGGGGTGGGGCGGGGTAGCCAGAACTCATAGTGCCAAATATTGAGGGAAGAGTGGATCTGCCTGACTCTGCCTTGCACACAGTGGGTGCTCAGAAGCATTAGTGGGTGTTGACATTGATTTTTCCTAGAAACTCTAAAAAGAGTTTAGTAGCTTAGTGGGACGAACTCAAGCACTAATCAGTGTTAAGAAATAAAACAGTGGCCCCTATGTGCAGACAGAAGTAAAGGCCTTGGCCACGAGAGAGAGAAAAACAGCACCATATGACAGTGAGGAGCAGGTGGTACGGCTGGGCTTTAATGAACGTGCTGCTGTGACTAGGGTAGAGGGCAAGGCCAGATTAACGGAGAAGAGAGGAGGGCAATGCCCAGTTGAGGCCTCCTTCCTCCCTCCCCCATCTCATCTTTCTCTCACAGACAAGGTTGGCCTCAAACTTGTAGTCCTCCTGCCTCAGTTTCCAGAGTGTTAGGATGAGAGGTGCGCCCCACCACCCCTGGCTTTCAGCATGCTTCCTTTGAGATTCTATTTTTATTTTCTGTGTACACGTATTTTGCCTGTATTGCAGTTTAATAAGGGTCAGGATAAACAAATAGGCCGAATAGATGTTTATTAAGGGAGAAACAACTCACAACACAGACAGATGAACTCAGCAGTTAAAACTGGATGCTCCTCTCTCTGTGTCCCGCCTGAAAGAGAGCGTTCTCCGCCTCCTTCCGAGACCATTTCCTTTGCGATTTTATTTTTATTTTCTGTGTGTAGGTATTTTGCCTGCATGTTTGTTGTGCACCGTATTGTGCAGTGACAAAGGGGGCCAGAAGATTCCAGCATTGGATACCCTGGGAGTAAAGTTATAGGCAGTTGTGAGCTGCCATGTGGGTACTGGGAATTGAACCAAAATCCTCCAGAAGGGCAGTATCTTGGTTGCTTTTCTATTGCTGTGGGCAATACATCGTAACCAAGGCAACTTATGAAAGAAAGCATTTACTTTGTGGCCCACAGCTCCAGAAGGTAGTAGAGTCCATCAGCATCATGGCTGGGGGCATGGCAGCAGGCAGACAGGCATGCTGCTGGAGCAGTAGCTGAGAGATCACATGTAGAGGCTACAAACATACAGTGTGTGTGTGTGTGTGTGTGTGTGTGTGTGTGTGTGTGTGTAGGGGGTAGGGGAGCTAACTGGGAATGCCATAGGCTTTTTAAACCTCAAAGCCCATCCCCAGTGACACACCTTCTCCAATAAGGCCAAATCTCCTAATCCTCCCCCAAACAGTTGCACTTAGGGACCAAACATTCAAATAAGGCCTATGGGGGGTCATTCTATTTCAAAATAAAATAAGTACCCAGTACTCTCAACTGCTGAGCCATTTCTCCAGCCCCTCAAGATGAATTTTGATGAAAAAGAAGGAAGTCTTTTTAAAAACAAAGTCAGATGTATTCTCTTTCTCCCTCACCTCCCTTTTCAGGGGTCTCGTATAGCCCAAAGTGGCCTCAAACGTGAGCTACAGTAGAGGATGACTTTAAACTTCCGACCCTTCTGTGAAATCATCCCAAGTGCCACCACCAGCTCTAGATGCTCTCTTCCTGAAAACACAGAACAAGCAGTTGACTACAGGAAGTTGCTATCTGAACTTTAGGAAGTAGACACGTTTAGAATGGTGATTTTTGCCCTCTACATTCAGGAAATAATTAGGTTGTCACATTGGTGTCCCAGGTCACTATAGGTTTCTAGTGATAGGTACCAAAATTTCTGCTAAACAACCCTGTAGGAAGGAGATTTTCTCCATCTATTTTGGTCCCACTAGACCAGCTTTTCTTTGCTCATTGGGTCCCACAGCCTAATAAGAAGTAACCATCCTGAGGCTTAATACAAGTTATGGTTGTTTAGCTAACGGCTTAGGCTTTTTACTGGCTAGCTCTCTCTTAATTATTAGCCCATTAATATTAATCTACTTATTTCCATGTAGCCTTGCCTTACGGAGAATGCTCAGATATTCTACCTCTTTGGTAGCTACATGGAGTATCTCTGGCTCCATCTATTACCTCTCTCTATCCTTGTTTGGATTTCCCACCCGGCTAAATTCTGCCTGTCCATTGGCCAAAACAGCTTTATCCATGAGCCAATAAGAGCAATACATATTTGCAGCATATGGAAGGGCATTCCATATCATAACCTACCATGTAGAGGATGGGTCCCACAACAAGGAAGTATCCTGCTCAAAACGTTAATAGTGGCAAGATTGAGAAATCCCTCTTTGGGGTGACTGTTAGGAAAATCCCCCTAAGGAAAGAACTGGAAATGGCAAACAGGATGGCCCACAGGCACACCCAACTCATAGCTGCAGTGACCTTTTTCCTAAGTTTTTCAATAAGCAGGGGAGTCCATATTAATAGAATATCCACCCTTTGAAAGTTTTCTTTTTTTTCTCAAACATTTGTCACAGGACAATCACTTCCTAGAGTTCCTTTCTTTCTTTTTTCTAACAAACCTTTGGGTAGTTACTATTTCCCTAGTTTTCCAGATGAAGAAACCAAGACAGAGTCTAAGAAACATGCCCAAAATTGCACAGTCAAGAAGGGGTAGTGGCAGGATTAGACCCAGTCAGTTCCTATGCATGCCTGTCTGCTTACCAGGGCAGTGTTCTCCCCTTAAGAAAAGCTGTTTCTATTTTCCACTTTGGTACTCTGCAAATGACCCTCCCATTCTGGAATGAGAGTATCCATCAGAAGCATTCTTGACTGTCCTTGACTTTACTATTGCTTCCCCTTAGTGCATGGGTACAGTGTTGATTGAGATTATCCATCATAGTGATGCTAGACATGCTAAGGTTTCAGCAGAGAAAAAATAAATAAATAAACTCATGGGTCCCTACCTTTGGATTAAGGATTCTATGGAAGCTTAGCAAACCAACCCTTTCACAGATGGCTCACCAGAGCTATGAACCATCACACCCCCCTACATCTTCTCCTGATGGTGCAAAGGGATTGAGCACTTCTCAACATTGTTCTTCTTAGTGGTGAAGGGCTTTTGGATGTGGACCCCTGGTCATGTGCTCCACTCAGCCTACTTTTGGAATTAGCCACCTTTTAAGGTCCAGTCATCAGGAACTGACAGAGGTGTGGCTAAGGGTCTATCTAATATGTGCATCACTTGAAGGAGAACCCTGGAAGACCTGTGGTTAATACTATTAGGGGAAATACTCCAGAAGAAGGTGATTCCCTGCTTCCTAGAGGCCAGATGCTGCCCTCCTCTTTAGATGCTCTCAGCAACTTTCAATCCACCTTTTCCTTGCTCCCTGCTCACCAGAAAGGTAAGAAAGACATGTAAGAAAGACAGGACCAGAGTTAAAGTTTGTTTGTCTTGTCTGTTTGTTTTTATTTCTTGCCTTTCTTTATAAAGATGTATTTATTTTAATGTGAGTACTCTACCTGCATGTGCGCTTATATACCAGAAGAGGGCATCGGACCCACTGTAGATAGTTGTGAGCCACTGTGTGGTTACTGGGAATTGAACTTAGGACCTCTGGAAGAACAGTCAGTGATCTGAGCCATCTCTCGAACCTGAAATTTTTCTATTTTCCTTCCTTCCTTATTTGTTTGTTTATATTGAGCCAGGGTCTTATGTAGTTCAAGCTTGCCCTCCATCTCTCTGTGTAGTCAGCATGACCTTTAACTCCTCATCCTCACACCTCTCAAAGGCTAGGATTACAAGTGTATAGCACCAAAGCTGGCTTTATTTGAAGTTTTAATTACTAAATTATTTGGTTTTACTTTTTTCTTCGTCTTGATTCTTGTAGTTCTTGCTTAAGTACTTAATGGATACAGCTTATTCAACAAGTACCATTCTGTATTTCTTAAATACTTCAAACATACTGATTCCCATTACTCTAGCTACAAAAAAATGGTCAAGGTCTTAAGGGACAGGTACTTAAGCAGACCCTCACTAAGCCACAGATATTTGAGATTTGGGACGAGGGCTGGATGGGGGACTTTATATCATTTAGAGTAAGTGGCACTTGGACTGGCCTTATCAATGCAATGTGACAAAGTGCTCTATATACCTGGAGAAATGTGTACCACAGCTACCTCTGGTGAGTCCTCACTGCCCTTTAATGCCATCATCACTCCACTGCCTTGTGAGTTGTAAGCAGCATGGGTGGACAGTAAAGTTCACTTATCCTGACAGATGAAAGCTGATGTCAGTGCGGAAAGAAGGGCTATATTTGAGTCACGAACCTGAGAGAAAGGGCCATGAATAGAGGCTGAGTGCTCTGGTTCCCAGCCACCTGTCTTCTTTTGCCTCTCCCAATCCTAAGCCTCCTTACTGGTCTTTTGGCTACTGCTAAATGTCATTCAGTTTCTCCAATCCCCTCTACCAGTGTCTCCATCCATAATGTTAGTGTTGCTTGGCTGTTTATCTCAAGTCTTTGACTCTAATTCCCTGTTATCAACCTGAGTGGATCCCTCTCTCAACCAAAAAAAAAAAAAAAAGGAGGAGGAAGAAGGAAGAAGAGGAAGCTGTTTCAATTCTAAACCTCATGAGGAGGAGGCAGTAGCTCACAGCTGAAGCTGCCATATTTTCTGTGGGGATGATCAAAATTGCATCCCTCTGGGACAGAAGAGGCTCCGGAATCCACCGGACTCTTCCTTTAGATTATTTGGGCTCAAAAGCACATGATCTACTCAGAGCTCAGGGAAGAGCTGTAGTTGCTCTTTGTTCCTTTGCAGCCTCACTAAGGAAACAGAAAGGACACATGAGTGGATGTAACACCTTCCAACAACATCGGGCAGTGCTGTCACCTGCATAGGCCAACTATCACACTGAGCTCCTTGGAACACTCCCAACTCAAAAGAGGACATGGAACAATGGTTGCTCATGGTAGATGTCCAATAAATACTGTTGGATTAATGAAAAAGCTGTTTTAGTATTCTGAAATACCTGCAGGGTTTAGAAAACTCTCATGAAAAGAAATAGGTACTAAAGCTAAATGAGCTTGGCACTGGGACAGAGCGAAATATGTCTAAACATGGGATAGAAGCCACGGCTTCTCAGAGCACCCCAGACTTCCCACATGACATCGGGGCGAGTGTTGGCAGAGGGAAGAGCATGGTTAGTTGTTCCCAAGACCCTCTAATCAGTGGTACAGCTCTGTCTCCATGATTCAAGGAACATATAAGCCTACTTCCTATCAAAGGAAATAGGAATTCCTGTTCCAGAAACTCGGATTTTTGCAGAGCTGAAGAGCTTGCTGTATCACAGCTTTAAGCTAAACAACTCTAGCTTGATTATCAAATATTAGAATTGGGAGAAACAGGCACTGATGCAAGTAAAAGAATATTCTGCTGCTGATTTAAAGACAAGTGAATCGCTAAATATTTTTATTAGCAGCAAATTTGCTGCTTGCTGGAACTAATTTCACGCCCTGTAGATATGGTGCTTAAGTTGGAAATGGCGTTAAATTGCTCTCTCCTTGAGGCGGGAAAGGCTTCTGGTGGTAACCACTAGATGGCACAGACAAGGTGGCTCTGGTAAGATAGGCAGCTTTGGAGCCAATGATAGGAAACTCTACAGGAAATTCCACCTGCACTCCCCTTTCTCATTTCAAGGAAGTGTCTGTGGCCCCAGACAAATCTTGTTAAAAAAAAAAAAAAAAAAAAGTACCTGCCCAGAAAGAGACTCCTATCACTCTTGAATTTCCCCATTCAATCCTGTCTTCAAACTCAGAACACTCAGCACCTTCAAGTGACCAATCAATTGTAAATAATATCGTATATAATGAGTTAGCACTCTCTCCAACTACACTGCAGGCTCCAGAAAGTAATTGCCAGGACTGGAGTTCAAGAAAGCAACCAGATACTGCAGATATTGCAAATCACACAGCCAGAACAGAAGAACTGGGGCAAAGAATGTGGCACAAGGAGTGAGATCAAGTGAGAGTCATGGCAAGACAGAAAAGCCAGAGAGGTCATGGCAGAACGGGGCATTTGAAACCAGGTGACAAACTCACAGCCGAAGCAAGTCCGTGGCTGGGGCTCTGGGGATGACTGTGCTTCATTACCAGAGTTGGAGGACATACTAAATAGTGAAGGTCAGAGCAGGCTGCGGTACATTTATTGATTCCAGTGGGAGGAAACACCAAACACCGCATCTTGATTTTAGTAGAATAGTTAATAAATCTTCAAGGATTTCAACACACTATTTAATAAATCTTCAATATTATAAATAATGTTGTAAAATGGGTCATTAGGTAAAATTGAAGCTGTCTGAACACTCACTAGGCTTGGAGAAGATTTCCAGTGCAACCAAGTTCTAGGCAATATTTTTAGGCACTTGGATTAAAACATTCAGAGAACGTTTTGTGAAAGAAGACACACTAATCTCAGAGGAATGGGAATCAAGACTTTCCAAGTGAGTCCACCAGGCTGGAAAGCTGAGCTCAAACTAACAAGATACCATTCAAATAAGTATTAATCCCTATACTTAGATTTCAAAATTAAATTACACAGCCCAAGGATGGTGGGAATCGACAGCCGTCAAGGAGCTGAAAGCACTGGCCACTTCACTCGGGCAGAAGGTTAAGCAACGTGACCCCTATCCAACTGAGGACCCCGGAATTACTCACTGACCAGCAGCGTATGGTTTCCAGCTCAAAGGCAGCTGTAATAGCATCGATACCATCTAAGCCTTTAGAGCTTTTGAGGTATCCAGAGCAACACCCCAACACCAAACTACAAAAGGTATACTGACAAGCCCCAGTCCATCCAGATCCCTGAAACTGGAGTCAAGGAACAATGAAATACCCCAGAGTGTGGTAGCCCTGTGAAAAGTTGGAAACTGAAAACTAAAAGAAAGATTGACAGGTACCTTCATGTATTTTTAAAATGGCCTTCTGTGTGTTGCTACAAATGGCAAAATGAAACACAAATGAGTAGGAATCTTGAGGAGGCAGAATTTGGCTCCGTCTAAGAAACAGCTTTCTAGGATAGGCACGTAACAGTAAAGTGAGCAGCTTTTGGGGGTGCTGAGAGTGCCCCAACCCTGAATTTATTCAGGCAGAAGTCAAATGACCCAATCTGTAGAAAATATGTCTAGATTAAATACTTGCCCTTGTAATAACTAATCTTTTAGCCAGAGATACATTGGCATTTGTGAGATAAAAAGTCCAAATTCTTCATGATACACAAGCTGCCCCCAGACTTGCATGGAGACCCCTGTGCCAGCTCTCCACACCCCTCAATTTCAGCCCCAGAATACCCTATGCTACAAACGTGCCTAGCTTCTGGCCCATCACCTGCTTTGCTACATTCAGCCGCACCACCAGATGTGGACATGTGTGCTGCAGGTTGTCTAATTTGCAATCATCCAGAAAAGCCATGCCCTCTGCTCACTTTCCTTCTTTATACACCCCCCAAGACACCCTAGATTTGCTACAGAGGTAGATTTGGTTTTTCTTTTCATGTACAATAGAATGTGAATGATACGGAAATGTGTCGCATCTCTACCACCCCAGTTTCTACCACAGTGCCATAAGGCTGCTCCGCATGTGAAGTGCATCTCACTAGGTCTGTATCCTTCAGGTCAAAATACTACAACCATGGAGTCAGGCAGTGTGTGAAGCTCACCAACAGAGGGTTCCCGGAGTCTTGATTTACTCAGAGAGCAGTCCTTCCTCTCAGCCCTCCCTGAACCACCTAGGATTTCACACTGTACTGCCTTTCAGGAGTCTGACTTCATTATCTTCAGGGCCCTTATTCCCCAACCTTCGTCATCCCGCAGTGCTCTCTGTGTTTCCGATTGCATGACCACAGACTCCTTTAACTGTTTTAGCCAGGCACATGTTAGTTTAGCAATCAGTGATTCTGATTATCATCACTTATTGATTAGATTAAACCTAAATCCCATCTCCTACTTCCAGGTCTCTGAGTTTATGTGGCAAACTCATGGTAATAGTTCCTATGGAGATCACTTTGGTGTGATGTCCCAAAGGTTCCTGTCACCTATCAAAATAAACAAACATGGCGTATTTGTGAGAATGTACTCTTTACCTTAAGCCATACTTGCTCATGGGATGCTAAGGGGATTGCTTTCTTTTGAACCAGTGAGATGGCTCAGGGAGTAAAGGTGCTTACTGCCAAGGCCGACGGTCTGAGTTCAGTCCCTAGGACTGACATGTGGAAGGAGAAAACTGACACATGGAAGCTGTGGTGCCCCACCCCAACAAATGGTTGTAAGAAAAAAATAATTGAGACAGGGTCTCACTAAACAGCCCTGGCTGGTCTTGAACCCATTATGTAGATCTCTGACCTCCCAGAGATCTGCTTGACTCTGCCTCTCTAATTCTAGGATTAAAGGCATGTGCCACTATCCCTGACTCAAATTATTTTTAAAGAGAAGTACATTATTTTGTTTTTGCCATGCTGTCACTCTGAAGCCTTGAACTCAGGGACGATCCTCCTGCTTTCATCTCCCATATCCTAGGGCTCCAGGCATGAGGCACCCACACCTGGTCTTGACCTTCAGTTATCTTTAGATCTCCATTCTAAATATTTGTCATTTCAACCCTGGGACACATGGCAAATCTGTGAAGTCTTTCCATTTGACTGCTGCAAGCCCCGGTAACATCTTTCCTTGTGTTTCAAAGACCTCAAGAAAGATGGAGCCATCACCCAAGCTTCAGTATGAACCTTTCTGAAAAGCCCTGATACAACAGACAGCATGTGGTCACTGATGTGACACCAGCTGGATCCGATCATTTTCAGCTGCTTCTCAAGTCTGGGAGGAATGCTGGGGCCCAGACCTGACATGGGCCATAACCATGTCATGACATCTGGGGATCTGGAAACTACATGGTCTCCCAATACTCTTACTCCATCCCATAAAGCATTTGGATTTCCTTCCCTGACTCACCACTTGTTCCTCTGAGAACTCGGAGTGGGTTTCCTGTGTGCCCTCCCTACATGTTTGGTGCTCTGTCTCTCCTTCAGCCCTCTATATGTGTGTTCCACAGGACTTAAGAACATCAAATTCACAGAATCCACCTACAGCCAGCCAGTTAAAGTCTGTTTCCCATACAGGATGCCTGGACTGCAAACCCAGCTGTGGGGAGGGTAGGGGCTGGCAGATTAATATCCTTTGGCTTGCTGTATGTTTTTTTTTAAAAAAAGAATTTTATTTTTTAATTCATGTGTATATGTATGAGTCTGTGTCTCTGTGTTCATGCCAGTTGAAACCAGAAGCCAGAACCAATGGCCTGGAGTCAGAGTCACAGGCATTTGTGAGCCTCCCTAGCCAGCCAATATGCGTACTGGAAACAAAACCGAGGACCTCCAGAGTCCACCCATGGTTTTATGTTCTCTTGATAATTTTTTGTTTTGTTTTGTTTCTCGAGACAGGCTTTCTCTGTGTAGCTTTGAAGCTTGTCCTGGAACTCACTTTGTAGACTAGGCTGGCTTCAAATTCACAGAGATCCGCCTGCCTCTGCCTCCCCAGTGCTGGGATTAAAGGCATGTGCCATGAATGCCTGGCTTCTCTTGCTAATTTTAAGACAAGAGCTATTAACTTCCACCTAATCATAATCCCACAAAGAAACTCCACCTGCCCCACAGGTGAGATGTATGATGAGCCTTCTCACCCAATCCAGGAGGAATCACCAAACCCTGGTGTGTGGCTTGGTGTTGTAGGAAGCAGCCCTTCTTAACTGGGTCTGTAGTAACCACAAGTTGTTCTGGGTATTGCATGGGACAGTCAGATCAGATCATGCCTGCTCAGTCTCCCATTCCATTCAGAAAAAAAATGTTTACGCTTTCTGGTGACCGTAAGTCCTGCTTTGAGGAGCCCCTCACCCTTCTCATGCTTGCTTAGCTCTTAGGTCTTCCCCAGGTAGCTTATCTACTCTCTTTCTTTCTTTCTTTCTTTCTTTCTTTCTTTCTTTCTTTCTTCCTTCCTTCCTTCCTTCCTTCCTTCCTTCTTTTCTTCCTTCCTTTCTCTCTCTCTCTCTCTCTCTCTCTCTCTCTCTCTCTCTCTCTCTCTCTCCTCCTTCCTTCCTTCCTTCCTTCCTTTCTTTCTTCCTTCTCTTTTATTTTATTTTTGAATATTTAATAATTTTCCCGTGACATGCACCCTGGCCACCCTCCCCTCCCACCCCCCCACCCCCATTCCACTTGTAGGGCTATGCTATCCAGGATGGGTCCTGTAAATCTGTCAAGTCATTTGAAGTAGGGACTAGGACTTCTTTCCTGTCTCTAGGTTAAGGGGGTTATCCCTCCATGGGGGATGTTTCTACAAGGTCCTTTTGTGTATCAGGAATACATTCTGGTTCCACTGTCTGAGGTCCCCCAGACTGCTCAGTCCTTCTAGCTGAGACCCATATTCAGAGGGTCTGAGTCAGTCCCATGCTGGATTCCCAGCTATCAGTCTGGGGGTGGGTATCTACTCACTTTCTTAAGGTTATTACTTCATTAGAGGGGTCTTCCTTGGTCGTCATCTATACAACAAGGTTTCCCATCCACCATGAGCCTTCATCACTCATTGTCCCTTTCCTCTACTTTGTATCTTCATGTCACTTAAAGCCATCAGCTGTGTGTTTATTTGTTGATTACTTGGGTTGGCCTACTAAAATGAGACTTCTGTGATTTTGTTCATTCCTCACTCTTATTTTACAAAATAGCACAAAATACACAGTAACGATAATGCGAATGCCACAAGGGATGAATGACCCTGCTTAGGCAGCCAACTGCCGCATGTGCTATTACTTGCCCTGAGTGGTAAAAACCCAAGTAACATAGCTTCAACCCTCCATTGTGCTATCTAGAAGGCAGAGGGTAAAAGCTGCACCTAAGATTCGTGTAAATGCATTACACACCCTCCCCCTCCACTAGAATGACAGGTTTCTCAAACAGAGCGGACATTGTCAGAATTCAACTTCCTTCCCTGTTTGTCTACTCTTTGGCTTTAAGAAATAAACCCTGGAGTTCCATCCTGGTATGAAAGGCCTTCCCACCTATCAGATAAGACACATGAACTAGATATGAGAGCTCTGTGTCTATCAGATAAGACACATGAACTAGATATGAGAGCTCTGTGTCCTGAAACATTTGATTTGGTGCTTCCTAATGTTAAGGCTGACCAAGCTCTCCTTTGGGTTAAAGCAACCCTTTCAGAGATTGCTACCTAGTTGTGAGCTAACAGGTTGAATTTTCTCTGAAAACCATTCCAGTCTGTAAGGACCAGCAAATGATTCTTAAATCAAAAGAATGTACTTGTCTCGTCCATTTCTGAGCTCTCGAAAGAGAGAACCATCCTCCTTCTCCAATGCTGGCGGGTGTGTTTGTGTGTGGTGGGGGAGCAGGGCTTTTCACAAAACACAATGCTGACATAATACTGAAGGAAGGGATCCAGGCCCGCTTTCTGTTCTATTGTTTTATTCTGTCAGCTCCCACGTCTCCCCAAATCCAAGCTTAATAATTTACAGCAGAAAGACATTTAATAAATAAGCGACAGGATTGGAGCTGTCAGCTCCACACAATGGGGTTGTTTGCATCTTCTTGCTTGGCTTCCGCACCAACTCTCTCGGCTCGCTTCAACTGAAACAATCCCGTTTGCTATTTTCATAAAATTAGTTCCTCTGCAGTTTCTGTTAATCAGAGCATCCTTTGGACAGAATTATATGGGGATTTTTATCACCATCTGACTTCAACCATTCTGTGAGTCTGATGAATTTTTATCAACTCTGAGTGGCAGAGAGGGTAAAACTTGAGGGGCTGATGTGAGCAGGAATGGGGTTCTCACTTGAAGTCAGCAAGGCCTGACAGATTGGGGGATCTGGGTCATTCTCCACCACTACCCCTTGGAGCAGTCTCCCCCGGCAAAGAATCTATCATTTTAAATATTGTTGGGGTCGTGGATTTCCTTTCAAAGTGTATAAAAGCTACAGCTATTCCACATCATATCATTAAACCACACAATTCCAGGGAGTCTGTGAACAGCCCTTCTGCCCTCCACACACACAGCTACCTATGGGCTCCAGTGTTAAAACCGTGTGTTCTTAGCTCTCCCAACCATCCTTCTCTCCCTTAGCAATCTTTAGCTGCAACCTCTAAATTCCTTGGCTGAAAGAGAAAGGACCAAAATGTTTTTATTTCGGTTTAGAGAAGTGTCCCTTAAAGGCCTGTATGATCCCCAACCCAGGGTGCTATTGGGAGGTGGTAGAACCTTTAGGACACAGGGCTGAAGAGAAGGAAGTTAGGTCACTGTGGGTGAGGGTTGTGCCCTTAAAGAGGCTATGGGGCCCAGCTCCTTCTTCTTTTTCTGTTTCCTGGCCACAGCCCAGGAAACGGCTTTGCTCTGTCATACGATTCCCACCATGATGTGTTGCCACAGGCTGCCAAACCACAGAACCAACCAAAGACAGACCCAGCATCGGAAGCTGTGAGCCAAAATAGACCTTTCCTCATCTGAAGTTATCTCACTCTTTTGTCTTAGTCTTGGAAAGTTGACTGAGTGGTCACATGATTTTTAAAAAGCAAGGAAAAAAAAAAGTGGAAAAGAGAAGGCAATTCAAAATTGCTGAAGGCGTATATAAATGTCTAACATATTGATAGGTGCCACAAGGTAGAGTGTCAATGAAACACAAGATAAAAAGTATGAAAGTTTTGACAAACTTTCTATGCTGCCAGCTTACAGAACACTGGCCTTATCCTAAGTAAGGTAAACTCTGCCTGAGAAAGGAAATGTCATAGATGGGAGAAATGTTGTATTGATATAACAGACTTCTAGAACTTTCTATGTCCACTGAATGTGTGGTTTTAGAAGAGAAGCAATTTAATCTCTACCAATCTGAGGAAAAAAAAATAATGTATGACTTCTAAAGTCTGTTCAGTTCCAATAACCAGTTGAACCTGATTCATTATCAGCATAAGTTTTGTAGTCGTTCTATTGACATAGAGTTTCAATATAGTCTTGGCTGGCCTCTTGCTTGCTATGTAACTCAGGCTGCTGTCGAACTTGAGATTCTCCTGCCCCAGCTTCCTCAGTATTTATACTATATGTATAAACAGATGGCCTTATGGGAGACATCTAAGGTAGAAGAATCAACTTTTTCCTGAAGTTCCCAAATATTAAGTATTTTAGACTATAAACCCTTACACAAACCTGTAGTCTGTGGTTACAGCCCAGCTGTTGCTACTGCAGGGAATCCATGCACATTCAACATAAAAACAGACGGGCACACCATGTGGCCATCAAGCTTCACCTATGGCCATTACACATTTGAGAAGGACACGTGAACATCATTTCTGGTTGTTTTGCTTTTATTTGTTTTCTTGAAAGAGAAGAAAACTGTTTAACAAAAGGCCTCATTCTTTATGGTTTGGATCAATAGCTCCCAAAAGGCATAGAGAGTGGGCTCTAATGGGCTTACGGAGAAAGTGACTGGATACTGAAGGCTCCGACCACCAGTGGATTAATTACCTGACATGGGTTCATAGTTAGACTGCTGGAAAGGGATGGGAACTGTGGGACAACTTCTTCTGACCTTTGGGAACATGTGCATGGATGCAGTACACATGCACACATGTAGGCAAAACATTCATACACAGGAAATACAAGTTCAAACATCAGGCCAGGAGGTGGTGCATGCCTTTCATCCCAGCACTTAGGAAGCAAAGGCAGGAAGATCTCTGTGAGTTCAAAGCCAGCCTGGTCTACAAAGCTAGTTCCAGGATATTCAGAGCTGTTACACAGAGAAGCCTTGTCTAAAAAAAAAAAAAAAAAAGTTTAAACATCAAAGTATTCTGAAGTATGGAACTTTGCTATCCTCTGGAGTAGTTAACTATAAATTAGGTTTGGCCCATTAGGTTAGACCTTGTGTTTGGCCTGACACTACAAAACTCATTAAGGCAGGGGTCACATTTTATTTCTTATATCCTCTCAGCCTCTAATAGTACATAGCTACAGTAACAATAACTCCTCAATGGGTCAGCTAAGGTCCTGTTGTTAAAGAGGTAAACTGTAGGTTAGTTTATATAAACTTGATAACTGCAGTCAATAAAATTCAATCAGCCTCCACTTCATTCCTAAGACAACAATTCAGACACGGAATGCACCAAAAGCCAAGCCAGTGGCCCAAGCCTTTGATCCCAGCACTCGGGAGGAAGAGGCAGGCAGACCTGAGTTTGAGCCAGCCTGGTCTACAGAATTCCAGGACAGCTGGAGCTACATAGTGAGACTGGAGGGGTGGGATTGGGGATGGGGAGATTGGATACACTTAATCAGAGATTCTGACCCAATAGTTTGCTATCCAATGTTTCCATATTTTGTCTAAGGACACAGGTTCAGGACCAAAGTTCTCAAATCTGGCATTGCTTTTGGTTGTTGTCTGTTTACCCTTCCTGCTTCCACAGTAGAGGATGAAAATTTTGCCCTGTATCCTTTCACTGGCCTAATATTTATTTTAATTTAATTTTAAAGACCTTATAGCCTGGGCACAAAATCTTGACAAATTCTGGGTAGCAGTTAGAGTAGAGAAGACCGCTCTTCTCTAAGTGTGGACCAGCTGCCTGGATAGCGTGGCAATAATAACAGATTTATTTGACCTCGGGCCTCTTCTCCAGTCTGTCTCTTGGTTTCACTGATCCTTGCTCCCGCACATGTTAAAAACAAAGGGAGGAATAACGACCAATAAAATAAGGCTGGTTAAGTATAATAAGATGTGATCTGGACTCAATTCATGAGGGATGTTAGGGACCCTTGAGGCGCCCCGCCGATTTGACTTGCCCCGACAATCTTGGGCCCCTCCCGCGGATTGGGGACTGATTGCTCATCACACGGCGCTACAGGCGCTTATCGCGAAACTTCCACACCTCCAGAAGGATTGACCAGGCAGCTCTGCAGCGGGCCGCGCAATCTCCACTCGGGACAGTGAGAAGCTAAAAAATGGTCCTCTGGTTGTTGTCCGAGGGTTTAGTGGTTAAGGAGATGTGATCGACAAGGATCGCTATCCAATCGAACCCGAGGACAGTGCATGACCGACCAATCAGAGGTCGTCAAGGAGACCGACGTGATCACCACCCACCACGCTTTGCGTTGCCTGGAGCCACAGCAAAACCGTGAGCTAACGAGAAGGAAGCTAAGTGCTCAAAGAGCGACTTTGATTGGTCCATCGTAAATCTCCTAAATAAAAACCTACTTGTGATTCGTCCAAAGTAGATCAAAGCCCCGGTGAGCTGGATGGAGGGTGAGGTGTGAGTCTGGTTAAGGAACCCGAGAGCCAGGTGAGGACCTGAGTGAGGCTTGGCAGCCGAGGCCGGCCGGGAAGGCGAGGGCGGGGGGGGGGGGGGGGTCGCGCGGACCCCGGCAAGCCACCCTGGCGGCAGGCCTGGGATTGCTGCTTAGATCCCAGCGTTCCCTGCTGTGCTGCTGGGAGGTGCTGTGTGGTGCGGCCAGCCGCCTGAATCTTTGCCTGCCCAGGAAAAAGGGCAGGATCAGAGACAATGGAGCACCCTCTTTGTCGTCAGGTGGTCTTTAGGCGTCCTGGCAGTTGGTTTTCCTCAGACTTGCATGTGACTTGACCAACAGAGATGGAGGCATGAGCCTAATGTTTTAAAACCCAAACGAGGCAGAAAGTTTTTAAAGCAGAGAAAGAAAAGAAAAAAAAAAAAAAAAAAAAAAAAAGTGTGAGCTCTCAGGGCTTCAGTTTGTTGTTTTGTTTTTTGAGATGAGTCTTGTTGTATATCCCAGGCTAGCCTCAAAATTACGATGTATCAGCCTTTTGAAAGCTAGGATGACAGGTGTGTATACTATATCTGGCCATTCTCACTACTTTTGAAGGTTTGGAATAAGTAATCAAGAAAATTAAAAAAGGGCCGGGCGGTGGTGGCACATGCCTTTAATCCCAGCACTTGGAAGGCAGAGGCAGGAGGATCTCAGAGGTCTACAGAGTGAGTTCCAGGACAGCCAGGACTGTTACACAGAGAAACCCTATCTCGAAAAAAAAAGGGGGGGGGAATTAAAAAGGGAGCCGGATGTCACCTGTAGTCTCAGCACTCTGGAGGTGGGGTGGGGTGGGGAGGCAGGCGGATCTCTGTGAGTTCGAGGCAAGTCATGTCTACAAATCGAGTTCCGGGACAGCCAGGGCTGTCACACAAAGAAAACCTATCTCAAGACAACAAATGTGAAAACAAAACAAACAAAAAACAAGGAGAATCGAAAAGGATTTGGAAAGGCAACCCTGTCCAGTAACCTATTATTTTTTATTGCTTTCAAGGACTTGGATCTGAAAATTAGGGTATGGGCAAGGTATGATCCACCAACCTCCTCAAGCCACACTATTGTCCCAGCAATCTCTTGTCTGCCCTGGACAGGAAGTTGAACTGTGACAGATCTTAGTTTTCTACCTTGAGATCTTCAGCCTGGTGGTGAGTGCTGTAGTTTTCATCCAATGAGCCCTGGACCCAGGACTTTCTGTTTTCCCTGGAGCTGGTGAGAGCGAATGTAGAACCAGCCTTAGATGAAGGGAGAATGCAGGACACACACATATATGCAGGGCCTGGAGAAATGTAACAAAAAACCTCACAGCTTCCATCACAGGGAGAGAAACAAGAACAGAACACCTGGCCCTGTGTTGCTCTTGTCAGCTTCTAGACGACGTGTTTTAATGTGCACGGATTGTTCCTACTCTAGGTCACCTGATTCAAATGAATTTAGTCTTAAAATTGTGCTGGCTAAGCCATCAGCTATCAAAGAATATTTGAATAGTATTCTGAATCTTAAGTAAATAAACACTTTTTGTTTTGATCAAATCTCACAACTAATTTGGCCATTCCAGAGGCTTGGGGATGTGGCTGAGAAGTCACAGCCTCACCTACCATGCACAAGGCCCCTGATTTCTGTCTCCAGCATCTCATGAACAGGGAGTGGTCTATACCCCTGCAATCTCAGCACACAGAGATGGATGCAGGAGTATCAGAAGGTCACTGGGACTGTAGGGATGACTCAGCTGCTAAGAGCACTTGCTGCTCTTCTAAAGACTGGAGTTTAATTCCTAGGCTTAAAAACCATCTGTGATGCCAGTTTCAGGGAATCTGATGGTCTCTTTAGCCTCCATAGATGCCTGCACAAGTACCGTACACATGCAAACACACAAACATGTATGCATGAGACTCTGTGTTCACACCAGCACAAGTATCACATACACACCCTGGGTTCTATCCCCAGTGTATTGTGCCCATCAATACACACACACACACACACACACACACACACACACACACACACACACACACCTCAAAAAAAAAATCTAAAAAAGAATACATAATTTGATTATGAAATAATGACCCTCATTTTAGAAGTTGTAACACAGGTATAACTTGATGTCACCTAAGTTTGTCAGCATTTGTGATGATAGAAGACCAATGTTGCTGATGTTACCAGCTCCAACTGTCATTTTCTCTGATTTCTAGGTGATGAGAATTGTTCATGTCTCCTGGGTTATTGCATGGTATCCAGAACAGCACAGCTAATGCTAGGTAGATGTTTCCTTCAAGGCTGTCCCATCAGCTCAGCCAGTCACACTAGTCATTTCAAATGGCCCTTTGACACCTTTCCATTTCCACAGCTAAGACAAGTGTTCTTTTCGTTTGTTTTTGTTGTGTTGTGTTGTGTTTTGTTTTGTTTCTGAGACAGGGTTTCTCTGTACAGCAGTTGGCTGTCATGGAACTCACTCTGTAGACCAGGCTGGTCTCAAACTCACAGAGTTCCGCCTGCCTCTGCCTCCTGAGTGCTAGGATTAAAGGAAAGGCATGCCCCACCACTGCCCAGCAAGACAGGTATCCTTATCTGGACATGTCTACCCTGATATGGGAGAAATTGGTTCTAAGAACTCTGCCAACAACTAATTCTCTAACCCTTAGTTTTTTGTTTGTTTGGCTTTGTGTGTGTGTTTGTGTGTGTGTGTGTGTGTGTGTGTGTGTGTTTTCATTTTTTTGGTAACTTTACTTTCAAACAGTCCTACCAAGTTGCCCAGGTGGACCTTGAACTAGAAATTCTTCTGCCTCAGTTACTCAGGTAGCTGGGAAACCTGAAGCCACTAGACAAAGCTATCGGTTACCTTTTAAAAATTAAGAAGTCTCTTTAATTTCTTAGGGCTGGAGAGATGGCTCAGTGGTTAAGAGCACTGGCTGCTCTTCTGGAGGACCTGGATTCTATTCCCAGCACACACATGGCAGCTCACAGCTGTCTGTAACTCCAGTCCCAGGAGATCCAACATCTTCACACAGACATATATTCAGGCAAAACACCAAGGCACATAAAATAAAAAAAATGAGCATTAAGGAAGTTAGAAAAATAGAAGAAAAAGAAGTCTCCCAAACTAGGGTCTGTTGAAATCTCTGGTTTGGATAATATAATACAGTAGTTGTGCCTACCAGCCAGATTAGTAAATATTAGCATTCTGGCATTCTGCTCATGGTTGTTATTTTAAAGAAACTAAATCACAAATTTTAACTATGTATCACAAATAGTTAAAATCCCTTCTATTCTCCTTGCTGGTTCCATTCTGCTTCCCGCATCCCTCCCAGAGACACCAGAATTGCTGTGTATAATTTGTACTCATGTTTCTTTTGTTGTTGTTGTTTTTTAAGGATGTGTGCCCAGGGTTGGTGTACTTGCTTGTATGCTCATGTAGAAGCTGGAGAATAATGTCAGGTGTTATCCTCAAGAACTCTTATTTACCTGGAGTGCAGTTAGGCTAGACAGGCTGGCCACAGCTCCAGGAAGCTTCCTGTCTCTGCCTTTCCAGCACTGGAATTATAAGCATTTTCCACATGGGTTCAGTGATCTAACTCAACTCCTCCCACGTTCAGGGCAAGCACTTTACTCCCCAGCCCAATACCCATGCTGCTATACTTGGAATATATATGCCTCTGCCTCCATACTGCTGGGATTAGAGTGTGGTACCATGCCCGATGAAGATAACTTGTTTTAAGTTTAAAATATAAACTGTGTGTTTTGGATTTCAGTTTACAGCTTACATTTATTTATTTCCTTTCTCCCCAAGAACTTTGATTTTTTATTACTTAAAAAAGCTCCGTATTTACTTCACTTTCTGACTTCTATGCTTGTGCCGTCTGCTTCTCCATAAGGAGTTACTTGATCCTGTCATGTTCACGCTTAGCACATGTAGGCCCTGATGATGTGCTGAGGGCGTCTTTGTTTCAGATAACCTCATGTGGACTTGAGGTCTTACAGCAGGAACCCCCCACACCCACACACACACACACACACACCACATTCGGATTTAGAGCTTTCCCAACCTTCTTGATATGAAGGTGAACAATCCTGTTGCCAGGGATTCAAAACAGCCTAGTTTTGTTAGAGGCTGTATTGTAGGAAAGCCTATGATAGTATGTCAAATGCTGAACCATTCTGAGCACCGTCCCTGGAAGAAGAAAAAGAAAGAACAGCTGTTTATTTACTTATACATTTGTATGTGTGTGTTTGTGTCTGTTTTAGGTAGGGCCTTACTGGCCTGGAACTGGAGATCGTTCTGCCTCAGTTCCCCCAAGTGCTGGCATTACAGACACAGGCCACTGTTCCTGGGTTGCAACTTGCTTTTGTCACTCAGCACTGCTGCTCAGATATATTCATGTCAGTGTATAGATCAAGTCCATTCATTTGAAGTGTTCATTGTGAGGATGCGATAAATCCATTTGGCAGGTGTGCAGCTTTCCCCCTCCTAACTTGCTATTGAAATTACAGTGAATGTCCTCATCTGTGTCCTCTTATGTGACAGTTTTTAGAATTTTGTTTGAACTTTTCAAGGGAGGTACTTGTCCCCGAGGGACATTTGAGAATTTGTGAGACCATATTTAGTTATTATTGTGGTTGGAATATACTAGGGAGCTGAGAATGTTAGGTGTGCAATGTTGGGACAGTCCTCAGATGCCCTGCATCTTGTGCAACTTTCCAGTGTTCTCATTTAATAATTACCTGGGCCTAGAACCTAACTCTATTGTATGTGTGTTTGTGTTAACATAATGTAATTCTTGGCACAGTTTAATAAAGCGTAATTTCCAGGAATGTAAATCAAGGGAAATTTTACTGATCTGTGGCTTGGAGCTTTAACAAGACTTGTTCCTCAGTCTAGAAAAATTGTGTAACTGAAGGGCAGCACAGCTCGTGGTATTTGAGTTGCCAGCACCACACACCTGCACAGTGTGCACGTGGCACTTTCCCACTCATGGTGATGCTAAGTTTAGGTGCAAGCATCTGGCTACTGTACTTCATTATGTATTCTAGCGTAGTCAGCCTGAACATTCATATATTTAAACATATGCCGTTCCATTATGAATTACTTCCACTAAAAATCGACTTCTGTACATGTTACAGAGTCGAGGTCGAGTTTTATTGTTCTCTGGTTAGATAATTGTTCATGTTACCCCCACTGTGAAACCCTTTACGCCCTGGGCCATGAAGCCATCTTCTTCCTAGGGAGTATGAAATCCTCACGAACGCACAGATCTATGTCTGAGCTTTCAGTTTCCTGCTCGTGGTCCATGTGTCTTTGCCCCACTGTTTTAATTACCTTGGTTTCATAATGTGTCTGCGGCAGTTGGTGACAAGAAAGGCATGTGCCGTTCCTAGTTCTCAAGTGGTGTTGGCTATTCTTGGCTCTTTACTCCCCTGTGTGAATTTGGGATTCATTTTCCAGTTCCTTGAAAAAGTATTTTTGGATTTTGGTTAGAATTGCACTGAATTTTTACATTAGGAAAAAAATTGAGATTTTTCTTTTAATTAAGCCAACTCATCTAAAAGCAGGAGTTACTTCTCTACACAGCCTGCTTTACCCCACTGTCCAGGTACTTTTAAAAGGCTTTTTTTTTTTTTATAAAGCTACATAATTTTAGCTACAAAAATCTGAAAAATATCTGTTGTATTTAATCATACTTATACATGTATGTATATGCATACATATTTTTACCATACAAGTTTGAACTCCATTCAGATGTTTAGAAAATAGTGAAGTCAGCATCTATTCACCTATGCTTCAGGAGCTAAGTACTTCATGACCAGTCTACTTCACATCAGCCCCTCATCCCCACCCACACCCCCTAAATATCATGAAATGTCTGGGTACAATGTTCTGCGTTGGAATGTGTTGTGTGTGTCTATGTAGATTTGTGTGTCATAAAGAATCTATAACCTTTCTTGTTCTTAAATTTTAAAGGGAATCTACACCTTTTAGAAAGTATATTTCACTTAACTATCCAATGACCATTGAGTCATTTCACAAAAGGGTTTGTAGTTAATTGTAACACAATGGAAAATGGCACAAACCCCAAGTATCTGTAGCTAGATACTGATTACCAAAGTTACAAAGCCAGGTAACTAACGCCCAGATCAAAAACCAGTTTTATCATCAGTGCCCCATCCAGTCACTCCAGGAACCCTGGAGCAGTCAGACCTGTTTTTGAATATCATATAATTGGACTCTACAGTGAACTTTTTACTCTGTCCTTCACTGAATGCTTGTGAAACTCACCTACACTGTTGGATGTAATTGTAATGTATTCATTCATTTGTATTGTTTTATTCTGCCATTTGTATGATTGATTGTGTGTATAATGCTCTGCATCTTTGTGGTCTGTCTGTCATTGACCTTTTGGCTATCTGGTAGATATACATAGAGATACTTCATTTGATTTTTATTTGCATTTTTCTGGCGACTAATGAGGTAAGCACCTTTACCTGTATTGGCCATTCAGCTATCCTCTGTATGATGTTTATTCCCCCCTGATCTATCTCTGAAGTAATAGTAAAACCCATCAATTTGGGGTTTGCCCATTATTGTGGTGCTTTTGATTGTACACTCTGAGCCTTTATTGTTAGGTTCATATTTCCTTTAGGTTACATCTTTTTTTTTTTAATTATTCCTTTCAAAAACTGTTCTTATTGATAGTTTCAAATCTTTCCATGCATTTTCTTGTTGTTAATACTGGTCCACAAGCTTACATTTTATTCTGCTTTACCCATTTGTGGCAGACCATACACAATGATGTTTCCCATCTTAACCATTTGAAGCATGCAGTTGGGTAGTGCTCAGTATTTACATTACTGTGAAGCAAATCTCCAGAGATTTTACCCTGAAGACTAGGGTTCTGAGTTTATTGCCATTGCCCCCACCCCCCATCCCTCCTGTCCCTGTATTTGCTCTGCTAGTATCTGCCTCAAATATTTTTTTTTCTTCAAATTCAGCTTTTCATCTTCTCATTTGTGTTTTTTTTTGTCACTTTTGTAAAGAACTACTTTTATTTTATTTATTTTAAAATACGCTTCATGAATTTGCGTGCCATCCTTGTGCAGGGGCCATGCTAATCTTCTCTGTATCGTTCCAATTTTAGTATGTATGCTGCAGAAGCAAACACTACTTTTAGTTTTTATAATCCAGGATGAGAATCTTTCAACAGTCAAGTCTGGGGTGCTTACATTTACTATGAGTCCATGATTACTGCTGCATAACAAATGTAAATTAAAAATTTTATATTCTGCATGGGGTTGCACCTAGGGCCTCATTTGTGATAGGCGTGGGTTTATGTGGGTGTGTGTATTTATGCGTGCAGGTGTATATGCAAGTGGTAGAAGCCAGAGGTCAATGCCAGGTGTCTTCTCTGATTGCTTCTCCACCTTACTTTTCAGACAGGATCTCCCACTGAACCTGGAGTCCACCAGTTAGCTGGACTGGCTAGTCAGTGAGCTCCAGGGCCCTCATTTCCAGTGCTGGGTCACAGATAGACACCTCTGCCTTTACATGAGTGCTGGAGATTAAAACGCTGGGTCTCATGCTTGTGCCACAGGCCCTTTGCCAACTTAACCACCTCCTCAGCCCCCTCATATTTACTCTTGAAGGAGCCTTGTATGCCTGCTGAGGAGTGTCCCCAAAAGCAACTTTAGTCAGTCTGTTGGGGACCTTGTAGGTGTCTCATTTTTATTGTAGTCTCTGTAGTTAATTGTAGTTATTTTTTGCAGTTACATTTATTGTAACACAAATTTGTAGTTACATTTATTGTCGTTATTCTGTAGTTTATTGTAGATGGATTTTTCATTGGGTGGACAACTCAAAAAAAAAAAACAACAACAACATGGAGACATTAATTATGAAAACTTGGCCTTAGCTTAGGCTTGTTTCTAACTCGCTCTTATAACTTAAATTGATCCATTTCTATTAGTTTACTTTTTGTCACATGGCTCAGATGGCTTTATTACCTCATCTCTGTAC
Organism: Cricetiscus sungorus; assembly: GCA_030556225.1. NCBI lineage: Eukaryota > Metazoa > Chordata > Mammalia > Rodentia > Cricetidae > Cricetiscus > Cricetiscus sungorus. Next base: position 40,244,137 of record JANBXA010000740.1, on the reverse strand, counting down.
TGCCTATCCTGCTTGTTCTGCATCTCCTGGCATCTTCACCTTCTTCCCAGCATCCTCGCTGTCTGGAAATCCTGCCTAGCTATTCTGCTCTTTATTAAGCCAGTCAGAGTGACACATCTTCACAGTTTACAAAAAGATTATTCCACAACAGCTTATTGTAGTTCATCTTTCTACTAGGGATCCCACACAGCCTGCTAGTGGGACCCTGACTCTGTGCTTGCAGGTAATATAGGGTTAGGAGTTGAGGGCCCAATGTTAAACACTATTGTCTCCTTGATTCTAGTTCTATGCACCATGGGCTGAGGTCTCACTGGAGGAACCCTCTTAGGCCTGCATCTCCAGTCAGGGTCACTGTGGTCTTTGAGCCCAGCCCCTGCTTACCCATCAGGCTTTGGGTGTACATTAAGTTGAGAGCACTTTAGAATGTTACCATTTTACATATTAAGGTTTTAGAAACTCCATTTTGCTAATCACTTCCGCTGTTCTGTGAGGCACTTACCTTGTTAGCCCTGTGCAGCGTTCCCATCATCTTTGCTATGCCCTTACCATTTTCACTTGAATTTTAGACTGGCCAGTGTGGCCTCACTTATTCATCAGCAAATACTTGTTACACATACTCTTTATGCTGAGAACTGGGAATGGCAGGGTGGGAAAAATAGTTTCTGTCCTCAGGGCTGTATTTTCTTAATGAAGGGAGACAGAAAGTGAACTTGTAAACACATGGATGGAAGTGTAACTGTGGAGGCTGAGCCGATAGCTCAGTAGTAGAGCATTTGCCTGGTGTGCAAGAGCCTGAGTCGTTACCTACAGCTGGGGAAGAGTGCTCTGGAAGAAAGAGGGCGAGACTAACACATTTGTAGAGTTACTGTAGGTGGGAAGTCAGGGAAGGTCTATCTGAGGATGACAGTCTTCTGATGAAGCTACAATGTCAACCACGAGGAGAGACCAGCCCTGTCATACAAATAACCAAACAGCAGGCTCCTTGTTGTGGGCCTGAGAAACCGCAAATACAAAGTCCTAAAGACAGGGAAGTGCTTGCCCTGCTACAGTTACTGACAGTTACTTCTGGCTCTAATGAGGACAGAGCGCTCTGCAGGAAGGACAGAGGCAAGTGGATGCTCCCCATACTCCGCCATCCTGCCACACTGACTCCTTCCCTTAACCTTTGCAAAGCTCTTGATGCAATTTGCTTTCGTCACAAATGAGTATAATACGGGTAGCTGTTTGCATCACATTGTTCCCTAATAGACCGTCGGCTTTTGCTGGGATATGTATCTTTTTTTAACCTTTGTCATTCTAACTAGGAGCACAGTGTTTTCCATGGTGGGCACGGCACAGTGTTGATTGAATCAACTTTTTTCCTTTTTCCTGAAGATTTGTCTCTGATACTGAAAAGGAAACTCAGGGGAGATGCGCTAGGGTGGTGTTACCTCATTAGTGGACTCAATAGTGCCCACCAAAAGATGTCCACACCTAACTTCCAGCATCTGTAAATGTGATTTGATTTGGCAAAAGGATCTTTGCACATGTGACTGTGGACCTTGTTTAGTGATAATGGGCAGAGAGGGGAAGTATCATGTGGAGGCAATGACAGTTATAGGAGCCTTGTAGCCAGGGGAGTCCTGGAGCCACCAGAAACTGAAAGGACTAAGAAAGCATCTTGGCTTAGATCCTGTAGGGGTGTGTTGCCCCTCTACTGTAGACCTGTGGTGTCAAGAACTGAGAACAAATTCCTCTTGTTGTGAGTCTCAATTAGGAAACCAACACTGACTTGCCTCTTGTATAGCTCAGATGTAATATGTTTCTGATTGCCATGACTAAATACACCAGGTCTAGTAAAGCGCCCCAAAGGGTGACATCATCTTTTAGGGACCAGGAGTTTTCTTTCTTCTGTGAATACGTGCTTGGCAAAAGAGTGGAAATTCTGTTGCCTGCTGAGTCTAAGTTCAAACCTCAGATTTAACTGAAATTTCAACTTTTGCATTGGCGCTGCAGCCTTCTAAGAGCTCTTGGTTAGGATTTGTGGATGGAGAGAGCTCAGATTTCTAATGTGAGCTTGGGTAGAAGTCAAAGTAGAGCTGGAGACCAAATTTGAACTGATGATATGGAGAGCAGAAAGCAACCTCACTCCAGTCCCCAGGTCCCCCACCCCTATTCCTACACAAAGCAAGCTTTGGGTTCTACATTCCTAGTTTTCATTAAGGGACTCTGGGGCTGGACATTGCTGAAAATTAAAGAGCCATCATGAGTGAGCCTCTAGACATACTGGTCATCGGTTTCCTCATATTGAGTTCAGGCTCTCTATATTGTTTGAATAGGTGAACTTGATGGGGGAGGGGGAGGGGGTCCAGCCAGAGGCTAATGCTGCTCTCTGTCCCCTAGGATGGCTGGCATGGTGCTGGGAGTGGGTGCCGGCGTGTTCCTCCTCGCTCTGATCTGGGTGTTGGTGCTGCTGCTGTGTGTGCTGTTGTCCAGAGCCTCTGGGATAGCTAGGTAAGGCATTCTTTCCAGCCTGGAGTCCTAGGTAAAAGCAATTAGAGGCAAAAATCGCTGATGCTCATTAAACATTTAGAATTCAGAAGATCATTTTTGTAATTACTGGCAGTTTGAATGAGTTGCATTTTAACCTCTTATCATAAGCACGAACTGTGTTATTTATGCTCAGGCAGACGCAGGAGGAGAATGGAAGTGTGTTTCAATTCTCACTGTGGAGGGGATGGGGGAGACCGGAGATGACAAGAAAATCTGCTTTGGCTGCTATTGAGTTCTTTGGGAGTTGTAGGTGAAAGGTTTATGTAATTGTTCTGATTTATGATACCATGCTTGGGACAATCCCTAAGGCTCTAGCCTGGGCCCATGGATACTGGCCTTACAGTGAGTTGGCCTGGCACTCTATATCAGGCTATGACCTAACTCTGGAGGCATTTGAGATACACTCTCTGGGAAGGTCATGTCAGTAATAAACAGAGAACTATAGTATTTACTGAAATGTTTGGGCTAAAAAATAACAGGTGTGTGGGGATGGAGGAGGGGTGTGTGTGTGTGTGCATGCATGTGCCTGCACTCAAGAAAACACACTTTGTGCAGAAAACTTTAAGTTCCCATTGTTAGGAATTTAGAATTAACAGAAATAAACAGGAATGTGCCCAGGTGGTACCTGTCTAGAAAACAAGGCTTAGGGTCAGGGGTCTTTGTGGACCATAAGGGACTGAAACATAGAATGTTGACCCCAGGGAGGAGCCAGCACAGGCCCCGCTGATTGGAAGTTGAGTGTCATCCGTGCTTTTGATACTCAGGTCTCTTTGCCCCCAGGTTCTCCGTCATCTTTGTCTTCCTCGGTGCTCTGGTCATTTCTGTAGTTCTGCTGCTTTTCCCTCGAGCCAGTGAATTCCCAGCCCCAGAGGTGGAAATGAAGGTAACGCTATTGGGTTTCATTTTGCCCCTAATCTCAGCTTCCTCCACCCTTCCCTGTGACCTGTTCAATCAATGCTGGGGCTCCAAGGGAGTTGCGAGGCCCCTGTCCCTCTACCCTGGGAAGGGTCTTTCCCACCTGCAGCACCATGACTCAGTGACACACTGGGTGTTTTATCATCTGCTGCTTGCATAGAGCTGAATGACAGTGTAGAAAACCACCCCTATACTGTTCCAGTTGGGAACCTGGACCTGGAATAGGCCTTAAGTGTGGTGTTCCCCATTCTTGCTAGTCTTGGTTCAGAATCTTAAATCCCGGGTCAAGAGTGATGCAGTGCTCTCAGGGTGCTGAGTGACATGGTTTTCTATCCTCTGAGGTTGACTTTTTCCATGTGTGATTTCCAAGAGAATCATTGCCAACAACAATAGTGGGCAAGAGGAGCCTTAACATGTGCAGGAAGCGGAAGGGGAAGTTGCAGATGGGTCCTTATTGCTTAAACCACATCCACCAGCACCAACTTCTATAAATGGATTTGCATCACCTCTTTCATTGCCCCATTTCTACAGACCTCACCTGTTCTGGTTCATTCCTGATTTGGGGCTCCAGTTCTACCATGTGTGGCTGGTCTCAAACCCATAGGCTCTTACTAAGGTATTGACCTCTTCTGCCCCATTACATCTTCTGTAGCAAATTTAATCTCGAAATAGAAACAATGATAATGGCTAACATGTCTTTCCAAGACCTATGCTGAACACCTTGTTTGCATTGTCTCATTGAAACCACACAACAGCCCCAAGTGGTATGAAGGCAGTACTGTTGTTTTCCTGGGTAAAAGGCCTGTGACCTGCCCAAGTTAACACTGTCCAGGAAGAAGCAGAGCCAGGATTTAAGCTGAGCCTCTGTCCTCAAAATCTTCAAACTTGTCGGAACTCAACAGAATATCAGAGACCATTCTTCAGATTGGTCAATTTGATACAGTCCACAAAATTACATAATTTTTGACGTAAAATGAACACATACTTCCAGCTCTGCCCAGGATTAATGATGGAGATAGGAAGAAGTTAGTTCTGGAAACTCTAAGGGAAATTGTGCTTACCACACAGATTCCAGGAGTTACTCCCTTGGATGTCAGGCCCTCGCTACATCTGACCCACCCCAGTGTCTTTGTTTTTAGGAGAAAAGAGTGGTGTGTGCTGCCATATTTGTAATTATTGCAAATGTGACCACTGGAAATGGCACGGAGCAAGCAGCACTTGTAAATCAATCCCTCTATTCTGTCATAGGAGTTTCGGACTCAGGAGACAACAGGGATTGAGAAAAATATGTTTGTCAGCATGGCCAGCAGAATTGGAGTTCTCACTTCAGGTTCTGAGCGCTGGCCCCTGCAGCAGCCTGGCTCAATACTGTATCAATAATACATGGCCTGGGCCTTCTGCACCCAAGGCCTGCTAATTGGCTAATTAAAAAGTGAAACAGTCGAGCGAGCAAACATGTAGCCCACAAGAGACTTGTTCAGTACCAGAGCCAAGGTCAAAGTTATGTTAAAGTCGTTTTATCAAACTGACCTTGATTGTAAGTTGACTGTTGGGGTAGTCTCTGGAGCAGTGAAGGCGGCTCTGCAGCCTTCTTCTTGATGTCTTTGGTGTTCTCATACCACTGCTTGGATTGTCCAGGAACTTTCTGCATCAGCACTGTATTAGCTTTCTGTTGCTGCTATAACAAATTTCTGTCAACAAAATGGTTCCTGTCATAAATTTATCATCTGCAGTTGGGTTATAAGTCCATCATCAGTCTCCCTGAATTAGAATCAACGGTGGGCAGGGCCGTGCATTTTTCCAATGGTTCTGCAGGAATGCCCACTTCCTGACATCTAGCTGTAGAGGCTGATCCCAGTGCCTGGCCCATGGCCTCCGTCTGTGTCGTCTTCAGATCCGTTGGTGTGTCATCTCTCTGACTGCACCCATCTCATCTGCCTTTTCCTGAAGCTGTCTTCTGCCTCGTCTTTCATTTTGTTTTGTTTCTTGAGACAAGGTCTCACTATGTAGCCTTGGCTGGTCTGGAGCTCATTAGAGGTCTGTCTACCTCTCTCTCCAAAGTGTCTTTAGTTTTTAAGGACTCTGTTTACATCACACCTGCCTGGATTGGATAATCCAAGCTAATCTCCCTACTTTAAGGGTTAGGCTTCTGTGAAGTTAGGCACTCATTTGGATTGTGATACCTGCTGTCCCCACCTATTAAGTATGACTGCTTAGCTCTGGGGAGAAGAGGGCTCCGTTCTCTAGAAATGGAGAGCAGACAGCTCGGTAGACCCAGGACCAGATACAGGTTTTTTCAGCAAAGGCCAGTAGAATTAGGGCTTTACATACAGCTGGTTACCAAGCAACCAACTCTATGGCAGGGTGAGTTACATATCCTTTTAGTGTTTTAATATCTTAGATAAGTGGCCACTTTCCTCACTCCCTTGCAATTAGGGCTCAGAACTCTTCTGGCAAAAGCTTCAGTTACCTCATCTGAAAGCCACCCTTTCTTCTAAATTGAGCCATTTGTTTCTTGTACCTTACTATTATTAGTTGTTGCTCTTCCTACTGCCATTCTTCTTTAAAAACCTTGTGTCTTCTACCCAGAGAGTTGAAAGTTTTCTTCCCCTTATACAGAGGGAACCCAGGGCAGGATGCTACTGCAAGTTACCAAGAAACCCTGGGCACAGCCATCAGATCTTGGGTGAACACAGGGAGGGCGCTGGAGATGATTCCAGTTTGGTATTTTCTTTCTTCAGATTGTGGATGCCTTTTTCATCGCCCGCTATGCCCTGCTGGCTTTCCTCGGTGCCATCTTTCTTGGAGGCCTCTTCTTGATTCTTACTCAACATGTGCTGGAGCCAGTCTATGCCAAGCCACTGCGGTCCTGTTGAGCGCAGTAACGGAAACATGGGATGTTTTGATGACATGGATGAGCACAAAGGCACTCTCTAGATCCTTGATGGCAACCTTCGTGTCTTCAGACCAGAGGAATGACCATTTGTCACTAAGACAAATCACTTGAGCCCTGGCTTTCAGGAACTCAGTAGCAAAATAGACTCCATGGGTCTGAAGACGGATATGACTGTCTGTCTAGTACCAACACTCCAGGATTCCTGTCAGTTTTGAATGGAAAGTAGTAACAGTGATCTGCTTGGGGTAGATGTTCATCCAAGCATTTAGGGAGGAGGAGTTTTAGGCTCTGTCCACCAACAGAAGAACCTGGTCCCTTTTGACAATGTGTAATTTGTAAGTTCTTAGTTGAGTTACTGGAACCATTTGGAAGAGAAAGGCATTCAGACATGAAAGGCAGCTGTAATGTAATAGCTTGGAAGGTGTATCAGGCAGTGGTTATTGACCACTCCTTATGTAATTCCACAGAGCTCTATAAAGGCAGTGAGTGGCACTTGCCTGAGTTCCAATAAAGCAATAAACAACTACCAAAGGGCTTTCTCTTTAAACTCCTGCCTACAGCTTCTGTATATTTACATTTAAGTTTGCTTAGAGATTAGAAGAGAGGTATGGAAATGTTAGATATCTTCCTGCCATGTGATTTGGGTCTTCTCCCAGGGTTGGTTGGCCTCTGGAAACCTTATTTAGTATCATGCAAGAGTCCTCCTTGGGCTTTGGCCATTTCTTTTCCCTTTTTATTTGGAAGTATTGGGAATTGAACCTAGGGCTTCACACACGAGAGGCAAGTATTCTACCATCCTATCCCTCTATTTACTTTTTGTCTTGACAAACAATTGCACTGTTACCCAGACTGACCTTGAGCTTTTTCTGTAGCCCAGACAGGCTTTGAACTTGCCGTCCTGTCTTAAGTTTCCCATGTAGCTGGGATTTAGGTTTGAACCATCAGGCCAGACTCTTATTTTGTTTGTCAGTTGTTTAGTTGGTTGGTTCATTTGAGACAGGGTTTCACTAGGGACCCTGGGCTGGCTTGAACTCTTGATCCTTTTGCCTCAGTCATCTTGACTACTAGGATTACAGGTGTACTCCGATGCCTGCCTCTCTGTTTTTATCTTGGAAGTTTTTTCTCCAAAGTTAGCAAGGAATGTATATTCTCAGCATTATAACTGACATTTGTCTAACTTCCCAGATCAATAAAATTTGTGACTAAATGGAGTGAGGCTCTGGTCTGGCTCTGCCTTGGAAGTACCATCCTGCCTCTCTGGAGCAGAGTGAAGATCTTCTAGTGTGAGAGCCAGAAGCTGCTGGAAAGGTGACTCAGAGCCTGCTAGATGCCTGGGCTGTAGTGACTCCTTTGAGACTTCAGTTTTATAACAGTCTATTATGATTGCTCTTACTTTTAAATAGAAAAGCCCTGAGGTTTAAGGTGATGAACTCACTGAGGCTTTACAACAATAGCCAGTTGGCAAACCTAGATGTGGCAGAATCCAGTCTCTCTCACAATAGAGGAAAACCCTCCTTGGTTGAGAACTTGAGAGAAGTTATGGCCACTTCTTTTTCCTATCTCTCCTTGATACTGTTGGTGGGGTATAGGAAAAACCAATCCCACTGCCTTATGGGAGCTCAGCCTCAAATAACCAGAGGCCAGAACCAGTGACTGCTGGGAATCAAGGCTGGCGAAGACCGGATACAGTTGTACAATTGAACTGGCTCCTTTATCTTCTTGAACTTTGGAAACTTTCCAGATGAAGTTTTATTCAGAAACCTTGGAATGAAATGGATTCTTAGTGTAGCCTAGGGCCCATGGGGGAAGAAACAGAAAACATTGGTCTGGGAATGGAGGGGAGAGGGAAGCTTGTGGAAACTGTGAGGGAGGTGGGCAGTCTGGAGCCCAGGCCCCTTCACAGTACCCAAAAGCTTCCAGGGGCCTGTGAGCCTTCCTACAGGGGGCCTTAGCCGGCCCAAGCAGAGCACCAACCCTGACAATCACCGACTGCCATGTGCCTCTCCTCCTGAGAAGCTTGTTGCCAAGGCAACTCTGGAAGGGCCTATAGAGGTTCCTGAAAATGGATCTGTCTTTCTCATTCCTTTGTGAAGGTGTCCAACTAGAGGCCAAAGATACCATTAGTGTTTGGGGGCTCTGATCCTGGTTCTAGTTCATAAATGATTTAGGGTTACTGCTTCAGAGAGAGCAATGTTACAGTAGCAACAAAGACCCATCAAGAGAGTGGAATCTCTGGCCTGAGTAGAGACCTAACATCCCAGCTGGGCTGGGTCAGTCACCTGGACAAGGGATCACTCCTAAGACAGCAGGTTCACTTTAGCCAGACTAAAGAGATAGCTGGGATAGTGACCCTTTTAGTAGTGAGGTGCTATTCTTAGGTAGGTCCCCTCACCTCTAAGTATTAACTCAGAAAGAGGCAACTTTTTCTGTTTTTCCCTTTTCTTTCGGATCCTGGTCAGAACCCAAGTATCTTTTTCTGATGGTTTGGGCTTCCTTACTCCTCCTCTGAAGCCACTGCTCTTTCTGCCTGCCATGTGGTGTCAGCTACCAATCCTGGATGAATGCTGGTCTCACAAAGCTTTTTTCTTCCATGTTTTCCTCCAGGCAACTGCTGAGATCAACAGCCTACCTAGCCTGAGATTTTGTCTTTTAAATTCTAACAAAATTGTCCTTGAGCTTAAAAATAAAAATACACAAAACTGGGGCTAGAAAGATGGCTCAGTGGCTAAGAGCACTGGCTTTTCTTCCAGAGGTCCCGAGTTCAATTCCCAGCACCCACATAGTGGCTTCGCAACCATCTGCAATGGGATCTGATTCCCTTTTCTGGTGTGCATGAAAACAGAGCACTCATACATATAAAGTACATGAATAAATACATCTTTAAAAAAACCACTACAAAACTAAAACAACAATAAACGGTGTCTATAAAGTCAGTAGAGAATAGCTATGAGATTTTAGTTATCTACATAGAAATTTAGTAAAGGTGAAAAAAAACCTAAATTCTTTCCCAGATACCATTGCTGTACAATTTTTTTAAATTGGTGTAAATGACAGGCTTATATATTAAGAGCTGGCTGTATACATGTAGGCACAAACACATGTTTGCACACATACACCATGTAAAGTATTTAAGCTTGGCTTGCCTTCTAAAATTCTTATCTGTAATAACTAGTATGGTGAGATGAAATGATTACTTCTTACACACTCAAGTTAATCATGTCCAGCCTTAAAAAAATTAACAAAAGTCCGGAAGTGGAAGGTGGAATGGAACAATGAATTTCAGAGATGTCAACATCCCTACACTGATGCCTGGTTCACCCCCTCCCTATGTTTGGAGCCTGTCTGGAGACAGGGCCTCAACATGGGGCACCCCTACAGTGACACCTGATATATCTATTCTCCTTATGGTCCTGGCCTGCCTGGAGACAGGGCTTACATAGGGTTAGCCCTCAAATGCCAGCCTAAATGAGCTCAGCCATTCTTTCTACAGGGCAGGTTGTGCTGTTTGTTTACTGTCCAGAAAGACCGGTGATTCCCTGCTGTTTAGAAAGTGAAAAGGAGAGGAAGTCTATGAGAGAACAAGTCATTCCATAGCCTTCCAGGATGGCATCCTGATGAGCTAAAGAAGCAGGACCTTCCCAGCTCCGTTTCAATATAATGTTTGTCTGGTCCGTAAGTGATACTGTGTAATATTTTACAAATGTCTCAAACCAGCAAAGCATACTGGGTAATGTTTTGATAAGCAACTTAAATTTCTCACTGGTAAAAAGAAGGAAAACTAGATTCTTTTCTGATCCAGGGTTTCAGATAATGAATGTAAACATGCACTAGAGGAATTGTGTCTGTGCTCAGGCACTGGGAGCATGGCGTTTCCTTCATCCATGGAACACATTCTGTACTTCAACACTGGTGAGTGCTGATGGAGTGAGGCCATGCAATAATTGGGATGCAGGAATCCAAGGTATTTTCAATGTTGTTGTTCTAATACATTAATCAAGGTCCTGTTCTGCTCTTCAAAACCTAAACTTTTCTACCAACTCAATTTCACTGCTGCTGAGGCTAAGAATGTCTCTGACTCTCGATGTGTAAAGAAATGTGCTGTTACTTCATAGATGAGTAACAGGCAGAGAGGGATGGGAAGTTCACAGCTAGTAGTAGTGACACTCAGGCTCGATGCACTAGCACCAACTCCCCATGCATTTTTTTGCATCTCATATATCAGTTTAAAGACTTTTGCTTTCAAATAACCCTTTAGTTTTACGTTGGCTAGCTGTTTGCATTCACCCCTTCCCTAATTCATATCTGTAAAGTTCTATTGAACTGCTAACATCCATAGGAGCAGATGACAAATATGTCAGCCCAACCTTTGGCTTAACCAGACGTGAAAATCAGATACAGAAAATAATCTGGGAATGTGTCTATTATCCTAGATGGAATGTGACAATTTGGGACTGGAAAGAACATTTTATAGTTGATAGAACTGAACCTTTAACCTGTAGGTGCACCCCAACCCCAATAATATGTGCATGTCATTCATGCAGAAATGACATTTTTTGTTACAGGTAGTGAAGACACCAGGTATTTTTCAAAGTGCACTGTAAACACATGTCATCATGTTTCAGATCTATGAAGTAGGTTTTGTTAGTGCCACCACTTCACACAACAGGCACAGACTTGAGGGAGCCACTCAGCAAAGAAAAGGGTAGGCAGATTAGAAGTGAGGCTGTTCGGTTGTGTAAGCTCCTAACACCGTTATATTAGACCATGCGTCCATCATGTACTAACAGACAACACAGATCCACTTAAGAAAAACACACAGAAGCAGCAGCCAATTGTGGTGAGGAAGCCTGGAATTGGGCAGGCCTGTGTGACAAATATTCTTAAAGATGTCATGGATGGGCCCTGATTGGAGTAGGTCTGTGCCATTTGCTTAGGGACACTAACCGGAAAGCATCCAGTAGAGGGAGCAGCAGCATTGTTCTAAAAGAACTGCTGTACTCAATGCTATGTGGCCATCCCCTATATCGATGCTAATCTCTGGGGATTTCTTCTCTCCTCTCCTCTCCTCTCCTCTCCTCTCCTCTCCTCTCCTCTCCTCTCCTCTCCTCTCCTCTCCTCTCCTCTCCTCTCCTCTCCTCTCGCCTCGCCTCCCCTCCCTCCCACACACACACACACACACACACACACACTCACACACACACACGGTGGGTATGCATGCATGTGAAGGCCAGAAGTGGATTGTGGATTTTTCTTTCTTTTCTCCTTCCTTCCTTCCTTCCTTCCTTCCTTCCTTCCTTCCTTCCTTCCTTCCTTCCTCCCTTCCTTCCTTCCTTCTTGCCTGCCTGCCTTTCTTTCTATTTTTAAATGATCTTTCCAGATAGGGTTTCTCTGTGTAGCTTTGGAGCCTGTCCTGGAACTTGCTCTGTAAACCAGGCTGGCCTTGAACTCACAAAGCACTACCTACCTCTGCCTCGAGTGTGTTGGGATTAAAGACATGTGCCACCACCTCTTGATCATGAAGGCCAGAAGTTAACCTCAGGTATCATTCATTCCTCAGGTGCCTTGGTTTTTGTTTGTCAAAGTTCTCACCAGCCCGGAGCTTGCTGAGTAAACTGTGCCTTGAGTGCTGGTTTCTGCCCCTTGAGTACTGGTTTATAACTTTCCACCATGCTTGGCTTTTTTGCATGGGTTCTGGGGTTCAAACATGAGCCAGCTTCCCAGCACTGATATTTTCTTTTGCTTTCCTGTGCTTCTATCTGCAAGTTGGTCCTGCCCTGTTTCACATCAGTGATGCATATTAGTTCCCTATTGTTGCTGTAACACATTACAAACTTAAAATGGTTTAGAGCAATGCACCCACCCCTATTACCTTACCATCTCACGGGACTAAAGACTATACTTTGGGGAGATTCTAGGGGACAATCAATTTGCTTTTTTTTAAGCTGCTAGAAGTCAAAGTTTAATAAATCATAAATGATATATCACTACAGTCACCGACATTCCAGGGTCAGTGGGCCCTTTCTGTCTTCAAAGCCAGCAGTGAAACATCTTCTACTCTTTACCTCTGCCTCACTGACATTCACAGGGAGCCTTGTGGTTATTTATATTGGGCCTGCTTGACAAACCATGCCAAGGCCCCCCTAATCTACAGTCTTGGGTTCTAAGAATTAGGGTGCAGACATTCTGGGTGGGAAGCCTTATACCTACTACAGACTATAGGGCCCCATTTCCTAGCCATAAGCATGGTCTCATCCAAAATCACAGCCTCCCTTCCGCCCACTGCCTCCCTGACAAGCTCTGTTGCTTTATCTAGGTCTCAGGGCTCCCTGCCTCCATCCTCCCCACCCCCAGTCTGGTTCCCTCCTCACACCTTCTGAGAGGCACTCTCCACCTCCTCCTCCCCCCATACCCCTCCTTATACACACTAGCCCAGCCTCCCAGTGGATCTCTAAAGGAGAAACACAAAGAGTTATTGCCTTTTAATTACACATGCTATTGTAGCATCTATAAGGAAGAACATTTTAAGCTTAATTGAGACTAAATGTGAAGTTAAATATGAATAACTAATTAACGTAATGTTCCTGCATTAGCCCCATGTGAGTGCAGAGGCCTGAGAGAAGACAGGTACTGGGCCTCTGGTGAACAGACTGTGCCCAGAGCTGGGGGTGGGGTGGGGTGAGGAAGGAGCGTGCAGAGTCCCTGACCTGGCAAGTGAGTGCAGAAGGATACACCTGGGGAGAGGGTGTCCTCCAACTTTTGTGATTTTCTCCAACCCTCTTTGTACACCTGCAGCCCCAGCCCTGACTTCTGAGGCCCTGCTCTGGGCTCCCACAAATCTTCTCAAGCGTCCCAGTGCCTCTCTTGCCTGCCTGGCGTGTGTGTTTGTTGATGCTCTGCTTCTCTTGCCTCACACAGGAAGGCATGACAAGATTCATATGAGCTGCTTCTGTGTGCCGTTTCTCAGTGCCTAGTCATACAAAGCCCATGACCTCTTCCTTCGGAGGCTGTCACATTTGAAACCACCATGACCACCCCTACTGGCCCTGTCCTATCAGGCCCAGACTGATGAATGGTGTAGCCCTCAAATTAGGTCACTGCTTATCTCCATGTACTTTTTTGCTTGTATTGTTTCTATTTTCCGATTCTGTTTTATTTGCTATGGAGACAAGGGCAGCCAGTGTGATCAGCACCATCTCCCTTCACATGAGTGTTATGATACAAGCAATGCTGTCCCCGTTCTAGATGAGGAAACAGGAAGAACATAGTGTAATGAGGCTGGGAGGGAGAAGAGTCCAAGAATCGCTCCTTGGACACTGACCTTCAAGGGATGCTGGGGAGGAGTCTGAGAGTCAGGAAAGCTCACAAGCTTCCTTCCTTCTCTGAAACAGAATGGCAACACCTGCCCACCCTAGACTCTACCACGGGATGGTATCACCATCTAGTGGTCTCTAGAAGTAACACAGCTTCGCCTTAAGTTTGCCCCTTTCATATGTTAGTTAAAATTCTTTCTAGCCTAGACAGATTTCATGAACACTGAGCAAAATACTGTGTGTCAGCCCCTGCCCCCCGACCCCTACCAGGTCCTGAATGTAAAAGGTTCCTGACTGACTGATTCCTCAGAATCAAAGTGAGGGTCAGGTATATGAGCTTTATATTTTACTGCTGAGGCCAGTGTGTCCAGCTAACACACTGACCAACCCAGCATCCTAGTAAATACAATGACTGTATCTTGTGTCCCTGGGGGCCTAGGCTTCTGCTGTATCGTATGTGTCATCAGTGTTGTGAATGTGCCTTCTGGGAATGCTAGCTGTCACAGCCCCAGAACACCGATCTCTTTGGTCCTGTGACATTTCTTCACTGCCCGCCATGAGCCCCACCGCTGCTGCTATGCCAGGCTACACCAAGGATAAGCACAGGCACAGTTGGCACAACAAATCTGTATTGGTGCTGATGGGCAGCTGAGAGGTCAGGTGGAAATGCCAGGAGTCAGCCTGGCCTGTATGTCATGATCGAGGACTCAGAGTGGGAGGAGCATGTCATCAGAACACCAGGCAAGAGGGTGGCTGCAAGATGGCTCCAAGCAACTGCTATGTAGCAGTTACCTGGATAAATCAAGCGCTACACTCCTTTATTGCTAACCCTGACACCTATGCTCCGTGCTAAGTCGTTTTCATATCCATTTTCATGCAGTGAGCTCCCGGTGCTTAACACACCCTGGTGTTTTCACCCCTTAGTCCTCACAGCACTGACCCAAATGCCTTCACCCACTGCCGCATCTTCAGGCGGAGGCGAAGGAGGCACTGCATGGACTCTGTAGATGGGTATGCTCGGGAGCAGAGTGACCCTACATTCTGCTCCACTCTAGCCTTAGCTCTGCAGGAGCAGTGCTAATGCTTCAAAGTGGCTGAGTTACCAACAGGGTCAGTGGAGGGTAGGTAAGAGGGGCCTACTTGGGGAAACACATACAGACTAGTTTATGGACAAAGGGACAGAGAGGCCCAGCACCTTTGAAACAAGGTGAGATGCCCCCATAGGTACAGACCAATTACAGAGGTTATAATTTAACATGGGGAGGAGACATGCACCTTTTCTAGGCCTTGGTCCGTGCTTGGAATCCAAACAAGCAAGAGTCTGAACATGTCTTGCCTTCTGCTTTCAGCCCTGTCCCTTCTGGTTGCAGCTCCCAGAGCTCAGGCCTTGAAGTCCATTTTTCCATGCTTGGTGCTCATAGTCTTCTGTACCCTTAGTGGCAGGGTGGGTTTGGGCTGAACTGGTTGGATCAGGAGGCTTTGTCTCACCTTATGATGGGAGCTTCCCTTCTCTTGCTCCTGGGGAGCACTTTGGGTACCCAGCAGAGACCCTCCATGCTGCTCTTCCAATTGAGGCCTCATATTTGTTTATATCTGCAAGAACAGGAGAGATGACATGAAAGAGAAAGTAAGCCACAGCTTAATAAGCTTCTGCCTTTCATGTGTACTGACCGTAATTAGGATTCCTTTTTACTTCGTGGTGAGCAGGCTCTAACAAGCCAGAAAGTATGGCACACAAAGTGTTTCTGCCACATGTGGCCCCTTTACTAAGCATCAAACCAGGTAAGCACTTTCTCAGGGAGCCTCAGACCAGCCCTGGAAGGCATTTGAGGGAAGCATCCCTTTTATGTCCAACGATGCAGAGACTGAGGAGCTTGCCAAGGTCTTAGAGGGGAGTGTGCAGAGAAACCAAGAATGTCCAGGGACTTCCGGTTCTCAGCCTAGAGCACTCCCTGTTCCAGTGAGTCTCTGCCCATTTCCTAATGGGCCTTCCAGAAAGAGCCAGCCTGGGAGAGCTGCAGTGCCCAGAAATCCTCACAAACCTGGGTTCAGTTTTTGGTTCTGCCAGGACTGGCCCCTCACTTCAAATGAGAATGCCTGACTCTCAAGGTGGCTGAGATGAGCTACAGTGCCCAAAGCTGGCCTCCATTCCGACTCATTACATACTCCCCCAACACACATACTCTATCTCTGCTTTTCTTCCTTTTCCGGGATCCTTTCAAGCCTAGCCCAGAGAACGGAGGTAAAAGGAGGTAGACCACTGTCCGGTCTCTGTTCCCCTCCTCCAGGGCAGGGCACAGCAGGATAGACCCCACAAATGTCTCCACTTTAATACTGCTTCCTACTCTCAACTTTTCTCTTTGTGTGGTGCCTTCTTAAAGTGGAAGTACTTCCCCAGACACTGTATAGGTTACCAGGACCCCAGGAGGTGGTTCTTCACATTTACCATCCAGCCCCGGTCCAGGTTTCGCCAGCTCCTTCTTAATAAGATAGTTCTGCTAGAAGGAGAGCCAGAAAGGCCCCAGGGACAGTCGCCCAATCACCAGCGCCCTAGCCCCTGGCCAACTGCCAACTGCCAACTCAGTCACTGACCTAGGCACTTTCCATACCACCACCACTGGACACCAGGCAGAAACCGCGCCGGACTAGTCACTTTGATTGCAACTTGTTCCAGAGGCTTTGATTTCATAGTTGCCTTTCCCCACACACCCAGGCAGAGGGGGCAGGTGACTTTGATTGCTGATGTTTAGGAGGCACCTGCAGCTCAGCCTCCGTTCAGAGAAGAAAGGATTCTGTATCTCTGCCCCCTTTGCCCTATAGGTGTGTCCAAATCCCTCTGCAGCATCTCAGACCCCCTGAGGAACACTTCCCAAGCACCAGGCTGACTAGCTGGAATCTCCAGGTATGGCTCCCAAGGAAACAGAGAAATCTGGGGTTGGGGGAATCACACTTAGGAGAGAGGATTCACATGCAGCCCACATTCTGATGGCGTATTAGTCAGACTTGAAGAAAATACTCACAAACTCATGGGACTTGAGGAAAATACTATCGCGGGTGGGTTAGGGCCAGATTAGAGCTATGGAGACACACGGGGACAACAGAGGAAAGGTTAGCAGGTCTGGGGTGGGATGGGGGTCCAATGGCACATCAAGGAGCAGGAGCTGCTTCGGTGTTCCTGAGGCCCAGAGGCCCAGCACAGACGGAGTACAGAGTACATAGCACTGGGTAGAGTCCCAGAAGCCAGGCTAGGAGCAGAGCTTGCACTGCCAGGGAACTCACCCACTGCTTCTGCTCCGGGACATCTTCCAGGCCAGGATCTCTTTGTACACCAACCTGCAGAGGAGCTGCAGCAGAGAGGGAAGGGAAGACACTGTGATCTTCCAGGCTCAGCTGATCCATAGGACAGGTGACTGAGAAAAGCAGTGTCCCACAGGAAGACATTCCGAGCAAAGGGCAGCTGCAGTTTGATCACCATCCCAGACCCCTAATGTTTTATCCCAGAGTTCCAGTCTGTAGACAGAAAGCATTCCCCAGGGACTCTTACCAAGCAGGCCAGGATGTCGGCAGAGATGAGCATGTAGAAGACATTGTTCCAGCCCGTGGGGGAAATCAGGCCAGCCAGCAGGGGACCCAGGGCCGCACCTGTAAACAACAGTCTCATGAAAGCAGGATGCATACCTTCCCTGACCACCGTGGGCAGTACACCTAGGGGTCCACCCAAGACAAGGCTGGGGTTCAGCTGCCAGGAGCCAAAACCAGTAACAAACCTATGGAGCCGGTGCCGTCAATGATGGCTGTGACAGTGGAGAGGGCCTTGGCGTTACCCTTCAGGCTCTCATGTGTGCCCTGTGGAGACAGAGTAGGGTAGGGCAGCCCAAGCCGAGCAAAACCACTGGGTAAAGTAGTGCTGGGAGAAAGCTAACTTGAGGAGGGTGGTGATGGTGCCTGGGGTGGAAAAGAAAGAGCCCACGGGGTTCTGCAGGACAACAGATGGGAAAGGGAGAAAGGGGAACTGGACTTGTAGACAGAACCTCTAATCAAGCCCTCAGACTGGCTTGATACCCAGGAATGATCCACTTACCAGGTCAGCAGAGACTGCTGTGGTGATCAGTGCATACGGGCCATTGACCAGGACCCCACAGATAATCAACATCACTGGGAAGACAGCAGACATGGTATTCTTAGAGATGAGGGGCTGTGTGCAGCCCCGTGTCCAGAGCAAGCAACACTCCCTGGCCCTAGCCCCACACCCGCTCCATGGAGCTCCCCAGGCAGAGCCTGTCTAGTGACCGGATGCACACCACCTCCTCACCTATGGAGCTGGCTATTCCATTCTGGCCAATGTAGTTGTACAGGAACATCTGAAAGAGGGAGGAGACAGTCAATGCCTGCTTCCTCTTGCTGGGCTCGACCATAGTCTGCGATGCCACTTATCTCTTGTTTTTCCTGCCTTATACATCCAGACTTCTCAAGTCTTTGTCAACCATGATAATCTCTAACACCCCCCTCCTTTTTTTTTTTTTAGATGAACGTCATGCAACACAGGCTGTCCTAAACTCACTCTGTAGCTGAGGAAGGCCTTGAACTCCTGATTCCCCTGCCTCTACCTCTCAAGTGTTGGGACTATAGGCATGTACCACCAGGTATAGCTCTATAATTCCCCATTCTCCCAAAGTCTTCCCTTGTGTCTGTACTCAATCTCTCTATTGTTCTTGGTTAAAACATGCAGCAGCTGGTGTCCCTCTTTTCACAGGTCCTGGTCCTAGGCTGACTCTCATTTCTCTTTTTCCACATGTGTTCAGGAATCACACACACACACACACACACACACACACACACAATGTACAAAGAGACAGCTACGTCTGCAAATGGACAGATGGACACACAGGTATGAGGCCCCAGACACATGATCACAAGCATATGGGCTCTGAGATTATACGTACCATGGGAGCAGCCAAAATCAGCATGATACAGCAAGTGGTGGCCCTGCCATTGGTGTAGTCACTGATGAGCCCCGCCATGATGCCACCTACAACACATGCTCACTCACACCCTGCCCCTGACACAAGCATGCTGTTCCTCATCTGCTGCCCAGTTTCGCCCCATCATCCTGCCCCATGCTGGCCTAGTCTCAAGAAAGGCCATCTCTCTCTGCAGCCCTCCCCTGCACCCATCACTCCAAGGAACCAAAGCACAAGGACCATTCTTCTTAGGCCCACCCCGCCTCAAAGGAGCAGAAATGAAATTACACCAGGAGCCATTTTTCTCTGTAGCCACTGTCCAGATCGTGGCCTGCTATCCCTTCTTTCTGCACCTCTACATAGAAGCAAGCAGGAAGACAGCCCGCCAGAACAAAAGGACAGGGCCTCACCTATGATGCCACCGACATCGAAGAGTGTGGATAGGTCCCCAGCCTCCTTGGCACTAAAGTGAGCTATGGAAAACACAAGAAGATAGGATCAGACACTCTGAGAGGCTTGGAGCAAAGCTCCTGAATGCCACAGCTGGAAGAGTCCCTGTGGGACATTGGTCCAGCCCAAGAAAGAAGCTGAGGGTGTGATTGGCCAGGGCCACAGGGTAAGTTTGCAGTAGCTTGGGATATAGTCCTCTGGGCTCTGAGTCCTAAAATAGACTCTTTCCCTGAAGGATGGACACCTTTCAGAGCAAGGTGTCTCTCACAATGCCAGTGTGCCTCCAGCTCTTTCTCCTGGAGTGTAGGGGTCTGCCTGAGCTCTCATGATGACCTTTGGAAGGAGAGCCTTGGAGGCCATGGAGTAGGAAAGCTCACACAGCCTCTCCTTTGAGTTGGTGTTCAAGGCAGACTTCTGCACACCTTTGGCCCCAAGCAGCCCACATACAGACTGGAGAAAAGAGGATTGCAGGACAGAGCTTTGTGCTCCTAAGGCCCAACCCAGCTCCAGGGGGCACAGGTGGTTGGAGATAGTGCATGGGGCTCAGCATCCTACTTAATGAAGTGGCCAAGCAGATCTCTCAGCCTAAGGGAGGCCCAGCCTTTCCTGGGTCTTGTACCATAATCAAACCCAGGTATGGTGTCCTCCCTGCACCAGCCAAGACCCTTTTTCCAAGCTCTTCTTCCCCTTGGACTCACCCACATTGAAGATGTACAAGGGCAGCCAGTAGAGGAAGGTGTAGCTGACCAACTTGGCAAATAGCAGACATAACGAGAACTCGATCACTCCCTGGGCAGCAAGAGAGGGCACATTGGAAAGGAACTCAAGAGGTCGCTGGTCCAGTAGAGGTCCCACAGGTGGTATAGCACTACCCCACGACTACTGTCCCTCCCATACAAAGCGACCTCAATGTACACCCCATCCTAAAGGCAGCAATGTGTCTGAGGCTTCATGCCATGTCAAGGCAACTCTCCCATACTGCTCTTCCTATGAAGCCATCCCACAATCTGTACAGACATCTTGAAACCACCTTCCACCCTCACATGCCATCCCTGGAATTTAATGGAAGACTCTAGAGAGAGTCTCTTCTTCGTTCTACAAACGTCTCACCGGAATTTTGAGCGCCCCCAGAAAACTGATGGCTGCAGGCTCAGAGCCATGCTCCTTGGAGGAGCTGGCTACAATGTCCACATTACTGTCCCTACGGGAATAGGGATCATTCACAGGATCCTCGGGGTTGTCTCGTTCCTTCTCCAGGTCACTCTGAGCAAAAGAGAAGATCCTTCTTGAGGGCAGGGCCATGTACCAACCTTGTCTGATAGGAAGGATGGCCCAGGTGAGAGGAGGGGCCGCCCATCCTGGGGAAGGTGAATATTTCTGTCTTGGGCTGGCAGAGCCATCAAGTTGTGGGGCAGTTAACCCAAGGACCTAACACAGCCTGCGCGTCACTGGAGGGCCACAGCTCTCTCCTTTAACTTTGGCCTCCCATGGTCAGTTCTTGCTAGGAAGGCAGGGCTAGGGCAGGGATGGTATACTCACGTGGTGCTGAGGCGGGGTGCAGTCCACATCTTCTGGATCTGGGGGGGGGGAACAAATATCTTTCTGAGAAGCTTGCCAATAGGTTAGCCCCTCACTTTACAGTGGGTGTAAGCTAGTGCAGAGCTAGCCCTACACACCCCATGGCCCTAGCATCAAGGGAGCAGGCTTTCTAGGCCAGCCTGCCCCTTTTAGGAACTGTCATGACTGCTCTTGGGCTAGTAGCAATATACCTGGCCCTGCCAACTCAGGGATGCCTAGAATGGGGAAAAACAGTAGCACTCTGAATGTAGGAGGCACAGCCCTTTAGCAGAGCACCCACTACAGACCAAACATTTAGCTACGTTGTCCCTCTTACTACTGTCACTTTACGGATCAAATAAATAAATAAATAAATAAATAAATAAATAAATAAATAAATAAATGAAAACTGTTTCGAATGAATGAATGAATGAATGAATGAATGAAAACCGTTTCAGGGTCACAGAGCTAGTCACCCAGTAGCCTGAACAGCAATGCTCACCAGATACCCAGCTGCTTCCTCTCATAAATATACCTTAGGGCATGGGGGTGGGAAGGGTCCACTCACATTCAATAAGAAAGAGGAAAGTAACGATGCCCATGATAGCGGTGATAATGCCGGGCACGATAAATGACAGGCCCCACTGCTGGTTCACCCAGACTCCAGCGATCAGGGAGCCCAGAATGTTGCCCACAGAAGTGTGGGAATTCCAGATGCCCATGATGAATCCTCGTCTGGAGAGAAGAGAAGGAAGAAAATAACCCTCTCAGCCAAGCTCAAAAGGCTGGCTGCCTCCAGCCTCCAGGGTGTTCACACAACTGAGATTCACAGAGACCCCGAAGGCAGTGCAGAGAAAGCTTTGGGCTGCTGTCAAGCTGCTTCAGCCAGACTCCTGGGCAAGCACAAATGGGAACGTTGACCACGGGAAAGGGAAACCATGGGCCTTCTTCTCTTTTGGCCCTCATCAATATCACTCTGAAACAGTAGTCTTCAACTGTGGGTGATTCTGCCCCTCAGGGGACATCTGCAAACATCTGGAGATTTTCAGTGGCTATGACTTGAGTTTTGCTACTGACAGGTAGTGGGAAGATGCCATGCACACTGTGTTGGGGCAGCCCCCATAGCAAATAACTGAATAGCTCAGACCAAAGCCAGTCCGAGAAAAACAGTTGTGGGCCCTTTTACTGTCAATCAAAAAATTCAAATACAGTTGTTCTGGGAAGCAGGTGAGAAAAACATCACTGCCCTTTAGCCGCAGAGCTGTTTCTTCTCAGAGGGTGAGACCCAGCGAGAAGACACATTTTCTAATCTTTTCTCCTGAAAGTACTCCAGACACCCCCTTCCCACGTTCCAAGCCTACCCTTCCCACCCCGGCCCTCATCACACTCACTTCCCCTTTCCAAACCAGTTGCCAACACAGGTCACCACAGATGGCCAGCCTGTGGTCTGAACAAGCCCGTTGCAGATCTGTAGGAGAAGGGAGGGAAGGTGAGAGTGGGCTCAAGCACCCCGGGTAGAGGAGGTTCAGCTGCCATGACTGAGGAGCTCTCCACACCCTACACTGCAAAACCATGCCTCTCCCTCCCTTGCACGTCCACACACACAGCCATGAACTGGCTTCTCCTAGCTCAAGGTCACGCGAGCGGAGCAGACTTCTCATGCATCTGAAGCAGCTTCAGCACAGCACCCAAGGCAGGTTTACTGAGCCAGTCATGCGCGACTTTGGGGGAACAGGGCCCTGACGGCGTGACAGAAGGAACCTGGGACGGGAGCAAGGAGACCAAGTCCCTTTGCTCTGACCTGGGGATGGCCAGGGACCTCAGGGGACCTCTCTGCGAGGGGAACAAAGACCCAAGTGCAAGTCAGACTCATACCTGGATGAGCACAAAGTACCAGAGCATGTGGATATTCCAGAAGTACCCCAGGCCAAAGAGGGAGGTGAACAGGCCGCTGAGCACCATGCCAGCTGAAAGGTAGTAACGGAGGGGCAGCCGCTCCCCAAAGATCCCACTGGAGGAAAGGACGGGTGAACTCCAGGTTACTGCTATGTCCATTCTACCACCCCCCCCCATCTGCTATCATACTGCTGAAGCTCTGTGGCCATGGTGACCAGTGATGGCCTGTGTCCCACTGCATCCGAAGACTGACCCTAGTCATCACTTTCCAGGCTCCTCTGCTTTATGTGACACTACTTTGACGATTCTGCTGTCCATGTCCCTCTCTGCTGGCTGACCACTCCTTGTCACGTCCCCTACTGTTTGTGTTTGGTTCCCATGTGTCCATGTGTGTGGGCCATATTCAGATTGCCTTTTGGGTAGCATTACTTGGATGTCCCTAAAGCAATGGAAATGCAATATTCTAAATTCTAAGTTCTCCCTCCCCCTTTCATCATAGAAGCCTCTGAAACACCAGCTGCCCCCAAGTTCAGCAGCTTAGGCAGCTGTCACACTGACTTACAACCTTGCTATACCCTGTCTTGTCCACTCAAGCCTTAGTCAGTTTCTCCCTCCCACCTAGCTAAACTCCTCCGGTGGTTCCCCTTTCCACAGCCTAGAGCAGACCTTCTGCAAGTGACCTTATCCTTTAGCCCTGTCTCCTGCTGTTGCGTTCTTCAGAGCTCTCCTTCTGGGAACCCTGTGAAGGTTCCACCTGCACTCCTAGCTGTTCCTTACTGGCCCGTGTTCACTTGTGCCTCCAGCCTGGATGTCCTTCCCCACCGCCGTGCCCGGGGTTCTGCACATTTAGGGGTCATCTGTAATGCCTTCCTTAACCCCTTGTCTTCAATCCCAGCTTGCGCCAAGACGTCAACAATTTTCAATTAGCTGCTAAGATAAGGGTCTTTCTACTACTCCGTGAGCTCCTTCAAGGCCACACCCTGCCTTGTCTATCTGTGAAACCTGGCAGCAAGCTCTGAGCTGGCTAGGTGAGACCCATGCTGGTTATACAATTTTGACAGCACTGGGTAGGCTCTCCTTTGGAATCTACTTGTCCAGACCTTAGCGGACCCAGGTGCACACCCACCAACGCTCCCTGTCCACCAGCAGCAGGCAGGAGGGACAGTGTGGTGACCACAGTGAAAAAAGGAGGCAGGCCATGGGCTAATGGCCTGGGTGGGGCCTTGGCCTCATGCCCACACCTAGGCACTATCAGCTTCCTTGTCTCAGCCTGCAGCCCCAGGTCAGTCAGGAGAAACAGCATTAATGAAGCATCTACCCCACCCCCAGCCCTGATGGGCACAGCCTCTGTCTTTCTCTTACCTGATAAACATGCCAATGGCATAAGCCACTAGGAAGGCATTGTCCACAGCTCCCAGTAACTCTTTGTAGTCGTCTTTGTCTGAAAGCAGATGGGAAGGACACGAAACTGGTTGGCTGGCTGCCCCCACAGGAGCCCCTTCTCTCTCCAGGAGGGATTGGGGAATAGCGAATAGTGTTGCACCCTGCTCTTACCAAATGGACTCCAGCTGCACCAGGTGGTGTCATTGAGGTCGTGGGTGTCATTATCGGGTCTCACCAGCTCTGAGCAGTTCTGGTGCAGGCGGCTCTGGAAGGCAATGGCATACATGGGTCAAGGGTCACATCATCCCCTGGGTCCCATTAGGCCCATAGAGGAGCAAGCAGCCTGCTGTTCAATCACAGCACCATTGCTGCCCACCACAGTCCACGCTCCCTCCTGCCAGCACCTCCTCCAGCAGGGGTAGGTGGCCATAAGGCGCTCATGAATGGAATCCGGAGCCTAAAGCCTCTGCCTTCTTAGCTCACCCACACCAAACAACAGTGCTGTCTGGAAGGAAAACTCAACGGGATTGTGTAGGAGAACATTACAGGAGAGTTGTAGGAAAGAGCCACCAACAATGGGTGTCTGCCAGGTGGAAGGAGCAGTCCCAGTAACCAGGGCAAAGGAATTTGGAAGGTGATCATCTGAGGTCTACAGCATCCAATTGTGGCACACATCTGCCAGGCCCAACATGTCCTGCGTTGTCCCTTAGCAACCAGTCTCACCTTAACGATGCTGATGGGCTTTCTGGACATGTGATAACAGGCATAAATGAGGAAGGTGAGCAGCAGGATGAAGCCACGGAACCTGGAGGAGAGAGGAGCAGCAGTGTACAGAGGCCCAGCCACAGCACCCCAAGGCCTCAGCACCAACACTGGCTCCAGGCTCTCTTCTAGACCCACATTCCTAGGACGAAGGTCAGGAGTGTCTAGGAGCAGTTCCCCTGCTCCAGACACCTTCTTCCCAGCCCTTAGCCCTTCTAGGGTTTCACTGAGGCAAGGCTGTCTCTGTGTCTGGATGTGAGGAATAGCTATGGCCACAGAAAATCAGAATCATTTTCAAAATGTCAGAAATGGTGGGCATGGGATGGAGTTAAAGGGGAGAGGGGTCTGTCTATAGAGTGAGGTCCATATTCCCCTTGTGCTTTACAAGACAGCAGACTTATTTCAGACTATAGGGAGAGATGACTCAGCTAGGACATCTGGTGACAAAACCTGAGTCCTCTGCCTCATGGTCCCCGGCTCGTCAATCCCACTGCAGAGAAAGATGATTTCCTCTGTGGCTCACATACCCCATGTGCCCTCTCCTGCCCTACTTCTTATCTCATGTGCTGGCCAGATGGGAAGAACAGTCTAGTCAAGAGCCTCAAACTTTCCACTGCACCATACCCACTTCACCTCACCCAAGGGTCCAGGCAGGAGCCTGTAGGGGCCCCCTGAGTCACTGTTTCCCCAGCAAGGCATCAGCTGAGCTGAATCAGCAACCAGGAACCGGGAGGCATACGGAAAATAGACCTCAGAATGGGGCTGAGGGTACAGCTCAGCAGAACACGTGATTAGTGTGCTTGAGGCCCCGAGTTTCAACCCACCAACAAACCAGCCTGGAAGGAAAGGTCAGGCATTAGGAGAAGACTCAGTGCCTCTGCTCATGAAAGAGAAGGGTCTAGAAGTGTGAGCAGGCCCTGGAGCCCTCGCCTCCCTTGGCTCCATGGGCCTAAGAGACACTGGATGCTCACCCTGCCCCATCTGGTAATCTGCCCCCAAATTCTGAACTCACTTCCCTGAAGCATGTAATTAAGCAATGGAAGCCACCTCTTGTGAAACGAAAGGTGTTTCTGCAAAGCCTTAATGGAGTTGAGTTACTGATCCCTGTCTCAATTCGCCCTGGACTTTAGTTTCCTACCTGGGCATCAGTTTCTAGTCTCTCCCCAGCCCTGTATTTTTTTTTCTTCTAAACTTTGGATGGTAGTGCACACCTGTTGTTCCAGCACTCAGGAGGCTGAGGCAGGAGGATTGAGAACCTGAGGCTAGCCTGGGCTACATAATGAGACCCAATCTCAAAGCAGTTCCTTGGTTACCAAGGCACCCGTGTCAATCACACAGGTCTTCTAAGGACTCCAAGGAAGCCAAGCCTACCCCAGATGCCTGCCTGTTCCAGTGATTGACAACACCAAAGTTTTCCAGGTCTACCAATTGCCATATAGCTGATTCCCAGTTTGGGATTTCTAGAATTCTCTGAGAAACTTTATATAGAGAAGACCCAGCTAGCCTAGGCAAAGAGCAATAGATGGACAGGAACTGCAAGCCTATAGTTAACTGGGCTATTGCCTAATCCGGGGGAAAGCAGACAGCTTTGAGTGACACCTCCCACTCACCAGGTAAATCTTCTACTTCTGGCTTCTTCAATTGGACCTGGATGACAGCATCAGCCCAACCCAGGTCACTCTCATCCTAGTCCCTGGGTACCTGTGGTATCACCTTTAAGTGCCACACAGCTCAGCTTCTGTGACCATTATCTTGGCTGACCACATAGAGGTGCCAGGGTCCTTGCCAGGATGTGTGACCACAGTCCTTTCTGGTTCTGAAAGACCAGGGACTCAAGTCCCATTGTATCTCCTGAGAGCCCAGCAGTGATGACTGGTAATAACAGACCCTAGTGTTACCTGGGAAGACAGGCTACACCTCAGCAGACCCTCCAGATGCCTTGTGAGGTAGACAGAACCAAAGAGGGACTGCAGGGTTAACCCAGCTGTCCAAAGCCTTCTCCTTTCACGGCAACTCCCAACTTCCATGTTACTCCACACACCAGGCGCTTCCCAGGGAGGAAGGTCCAGCCCATCTTCCCCTGGCTTTCTCCCAGGTGTTCATCCTTATCTGCTCCATGCCCCTTTCATCTATCCCTCCCAACCATGGGTAGGAAAAACCATTGCAGAGACCATGTCCAAACCTAATATCCTGACGTTGTTGGGAAAAACAAGACTGCTTTTGCATCCATGCTTGTGCCTACGGTGTCTAGGGCGCTACACCGGGGATGTGACAATTGCAAGAGAAATGGGAGGGAAAATCATGCCTTCAGGAGCTCACAGGTTGGGGGGGGGAACAAGTACAGAGAATTGGGATGACTGTGCCATAAAAGCAGGGAGCTTGTGAGACAAGGGAACACAGAGGGGGCATCAAGCCCAGCAGGATAGAAGTGGTGTCAGGAAAATGAGTTGAGTCAACCAGGGCTGGGCAGGGGGTGCACCAGAAAACAAGCACCAGAGAAGGCACAGAGGCGTGAAATAACAGTGCCGGCTTGGGAACGCTGCATGGCTTAGGATTATCAGGAAGGGGAGATTGAGCCAAGCACCGAAGAAGTGGCCGGATGAGGTAGGGCCTAGGCCAGGTAGGGCCCTGTGGGCTATCTCTTGAGGACTAGAAGCCATCAGAAGGGCTGGGCTCTCCTGGGCAAGGGTGCTGTGGAGATGAGCCAGGAGAAACCAGGGAGAAGCCCCCCCCATGGGCTTCCTCACTGCAAGATGGTGCCAGTCCCTGTGCCTTTCCATCCTGTCGGCCACTTTGGGAATCATGGCAGCCCCGGAGGATGCCCTAGATTTCAAGTTCATGTCTACAGGGACAAAAAGGAAGGACTTAGAATCAGGCAAAAGATAGTTTTATTCCTCAAACTTGTTATCTCCTCTGAGAAGTACTTTTTCCACTCGTCCACAGAACTACTGACAGATGTTTGTTACAGACCTTATAGCATTCCTGACACCCAGCTGACCCTTAAAAATGGCTGGTACTGTTTCAGATTAGCACATGAAGAAGCCAGAAGGACCAGAAGCAGCTCTTACTGCAAGTACAAGAGGGGTTCGGTTTATTTGCCTGGCAGGAATTAGGAGGCCAGCAACCCCTCCTCTCGAGACCTGGGGTTGCTAGTGCTCTGCCTTGTTTGGGGTGGATGGGAGAGAGCCTGCAACCATACAGGGAAGAGAGTAGGTTCTCCTAGGGGCAGACAGGAGGACCAGCCAGTCCACACTGGCATTCTGATCTGTGATTCTTTTCCTCCAGACCTGCCAGGGCATGCCCAACCTAGATCCCAACCTCCAACAAAAAACCTGCACCCTAAGTCAGCAGGATGGACAGGACCTTTGAGAGCCAGGGTTCCTTGACTGTGCTATGTGGTGTTAGCCTGACACTTGTCTCCTCTGGGACTTCCTGCCTGTCCCCAAAGGGTAGAAGGTTAAGCTCCAAGTCACAACACTAGCTGGGCCCCAGCCCACTTGGAGCCAGGCCTCTTACCAGCCAGGCTCCTTTCAGGTGCTCATGAAAAGGGCCCCAAGGGCTGTCATTCAAAGGGGCCCAGGAACATGGCAGTAGGTCAAGGGTGGGGATAGACTGAGGCTGCAACTCAAGCTTACTCACAGGCCTGACAGCTGAGGACTCCAGTTTGGGCAGGACCTGCAGGTTTCACTTCTCATTAGCCCTTCCCTGAGGAACCAAGCCGCCCCACAGGGAGCAGGGAACAGACTTGCAGAGTCATGAGGCAAGCAATGGCTGCTGTGGTGCAGAGCTGGGCAGGGCAGGGCGTCCGGAAACATGTGGGGGAAGGCCCTCAGACCACTCCACATGGGGCTAGCTGCCCCAGGCCCCCCACCCCACCCCCGGGCTCTTTTAGCAAGGGGTGGTGCTTCTTAGAGTCCCACCTCTTCTACCAGATGGTGGTTACTGAATAACCAAGCCAGATAGAGAGGGATCAGCTATCTCTTAGCTATTAGCTGACAATCCAACTCATTTTTTCCCAGGACCTCGATAATAACTTTATCAACTTCATTAAGACTTTATCAACCAAGAATGATTCTGGGCTAGGAACAGGGAACGATGTGTCCCTAAGTAGCAATAGATAATGAGCAAACACCACCCTTAAGAAGCCAATGAAGCCCCAAGAGCAGCCTGATCACTGGAGAGGTGGAAACAGGCCCCGCTCCTCAGTCACCCTGCTCGCTGCCTCCTCCTCTACTCTACAGCCATGAGATCACGGGGTTTAAATTCCGTCATCGATCACCTCCCAGCTTCAACTTAGGATAACCTCAAAGACCAACATTGGGATGTGGCTGCAGGTGACCTTGGCACTTCCCCTGAGGAAATGAACCTGGTGACCCGTTCTTGGGTGTGCCTGTTCTGGGGTCAGCAGTTCTGAAAAGGATAGAGGGCTGAGTTCAGTAACAACCAGACCAGGGTCAATGCGGACAGTGCCACCACCCTCACCCTCTACCGAGCTCTCCACCAACACTAGGAGATATCCTAGTGGGGAAGGGCCAGCCAAGAGCAGATACCCAAGGGCAGAGTCCTGGAGTCATGCCTGCAGTGTACAAGAGGGAGCAGAGCCAGGTCAGGCTAAGAAGGCCTCTGAGGAGAAAGCATTCTCGGGGCAGGGATCAGTCGCATGGATCCCATGCCTCTTGTCCTCCTCCTCTAGCTGGTTCTGTTCTAAGAGACAGAAATGGCTTAGGGCTTGGTTAGCTAACAGGTGAACGCCCCATTCTTCAAAACAAAGGCTGCACATGTAATAGGGATGTTGGTGTGCTCACGACCACATAGCTGTTGTCCTGCCCAGGGAAGTAGGATGATGGCCTTCCCTGCAGAACCCTCAGGAGGCTTGGGCCTAGCTTCATCCTCACAGTCTCCTGAGCATGCAGAACTCAAGACCCACAGCTTACGTTAGAGATTTGAGAAGCTGTGATACCAGAACCAACCCCACACACACACACACACACACACACACACACACACACACACACACACACACACCAACTTAGTGACAATCAGATGGGAGAGGCCTCTGGCTTCAGGGCTCTACCCCTATGGGACAGCTCTTCTAAAGCCCACAAACTTGTTCCCTTCATAACTATCCTGTTTGCCTAAGGGACACCTTGTGCTGCAGCTTATAGCTCTGTCCAATCATTCTTTCTGAGCATTTGGGGTTCCCCTAGTTGGCTTTCTCCCCAAATGTGTATTTCCTCTTTCCTAAGAAAAGATCATCGCCTTAACCATGAATTTCATATAGACTGCTCTGAGTTCTGTGGCTGCTAGACAGTGGTTTCTTCTCTGGGAAGGATCTTGGGACCCAGCCTTATTATGCCCCCTGGATCTCTCTGATCTAGCCCAGCTAGAACGGGCAGAAACATGGGGTTCATGTCACTGTTTGCTGACTCAAGGCAGCTTTTGTGCTGGTGTTACCTTGGGACTGCCTGACTCTGACCTCAGTACTGGGCACAGCTTGACGGAGAAAAATCTCCACAAACTACACAGACAACTCTAAGCCAGTTGCCGCCTCCAGGACCGGACCACACTGACTGAGCAGACAGCACCCCTCACTGCCATGGGGGTTGGGCACATAGGTCTGTTCTTTAAGGAGGAAGGGGAAATACGGAGAAAAGGGGAAGCCCAGAAAGAAGCTGCAATAATAAAGACGTGGGGGAGGGGCCTCGGGGTCACATGCTGGGTGACAGGAAAAGGGGTTAGACTCCAGCATCCCCCTGCATCCCTGGTTTTCAGGGCCCTGCAGCCCCGCTGTCACAGCTCTCGGGAAGGGAAGCAGTTTGGTGTGCTGCCCTTCTCAAGCGCGTCTTTGCAGGAACCAGGAAAATAAGATGAGAGATGGGAACCACCTGGGACTCAGATCTGATTCCCACCCTCGGGCTACAGAATAGGGAAAAGGGCATCAGACTTAAGCCAAGTGAAGCTGAGTCTTCACTTCTGGTTCTACTAACTTATGTCAGTCTTTGAGCAACTTGTTTAACCTCTCCAGTCTCAGTTTTATTTCTGAAATGAAAGAGTGAACGACCGTACAGGATTGTCACCAGGGCTGACAAATGCAGTGGGTGCCTCTGACGAGGCCAGGACCTCTCCGTGTACGTTTGAATAGTTCTCTGCTGTCTCTTTCTCACAGCACAGATCCAGCGGCAGCCTTTTCCTTGTGCAGCTTCCATGGGAAGAATAAGGTAAGGGGAAAACACAGCGTAGGAGTCACCAGTTCCTGCTCCTCCTGTGGAAGCTATCTCCCTTCCACACCCATTCCTGCTCATCCAGCTGCTGTGTCACCCTGCTCCCTCCTCCAGGTCCTGAGTTTCTCCTCCTCACAAGGCCCAGGAAACTTAACTAGCCCTGTCAGCAGTAGCCACAGTCATCACTCTGGAAAGATGTCCATGCTGTCTGCTGCCCCCACGAATGCCCACGCACATATTGGCACAAAAGGCAAGGAACCAGGCAGGCCCAGGGCTAGGGACCCCCTGGGTGTTTGGTGGCTCAGAAATGCCATGGGCTGGCTGCCTACTCAGTCCTGACAGGGGGGCAGAGTAACACCTACTGGGTGGAAACTCCATAGACTCAGATGGCCTTCACACACCTGGTGCCACCTGCCCACAGCCCCACTCCGGGGGCTGCTCGCTTGCATGCTATGCTCCTGCTGTCTGGAGTACCATATACTCTGTCCACAGACAGCCTGCCAGACCCACCGAGTCAAGAGTCACCTTGGGAGAAGATCTACAAGAGGCATTGCAACTGCCTAGCAAATCCCAAACACACTAGCCTCAGTGATTTAGGAAGCTTTCCATTTACACATATATTGTAAAGATAAAGAGACTGTCAACTTGAGTGGGGTGCATGGGAAGGGTTTGAGGGAGGGTAGCTGGAAGGAGCTGAAGGAAGAGAAATAATAATATTTGAATTAAATTTTTGTTTTGTTTTGTCTTACGAGACAGGGTTTCTCTGTGTAACAGCACTGGCTTTCCTAGAACTTGTTTTGTAGATAGATCAGGCTGGCCTCTAACTCACAGAGATCTGCCTGCCTCTGCCTCCTGAGTGCTGGGATTAAAGGTGTGCACTACCACAAACCACCACATTATATATGTATATTTTAAAGAACTAAGTAGATGTAGAAATCAAGTTTCTCATTTAATCTCAATACCCTGAGATATAAGTACTGTCATTTTCCTTGTATAGTTAAGAAAACATAGTCTCATAGAGATTAAGTGATTT
Source organism: Cricetiscus sungorus (assembly GCA_030556225.1). NCBI lineage: Eukaryota > Metazoa > Chordata > Mammalia > Rodentia > Cricetidae > Cricetiscus > Cricetiscus sungorus. The sequence continues at coordinate 40,212,221 of JANBXA010000740.1, read as the reverse complement.
GTCTAAAGTCAAATGACAGTGCAATTTCTATTTTCCACCCATATGATCTTCAGGAGTACAGTGGGGAAGACCAAAGGCTTAGGAGTCAGATTAACCCAGATCTAACTCCAGTGCAGTCATTTGCCAGCAATACCATGCTTGACAAGCTACATGCTTTTCTGAGTCTCATTTCAGCAGTATGTCCCATGGGGAAACGAACCGTTCATAAAAAAAAAAAAAAAAAAAAAAAAAAAAGATAAATAAATGATACCTGGTACAAAGTAGAACGGAAAGCTTATAGAATGACAACAGTCAGTGATGAGGCTTCTGGCTTCTGTGCTGAACACACGCAAGGCACCCATCCAAATACTCCCCATTTAAACCTCGTAGTGGTCTTAGGAGTAGGTACTGCTGTTATCCTTATTTCACAGGTAAGAGGTTATCCTCAGTCTGTTTCGATGCTCTGCTTAGAGCCGTGTGAAAGCAGTGCATGACAGAGTTCCTTTCTAATTTTCTTTCACGCAATACATCCTTATCCTGTTGGCTCCACCTCAACTTCTATTTTGTTTAGCACAGGAAATGGGCATTGGGTTAGCATCCATCTGTAATGATCACCAGTAACAATGACAGAGAGAGCCACCATTACTGCATGCTTCTTAATGCCAAGCCATGTCTACCTCTAATCTCTAAAGCTTCATGTATCAGACACACTTCAGGAGGCAGTTTTTTTTTTTCAACATTAATTCTAACTGATTTCTAAAAGGCACAGAACATCACCCTCTGACACTTAGTGCATGCAGCATTACTACTAAAGTTAACTTGGAGTGGGGACGTAGCTCAGTAGCAGAGAACTTGCCTGGCGTGTACAAGGCCCTGGGCTCCATCCTTAGGGCTACACAAACAAATGAACAAAACAAGATAAAAATAAGATTGGTGACAGCTACGTACATAGCCCCTCTTCAGATCTACCTTTAACTCCAAGAAGGTAGGACGATGTCTTCATTTCTCTGTGAGCCCCAGAGTTCAGTACAATGTCTTCTTAGCAGAACTATACTTTGGTTCTTGGGAGAGCATGTAAGTTCATACTCTTTAGGAAAGATGGAAGAAAGAATCTATTAAGGATCCTCCATCAACCACAGAAGCCAAGCATGTTTGCATGAGCTATCAGACATACCGTCTAGAAACTCCTAGCAGAGGAGGTTCCAAACAGAGGCTCCAAAAAGTCCATGACTCAAAGTATAGAGTGGTAAGAGGACTCTTAACCCTGAATGTCCTGAACATTGGAGATGTTAGACTTTTGGAGAATATGGCAGCTAGAGTCACACTTTAAGAAGTGTGAAAGTGGGACTGAGGATTTAGATCTGTTAGAAGAGTGCTTGCCTAGCATACACGAAGCCCTGGGCTTCCATCCCTAGTACCACATACACCAGAAGTGGTAGAAGACATGTGTCATCCTGGCTTTAAGTAGGGGAAGGCAGTAGGAGCAGAAATTCAAGGTCACCCGTGGCTATATAAGCATCTCAGGGCCAGTGTGAGCTAGAGAGCTTATTTTTAAAACACAGGGCACAAGTATGTGAGAGTAGAAGGCTGTGGTGTCTGCACTCCTGTGCTAAGGGGCTGGTGTGTGACAGATTCTTTACCACCATTCACCCTGTCACCCTTGTTTTCCCTGATGTGTGCTACTTTGGATGTAGCTACTGAGGATGTAGCTCAGCGGTACAGCATTTGCCACACATGGTTATGAGATGTGTTTATGCATAGATGTGTGATTTGCCCGGGACTGTAGTAGGTTCAGGTAATGATTCTGAAAAGAAGCAATTAGTGTGTTAAGATCTTGCCAAAGCAGGCTCAGGTTTGATGATTTGTCTCACAGAAGTCTGAAAATCAGGTTCCTGGAAAACCACCCAGATTGGGTCTTTTACCTTTTAAAAAGAGAAGCCTGAAACTAGTAAGGCTTGGCATACCAATATTCATCAGTTAGTGTTAGAATCCCCAGGAACTCAGAAGAGATAACCAGTCTTCTCTACCTTGAACACACAGATACAATGCCATTATTTGTACAAATAGTTCAGAATTTCTGTATGAGAAGTTGTTCAGATTTCTAGATGCCCTCTCTGTCCCCCTGCCCTACTTTTTTTCATATTTGGAAATTGAACCTAGGGCCTTGTGTGTGCTAGACCAGTGCTCTATCACTAAGTTACATGCTTAGCCTTTTTATATTGAGACAGGGTCCTTCTACTTGCTCAGGTTGAACTCCCAATCTTCCTATCTCAGCTTCCTGAGTAGCAGAGAATTACAGGCCCAGCCACATTTTCACTGACCATGATATTTCTTTGTCTGATGGCAGCATGCAGAGTTGCACAGGCTACAACTCTATTTCCTTAATTTGAAATATAGCATCATCCAGGCTATTGGTCTTTACCTACAAATCAGATGCATAGGGACCTATGTATGTTTGTGTACCACTTGCATGCCTGGTTCCCAGGTGGCCAGAAGGTGTTAGATCTCTTGGAATTGGAGTGTGAGCTGCCACGTTGGGTGCTGGGGATAGATCCTGGGTCCTCTGCCAGAGTAGCCACTACTCATAATGGATGAGACATCTCTCCAGCCCATCTCAGAATGTTTGTGCAGATCTCTCCAAAAATAGTGTTTGTTCGTTTTTATAAGTTGAGCACTTGTTCTTCGGACAGTCCCACCTGGACAATATTAAGTGTGCAGTAGAGGATAGTTAGAAGACTTGTGTGTGGAGAAGCTGAGTTCCAGAGACTGTTAAGCCAAGATGTGGAGGACCAGCACTAATAACACAGGAGCAGGTGAACTGCTAGTTACCGTCACTTATGCTTGAAATGTTAGCACTTCATTTTCAGATGCCTGTATAAGAAAGACTGTTTTCTTTCCTCTTAAGTGATCCATAACCCATAGCAATGTAATAAGCATTTTTTTTTGTTTGTGTTTGTTTGGTTGGATTTTCAAGACAGGATTTCTCTGGGTAGCTTTAGAGGCTGTTCTGGAACTCAGTCTGTAGACCAGGCTGGCCTCGAACTCACAGAGATCCACCTGCCTCTGCCTTCCAAGTGCTGGAATTAAATGTGTGCCACCATTGTATTCTTTATAAACTGAAATGCAAAAACTTTTGAGTCTTATAGGCTGATATGGCTATTTGTAAAACTGCCATAAGAATCTTTCTTTTTAACAAGAACAGATTTAGAAGACCTGGTTATGCAACTAAGGCCTTGGCGGGATATTGTATTTGACAAGGATGGCTATTTTTTCTTTTTAAAAAAATACTAATTTATTTTTTTTTACATTTCAATCCCAGTCACCCTCCCTCCTCTTCTCCTGCTACCTGTATTCCACCCACTCCCGCCTCACCTCCCATCTGCTCTTCAGAGAGGGTAATGCCTACTAAGTCTGTCCCATCATCTGATCGAGGCAGGACCAAGGCACTGCCCCCCTCCCTCGTGTGTAGTCTGAGCAAGGCATCTCTCCATACAGAATGGGCTCCACTAAGTCAGCTTGTGCATTAGACTTAGATCTTGGACCTGTTGCTATTGGCCCCATATATTGTCCCAGTCACACCATTGTCACCTATATTAAGGGAGTCTAGTTTGGCCTTATGCAGGTTCCCCATTTGCCAGACCTGAGTCAGTGATCTCTCACTAGCTCAGATCAGCTGATTCTGTGGGTTTCTCCATCAGGGTCTTGACTCCTTTCTTCACATTATCACTCCTCCCTCACTTCGACTGATTGTACTCCAGGGGTTGGAAGGATGGCTATTTCATACTAACGGTGTCAGCCCCTTTGAAGGAACTGAGGCTTACTGCATGGAGTCAATACTAACAGAACACTCCCAAGGAAAGTGGTTTTCTGAGTTCCTGGTCTTACAGACAGAAAAGAAAGTCACTCAGTTTTTTGGGTCTAAAAGCCTTAGGATATTTAGGGGACCTAGCAAAAGAGGGATCTGCCCAAATCTCTATAGCTACAGCAGGTGAAATATGGTAAAAACATTCCTGACATCTTATCTCAAGGCAATAAATAGTAAAATGCCTATAAAAAACAACAATGCACGACTCCCTATGAAAGACTGGAGCGGTGGCTCAGCCAGCAAAGTGTGTGTTGCACAAACTGAGCTTTATCCTCATTACAGGCCCAGCATGGTGGTGGTGCATCTGTGCTCAGAGCTGGGAAGGCAGAGACAGGTTAGAGCTTCTTAAAGCTCCAGGGAGCTGAGTGCTAAGTTCTGGGTCCCAGTAAGAAAACCCGTCTCAAAAAATAAGATGGGATGGCTCCTGAAGGACACCTGAGGTTGATCTCTGGCCTGCACAGGGACACACATGCACTACCCACCAAAGGGAAACACACACACACACACACACACACACACACACACACACACACACACACACACACAAATTATTATTTTTTTTTAAGGTTCCTTATGAAAACTTCTAGCAACACAATTTAGCATTGGCTACCTGGTTAATGCTTTTGCTGTACACAGGCAAACAATGAGATTAAATCTAAGGAGACCCACTTTATTGTGATCAAAATTTTTTTCTTAGACATTAAAAAAGTTGAAATGGAGTCTGTAGAGAAAACAATGATGAACTGAAGAGAGGAAACTCTCCAGATCATTTATCCTGATTTTAGTTTTTCTTGACATTGAGCTTTTTTATTCTCTGAAGTGGTAGTGAAAAGATAAGTCTTGTAAAATATGTCGTCTACTTGTGAGATACTGTCAAGAGTCTTAATGTATAAATGAGTTTATGTGCATTATGCTTTTAAAACTGTGGTAAAATATAAGTAGCATAAAAAGTATATTTCAATCACCTTTAAATTTAAAGTCAGGAGCAGCAAGCATATTCACATTGTGAGTCCATGGCTGCTATCCATGTCCACTAAATAGTAACGCTCCACTACCCCCCTCTAAATTCTCTTTCCACCCAATTATGACGTCTTCTAGCTCCTTCATTATGAGGGAGGGCCACTCTCTAACATACTCGTATTAACACCATTATCAGAGTCATCTAATATCTTTCTGAAAACACAAAACTGTTTAATAGTTCCAAATTTAAAAAGGACCAGATAAACCATCTAAAGGATATTACATGTGATGACCAGCCTGATTGACAGGGCTGGAAATCAAACACTTTTAAGACCAGGGAACTGTTGGGGCCAACTGCCAGACAGGCAGTGGTGACGCAGGCCTTTAAACCCAGGCAGAGGCAGACAGATCTCTATGAGTTCGATGCCAGCCTGGTCTACAGAGTGAGTTCCAGGACAGCCAGGGCTACACAAGAAAACCTGTCTTGAAAAACAAAACCAAACCAGACCAAATGGATCACACTCTAAATTGATCTGCCCAATCTAAATGTGACCCTTAGTTTAATTTGAGAATTTAGTTTTGGCAGTGTCATTTGTTTTTTTCAAAAGAAGCCAGCAGCTGACCCTTTTGTTAAGTTTTATAGTTTTAAATGCTGGCAACTAACAAAATATTTTAACCCCCCAGTCGTGCCCTCTCCCCCCACCCCCCACTCTCTACCCTCCACCTCCAGAGCAAGCCCACTGCTCCAAATGCTCTGGAGAGCCGCTGAAGCCTTTCCTTCCAGCAGATGGGTGACCTTGTGGTCATGGGAACAGCTACTGTGAAAGCCAGCTCATGCTTTTAAGGGTGACCACCCAGTGTTGGGGGCAGCTGAAGCTCTGCTCCCAGAGATCTGCCCTAACCAGTGTCCCCCAAGAAGGCTCCCAGAACCAGTGATTTCTGGCTTCTTTTACCTAATCCAATCAATAAACTAAAATGGGACCTAAGCTCCCTGGCCACCTCTACATTCTACTACTCCCTGGCCTCGATTCCACACAGTGCGCAGGCCTCGGATCCCCTAAGTGCTCAGGTAAGAGTTGGAGGTACTCCAAAAGGTACCCGACTGTGCGCCCATGTTTGCAGATACGGGTGGCAAACCGGAAAGGATGAAGACTCCTAGCAGCCTGTTCTTCACCAGGGTCATACATTAATTAGTCCGGACTAATATGGAATTAATAGATCTGTGTTTTTAACCTACGCCTGCGCCACTAAAGGAGCCCGCGCCAGAGAGAGCTAGAACCCTCCTCCCCCACCCCAGGAACAGGCAGAGACCTCAGCCGCAGAGTGCGTCTCTGAGCGTCCCGGCAGCCTCCCTCCCCAGCTTTGCTCACCAGCTGTCCCTAGAGAAGGCACGGAGGAACCAGACTCCCGGAGCCAGCGAAGACCGCATCTTGCGAGGCCGGTACCCGGAGCTGGGACGACGGAGGGCTCAGAGCTGGCGCGCGTCCCCGCGGCGGTCGACTGTGGTTTAAATGCCCCGCCGGCTGGCCCGCCCCAGCCAGGCCCATGGCCAGAGCCCCCGCCCCTTGCACCTGACCTCCATTCCTTCTGGGTCGTGCCGAGCGCAAACTCCTGCTGTCCCTCTGCGTTCCCTAAAAACTGTTTTCTGTGCACTACCACCTGTTTTCTCGAACTTTCTCCCCGCGTCAGAGATCGATAGTCCGAGTTTCCTGGGGCTCCTCTTTCTGGTCTGTGCTTTTCCGTTTCACTACTCACGGAGGATAGGGAACTGAAAACAGCAATCCTACAAGTCATCAACTCTGTGTGACGTCCTGTCTCTGCAGTGCTACCTGTCTTGAGTGGTGCTGTGCCGTGACACAGTACAAATCCGGCGCTCTGTGCGAGCACACACAGTGGGACCAGTGATTTGAGTGTGGGAGCTCACCCAGAGCCCTGCCTACTCAGATTCCAAACTGCTTACTAAGCTAGTGGGGAGCCTTTCCAAACCTCCACTAACTAGATACCCAGTTGTGCCCACAGTAACAATGTTGCCAGCTCCCCACTCTCCCCTTTAGAGACAAGCAGCCAGGTGGCAGTGAAGAGCTATAAGGAAGGGTCTTCAGTGTTCATAAAAATGACTACCTCTAGCTTGAAGATAGCAGGGTGTATTTCCACCTATAAAAAGAAGCCATGCTGAGAGTCTTGTATAGGAAACCAAGGGCGAAATACTGAGAAGGGAAAAGGAAGAGGGTGGAAAGGGAAGTATTCTCCTGAAAAGTAAACGTGTTAATAGAACATAAAATAGGAATGCGTCTGTGCAAATGGGTTTCAGCCCTAACCCCACCCACCCCTAACTCCTAGGAGTGCCCAGTCCTCACAGCAAGGTCAGGGAGGTGCAGCAACAACTCCACCAAACAGGGGAGGACTCAGGGTAATGGGCTGGGCTAGTCAGCCCTGGTATCGAAAAGAAAGAGGGTGAGCAGAGTTGTAAAACCCTCGGATACTACCAGCAATTGGGAGTATGGGTCTGGTGCCAGAGATGATGGCAACAAGTCAAGGCCAGGGGTAAAGGGTTAGAGGAAGAAGAAAGACAATAGACAGAAGGCACAAATAACAGGTCCTGTAAAATGCTGGGGCACCAAGAGTATCTATCACACGTAGAGCGGCTCAGTGAAATCCTTAAGTACACCACACAGGGTCTAGGGAGCTGCCTCAGGGACAGCACTAGTTCTATAAGCATGGGGACCTGAGTCTGAATCTCCAGCACCCACATTAAAAGCCAGGCATGGCTTTCTGTGTCTATAACCTCAGCGCTAGCAGATGAAGACAGGCAGAGCAGTCAACCTACGCCAGAGTATTTGTAATGGACAATGATAGAGGAAGACACTCATGGTCTCTACTCCAGCCACTGTATGTGCATGAACAGGCAATTGCACAACACATCACACACACACACACACACACACACACACACACACACACACACACCTGCAATAAATAAATAAAAAACATATACCGTGCCTACGTGCTTTCCTTTCTTACCATTTTGTGGAGTGGGAATTATCAAAATAGGTAGTGCTGTAATTTTTTTAAAAACATCAGTGCAAGAGAGAAAGATAGCATGTGATAGAGTTCAAGTGGAGGGTTATTTTGGGGGATGGGGGAATCATAAGATGAGGGAAGGGGAGGGGGGAGACCAGCCTCTGGGGACAGGAATAGCAGGAGAGAGGAGAGAGACAGAGAGGGAGAGAGAAAGAAAAAAGAGGATGGGAGGTGGGCAGGGCCCTTTTAAAAGGGAACATAATGAATATGCACTGAGGGCATATCCCTTCAGAACCCCAAGGACAGGCCAGTACAGATGCCTGAATACTAGCAGGTAGCATCACTGGAAGCTCTCCTTTGCCTGGGGCACTCCAATCCTAGTTGGTAAGCACTCCTGCTGAAAAGAAGATACACTAAAGGAGAGAGCTGGCCTCCTCGGCATCATAGATACTGACAGCTAGGGGACTAAAAGGAGGACCATCTTGGAATACAAATGAACCAAGGAAGCTGCTGGTTGGCCATCTGGGGTCGCCCAGTAAGTGGATGTCATAGAGGAATGGAAGAGACCATTTCCACAGCTTCTGTGGTACTATCCAGGCTTGAGCAGTGCAGGACAGCTGTCTTTCCATTTCAAAGAGGAATCAAGGAAGAAGGCTCACTAGAGTGTGTTTTGCATGCTCTTTAGAAGTTTGCTGGTGTCTTTTCGATAGTTGTATCTGCTGGGTGCTGGAACTCTTGAAGGCTACGTGACTATGCCACCACTATGTGCCAACCCGGGAGCAGAGCCAGTTCTCAAACAGTTTTTGCCTTGTCTAAGTCACTGCCTATGGATTTGAGCCATGTATCCCTGTCCAGAGGCCAGGATAGCAACTGGGACATGCCTATCATCACTGGAACCCACTAGATGCTCTGCTTCCTGCTGCTTGAGAGTGACAAAGAAGAGTATTACAACTCAGGTACCTCACTGCCAGTACCTCTCCAATTCTGCCTCACCTTCCTCATGTTACCCGGCACCCCACACAGCACCTTCTCAAACCCTGTGGGATATGACCGGTGTTTGAAGACATGGGGAAGGGAGGAGGCACTCAGTAAGCCACTGAAGGAAAATATCCTAGTTCCCGATTGGCAGACCTCTACTTACTATGGTTCAGTATTGGGTACTTGTGAGGAAGAAAGCCCGATGTTATTGGCCTTTTTACCCATCAAGCCATCAGTTCCAACCACTACTGAGTTTCACTGATCACCCATGTGACTTTCTGGACAGCTAATGATCTGTTTAGATCCTTTTAGATATAGTAATGTGTCTTCCTTGATTTTATCAAAGGGATAAAAGGACTTGAACGTTCCTGAATATTTACCAAATGTCAAATTACCAGGCAAAGGAATGCAAATGTCAGTATACATACAAACATTTAAAAAGTGCATTTACCTCCTCCCATTTCTAGCTTATAAAACAGACAATAAAACTATGTCTCAGAGATGTGACTGAATGGGTCAGGATATTAGGAGAAATGTAATACTAGGATTTTTCATGAGAGAGATTGGTACACAAAATTAAAACACTGTTCAAAGTCAGGAACAATTCTGCCTCAGATACAACTCAGCTTCAGTTTTCATGTCTACAAAACATGAATAATAACAACTATACTACAAGGTGGCTGTAATAACTAGAAATTACTTACATAACTAAGTAATAATTCCTGACATGTTCAGTAGGTCTCGTAAGTGGAGAGATTATGATAAGACACTAGGTGGGATTTCTTACAAAGAGTTGATGTGTATGGTGGCACAGGTTTGTCTTACAAAATCCCTAACAGTGTGTTTGTATGTACATTCAGCTTAGCTTACTGATTATAGTAAGTGCTGTGATAGCTCATGTTGACAAGGATGTATGTAGGGTTAAATAAAGTACATAGAAATGAAAATGCTATTATCTTAAATGTCAGATATTGAACTCTCACTACAAAGTTACTACCAAAATCCTCACAGCCCAAGACAAACAAGGTGCTCCTATTGAAAAGGATTACATTTCTTAATAAAGGATACAGTTCTAAAACCTGTCCAAGAACACCTCTATCTTGATAAACTAGTTCCAAACAGGGCTTCAGTTTCCTGAGGCCTGGACTCAGGGTTAGTAACGGTCTCAAGAACTGGCTTTAGAAACCACATCTGGTGCCTCTCCCATAGTCAGCCTCCTCAGAACACTAGTGGAGAAGCAGGTAAAGCAACAGGACAGCCTGGATGTCATTACAAAGGGATAACAGTATGGCGGGGATGTTAATTATCAAAATCTTCAAAGTTGCTCTGTTTCAGGGAAAATTGTAAAGGAAAACGTGACAATGGTAAAAGTGAGTTTGTCTCAGTAGGCCTAGCCTTGAGAGTTGCGGAGTCTCTGGCTGAAGTAATGATGTAATAAACATTTGTTTAGTGTCAGTTCTGGGCTAGGCACCATGCCTTACATTGAGGGATTTACAGTTAAATAGGTCAGAGGTGTAGAGTGCAATCCCACTGCGAGGGTAAGCTGGAAAAATCAATGCAAACAACAGGCTACAGAGCATGTTCGCACTGTGAGGGTAGCCCTGAGACGGGGTCAAATACTTCTAAATCTCAGAAGGTGGTCTAGATTTGAAGAATGGCTAGCTGCTTACCAAGCAGAAAAGATGAGAAGGTGGGACCTACAGAGGACATCTGCAAAACAACAGGCCATGAAAAAGCATGGTACAAAGAAATGGTAACAGGAAGTTCTGCATAGCTGGCAAGTACATGTGCACGGTGGAAACCTCAGAAGAGATGGCTGTTCTTAACTGTAGTGAGGCAGTGAAGAGCAGCAAACAGCCATGGTAACAGCCAAGACTTTATCCTTTGGGCAGCAGGATTTTATGACAAGAGGTTTCCATGTTCGAAGCCTCAGCACTTCAGAGGCTAAGGCAGGGACATGCATTCTACGCTACCCTGGGTTACATGGACACTGCCAGAAGGGAGTAAGGGAAACCCAGAAAAGCTAGCCCTGTCCAGTCAAAGGACTGAGCAGAGAGCAGCTGAACAATAACCACCCCACCCCACCCACCAGTGAGAATGCTGGGCCCTCCACTGTTAGTCAGGACTATGGGGGATGCAGACTTCTGCTTGCACCTGTCTATGACAGACCCCCTTGCCCTGAGGTGGCATCTGCGAACTCCAAATCTGAATCTACTTTTATCCCCTTCCAATGATAGTGAGTCCTCCACCCCAGGCACCAAAGTACCATTGGAGGTCCCAAGGGAACAGTTAGGAGGTCTGTTCTCCCTCCCATATGACTGTCAACAGAAGCCTGGTCAGAATTCTTACCCATCCTAACAATAATGAGGTACACCTGGCCCCACAGGGGTGACAGTGAGGACCACATAGGAGACCTACATTTTTATTCCTTGGTACTTAGCAGAGTAGGTGAAAAGTAAAAATAAGAACACAACCCTCAGAATATACTGTCACTTCCCTAGAAAACTCAAGCTTTGAGTTGGCAAGATGGCTTAGCAGGGGAGATGCTGCCAGGCCCTGGGACCCGAGGGATGGAAGGAAGGCAAGAACTGACTTCCAGAAGCTGTCTGCTGACCTCACACATGCACCATGGCACGAGAATGCACGTGTGCAGACCTCATTTTTTAAGTTTAAAATACACTTACCATATACTTAAGTCTCATTCTTGGGCATGTACACTGAGTGAGAATTTCTAGCCACACAAAAACTAGCACATAAATGTTCACAGCAGCATCTAAATAGCAAAAAATCATAAATGCCCTTCAAGAAGTAAATGGTGAAAGCCAGGCAGCAGTGGTGCACACCTTTAATCCTGGCTCTCAGGAATCAGAGGTAGGCAGTTGAGGATATCTGAGTTCGGGACCAGCCTGGTCCAGGTTGGTCAGGACTACACAGATAAACCCTGTCTGGAAAACAAACAAACAAACAAACAAACAAAGTAAATGATTGCATCAAAAAGCCACTCACTATATGATTTCATTTATATATTCTGTAGTGAGAAAATTATGAAGAGAAGAAGATATTAAAGATGTCGTTGTGTTAGGGATGATGGTTGGGGGCAAGATGTTTACTCTTATAGGGTGACACAAGGGATCTTTGTTACAGTGGAGTCACTCCATATCTGCACCGTGCGGTGCTTAGATGGATCAAAACATGATGCATTGACAGACACTATGCACACACATTGGCCAACCTTGGTATAAACTGCACAGTGGGAAGACTGCAAGACTCAGGATTAATGTAGGATTGGCCTACATTCCCTGATTTGAGACCTACCTTGTCAGAACTTCTTATTCTCAGGACCTAATCATTTTTCTAAATATTTTTATTAAATCATTCCACCCACATTCTAGTAAAGAACTGGAACAAATTCTTCCCAGTTTATAACAACTGGGCTCAAGCTATAGAGAGACCATCCGTCGTCACTACAAAACCCAGAAATGTGTCCGGGGCTTCCAAGTTCTTATCAAATCCTTACATTATACAGAATGAGTTTTGCAGCCTTGTCCTCTGCCACTGACTGTAGAGGCCAAGGAAGCTTCTTTTGCAGTGGTTATTCATGACTGAAGACTCACAGTTGAGAATGAGAGACACAGAAGGCTTCTGTGATACCCCCCCCCTCTCACACACACATACACACACACACACACACACACACACACACACACACACACACACACACACACACACAAACAGTCTAGACAGGAAGCCATTAAAGAGAACTCTTAAAAAATTATGACAGGGATCCTGAAGTGCAGCTCTTCACAATTGATGGCTTTTGGCAAGGATGGAGGTGGGAAAGGACTCAGTTTTCTTTTAGGGGCTGGCCACTGGGTGTTTGGTCATGCTCCAGTGAGTATATGGGCAACACAAATTAGACTTGGCATTTTTTTTCTTCTTTTTTCTTTTCTTTGGGGGAGGTCACAGACACAGGGAGGTGGACCTGGGAAGACTGGGAAGTGAATGTGATCAGGGTGTATTATGTGGAACTCCCAAATAATTCATATTATGTTGAAAAACTTAAAACAAAAACATCCAATCAAGGGGCTGGAGAGATGACTCAATGGTTAAGAGGACACTGCTTTTTAGAGAAACCAGGTTTGGTTTCCGGCACTCAAATGGGCTCACAACTATCTGTACCTCCATTTCAGGGATCCAATGCCCTCTTCTGGTTTCTGGGAGTAGCATGCATGAAAATGGCACAGATATAAAGGCAAAACACCCATACAAATAAAGTAAAAATAAATAAATCTTAACACTTAAAAACAATTAACAAGTAGGGTAGAGTGTCTATGTGCTAAGTAGTTACAAGTAGCTATACTGTGTTGGGAAGTTCCTAACTAACTACAAGACATCAGGTAAGTTTCCACAGAGCACTTTGCCTCAAAGGAAGTATGTGTTTAAGGCTGAAAAATTCAAAGGGCATTTCACTCAAATAAAAGGCCAGTTAATCCTAAGGGACACTCCTGCCAACTGTCAAATGCTATCAGAACACTCCTGGTTCCCTATTGTCCCAAGGAGAGACTATCAACCCCATGAGGTTTACAAAGGGGCAATACCAAACTTAAACTCATCTTAGCAAGATTTCTAGCCCCATCTACAAAGATAAGGACTTCTGGCAAGCACAGATGCATAAGGAGCCTCACAGTCCATTTCCTGCATGTCAAATAAACAGAACTATACCACCTACTATATAATAGCCTGAACAAATTCTCTACCTCTGCTGCCTCAGTGGGCCAGTCAGGATACAGAGACACAGGTCCAACTACACTATGCTTCTGGAGCCAGACTAATTCTTGAACTATATGTAGATGAGCTATTCAACTATCTATTTCCATTTTGCTGATGCTCAAGAGGAAGATGTAGTAGACAAGGGGTTTAGAAAATGGGAAACAAAAAAAATATATGCATATATATGCATATATATGTATATGTATATCTACATACACACACACACACACACACACACACACACACACACACACACACACACACACTGAGTGAGCATCATCTGTCTCCAGCTATCACCATTTGTCTGTGTCAGACCACATTCCTTCATCAGTGCATTTTCCAGGCTGAGCCATTATATAAATCTACAGAGGTACTAATAAACACCAGCTGTTGTCAGGAACTAGCTGAACTGCTCATTCCTGTTGTGTTAGTTATGCTCCATCCCATTCTCCTTCTGACTCTTTCTCCTCTTGCTCTCCACTGTAAGTCCCACTCTCAGTTCTGCTCCATGTGTCTACATCATCCCCTCAGTCTCCACTGTCTGGTCCTATTTTATCTACTGTTCATGACTGAAATGACTTACAGGGTGAGAATAATAAGTTATAGATGCATGGTAAGACTACCTGACCCCAGTCTTTTAAAGTGTACACTTTAAAACTTTTTTAGGTTTATGTGAATAATGCTTTGCTGGTACATATGCATGTGCACCATGTGTATTCCTGGTGCCTGCAGAAGTCAAGAGGACTAGAGCCTGGAGCTGGAAGTGTAGATGGTGCAGCAGGGCTCTAAACCACTGAGCCATCTCTCCAGGCCCCTTGCCCCTTTTAAAATCTGCCTTTTCTTCCAGACAATGTCAATTTTTTTTTGAAAGGTATACAAGGTCCTAATGCAAGACAGAAGATGTTCTTGTACCTTTATGGCAAATGTTTTTAATTCCTTAGATAAAACCCTGGCCCACCTGGAAACACAGGGTAGGCTTGGCCTCCTTAGGCCGAACCATAATTCAATCTTAGCAATTCAATAATGTGGGTGGGTCTCAGTAGATGAGGGTACCTACGGTGCTGAACCAGGAAGGATTAACAGACAGGCGTCAACTCAGATTGAGCAAGAAAGGGCAGGCTGATTTGCAATTTAATTGACACACCCACTAATTTGGTGGGAGTAAGGGAAACCCAGAAACCCTTGATCTTCCACCTTCAAAAAACTTGGTTTTTGTGCTAAGTAGGTTCAGTATAGGATAGGACGATGAATGAAATTATCAAATGCTATATCATCATAACCTAGAAACATAGAAACTGTCTTTACTTAGGCAATAATATAAAGGCCATATTGGATGTATTTGTGTTCCTATGTCCCTTTAGCTCAGTTCCAGTTAAGCTATTCAGAAATGCAAGGGACCAGTGTGCTTTCGATGCAGGGAAGAAGGCCTTGATGCTTGAATTGTTAAGGAACAACACTGACAATGGTTGTGTATGGACGGATACTCACATATGTATGCAATGGTACTGAGAATGATACTGTAGATAGTAATTCTGTTAGCATAAAATATTCACTGTACTGAGTGTGCTAGGCAGCTAGGATAGTCACTGTACACATGCTATCTCGTTGAATTCTCAGAATCCTATGACGTTCTGGTTTTCCCATCTAAAGCTCGGATAGCTTCAGTGACTGACTTAAGGTCACTCAGCTGACATACGATAGGATCAAGATTTGAAACATGGTCACTGTCTTAACCACTCCACAAACTATTCCACAGGAGTTAAAACTGAAGACAAAGCAAGAAAGTTCTAATACTAAAGGGACAACTCTAGCGTGGAGAGCAAAAAGCCTTGAGTATCAATCTACAGTAAATAGAAACAAATTGTACCATTAGGAAGCACAAACTTCAAATCTGGGTCATTTTATGGGAAAACTGATCCCATTTCTAAAGTAGGTTAATGGCTCACATTTTTAAAATGGGGAGATATTTCTAGATTAAAACATTTAGAAAATTTTCATGTCCTTTGACATCAAAGGACAAATTTTCAATTTCTAGAGATCCTATTCAGAGTGAAGATAGTAAATATTTTTTTTTTAGCATTTTTGAATTGAATGGTGTGAACATTCTTATCCCCATTTCACCCAAATATTTCACAGCTGCTCTTGCTTCACTACCATTTTGTCCTTTTCATCCTTTCTACCCTAATGTTCTTTATGGTTTTTCATCCTTGAGTTATCAACTTTTATAGGGCTGGGAATTCACAGATAAACTTCATAAAACCAGGAGACGAGGTGCCTCTCTGATTACTCATGGTGTGAGCTATTTTAGGAAGCCTCCATATTGACCTAGTCACTAGCATGAACCTAGTTTCTCTTTAGTCTGTAACATCGGGTTCTAGCCACCATCTGAAAATGCTATGTCATAAATTTCAGACTGTGGGATAGCACTGACTCCTTCATACTTCCTTAGGAAGGAGAAGGGTAAAAGGGCAGTTATGTTAATCATCTCATGCTTAAGATTTCTGCTATAAATTACAAACAAAACAAACACAAAATAAACAGGGGCGTATAGTGTTTTTCACAAACCCGATGCCAGGGCTCAAGCTTTTATTACTATTTGAATCATCATTTTTGTCCTATTTGGTTGAATTGGGTTAACTCTCAGGACATAATGTCACTTCACATCAGTATCCATGTGTTTGTAGATCTTTCCTTTTTTCACCACTGGCTTCTTTTTCTTTTGGGGTTTGTGGTGCTGAGAACTGAACCCAGGGCAAATGCTTTAGCACTTACCTCTTCCAGAGTTTCTCCTCTCAGCATCCAAACAAGGTTTATATGTTCTATTTGGTGGTCATCTTTCTAAACATTTAATCCAGGATGTAAGGCATTGCTAGCTTGCCTTTCCTGCAGAATGACCTAGGTTCTAGGTATCTGTTTCCTCATAGTTAGTATAGCTTGTTCCTATTTACTGTGAGTACTTAAGGCTTTTCTTTTCACACCATATCAGCACCCAGATCAGAAAATGGCATGTGACCATTATCTGACATATGAGTAAGTACTGTTCTAGATGAGTGAAAGTTAATTTACCATATACCATGGATTCTGGGAATTTTGGAATTCAGCATCTGTTATGTGTAATATGCAGACCAGGCTTGTCTTGAACCTTGTCTGCCTCTGTGATGTGACTAAAGGTATAATGTAGCCTTTCCTCAGCTAGAATGAGTCTTAGATGCCATCCTTGAGTTTTCTTCCAAAACCTAGCTTTAAAAAAAAGACCAAAAAGCTGATGTAATTAGTTATACTCCTTTCTTTCCTTTTCTTTAGCAAAAGTATTTTATGGAAGGCATTGTTTTATTTCAGTTTGCCTCTTTTTGTGATGCTAGGAAGGTTAGGGGATTCAAAAAATAGACGACCTTGTCTAATAGGTTGGTCCATTAATGAGTGCTACAAATATTGGAGCCTTCAGGGAGGCATAGGACCAAACTTTCAGCTTGGGGCCATGAAGAGATGACTCCTGGTGCAACACCGAATGCCTTAATTTTTAGAATCAATTTGGTGTGTTAGATATAGCATACCCCTTTAGGATTGGTCAGCAATACTTAGAGCAAGATGAAATGGATCATTCATTTCTACATTAAGAAAGCTTTAAAAATCTACAGCAATAAATTTAAATTTTTACCCAATAGAAAGTGCCAGATACACACCTTCTGCCTTTATATTTTCAAATCTCTTAACCTCTCAATTGTTTTTTGTCTGAGAAACCCAAAGATACCCAAAATCAGACACAAACTGATCACTACATGTAAAAGATGAACTAGAAGAAATATTTTGCTTCTAAAAATGGAATATAAGTAAGCAAATACTGAAAAGTGACACTTGCTATCTCCTTTTTGCTAACTTAAGTAGTTAAAAGTATCTAGTCTCTGCTAGACCAGTGGGTGATCAATAAAGTTGTTGACAATCCCACTCCTGCTCACCATAAAAGGTCTAAAAAGATAAGGGTGAGGCCTGGATAATTAAGTAATAATTGCAGTAACAACTGCAACAATACAAGGGAAAGAACATAGACTTCCTAAATCTAAGCATCTAGAACAAGCTCACTCAGGTTGGACTGGCTAGGAAAGTGTGTCATACATATTTTGATGGTTGTTATTGCTAGGAAACAGGTACAGACATCTCCTGATAGTACACAATCTTAAACTTGCCTCTACCTCAGAGTTCCAGCTCTTGGCATGGTTGTGGGCAGATAATGAAGGCTGTCTCTGGGTAAGAGCTGAAGCTGAGCTTCATGGCTTGTACCCTCTGGCTGAATTCATGCCTTTACTCTAAGAGCTTCTGTTCAGCCTTCCTGGTTCCATTCTGACATCATCAGTGGGCAGTGTAGAGACCTTGTTGCAATCTTGTCTCTGACAAGTCAAATCTGCCAGGAGTCTATACTCAGCCAGAGGAGCAAATCAACTACAAATGTCAAAGTTGGGTCAACAGAAAAAACATAACACATGCATATTGTATTATTAGAGCTATGCTGGAATCATGTTGTATAGTCCTCTTATTTTTTGAAAATGACTATCCAGAGAGATTAAGTTATTTGCCCTAAATTAAAGCAGCAACAAGGGAATGTGAAACAAGGCAAAATGAGTCCTAGCATCTTTTCTGTGGAAATAGTACATTAGAGAAAACTATTAATCATGAAGAATTACCTTTAATAAATTAAATGGTCTTTGTTCTGTTTACAGAGAGGGGACAGGGAAAGCCACAGAAAAGGGCTCACTATGATTACATTCAACTATGGTGACCTCAATGTACTGACTACTGAGTGAGGGGACCATGCCATCCTTACAGGTCTAGGGTTGAGGCAGCTCTGCTATGCAGATCCAGAGTTCAGATGCTTGTAGGACCTAAATTGTGTTGAAATATTTACTGAAAAATACTTATACTTAAGTACTAGCTCCATTTATGCACAGCTGAATGTTTGCAATTATCCTGTGTTGACCATTCTACTGGAAACAAAGAAACAGAACACAGAAACAACAGGGACAAGTTGTTAAGTTATTTAATAAATATTGACAGAAAGCTCATTAAGTACCAGGCACAGCTATAACATTAGAGATATATAATAGAGTTTAATAAATACAAACAGCTGGGTGGTAGTGGCACATGCTTTAATCCTAGAATGCAGGAGGCAGAGATAGGAGGATCTCCATGAATGCAAGGCCAGCCTGGCCTACAAAGTGAATTCCAGGACAGTTAGGACTGTTACATGGAGAAACCCTGTCTCAAAAAAACCAAACAACCAAACAAAAAACAAATCAAAATAACTTCCCCACCAAAACAAAAACAAACAACAAAAAATTTCTTTAAGAAGTATATAGTCCAGTGGAAAGAAAAAGAATAGTACGTCACACAGCAGTAAGTACCATGAAGGAAACATTTCAAAAGGGAATATGGGGAGCACTTCTGTAAGGGGTAAGGAGGAAGAGGCACTTTACATAGCTCATTAGGAAGGCCTCATGATAAACTACATTTGAACGAAGATAAAGGCAGAAAGCCAAATATTATCAAAGGAAGAAGGCCCAGGACAGTGGATTAAAAAGGCCTTGAAGCAAAAGTGTTCTTGGAATGCCCCATAAGAACAAGTTCAGTGTGGCTGAGCAGGGTATGCAAAGAGGAAAGAGGCAGAAATCTCAGATGTAACTGGGATCACATTCTGTAGGGCCTCGCATGACACTGAAAGGACTCTGAGGCTTTTCTGAGTAAAATCAGTAGACAAAAGGAGTGGCCTGAGTAGCCTTTCTAATTTTAATGACCTGCTCTGTCTACTGTGTTAAGAACAATGTATGAACTGTACACATATAGAAACAAGAAAACCAAGTAGGAGGCTATTGTAGTAATGCAGGCGAAATACAATAATGACTTGGACCGGTATTGCCGTAACGGGGCAAGCACTGTGAAACAGTTATATTCTGAGTATATTTTAGGGGTAAAACTGAAAAACCATACACAGCTTGCATAAGAAAGAGTGGAGAGTGACACCATAAATTGTGGTGAAAATAAATTAGATGGAGATGGCATTTACTGAGATGGATAAGGACAGAGTAAGGAACATTTACTGTTAATTTGCTTAAAATGGATTGGATTGTGTGTGTGCATGTCTTTCAATACCTGGAAGGAAGATCCGGCTTACATGTGCTACATCTAGAGCTAATCGTAGCAGTGCACACCTGTAACCCTAGCCCTTGAGAGGTGGTGACAGGAGGATCAGAAACTGAAGGTCATTCTTAGCTAGGGCCTTTATGGCTGGTGTGAATTACAGAATATCCGTCTCCAACAAAACAAAAACAAATGCACACTTAGAAAAGTAACAACTAACCCACAAGTAACAACTAATAAGGAGATCAACAGATAGACTCTAAAGGTTTACATATAGCATCATTTGCTAATGGAGTGATAAAGGATGAGAGAAAGAATGAGAAGAGTCAATGATTTTTACAAGGTTTTGTAGAAACTATCCTTAACTGGTAGTGAAGCGAGGGGAAGGAAAGAAGGGAAGGATTGAATGCTGGGATGCCCCAATGTAAACACGGGAGGAGATGGAGGTGAAATGAAAGACACTAAGAAGCAACAGCTAGTTGAAAAGGCACTTTTAAAAATGATGGATTACTTATATTAGATTCTGTTGATAATTTGGGTGAAATTTGAAAATCACCATTGGGTTTAGTAATGTAGAAGCCACTGGGGACTTTGAAGAGAATTTCTTTCTGAAGACACCCCTGCTGGCCTAGACCACACAGTCCCCCTGCCTCAGTCTTCCTAGTACTTGGATGGCAAGCATGCACCACCACACCCAATTTGAAGAATATTTTCACTAGAGTGGTAAAGACAAATTGTTAACGTGTAAGCAAGACAGAGCATGAGAAGGAGCAGTAAGTACAGGGAACTCAGAAGTTGGTTTTAAATGAAAGCAAACAAATTTAGTCATAACTGAAAGAGTATGTCAGGTGTTTTTAGTTGGCTGGCTTTTGTTTTGCTTTGGCTTTTTTTCTGCTTTGATTTTGTTTTTCAAAATAGGGTTTCTCTGTGTAGCCCTGGCTGTCCTGGAACTCATTCTGTAGACCAGGCTGGCCTCAAACATTTGAGATCTACCTGCCTCTGCCTCTTCAGTACTGGGATTAATGATGGTCACCACCTAAAGAGAAATACTGAGGCACAATGTCTTTGAGGAGATAGGTGGGAACTCACGTTAGCTACAGGATAGGAAGGGATAAGATGGGAACCAGACAGTTCCTCTACAGCAGCAGGATTAAGTAGGTACAAACAGGTATGTACATATGAAGGTGGAAGCTTGTAAAGTTCCCTTTGATCTGTTTTTTTTTCCCCAGGCATATAGAAAGCCTTGTCATCAAATAATAGCAACGAGGAAATACATACAGAAATATGAAAATGGTTTTCCAAGTAGTACTCATTCTGTTAAAAAGTTTTTATTTTATGTACATGAGTGTTTCATCTGCATGTATGTCTGTGCATATGCACATGCAGTCAGTGCCTGGGTCTGAAGAGGGCATCACTGGTCCTGGAGTTACAGATGATTATGAGCTACCGTGTGGGTGCTAGGAATTTAACTCAGCCCCTATGGAAAAGCAGCCAATGCTCTTAATCAATGAACCATCTCTTCAGTTCCATGTTCATTCTTAGTCTTTTATTCTACCATCATCCCTACTTATTTATCCATTCACTTATTCACTCATTCATTATGTACCGTGATTAAACTCCCAGCCTTAATTACAATAAGTAAACACTCTTGAGGTACATTACTCAGCCACACCCTACTTGAAATTCTGGGTTCAAATTTAGTTCTGTTTTCCTCACCCCCCAAACCCTATTCCTGCTTCACAAACCAAAATCGATCTCTTTATGCTCAGTTTTTAATCTTTCAGCATTTTCCTCTTTAAATGATCTCTGCTAATCTAGAAAGGGGATTAAAATTTATCCTGTAAATTCGCTTTAACAATTGTCTAAGCTAGTTTCTATTGCTGTGATCAAACACCATGACCAAAAGCAAGTTGTGGAGGAAAGGGTTTATTTGGCTAACGCCTCCACAACAGCTTATCATCAAAGGAAGTCAGAGCAGGAACACAAGTAGTGGAGGAATCTGGAGGCAGGAGCTGATGTAGAGGCCATGGAGGTAGCTTACTGGCTTGCTCTGCCTGCTTTCTTATAGAACCTAGGACCACCAGCCCAAAGGTGGCCCCAGTCACAATGGGTTAGGTCCTCTCTCATCAATCACTAATTAACAAAATGTCCCATAGTCTTGCCTACAGCCAGATCTTATGGAGACATCTTCTCAATTGAGGCGCCTCCTCTCTGTTGACTCCAGCTTGTATCAAGCTGACAGAAAACAAACCAGATTCCAGATATCCCCCTGAAGCACATTTATCACTTCAAATGGAATTCAAAACAATGCCACCATGTGTGGCTGGTTAGAGATTTAGGCTTCTCCTTTGATGCATGCTTCTTCTCTCAGAGTTCTGTAACTCCACATAGGCCACTGTTAACATATGCCCAAACTGCAATGCAAGAACATTCACAGTTATGGTGGTTTGAATGAGAATGCCCCCACAGGCTCACAGATTTGAATGCTTGGTCACCAGGGAGTGGCACTGTTAGGAGGTATGGCCTTGTTGGAGGAAGTGTGTCACTGAGGTTAGGCTTTGGGGTTTCAAATGGTAAAGCCAGGCCCAGTGACCCTAACTTCCTGCTGTCTGAGGATCTGGATATAGAACTCTCAGCTACCACTCCAACATCATGCCTGCCTGTTGTGCCACCTTGTTCCCCACCACGACAATAGACTAAGCCTCTGAACATGTAAGTCAGCCCCAATTAAATGTTATCCTTTATAAGAGTTGCTGTGGTCATGGTGTCTCTTCACAGCAATAGAACACTGACTAAGACATCAATCTTGAAACTTTTATTTACAGACTGAAACTAAAAGACTTTAAATTATTCTAATGGTATTTAATGGCCCAATGTTATCATCATTCTATTAACTCTAACCCCTAACCCTAATCACAGTCAGCCAGTCAGTCTGTCTGTCTTCTCTCCCCTCCCTCCCCCACAACCAGAAACTAATAATTAATTAAAAAATAAAAAGTAACATTATGGGCTGAGGATGTAGCTCAGTTGCTAGTGCTTGCTCAGCCCTCGGATAGCCCTGAGTTCGATCCCTAGCACTTCATGGCCTGGGTGTGGCAGTGCATGCCTACACTTTCAGCACTGGAGATAGAGACAGGAGAGAACTTCAGGAGCTCAAGGTCATTCCTGA
The DNA here is from genome assembly GCA_030556225.1 of Cricetiscus sungorus. Lineage (NCBI taxonomy): Eukaryota > Metazoa > Chordata > Mammalia > Rodentia > Cricetidae > Cricetiscus > Cricetiscus sungorus. The sequence continues at coordinate 40,189,350 of JANBXA010000740.1, read as the reverse complement.
TTACATACCAGGTTTGATGCCAGCCTGAGTTCCATAAGACCTCATATCAAAGTGAGGAAATAAAGACAGGGCAGTTTCATTTTCAATAACATCAAAAATAATCAGCACTTAGGAACAAATTTAACCTACATATAGTTTTTATCCTCTGTACATGTAAAGCACAGGTGAGGAAAATTAAATACACACACATATGAAGTCTAATTCCATATTCATGGGTCAGATGGCAATAGCTCCCAAATTAAACAACAATTTAGTATGTTCCCTATCAGAATTCAGCTGCTCTTTTGTGTTGTTTTGTTTTTGGTAGGAAAGTGACCTTAAAACTCATCTGAAAATGCAATGACTTAGAAGAGTAAATTATCTTTAAAAAGAACAAAGATGAAACACTCATACTTGTCAACTTCAAAACTTATCACAAATTTACAGTATTCCAGAAATATTGTATGTAAGGACAGACACATAGATGAACGAAACAGAGTTGAGACTTCACAAGTAAACTCTGACATTTCCATTCAATTCTATGTGTCAAATGGTAGTGTTTAACAGGTGGTAGTGGGATACTAGTTATCCACATGTAAAAGGATGAAGTTGGACACACATTATCTCAAACTGGATAGTCACTCTAAATATAAAACCAACATTTTTAAGATGCAGAACAGATAAGAAAAACACTTGTGGCCTTGGATTAAGTAATGGCTTTTCAGACTACAGCAAAAGCACAAACCACAAATGTATATTAACACTGCATTTCATCAAATTTAAGTCTTGTGCTATAAGCTTAAGAAACCATTAAGAAAGTGAAAAAAAGCAGGGCATGTGGAGCACATCTTTAATTCCAGCACTTGGGAGATAGAGGCAGGAGGATCTCTGTGAGTTCAAGACCAGCCTGGTCTACAAAAGTTTCAGGACAGCTACAGCTACAGTGAGACACTGTCTCAAATCATTGAGACACACACACACACACACACACACACACACACACACACACACACACACAGAGAGAGAGAGTGAAAAGATAATCCTCAGAGTGATACATTAGGAACTCTTTTAATTCTGTAATAAAAAAACAACTCAGTTATGAAACTGGCAAAGTATCAGACAAATATCTTCATAAGACAGACCTAAATGGCCAACAAGCACATGAAAAAAAAAAAAAAGATCACTATCAACTGCTATGAGGAAATTAAAACCACAATGAAATAGCATATTATAGCCACCTGTCGAAGAGACAAGTGTTGGTGAAGGATATTCAACCTTTACACATCTTGGGGGTGAAAAATAATAGAGCTTCTTTGGAAAACAGTTTGTAGTTTCTCAAAAGGTTAAGCACACAGCTACCATATGACTCAGGAATTTTACTTCTAGATATATGCCAAAAGAAATGAAAACATGTACCTACAGAATCCTGAGAACAATTACTTGCAGCAGAAAAAAACAAAATATTTACCAGTTGCTGAAAAAATAATATGGTTTTATTATTACTATCATTGTTGAATAATAATTCAACAATTAAAAAAAAGTAAAACATTAGTGAATCTAACAACACAGATGCGTCTTGACATCAGGTTAGCTGAAAAAGTTCAGTCATGAAAAAGCTCATAGTGTATATTCTATCTGTAAGAGAAATGACAAATAGGCTAATTTACACATTAAATAAATTAATGGTTACCTAGGGTTGGAAAGCGATTTTTGGAGTGGGAAGACTCAAGAATGAATGTCATTATGGATCCCTTGTGTTTTTATTGTTAACATTTTTAATCAATAACAATCATGTAAGAGTTGGCTGTCATAAATGTGGCTAGTGTGAGGCCAGGAAGCCTTGCATTGTGCTCTGTGTTTCCTAGACGGCAATACAACAGGATGGCTAAAGGTGACCCCCAAGAGACCAAGGGGCTTATGACTGCTTATGTGCTTATGCCCTCTTTGTGTGAGAAGACCACAAGAAGAAAAGCCAGATGCTCTCAATGTTGCAGGATTTCTTAAGTGCTCTGAGAAATGGAGACAATGCCCGGGCAGGGAAGGAAGGACTGTGGACCAGCTCGCAGGCGCCTGAAGGAAAAGGGTGTTACTGCCGTCCGTGGGCGACTTTCTGCACTCATCTTGTTTTGTTCAGAATTCTGACCTAAGACCAAAGCTACAAATCCTGGAATCTCTATTGTAGAAGTGGTTAAAACACAACAGTGAGTGAGATGCTAAACAGCTTGAATAGCAGAGAAAAGCAGCCATGTACCAGTCAGGTGGCAAAGTAGAGGGAGAAATATGAGAAGGATGTCCCAAGACAAAAGGAGGGTCTCAGGGTAAAAAAACGTCTCACTGAGTTTGTCCACAAAAAGATGGAAGAAGATGAGGAGCAGCAGAAGGAGGAAAACAACTATTCTATTTGGCTTAATTTTTTTTTTTTTGAGACAGTTTCATGTAGCCCAGCTGGCCTCAAACTCCTGATCCCCCTGCATTAGCCTCCCCATAGTACTGGGATTATAGGCAGGTACCACCCATGTTCAGCTAAAACATGTTTATCTGTCTCTCAGCAAATACCACGGAGAGGGGAGAGTCATGATCCACACATCTCATTGAGCTGTGTACTCTCCTAGTTGTGTTTCATTTAGAATCTGACCACAGTCACCCTGCAGCTCCTCAAAGCCTCTGGTTTATTTAAAGTGGACACATGTGTGGACCTCCTGAAATCGTATCAAAGTTGTCCGTGTTTCCAAATACTTTAAGAAAAGGTGAGACTCTTGCGCTCTTGTTACTCTGAAATTTGTTCTTGGTATGGCAGGGCATTTAAAGATATTTCTGGCATTTTGTTTTCATTTAGAGAGGTGATATTAGCATGGTTATTGGATGAAAACCCTGAGTTGAAAACTGTACATATTTGTAGTTTGTAAAGTAGACAAACTTGATGCTCCTTGTATGGCACGGGGAAGACGCCTTTTGGAAGGACTGTAGTTAAGGGTGTACACTGTGAGGCTAGATCTGTGGACACTGATGGCTTCTAATAAATAGCTTGAGGTTGTCTTGTGGTTTTCTATGACACAGCATTCTGCTGACATTCTTTGGCTGTGAAACAGAGAAGCTAACATGAGAAGTATTTGGGTTTTAAGTTATGTGCAGTAGATACACATTAGTTTTTAGACAAACTGCAGAATTCTTCATTGTCAGCAAAGAAACTTCAAGAGCCCTCTGTACCTAAGCACAATTTTTGTATTTTTAGAATGCTGCAATGTTTTTGAAGATAAACCAATTACATATTTAAAAAGTCATATCAACTCGAGGCTGGAGAGATGGCTCAGTGGTTAAGAGAACATACTGTTCTTGCAGAGGACCTGAGTTCAATTCCCAGAACCCACATCAGAAAGCTTACAACTTCCTGTAACCCCAGCCCTCTGGAGATCTGATACCCTTTCTAATCCACCCCAACAAATAATAATATTTTAAAAAATAAAATGGTTTAAAATGTTTTTTAAAAACTCATAAGCACTAAGTGCACAGTTCAACAATTAAGACTATTCATACTTTGTTACACAAACTTCTAGGACATTTTCATCCAGCAAAACTAAAACTCTGTACCATTAAATGACAATGCCTCATGTCCTCTTAACCAGCTCCCAGAAGATACTATTTTACTATTTCTGGAAATCTGACTATTTTGTGGAGTGCATGGGAGTAGCATTGTAATACCTGTCTTTTGGTGACTGTTTATTTCATAAGCATGCTGCTGCAACATGTGAGAGGAATCCTTTCTGAAGCCTGAAAACCCTTCCACTGGAGTGTACATATACTTTTAATTACTGCATTTATCCACGGACACAAGAGCTGTTCTGAGTACGGTTGGTACAAACAGTGCACGCCTGTGGTACAGGTCTTTTAATTCCTTTGCATACATATTCACAAGTAGAACTGCTAGATCACGATGCAGTCTTCTTTGGTAATGGTTGTGAATGTACTTAAAGCTGCTAAACGGTGTATTTTAAGTTGGTGGCCTAAATATAAGGCAAATCACATCTAAACAGAACTATTCAAATATAATTCTTTAAGACCAAATAAAAGATATACTTACTTTAAGGATCCTTACTAAACTGGATAATTAATTAATGTAGTTAAATAACTTGTCAATCTTGTCATTCATGTAACTGGGATTCTTTTATAACAGCCTGGCTAGGAGTGTGGGCCTTTATTTTGTTTGTTCTGTGACATAGCTGAAATGCTGTTTTTTTAAATTGATTAATTAATTTTTAATTTATGTGCACTGGTGTTTTGCTTGCATGTTTATATGTGTGAAGGTGCTGGATTCCCTGGAATTTGAGTTACAGACAATTATGAGCTGCCATGTGGGCGCTGGGAATTGAATGTGGGCCTTCTAGAAGAGAAGTCAATGTTCTTAACTGCTGAGCCATCTCTCCAGCCCACTAAGTGCTGTTTTTAATCTTTTAAAATTTTGCATCAAGAAATAATGTGTAGAAAATAATAAATTCATAATAACTATGCAATATTTATTTCATTTGTTCCAGGTATGTCATTCAGCAGATTAATAAAAAAAAAATAGAAAAATGAAGAAGAACTTTATTCATTTGACCTCATACATACCTTTTGAAATCTAATCATCAGTAGTGGGGGGGGGGAGTGCAAAGGCAGGAGGATCTCTAAGTTCAAGGACAGCAAGGGCTACACAGAGAAACCCTGTCTCCAAAAACAATAACAAAACAAGAAGTAGGAGAAGGAGGAGAAGAAAAGGAAAAAGAAATTTAATCATAATTATTTCAGTCAGTAAAAAATTATATAATATTATATATAATATAAATTATATAATAATAAATCAGAGCTGGAGAGATGGCTCAGCAGTTACAAACATTTTTAGCTGTTCTTCCATGGGACCCAGGTTCAATATTCCCTGTACCAACACAGCACTGACAACCATCTGAACCTGCAATCTCTGGGGATCTGATGCTTTCTTCTGGTCTCCAAGGGACACACGGGGCCCAGACATAAATTCAAGCAAACACTCATCTACATAAAAAAAATAAAATCTCAAAAAATTAGAATAAAAACAAAATTAAAAATTCTATCTCCAATGTTACTGGTGGAGAAAAGAGGAAATAATTTAAAAAGTAAAAGAAACAGGGGGAAATATAATTTTTAAAGTGCACCAAATTCAAATTCTTCTCATCTCTCATTGTTATAAAAAAACGAGAAAAGCCAATGGCAATAGAGATGGCTGTCAGCGCTCAGAAGCCCATTCTTTCGCTGCCACACCCAGACACCTCCAAAACTGTCAGGATTCAAAGCACAATTTCAGAAGAAGGACAGTAAGATAACCTGAAAGATTTCTCATAAGTCGCTCTAACTAGATGAAGAAAGAGAAAGCTAAGAGGACATTGTTTAAAAGCCAGCAAAAACTGGAGAAACCTTACTTTTCTAATCACTTTTAAATAACAGCTTCCACATGGTTCAAACTAAGCAAGAGACAAGTTTGGCATTCAACTTTCCCTGTTGGGCCAAGGTTAGATATCCAGATAATACACCTTACACACTTTAAGAGCTATTCTAAAGAATGTCTTTGTTTGGTTGATTTTGAAGGAAGGTGGAAATACTACCAGTCATTGGAACTGCTTTCAGACTCTTATTGGAGACTCTTTTTTGAAGTCCGTCTATGTACAGAAGCAAAGTTACGAATGGCATTTCGAAGAGTGGCATTCCCCTCGGAGATATCAGAAGAATTGATGACTGAATGTAATGCCCGATTATATGCTGCAAATGAAGATTTGCACAACAATTAATAAAGACAGGTTCTATACAACTCTCCCACTTCTTTTTCTATTAGTCTTTACCCAAAATGCCACAGGAATTAAGTCTAGCCACTGAATAAACATTTATTAGGTCCTTATAATAGAGCAAGCACTCTGCAAAGAAAGAAAAGAGAACACAGAGAGTGGAAGCAAAACTGAAGTTGCAGTGACGTACTTCCACACCACAGGCACATACAAAATGTCATCATAACAGGAGGATGGATATGAATGAACACCTAGGGAACACTGGAAGGATTTGAGAAGCTGTACCATTTAAAGTGGGCTTTGGGCATTGACAGGAGGAGAGGGAAAAAAAGGTGCTACAGGTAGAGAACCAAGTGGATGAGATGCAAAAACAGTGAGAGCAAGTTTGGTGAGGCAGTAGTGAGGCCTGAGACCAGCAAGAAGTACATAAAACACCGTGCATTTCCTCCTGTTATGAGGAAAAGTTTTAAAGTAAGGGAATGGTAAGATTTGTACTTCATAGGACCTACAAATTCATACCACAGAGATGAAACACAAAATGTAAATACTGGCAACATTTTTAGTGTTTATGTGAGGCTGACATAAACAGTTCAGTCAATATTTAGTGATGGAAACACACACTGGCAACCACAGGAAGGATTATATCCTTTCTGCTTGGGACTCTTTATTTTTGACAGGGTTTGTCTGTGTAATAGTCCTGGAACTAGCTTTGTAGACCAAGGGAGCTCCAAACTTACAGAGATCTGCCTGCCTCTGCCTCCCAGGTGCTGGGGTTAAAGGCGTGTGCCACCACTGCCCAGCTACTTGGGACTCTTGATAGAGCTCCTCATCTTTCTTCAAGTCAACAGCAGAATGGACAGTCTAATATGGATTTATGCTTGTAAGTCTGTATTATACACTGTTAAAGTATGAGGATAACTGACTCCTAATTTAGCCGTAAAGGACAAACTCTTAATAGTGTTCTGGAACCCAAGTCCTCTTATATACAATGTAATGAGCTGAAAATGCTTCTCCACCATAAACAGGACTAATTAGAAATGAAACTATAACAATTCCCATTGCTATAACAATTCCCATTGCCTCACACAGTTGTTTTATAAAGGTATATATAAAATTCTTACATACATACAGTAAGTTCTCAAATTCTAAATAACCATAATCAACACACACACACACACACAGTTTTTTAAACTGCTATTAGGATTCCACTATTCCTTAAGAAACTTACCTCTGTAGTTTTTATAGAAAATACAATTGTTGGCACAGGTATCAGGATGAGCATCCCAAAAATCAGGACCACAACAGCATAATGGAGGTAAAGTGATATTATAAAGCTTCATTTTCTCCTGGACCTGGGCTCGTAAAGCTTCTACATATCTATAAAAGTACAGTGCAGTCAGGCAAATCAACTACTAGGAGAATAAGCATGAATCCTGATTTTTATACCCAGCTTTCATTGCTCTGTACAGCAGTAGGAATATGCAGTACTAGTCCCCAAAAGTGGGGAGTATGCACCCTAAATGAGGAAAAGTATGAGATGACAAACCAAGCCTCCCCCCACCCTCATTTTGTCTTTGGTTTTTTGAGACAGGGTTTCTCTATGTAGCCCTGGCTGTCTTGGAACTTGCTTTGTATATCAGGCTGGCCTCAAATTAGAGATCTCCTGCCTCTGCCTCCCAAGTGCTGGGATTAAAGGTGCCACCAATGCCCAGCTAAACCAAGTCTCCTAAGGAATATGAGTAAGCCTACTTTCTGTCTCTTCTAGAGCCAGAACTTCATGCAGAATGTTTAAAACTAATCACCTTACATATTCTTTTTCTCTCTGGTGCTGTTTTTCTCTGGCTCCTTTTATTTCTTCAAGCTGTAGCTGGGCTAAAAGATCATTTATCTTCTCTTCTGAATAAGGTTCTTCATGACATTGCATCCTTAGAAGCCTTTGCTCTTCAGCATAGCGCTGCTGCTCTGTCCTTTCCTTAATTCTAAAATGAAACAAAACATACTTCAGAATTTTCTTAAAATTAGCTTATGATCCAAACAACTCAAGAAATTCCCTCAAAAAAGGAATCACAAAATCAGTTTAGTAATCCAAGGGCTTTTTTGTTTGTTTGTTTGTTTGTTTTTCAAGACAGAGTTTCTTTGTGTAGCTCTGGTTGTCCTGGAACTCAAAGAGATCTACCTGCCTCTGCCTCCCTAGTGCGGGGATTAAAAGCCTGGCCAGCCCCCAAAACCAAGAGCATTTTAAAAAGTGTTTGTGGTAATTGACCTAAGTTTATCTAAATATGGATTGGGTTTTTGCCTCACATATGTCTGAGTGAGGAAGTCACATCCCCTGGAACTGGAGTTACAGGCAGTTGTGAACTGCCATGTGGGTACCGGGAATTGAACCTGGGTCTTTGAGAAGAGTGGGCAGAGTGGCCAGTGTTCTTACCACTGAGTCATCTCTCCAGTCCCTGAATTTATCTTCAAATCTGTATAAATCACCTCTCAAAGGGAAATAAGAAATGGCTAGTAAGACATTTTCTGTAAGAATCCCAGCATAAGAATAGTTCAGGTTAAAACTACTGGTAAGCAGTATTAACAGGGACCAGATTTGTCCTCACACCAAAGAAACTTTAAAAAAAAAATGATAAAATACAAGAAATAACAGCTTTCAAGACACTGACATCAACCAGAAAAACACAGTAATCCCTAAAAGATGACAAACAAAAAAGCAATCTCTGTTACTGGCAACCTCCAAAGTTCTTAGATAATAGCACAAAGGAGAATTCAAATGGGACCTGGTAGATTCGAGGAAAACACATTTATAATAGCAATACATTATCAACCAAGAGGTAAAAAATAAATCACAATGTTAACTATTGTCTTAGGGGTTCTACTGTGAAAAACAACCAAAGCAAGTTGGGGAACAAGGGTCTACTTTTCCTCTTACAACTCAAAGTCACAGTCCATCCATAAAAGAAGGTCGAGCAGTAACTCAAGGCAGGAACCTAGAGGTAGGCATAGAAGCAGAAGCCATGAAAATGGCTACTTATTGGCTTTCATCTCCTGGCTTGCTCAGACTGCCTTCTTATATAATTCAGGCCCACCTGTCCAAAGTTGGTACCACCCTCAGTGAGCTGGGCCCTCCTGCATCCATCATTAATCAATAAATATGCCAAAGACTTGCCAATAGGCCAATATTACAGAGGCATTTTCTTAATTAAGATACCCTTTCCAGAGATATGTCTAGGTCTGTGCTACACCAAACAAACAAACAACAAAACAAAACAAAACAAAACAAAAAAACCCCAACCATTACAGATATGCAATGGTCCTCACGGGGTCATAGATTTGAATGCTTGGTCACTAGGGAGTGGCACTATTTCAAAAGATTTAGGAGGTGTGGTCCTGTTGGAGAAAGTATGTCACTGAAGGTGGGTTCTGAGTTTTCAAAACCCTAAATCTGACATGGTAGTACACACCTTCAATCCCAGTACTTGGGAAGCAGAAGCCCTGTCTTTAAAAAAACAAAATGAATGTGTTTTCAGGCCCATGCCAAGGCCAGAGTCAGTCAGTCAGCCAGCACCCCCCCCCCACACACACACACAGCCTATGGACCAGGATGTAGAACTCTCAGCTACTGCTCCAGTGCCCGCCTGCATGCTGCCATGGTCCCCACCATGATGATAATGAACTAAACCTCTGGAACTGTAAAAGCCCCAGTGACACCCGTTCTTTTATAAGACACACATGGTCATGGTGTCTCTGCATAGCAACAGAACAATGACTAAGACACCAAGTATGTAAAGAAGCAGGGAAGCTACTCATAATGAACAGAGTAATTAATCAGGATCAACTACAACTGGACTGTTGTGTTAGAATTACATAGGACATTCACATAGTTATTACAGCCATAACCTATATGTGCAAAAATAAAGATATGCTGGGGAAGGTGACACATATACACCTCAGCATTCAAGAGGCTGAAGCAGGAAGATCATCCCTAGTGTGAGTTCCAGGTCAGCCTACACTACATAGTGAGACCCTGTGTTGAACAACAAGAAGTAACATGAAAAAGACCGAAATAAAATTTCCAGGGTTGAAAGCTGCAATTTCTGAGACAAAAATATGCTAACTATGATTCTGTCATAGATATACATCTGTAACCATAAATATAGAAAAGTCCAAGATGAATCACAGCAAAGGGGGTGCAAATAAAAGAGCACAACATAGATTAAAGAATCAAGTAAAAAAATTCAGTACCATTTCTCCAAAGATGATATACAAATGTCCCAAGATGTGTGTGAAACAATAACATCACTCACTCTCAAGGAACTACAAGCCAAAGCCACAATTAAAAAATCTTTTAGCCAGGCATGGTAACACACACATTTAATCCTCAAACTTGGGAGGCATAAGCAAGTGGATCTCTGTAAGTTCGAGGGCAGCCTGATCTACATAGTGAGTTCCAAGACAGCCAGGGCTATCTATATAAGAGACCTTGTCTCAAAACAAACAGAAAAAAAAAAAAAAAAAAAAAAAGAGCTGAGTTTGCACCTCAGTTGGTACAGCCCTGCGATCCTAACATCTGGGGACAGAAGTGAAATGAAGGTTTCAGAAGTTCAAGGCTACACGGAGACCTTGTCTTAAAAAAAAAAAAAAAAAAAAAAAAGGAAGGAAAGGAAAGGAAAGGAAGAAACAAGAAAATATGAGAACTGGGCATGGTAGTGCATATCTAAAATCCTAGCTACTTGAGATACCAAGAAATAAGGATCACACACAATCACGAGTTCAAGTTCAACTTAAAAAAATAGAACAACTTTGTCTGAAAACAAAGAATAAGAAAATAAAAGAACACAAGAAATTAAAATCCTTGTGTGATTGTTAATGGAATTCAAAATGGCATGCCACTATGGAAAATGATCTGAAGTCTTTTGAAAACATAAAAGCAAGGGCTGAAAAGATGCCTCAAGTGTAAAAACACTTGCTTTTCTTCCAGACGACCTATGATGTGTTCCTAGCATCCACATGGTGGCTAACGACCATTTGTTACTCCAGTTCTGGAGAATCTGATGCTCTCTTCTGGCCTTCTTGGGCATACTGTGAATATGGTGCACATACATACATGCAGACAAAACATCCATATGCATTAAATGAATAAATAAAAATTAAAAAAATAATTTTTAAAAAGGTACACTATACCTGGGTGATTAAAAGGAAGTGTATGTATACATGTACATATGTGTGTATATATCTATACATCAGGTATAGATCATATACATGTGTGTATTACATCAGCAGGTGTATACTTCAGAGCAAGGAAAAGAGAGCCAGAACCACTTCCTTTTTTTTTTTTTTTGGAGACAGCGTTTCATTACATAGGTCTGGCTGGCCTGGAACTCACAATATAGACCAGATTGGCCTTGAATTTATATGTTCCACCTGCCTCTGCCTCCCAAAAGCTAGAATTATAGCTACTGATATTACATTCCAAACATTTTTAAACCCAAAATTGAAATAGACATTGAAATGTATGTAGGACTTAGGCTATAGCTCAATGGTAGAGGGTTTGCTTGGCATGCATGAGACCTTAGGGTAAATCCACAGTACCATACACAAAAAGTATATTTGGGGTCTGGAGTGATAGTTCAGCAGTTAAGAGCACTGCCTCCTCTCAAGGGAATCTGAATTTAATTCCAGCACCCACACCGTGGTTCACAAATATCTTTAACTCCAGGTCTAGTCTTCTGACCTCTCAGGCACCAAAATGCAAGTGGTACACATACATTCATGCAGGCAAAATACCTATACATATAAAATATTTCTAAAATTACATCTTTATTTGTATATATGTTATATATACAAATATATATGCATATGTACAAATATATAAGGCAATAACTGACAGAACTCTAAGGAAATATTAAAAAATTGAAATACACATAAAAATTTCAATGTTTCTTCCTCAATTACTGACACAGAAAGTAGACAGAATAATGGAAATAATACAGTAGATTTTATGAACCAACTTAATCTAATTACATTTAAAGAATAAGACTTTAAGAATAACATATATGCCGGGCATTGGTGGTACACACCTTTAATCCCAGCACTTGGGAGGCAGAGGCAGGCGGATCTCTGTGAGATCGAGACCAGCCTGGTCTATAAGAGCTAGTTCCAGGATAGCCTTCAAAACCACAGAGAAACCCTGTCTCCAAAAACAAAAACAAAAACAAAACAAAAGGATAACATATTTTCTACCACAAAGCTCTTGATCTTCAACATTTTGCCAAGACAGATAATACCCTAGACCAGTGGTTCTCGACAGTGGTTATGACAGTGGGTCATAACCTCTTTGGAGATCTAATGACCCTTTCGTAGTGGCCACCTAAGACCATTGGAAAACAATGTAGATATTTACATAACGATTCATAGCAGTAACAAAAGTACAGTTATGAAAAAGCAATGAAAATAATTTTATGGTTGGAGTCACCACCACATGAGGAACAGTATTAAAAGGTCGTAGTATTAGGAAGGTTGAGGGCCACTGCCCTAGGCTATAAACCCAATGTCAATAAATTCAAAAGGATTCAAATAACACACAGCATTATTTTCTCTGACCACATAGAAAAATTAGAAATTAATAACAAATTCTTAGAAAATCGGACATATTTGGGAACTATAGGATATACTCCTAAATAACATGATTTAAAAAAGAGTGGAAATTAGAAGAAACGTTTAGCTGAGTGAAATGATTTATTAGATACTGCTAAAGAGTATTTAGTAAGGCTGGAGAGACGGCTCAGGGGATAAGAGCACTGGTTGCTCTTCCAGAGGACCCACTTGCGTTTCTAGCACCACACGGCAGCTCACAACTGTTTGTAACTCCATGCGGACAGCAAGAACACACATGGCACACAGACATACATTCAACAAAATACCCATACACATAAAACAAATTTTAAAAAGAGAGTATGTAATAGGAAATTTCTAGCACTAAATGCCTATTTTGAAAAATAAAAAGGGCCTCAGATCAAAAACCTTAATCTCTACCTTAAGGAATTTAAAAAGAGAAAAATCAAGCTCAAGGTAAGTACAAGAAAGGAAATAATAAATCAGAAACAAATTGGCAAAAACAAAAATAACAGAAAAAAAATACTAGGATGAAAAGTTAGCTCTTTGATAATTGTTGAGTCAGTCTGTAAGGGACAAGATACAAATTATTAATATAAAAGTAAAATGCTATCATTACAGATTCTTCTGTTCAGGACAATTTATGCCAATAAAGTTGACAACTTGAATGAAGTTAAAATGGAAAGATACATATTACCTGTAGTCCTATATTAGCAACAATGAGACTGTAGCTTTTTCTCAATGAGAAGTACAGAACTACATGGGTTTACCAGCAAATTCTACCAAATGCTCAAGGAAGAAATTAAGCCAGCTGTCACTTACCCAACAAGACTGATGAAGAAAAACTGCTCCCAGCTATTCTCTAACACTAGCATTACCCTTAAGCCAAACCCAATAAAACCCCAAATTTAAAAAAGTGCAAGTTAATATCTCTTATCACACATATAATGATGTTTTTGTTTATTTTCTTTTCTGGAGCTGAGGACTGAACCCAGGGCCTTGTGTTTACCGGCAAGCACTCTACTACTCAACTAAATCCCCAATCCCTATTCTGTCTATATTTGGTCTATTTTGATACTGTATTGAAATTTCCATTTATGGTTGTTGACAGCATACAGGAATTCACACATTACTAAATTCACTTTCAAATTCCAGTGGAGTTTTACAAAGTGATCACGTCATTTTCAAATAAAGGCAGCTTTACTTCTTTTTAAAAACGGTTTTATTTCTTTTTCTCACCAGACTGCACCAACTAGAACTTTCAGTATGACCTGAATAAATGTGACAAGAAGGGGCAGCCTCTGACTTGGAAAGAAAACATTTAGTCTTTCATATAAAGTACATTAGTGATAACTTTTTTTAAACAGATGTTCTTTATCAAAGTATAGAAATTCCCATCTCTTTCCAAACTGGCGAAAACATTTTTTTAAAGAACTTTAAGTGGGTGTTGGATTTTGCATTGTGGTCATATAGCCTTACTCTCTCTCTAACTCTATTCCTTCTTTTGAATGTTAAATCAGCTTTGTCCCTGGTACAACCCACTTGGTAATATTATGTTGCCTTCTTAATATGTCGTTTGATTCTCTTTGCTCGGAATGCTAATAGAGGTGTGGGTAGTAAAAATTGGGCTCATGTCTCAGATGGAAACACTAACTCTACAGGGAACTGAACTAGAGGCAATTCATATTACATTCTTGCAAATAATTTGTCTCTATTTTGTTCATGTCCTGAGACTTTGTGCAAGACTAAATTTAAAAGACATCTCTTCTGGATTGGATCTGCTTCTTATTTGTGGCTATTTTTGCTTCTAGTAATATTGGTATGATCACTTTGAAACGCAATTTGACAGCTTCCTTTAAGACTGCAATGCACACCTATCTTATTCTGCAGGTACTTAGCCAAGAGAAAACATAATATATGCCCATACTGATGCTTGCATACAAATTTCACTGGAAAAAAATATATGTATATGTACATATATATATATATATACATATATATATTATTTTTTCTTATTTTACATATTGATCCCCCTCCCTTCCTCCCATGCCCCATAGAAGAACTTTATTTAAGAGCAAGTCAATGCTTGTCTACAACGCTTCAAAGTATGAGATGAGTACTTGGTTAGTGGCTAAAGATCCTTTAAGTTAAAGCCAATGCTTATCTCCATCTCCCAATAAAAATCTTGGAGACTTAGGCATTACACTAGGTCTACTTTGTTTGTGGCCTAAATGGAACAAAACCTAAAATAAAAAGCACCTATTTAAAATGTTTACTAGAAGGAAATGTTGTGACAGATCCCATGCAGCCAAGTGTTAGAGTTTCCTTTCTGTTGGTATGATAAAAACATTCTGACCCCTTCTTAAGGAAAGACATACTTTATTTCATCTTATATTTCAGGTCACAGTCCATCATAAAGGGAAGTCAAGGGTACGAAGTCAACTAGGAACCCAAAGTCAGAGTCATGGAGGAATGTGGCTTGCTGGGTTGCTCTCTGGCTCACTTCCTGGCTCATGCTTAGCTAGCTTTTATCCAGCTCAGGACTACATACCTGAGGAACAGTGCCATTCATGATGGGCTGGGCCTGCTTACATCAATTAATAATCACAATTCTTCATAAATACACCCCCAGACCAACCTGATCCAGGCACATCTTCAAAGAACCCCCAGGATGTGTCAAAATGAGTGACTAAGCCTAAATGGGACATCCAGGATTACTGTGGGCAAATGCTATCAAGTAGTAGGATGTGCCAAAAACATATCTTGCATGAAAAGATGAGTTAGTTAATGGTACTGTTATCTGACTGTAAGAAACAGATAGCCAAGTATGTTAATTTGGGTATCTGTGAAATATCAAGGCCTGTCTGGGATACACAGAAAGTTCTAATCCAGCCTGGACTTCAAAATGAATGAGACCCTGTCTCAAAATAAAAATAAATTTAAAGAAGAAAAACTGTCATAGCCACTCCAACATAAGTAACATAAGTAAGTAGCCATTAACATAAGCACAAGACATTTCACTAACAAAAAGATTACAATTTGAGAAAGGCTCAGATGACTGTCAGAATTTCTTACTAGTAAGTAATTTATTGGAGGCAGAGCCTTACTATGTCACCCTAGTTGGCCTGGAACTCACTCTGTAGACCAGGCTGGCCTCCAATCACAGAGATCTTCCTGCCTCTGCCTCCCCAGTGTTGGGATTAAGGGTGTGTGCCACCAAGCCATCTAATAAAGTATTTTTAATGAAAGTGTATATATATATATTTAGATACAATGGTATTACACATTTAATAGGCTATGCAATAGGTTAAAGATAGCTTTTATATGCACTGGGAATACAATTTCAGTGACTGTCTTTTGTGATATTTACTTTATTGCAGTGGTTGGGAACCAAACCCATAGTATCTCCAACATATGCTTGAATATAACTCTAAAATATACAAACCAGTCTACTCAGAAAGCAGAACAGTGTTGTGTAGGTTAGAGGTAGAGGGTGCAGAAGGGACATGACAAAAGTCTTGGGGATAACAGGTGCCCTAGTTAGGGTTACTATTGCTATGACCTTGACCAAAAAGTAAGATGAAGACAAGAGTTTATTAGGCTTATACTTCCACAACATAGTCTATCACTGAAGGAAGTCAGGACAGGAACTCAAGTAGGGTTGGAATCTACAGGCAGGAGCTGATGCAGAGGCCACAGATGTTGCTGCTTACTGGCTTGCTCAACCTGCTTTCTTATAGAACCCAAGACTACCAAGCCCAGAGATGGCATCATCTACAGTAGGTTGGGCTAATTAAGAAAATGCCCTACAGCTGGATCTTATGGAGGGATTTTCTCAATTGTGGCTCCCTCCTTTCAAATAACTCCTTTAGCTTGTGTCAAATTGACATAAACCTAGCCAGCATAACAGGTATGCTTACTATCATGACACTGATGGTGGTTTCGTGTGTTATACATGTCAAAACTTACCAACTTTTGGTGCTGGGGAGATGGCTCAGTCAGTAAAGTGTTTACCATACTAGCATGAGGGTCTGAGTTTGGATGACTTTTCAAAGATTTATTTATTCTATTTTATGTGTCTGAATGTTTTGTTTGCATGTTCATATCTGCATGGGTATCAGATCCCCCAGAACTAGAGTGTTTGTGAGCCATCATATGGGTGCTGGGGACCCAACCTAGGTCCTCTGCTAGAGCTCTTAACCACTGAATCATCCCTCAACCCCCAAACTCATACTTCTTGAATAAAGCAAGACTGCTAAAAGGTCTAGGCTTCTATCTATTTGTGGCAGACTGTCAACTTCACAGGGAATTAAAGTCTCTATTGTGTTAGATTAAATTTAAGGTCTAGACATCATACTACAAAACTACAAGATCAGGCACCAGGAAAACAGGCATGGATGTTGTCAGTGTGCAGCCAATTCATCCATATCCTGATAGCTAACCACTAGCTACTCCCAGGAGAGTGACACAGGGCCACGTTAAACAAGGATTTTCTCACAACTACCTTCCCATAGTTGCTAGTATTTTCTGAGCTAGCCCTATAAAATAAGTTGAGTATTTCTCAAAGCGCATAAAAACAGTTTTTATGGTATGACTGAAACTGCAGCACAACATAAGGGTGTAATAGGGCAGAGGTGAGAAATCTCATTATTGCAATCTGGGCACAGGGAATCTCTTTATACCAGGGAAGATCATGATTTAAAGGCATGTGAGGCCATGAACTTGGGAATGAGAGATAGGTGATGTGGAAAAACCCAGCACAGGCACATACAGAGATGGCACTGACTTTAACCTATGCTGCTCTCTGCGTACATTAGAGAATGAAAGCAATAGTGAAAGGTAAGTCTAAAACCATAGGCACTTGACTAGGATCTATAAACACGAAGAACTTTTTGTTGTTTTGTTTTTGTTTTCTTGAGACAGGTTTTTTGTTTGTTTGTTTTTTTTCTGTGTAGCCCTGGCTGTTCTGGAACCTGCTCTGTAGACCAGGCTGACCTTGAAGTTACAGAGATCTGCCTGCCTCTATATCCTGAGTGCTGGATTAAAGGTGTATGCCACCTTGCTTGCTTATTTGCTTTTTCTTTCTTTTCTTTTTTTTTCACTTAAAAACAGATTTATTTATTCATTTTCATTTTATGTGTATGGGTCTTTTAGTCTGCAAGCTTGTCTGTGCACCATATGCATGTGGTGCCCACCAAGGTCAGAAGCTAGCATTAGATCCCCTAAAAACAGAGCTACAGATGACTGTCAGGCACCAAGTTGGCAGGGAATCAAACCTGGATCCTCTAGAAGGGCAGTTATGCTCTAACTACAGAGCCATCCCTCTAGCCCTGCTCACTACTTCTTAATCATTTTACTGTGACCTACGCTATGGTGACCTGAGCTTTTGAGGGTGGTTACAACTGCAATGTCAGGGTGGCCACCAAGCATCCTTCCCGACTCTGCTCTGTAATGGCTCACCTTGATCAACTTCACTGGACTGAGAACACTTAGGGGACTGGTAAAACACCCTTTTGGTGTGGGTTTCCAGAGACCATCGATCAAACATCTTTTCACAAGGGAGCCAGTTAAGAAACATACATTGAGGACATTCGTATTTGTTACAGTGAGTAATTCCTGACCATGTCATAAAAGCAAATCTGATTTAGAAGCAGAGTGAGGTTTTCAGTGATGAAATATAAACAGAGCCAAGTGAATGACAACAGAGAAGACCAGCATCAAACTCAAACCATGCGTAAGTTTGGGCACTACAAGCAGCAGCACAAACCATTTCCGATGAAGTTCTCTGTACTTGGGCTGACATCTCAGGTACTGCTGACAGGGCAGAGCTGATGGCATTGACTCCCTGCCTCCACTTAGTCAGTTTCCTCAACTTTTGTCTCGAGCTCTACACTTCTTCACCTGCTCTGACACTGCTTATAGACACAACACTCCAGTAAAGAACAGCTCTTTAAGGTCACTTCCTTAATCCATTTAGTGCGTGCATTCTCTGCACAGGTGACGCTGTCCCAAAGGAACAAAAGATTAGTTTGTGCCCCTCCAAAAAGCCACAGTATCATAGCACATGAACAAAAATCGCATTCTACCTACGTACTAAAATTTTAGGGTGTGTTGGGGAAATTTCTAAAAAGGCTCTTTGGAATATTGGGGGAAAAATGCTGAGGAACCAGTGGAACATTTTCCTGACCTTACTGACTTCCTAACTACTCCTTCCTTTCTATAAACTTTTCTTTCTTAGCCTTTGAATGCATTGTTTCTGCTGGGTTTCCTCATACAGCTATTTGCACCCATCCTTCCCTGTCTGCTTTGCAAACCTATCTCCTTAAAGCTCTAGTATTTTCCTTTTCTCATGTTCTCTCACCCCAAATCACTTAATCTATGCCTTCTGCTTCAGTTACCACCCACAGCCACCTATAACTCACATAGTCACGGCACAGCACTGTCACAGGTTATGTTCCTGATATCTAAGTCTACCTTTGACTGGATATCTCACAGATATTTTCTCAGGGAAAGAATCCATAGCCTTCGTCAGAATTCTCAAGTTATGACTAACCACCATAGAGCTCTTTCAGAAAAGAGCATAAAATCCAAAATGATACTGCTACAAAGTTTGATACATAAACAACTACTCTATAAGCAAGTTTCTATTTTCTAATCTCTTCAAAGCTTCTTATGCAAACATACCTTTACTGATACTCAATAGAAACTAGAGGCGGTCAGAACAATGGTGTGACTACTATTACACCATTTCTCTGATAATAATGAAAGGTATTATTATTAAAGGTCAAATTTTCAATAAAAGAGGTAAGAATCCAAGAGACTACAAGTTGGTCTATAAATTCAATATACTGGGCACTTGCACAACTACACAAGTAGATACTAATATTTATACTTCTGAAGTACACTCTAAAAAGCAAACTGAAATGATTATGAAACTGTATGTAAAATAATATAAAAATAATCTAATTTAGGAAACAATTAAAAAAACTTTGTGGCTTTGCTGTTGCTGTTTAGTTTTCTTTTGTTTAAGACAAGGTCTCACTAGGTAGCTTTGGCTAGCTTGAAACTCCTTAAGATCAGACTGGCCTTGAATCATACCTGCCTCTGCCTTCCTAGCGCTGGGATTAAAAGTGTGTACTATCATGTTCTACAAAAACTCTTCTTATAACTCAGTCCTCTTCCATATAGTAAGGCCATACACACCACTAATTCTTTACAAAGTTAAAAATAAATAAAAGAAAGAAGAACTAAAAATAGGGGTTATCTTTTTTGACTCCCTAGACCTTCTTCTTGTGCAATTACAGATATCTGTCAACACTAGTAATATGCGCAAATAAAAGGAATTCTTCTAAGATGGAGAAACAGGCTTATTTCTACGTGAAAGAGGTGCTCTGCTAGAAAAATAACTTCTCAAGGAGATGGAAGTCTGCCTCTTTGCCTCACAGGATTAAATCCTAAAGCCTAACCAGGCATGGTCTTGCTCTCTGTACATACTGCTTTCCTGCTCAACACTTTCCATGATTCCCACTCTCTGGTTCTGAAAGTGTTATTCCTCAGCACTTAATTTAACAAGGGCTGGATATATAGCTCAGTTAGTAGGATGCCTGAATGGCATAAACCCTGGGCTGGATACTCAGTATGGCAGCTCACAGCTGGAATCCCAAAAGCAGCAAGTTCAGGGTCATCCTTGGTCACAGAGACTTCCAGACCAACATGAGCTACATAAAATGTCATCTCTAATGATAATGATAATAATAGGAAGAAGAATTTAACATTTCCTACTGGAATTTCTACTGGGTATTTTTTTTCACATACCTCAAGTCCATCCATTATGCCCCAGTCTGAATTTATCCTCTACATGTACCTCCTCCTTGAGTGATGTGTTTAACAGTACTTCATTCACTTGGTAGCATGAACCACAGATTTGGGTTCATGCTTAAACCCCCTCTTAAAACTGCCTTCTGCTCTTTACTATGTTGGCCTTGTCACATGTGGCAGGCCACGTTAGAGATTTCTAAAAATTAGGCGATGGAGGCAACAAATCTGGGGCAAAGCTCCGGTTTTACCACTGGTTAAATCTAATCTTATGTTAGGCAGATAACTTAACCTTTCCAGGGCTTATTTTCACATCTTTAAAATAAAAAGGATAAAATATACCTTATCAAGTCACCAAAATAAGCAAATGAGCTAATACCTCTATAGCATTCAATGTCATGGCTAACAGTATAAACATTCAACGACCGAGAGTGACTGCTCCCCTGAAGGAAGGCTCAATCAACTGAACACAGTAATTTGTGTAATGCAACTGATTCACAACAAGGGTTTAATACATATATTTAACATTAATTTCACCCTCTTCTTGTCTCATTTCAATAACGTCCTAGCAGTTAGTCTTATCTATTCCCACAATACCTCTAATTGGACTTCTAACTGTTCTCAGTATAAAGTCCAACTTCCTCCTGACACACTAAGCTCTTTATGATCTTGTCTTTATGTCTTAAGGCTCATATCTTGCCATTTTTTTTTTTTTAGCTCTGATCACTTCAGAAATGTCATATTGTCATACAAATCACTGCTTTTGCAATGCTAGTCCTTTAACCTACAATACCTGTCCCCTCCTTCCCCATTCAAATTCCACCTTTATCTCATGCCATTCAAAAAATTCTTCAATGCCTAGGTTTGGGAAGTCTTCCCTTTCTGCCACCCAGGCCCTCGATTTTGGTTTAAAAACAATTTCTGTGTTCCCACATATTCTTTTGTTTCTTATAATAACAGCAGCCATTAACACCTACTAAAAATGCATCATGTTCCAGATTCTATGTCAAATTCATTTAGATAAGATACTATATTATTGTAATAAACACAGCACCTTTACAAAGATACATACTATTATCCTCATTTTATAAGAAGGAAGGAAGCAGAGCTGGAATTGGATGCCTTGTAACTCCTAATACAAAAAAATGATGGTGATCCACTTACTTATCTCTTTCCTATTTCCCAGTCAAATCTACCCTGCAGGTTTCTTGAAGACTCTATTGTGTTTTTCACTTCTCATACCCCTAAATCTAACACATCTAACAATAAGTAGTAGCACAATAAGCAGTTGCTAAATTAATGGAAACCATATAATTTAATTCTTAAAAGTGGACAAAGAGAGAAGTTATCAATTCATGCTTATGAAACAGATGCATGAGTATTTTAGAAAGTGGGTTTTTTTTTTTTTTGCATTCAAGTTAAAACATACAACCTCCATCAAAAAAAAAACTCATACTTAGTTTCTTCAACAAACAAAAAGCAAAAAAAAAATTAAACCTACTTGTCAACAACAACATGATTTTAAGTCTTCTGATGCCACCTGTAAAACAATCAGTAACTTTCATATTATTTTCTGAGGTCAAGAGTATAAATCTAGGAGAATAAGAAGATTATCCAGTAGAAAATGGTGATAAAAGCCTTAAGCAGCAGGTTTTTTGTTGTTTTTTTTTGTTTGTTTGTTTGTTTTTGTTTTTTTAAGGTCAGTAGTCTTGCTAAATAAAAATTCCCCATTGATTATGCCATGTGTCAAAGATTTAGGTTAGACATCAAACCTGCAGGAAAGACATACTGGCTTTAGTTAAATGAACTGAGCTAAATACATTTCTATTCTATTCTATTCTACTTGATGGACCCACAAAGAACTGAAGATATCTTTAATATTGGTCAGACCATAATTATAGCTTAAACGATAAGACACAGTAAGATAAATCTGGCATAGGTATTACGGACTTCCTCAGAGCCAATATCCTTACTAAGATTCTAGTGTTATTATTGTGTAAGATTATATAACCACAGTTCTAAAGAGCATTAAGAACACAAAATATCTAGGCTGGAAATTCAGTACTGATAGTTAGCTTCTTGCAGAGAGCATACACAAAATTTCCTGTTCAGTCCAAGCATGCCTGCAATCTCAGCAATTGAGAGATAGAGGCAGGAGGGTCAGGAGTTCAAGGTCATACTCAGCTACATAATCAACCTTGACTACATGAAACCTTGCTTCAAAAGAAAAAGAAATACAAATACAAAAGATCCTTGAAATATTAAAGTAGAGTTCTATCAACAACTACACCAGATAACTTTGTAAGGATTTTCCAGGACCCACTAACTTAGCCCAACACATATGTACACACACAATCTCTCTCTATCTCTGTCCCATTTATTACATTTTTATCAAGTAACTTTCAGACTCAACAGTATCATCCGTATCATTACATACCTTGGGAGTGGGATATATGTAAGAACAAAAACATACACAAATTAGCAAACACTTAGGGGAAATCTAGACTCATCAGTGGACTATTATATAAAAACCTTCTGAGTCCTTATGCCCTCTACCCTGAAAGAACTAAGACATTCAGCAAGAAAGAAACTGTTCCTAAAGTCAACTGGGGGGGAGGGGTATGGAGAGAAGGAATACAGGGTCTATCACAGTATCATGGCTCAAGTCTGTTATTCTAGCACTAAGGAGCTGGAGACATGAGGATCAGGAGTTCAAAGCCATCTTTAGATACATAGGGATTTTTGAGGATACCCTGGGCAGATTCTATATATTGAAAAACAAAATAGGATGGAGAGATGGGTCAGTGTTAAGAGCAGGTATTACTCTTGTAGAAGACCAGAGTCAAGTTCCCAGCACCCAGCTATATCAGGCAGCTTACAACTGCCTGTACCTCCAGCTTCATGTAATCCAATACCTGTTCTGACTCCAAGGGTACCTGCATTCAGGTGTACAGTCTCGAGCAGACACAAGGGTTCAGGTACAGACAGACAGACAGACTCACACACAGACACACATACATAAACATACTTAAAAATAAATCTCTAAAACAAAAACCAATGAAGAGAAGGTAGTAAAGAACTATCACAGCCAGGAGGTGGTGGCGCATGCCTTTAGTCCCAGCACTTGGGAAGCAGAGGCAGGTGGATCTCTGTGAGTTCGAGGCCAGCCTCGGCTACCGAGTTAGTTCCAGAACAGGCTCCAAAGCTACAGAGAAACCCTGTCTCAAAAAACAAAAACAAACAAACAAATAAATAAAAAGAACTATCACAAGGAGAAGGAAGGGGGCCGGGGGGGAGGGAAAGGAGGGAGGAGAAGAAATAACAGTGCCTGACTAGCTAGTGCAAAGCTAGGTTCTGGGCCTGACCCACAGTATAGCAAAAATAATAATAAAGTTAGACATGACAGCACATATCTGTAGTTACTGCACCCAGGCAGGTGGAATTTGAGAGCAGTCTAGAGTGCAGAGTGAGATTCCATCTCAAAAAGGCAAGGGCTAGGTGACCCCAGTGGAACACTCTGATCATGTACACCTGCACTGTCATCAGAACTGCTCAGTTTGTTTAAGCCCTTTGGTGTCTCTGGCCAAGACTCACTGTTACCACGTTCAGCTCCCTGTGTTCCAAAAATATCTCCATTCATCAGAAACAGAACAAATGACAGTCCTCTTTAGCAAAGGAATTTTGTCATCATGGTCCTTCAGGTCCCAATTTTTAAAAATGTGTGCCTAACTTTCATGTATGATTATACAACTTAAAAGAGGGCCCATAAAAAATTGGCAACAGTGAAAGGTTTCTGAATATCTAATAATGAAATTTCAAAATTACATCATGACTTCTGTACAGACTTGATTCTGAATTTAGTGCACACTTTGTACTGTGCACGGCCATGCAAAACCATTAAGCACTGTCTAAAATGCCTCAGCGGAGATTTGAGAATATTGTTACATTGCAAACTGCAATGTTCTTCATAGAACTTCCTGTTCTTAAAACAAACACTTTCTGTGTGTTCCTACATCATTCCTCAGGACCAAATTATTATATCTTAACACTGTATCAGCTAGTAAGTTTCAAATTAGTAAATCTTTAGATTGCTTGTATTAAGTTTTATTTTTAAAAACTGTTATTTAAAAAAACTTGTTAAAAACTGATTTTGTAACTTGAGTTTCATTTTAAAACTATTAAATATGAGGGCTGGAAAGATGGCTCAGCAGTTAAGAGCACTGGCTGCTCTTCCAGAGGATCTGGGCTCAATTCCCAGCACCCACATGGCAGCTTACACCTGCCTGTAACTGCAGCTCTAGGGCTTGAGGCCTCACACAGACATCCATGCAGGCAAAACCACTAGTGAACATAAAAACAACAAAAACAAACAAACAAAAAAACGATTAAATGCATTTTGCAACATCTGATAAGGCTCTGAACACACTTCAGCCATTTTGTACTATGTATTTACCTGAAATGCATTCTCAGAATTATTGATTATCAAATCAAAATATCAACTCTGAAAATGTTGAAAAGCTTCTATATCCTTTAGGTGAAATATTCAAGTCAATGTTTATTTATGTAAAACTTACAAATAAGCACATCCATTTCATTAGTATGAAAACTTCCTCTTGTCTTTAATATGTGCCAAGAGTTTATGCCAAAGAGAATAAATAAATACTACTTATAAAACTGTGTATCCATAGTTGCATAAAATGGGTAGTGAGAATAAAAAGTTTAAGAAGTCTGGTCCTGATAATTCCTGCTTCACTCTCAGCAATATAATTAACATTTTTTTCTGTCTTCTTTTTTTCCATCTGTCTGTCTTTACTACTAAACATTGTGGCAGTGACAGAGACTCGTTACTGTGATTTCTACTAAATGCCAGACACAATATTAAGTCCTTTACGTATATTTCTCCATTTCATTCAATCATCACACCAGAGATAGGCATTATACCCATTTCAGGGCTGGGGAGATGGCTTGGTGGATAGAGTACCTGCAAGCACTAGGACCCATGCAAAAGCCAGGTGTGGTAACCCCAGCCCTGGGGGATGGAAATACGAAGATCCTAGCCAAAACATCAAACTCCAGGTTTAGTCTCAAAAATAGGGTGGAGAGTGAGAGAGGTGGACACCTGACACTAGCCACTCTTCCAGAGGACCCTCTGCTTTTACTGCCAGCACCCACATGGAGGCTCACAATTGTCTCCAGTTCCAGGGGATCTGATTCCCACTTTTGGCCTATGTAGGCAACAAGCATGCAGGCACGTGGTACACTGGCATACATGTAAACAAAACACTCACACACAAAATAAATAAATCAATTAAAAAATATGAGAAATTGTAACTCTAAGTACTATTGACATGTTAGTTTCCCAGCCTGGTCTACAGAGCAAGGAATTCAGCACAATACAGCAAGTGATCTTATGGACACAGATTAGCTACACTAATTCTAAGTTTGTGAAGAGGTTTAAAAAAAAACACCTCTTGTAGGTACCTATTGTAAAGATACAATGTAAGAGGAGACAAATGAAGGAGGGCTGAAGCTCCTTCATTACTAGACACCTAAAACAATCAAAATTGTGTAGTACTTGCAAAAGAAATGAACAAATAGGCCAATAGGATAGGACAGAGATTTCAGATATAGAAGTACATAAATACAATCAATCAACAGACTTTTCACAGAGAAGCAAAGGCAACATAATGAAGAAAAGATAGTCTTTTCAATAAATGGTGCTGGGAAAATCTGTGTATCTTCATGCAAAAAAACTTAAACAAAGACCTTGTATTTCTTACAAAAACAACACAAAATGTGCAGCCAGCAAGGTAGCACTATAATCCCATAGCTTCAGTGGCTAAAACAGAGGAATATGAGTTCAAGACCAATCTGGACTACATAGCAAGATCCTGCTTTCAAAAAACACAAAACCAACAACAACAAAAGCCCACCTCTAAACAAGGCATGGTGGAATCAAGAACTGTAATCTCAGCACTGAGGTGCAGGTAGGAGGAATAGCAGTTCAGAATCACTCTTAGATACACTGAGTTCTTAAGACACTGGGCCGTGTCTTAAAAAGCAAAACCAAAAACCCCTCAAAATGGATTATAGAGCCAAACATAAAAACCATATAGCTCTTAGAACATAATGGAATTGGCAAAGCTATATGATTTTGATATGGCAGAATTAATCCATGAAAAAGAAATGATAAGCTAGATCATTAAAATGTTCTGCTTTGTAAAAGGCATTGTCAAAAGAATGAAAAGACACGACAGAGACTGAAAGAAGGTGTTTAAAAAGATTTTACAAAGATCCCATACTCAACATATATATATATATATGTATATGTATATGTATATATATATATATATATAAACTCTGAAAGTTAAAATAAGGAAGCAATGTCACTGGAAAACGGAGAAATGGAGCTGGTGCTTCACCTCGGCAGACTTGCATACATGGTGCTGGAAGGTATGAGGCTCGCTGCTGGAGGAGGAGAGTAAACATCAATATCACCAAACTACAACAGAGACACACTGATACAACAGTGGCACAACTGTTACTGGAGTAACCCAACCACCCCTGGCTTGGTTTTAAGGCTCACTCCACAAACGAGAACCCATAGCTAACACTGATAAAGTGGCCAAGAGCCTGAGACTAGATAGGTCATGAGCCTAGAGGAAAATAGCAATACAATGATTCTTAATGATATATTCTTATACCCGTAGAGCAGACATCACTCTACCCTCATCAGAGAAGAGTCTTCCTGCAACAGATGAAAACTGACTTGGAGGTCCACACTGGAGTGCAGAGAGTGAGAGACGTTGGAACAGTCAGCCATATATAGGATGTCTTAACCAAACCCTGCCCCTCAAGGCTCAGAGGTCTATGTGAAGAGGAGACAGAAAGAGTCTAACAGTTAGCCAGAGGTGGGGGATGACTCTAAGAAAAAAGCAGTTTCCAGACACAAGGCTAATACACATATGAATTCACAGGATCTGCACTGGTTCAAACCAGAAAATCCCATAACTGAGATGGAGACACACAGGGACAAAGTCTCACCCCTAACGAAGAAGCCATTTGTAACTGATACCCGATAGGAAAGAAAAGCAAATTTATCAAATGGAGTCTCACTGGGTATTATCAACCACATTCAAGGGCAGGCCCCATGCTTAGGAGCAGTTGACCAACACAAAACAGACTTTTTGTACATGTTTTGTTTTGTATGTGAGAGTGAGAGGAAGAGAGGGAGAAAGGGAGGGAGGGAGAGAGGGAGGGAGGGAGGGAGGGAGGGAGGGAGGCAGGCAGGCAGGGAGGCAGGCAGGCAGGCAGGGAGGGAGGCAGGCAGGGGGGAGGGAGGGAGGCGGGGGAGGCAGGCAGGCAGGGAAGGAAGTGGGGAGAGACTGGTTTGTTTTGATTTGTTTTAGATTGGGTCTGTTTTGAGAGAGAAAGAAAGAGCATAAGGTTGGGTGGATAGGGAGGTGGGAAGAATCTGCAGGGAGTTGAAGAGAGAAAAGATATGATCAAAATATGCTGTATGAAAAAAGTTAATAAAAATAAAAAATAGACACAAATGACCCGTTAAAAAAGAGGCAACAGATTTGAATAAACATAGCACCAACAAGATACAGAGATGGCAAGTAAGCATATGAGAAGCTACTGCATGCCATAGATCATTAGGAAACTAAAAGTGAAAAGAGGGAGACACCACTGCTCTAATACATACTTATTAGAATAGCCACACCCTAACACCAAATGCTGACAAGAACATGAGCCACACTTTTCATATGATCCAGAGATTACACTCCTTCATATTTACCTAAATGAGCCAGTAATTTATGTCCTCAGAAAAATTCACAAAGCAGTTGTTATAGTAGCTTTATTCAAAGCTGCCAAATCTTTTGAGCAACAAAGATGTCCTTCAGCAGGTCAAAGGATAACTTAAAACAGGTACATCAAGAGGGCAGATTATTATTTAACTTTTTAAACAGATATCTGGCCAACAAGTTGGCTCAGCCAGTAAAGGTGTTTGCCACAAAGCTTGGCAATCTGAGTTTGAGCCCTAGGATGGAAGAAAACTGACTCCCACAAGTTGCCTTCTGACCTTCACATGCATGAGTGGGTCTCCCACACCCGGACACACTACATTTTTAAAGAAACAGCTATCAACCCATGGAAAGGCAATGAAAGTACCTTAAATTCATATCAATAACTGCAGTAAACTAACCTGAAAAGCTTACATACACATTGAAGAAGGGGAAACCACAGAGCCAGAAGAGAGGTAAGCTGTCGCCAGGGGTGAGGGCCTTGAGAAGGAGGAAATGGCACAGCACAGGTTTCCATGGCAATGGAAATAATATGTACGATATGTGCATGAACACATTTCATTATAACACACTTGAATATCCAACACCAAGAACAAATCTTAAGTATGTCATGAATTCTGGGTAACAGTGTGTGATGTAGGCTCATCAACTATAGCAATCTGAACTAGTGGAGCCATGTCTGTCTGGAGGCAGGAGATATATGGGAACTCAATTGCTCAATTTTGCTATCAACTAAAAATTGTTCTAAAAAATTAAGTATATATATATATATATATATATATATATATATATATATATATAAAAAGAAAAAGAAATCAACCAAGCAAGACATGGTAGTACACCTGCAAGCCTAGCACTTGGGAGTCAGATGCAGGGGAATGACTACAAACTTGAGGTTAACGTGGGTTACATAGTGAGTTCCTACAAAGTGAGATTCTGTCTCAATAAAAAAAGAAAAAGAAAAAGAAAAAAGAAAGAAAAAGAAATGAAAATATTATATATACATATATATAATAATAAAATGTATGTATATACTTATTTACATATTTAATACTTTATCTAGATCAAAAGTGACTATTTCTAAGCTCAGAAAGCAAAACCACAAAATTACTGCCTGATGATCCCTCTTCTTCTTTCTTTCTTTCTTTTTTTCTTTTTTTAATTTTGGGGTAGTGAGTGCCGTAGCTGGAGATTGAACCTAGGGTATCATAAACGCTAAGGATGTTTTACCACCGAGATATACCCCAAGCCCAAACCTGATGACTTCTAGCCCTTGGTCTTAACAAGCATTACCTTACTTTAACTGTCACTGAAGCCTCAGAATGAGAATCAAAGAACTTACT
Organism: Cricetiscus sungorus; assembly: GCA_030556225.1. Classification (NCBI taxonomy): domain Eukaryota; kingdom Metazoa; phylum Chordata; class Mammalia; order Rodentia; family Cricetidae; genus Cricetiscus; species Cricetiscus sungorus. Next base: position 40,160,004 of record JANBXA010000740.1, on the reverse strand, counting down.
TTTCAATTCTCTTCTTTCGCTCCCTTTGTCTGTTTTGTTCTTTCACTTGTTCTCTCTCAATGTCCATGAAAAGCCTCCTGTGTCTCAGGTATTGCTTTTGACGCTAAACGACAAAAGTTAAAATTATCTAGTCTGTTCACAAACATCTTCGCAAAGAAGGATAATATTCTTATTCTAAAGAAGAAAAACTGTCAGATAACAAGGTTATATGTGATAAAGTCATTAACTTCCTCTGTATCAATAACATAATTTTTACATACAGTAAGAAAATTATGTACATAGCTACTTTATTAATAGGCAAACCATTGAAAGTGGAAATCTAGTTTACCCTTAATAAAAGCTGAAATAGCTAACATCACCTGAAGAAAAAACAGTGCATTAGTTTGCCCTTAGAATAGTCCATTTGTCAACAGTACCTAGGAAATTGTTATATTTGACACAATAAGGTACATACTATATTTACTTTGTGTTCTCAAGCAGTGTCATAAAAGCAGGGGCGCAGAGAGAGAAAGGGAGGCATTTTATAACAGAACGATAGTCCATTTAACCTTAAAGACTAAAATCACATCACAAAGCCTAGCCACACACGATAAGGACAAGTGCAGAAGGGATGAAGTATGTCAGGGTATGATGCTCATAAACAGAATGAGTGTAATAAAAGCAAGTGCTTCTCTAAGGTGGATGATCTGTTTAATGCCTCCAGATTTACATATTCTATTTCAAGGACACAAACTACTCAGAGAGATGACATATCCACACACACACTAGGCCAAAATATGACTTCTTTGGTAAAACAATCTTCATATGAAGAATGACTCTCATCATTGAATATGCACCAGAAAATGTTTCTTTTCTCATCTGACATCGCACATGGCCAAGCTTTAAAACAGAGTGTTTTCTAATCGAAGGGGAAGGAAGGGAAGTCATGCATTTAAAGTATCCCTCTAAGTTATAGTGGCAAATACCTACAGCTAGAGAAATTCACTTGGATCAAATCCTTGACTTCACACAAGTGCATCTTAAATTCTAGGAGCCTACAAGAGAAGTATATTATAATGTCTTAACATCTTTGAAATCCTGGGGTTTTTTTTTCTTCTTTCTTTTTTTTTTAAACACTCTTTTTGCATCTATGGATGTTTTGCCTGCCTGTATGACAAAGCACCATGTATGTGCAGTGTCCACAGAGGAGTGGGTCAATCATCTAGCACTGGACATAACAGATAGTTCTGAGTCACCATGTATGTGGGTGCTGGGAATGGAACCCAAGTCCTTCAGAAGAGCAGTCAATGCTCTTAATGACTGAGCCACCTCTCCAGTTCCCCGATTTTTCTTTGAATATTTATTTTCATTTTATGTAACACATGTATTTTCTCTGTAACAGCCTTTTCCTCGCTCTACTCCTTGTGCGAGGAATTGAATCCTCGTACTATAACCTTTCTATGCTTAGGAGTGATAGTGTTAGGATGAAAAAATTTAGCCTAATTCTCCAGTGAACCCAGGAAGCTGGGAGTCTTAAATCCCAAGCTGATGGTCACCTACTTTAATGTTTACGGCAGCCTGTGAGTGAATGAACACCCAGAAGCCTGTGAGAAAGCAGACTTCTTGGGCTAAGAGAGGGGTTGGACACTTTAAATTAATTGGCCCACACTGGATGCTACGAGGTAATCAATTCACGATGCGCGGGCTTTGTTGTAACCCTATAAAAGCTGTCTCAATTCTGTGCCAGAGGTCGCTCAGCCCTCTACCCTGCATAGTGTATGGCTGATGGCCCCAGTATACTGGAATATAAAGGACCTTATGCATTTGCATCATTCTCATGAGTGATTTGGGGGGGGGCGCCTTTCCTGAGTGGGAGCACGAGGGACCATGCTCTCGCGGGTCTTACATTAGTAAATCAACAGTACAGTTGAGGGGGTATCTTACCCAGAGTAACTACCAACTTTTAAAAAAAGCACAAAAAAAATGCATCAAACATGGCACCAAGTAGACTGAAAAAAGCTGCTTGTTTGTGATATAAGAGCTGAAACAGTGCTGCTGGCAGAATGCATTTTGGGTTACTCAAATCTTTCATGTCTCTTGTGCATGTTAGCAAAGTGTTTTGCCCGTAATGCATGCCTGTGTACCATCTGCACACTGCCCGCTGAGGCCAGAAAGCATCAGATCTCCTGAGACTGGAGATATAGATGGTTATAAGCCTCCATTTAGGGGCTGGGAACTGAACTTAGGTTCTCTCCAAGGGCAGCATGTGCTCTTAACTGCTGAGCAGACTAGTGAACTGCTTCCAACCTCACACAGAATGCAGAAGCAACACCACTGCATACCTCTTTCTTGTCTTCTTCTTGATCCACTCCAGACTGAAATGCCAGCAGACCTTGGTATTCAGTGCCCGGTCCCGACCGATATTCCTCAGACACCTGCTATAAAGTTAAATTTACAGAAAGTGACAAAATGGCCAAAACTTTTGTGAATCCTTTTGACATGTCTGTCTACTGACTCTTCCTGTAATGGGTATAGCATGGGGCTCATCACCTACTGAATCTTCTAGAAAAGTCGTATTTATCTGTAGTACTAGAGGCAGGATTAAGAACTAGACTGCTACCAGACACAGGATTTCTTTGGAGGTGATGAAAATGTTCTTATATTGACTGTGGTAAAGTTTGCCAACCCTGTAAATATTCACAAAATACTGAAATGTACATTTGGCTAATCCTTAGTATCTGTAGTCACTGTCATATTTACAAACTTGCCTACTCATTCAAACCTGTATGTAACCCCAGCACTCACAGTGCTTATGGAGTCCTTGGCAGACATGCAGAGACATGAAAGATCTGAGTAACAAAAACACATGATGCCAGCTGGGACTCTCTCCCGTATCATAAACACACATCCTTTCTGCAATCTTCTCAGTAACAAGTTTGATGTGGTTTTGTACTTTTTGTTGGTGATTTCTCTCGTTAAGATGATATATATTATCACTTCCAAGCATAGAAAAGTTGTGGTGTGGATTTAATTACTAGCACAAGGCCCACATGCGTGCATGTGGGGGTGGGGATTAGGGTTATTGTTGCAATCTGCCTTACAGAGAAAATACATTTTAAGGGGTCAACCACATATATTTTCTTTTTGTGGTGCTGGGGATGAAGCCTGGGAGCTGTGCATGTAAAGTAAACCCTCTACTGCTGAGTTATATCTCCAGCCCAGACCATGTAAACTAAATCAGGACCTTTACACAACAATATCTAAAACAAATACATTTGTATATTAACTAAACAATATTAATAAGCTCTGATACATATGGTCAAATGCTCTCAATGAGGAAACCAAGACCATTCAGTGGGGAAAAGAGATAGTCTCTTCAACAATTAGTACTGGGGAAATGGCTATTAACATGCAAAAAAAAAAAGAAGGTCAGCCCTCAGCATACATCAACTCAACATGAATCAGATCAAGAGACATAAACATAAGGAAGAAAACTATAGAATGCCTAGAAGAGGAGAAAGCTATTTAACACCAGATCTGGCAATTTCTTGAATATGACACTAAAAGTATAGGAAATATTTTAAAAGTGAATTGGACCATATTAATACTTGCATACAAATGAACACTCTCAGATTAAAAAGGTAACACAGGAAATGGGAGAAATCTTCTAGTCTGATGTGTCTGGAATATGAAATATCCCCCCATATGTTCATATACTATTCCCCAGCTGTTGTGCTATTTTGGTAGGCTCTGAAACGTTTATGAGGTAGGGCTTCCTTGGAGGAAGTAGCCCATTGGCAGTGTGATTTTCAAGGTTTACTGGGTCTCCAGTCCCTTCCCCTCTTTCCGTCTACCATGACTTGAACACCCCTTTCTTCCACATATTTCGCCACAGTGATGTTCTTCCCAGGAACCCGGGACCAAGCAACCATGGAGTGAACCTTTCAAAATCATAAACCAAAATAACCCTTTTCCCCTTTAAGTTATTATCCCAGAGAACAGAAGTACTATAATAGGCACAGAGCTGACAGGTTAGGTAAGTCACCCATACACTGGGAGAATGTTAACTGAAACTGAATGGGTTAACTCACTGTTTCTGTTTTGCCTTTCCACTTACAAGCCACTCTCCAAATAATTAACACTGGAGTCAGCTTTGCCTAAAAAGAGAAATAAGGGAAAACGCCCAAGAAAGTTGCTGGCAGGATGACTTCCTATTCATTAGCATTACATTTACAGGAACCAGGAATGCCTGGTATTCCTGGTGACCCATGAAAGCATCAAAACCATGTCAATACAATTACAACAAGAATTAATGGCCAGGCTAGGGGTAGAGCCCCACAGTAGAACACTTGTCCAGCATGCATGAGGACCTGGTTTCCCAGCACAAACACACAAAAGCATTAATCATCAGTCTAGTGCTCACCTGACTATAGCTAAAGTTAGACTCCTAGAACCAACACAGACACTTTCTAGACTGTAACCTCTGACAAGACGGTTGGGTGTGAAAGCTTCCATCTCCCACTTGCTAGCTTGTTACTAATAAAGCTTTCTCCCATCACTGTCTCTCTAGCTATTGCCTTCAGCAGCAGCAGCAGACATCTCACTGTTATAATCTCCTCTTCATTACAGCATTATACAGGAAACAACCCACGTGTCCATCAACGGGTGAATGAACAAACAAAATGCAACACACACGCGCGCACACACACACACACACACACACACACACGCACGCACGCACGCACGCACACACACATGCACACACACACACACACACACACACACACGCACACACAAATATTATTAAAGATTTTAAAGTGAAAATACCGTACTATGCAAAGTTAAGCAAAGCAGGACAGGCACAGGAGGATAAACACTGTAGGAAACCACATCATGAGGTGCATAACAGCAATCAGACTCAGACTGGGAGCAGAGTGGAGGAGGAGGGAGTGAGGAACTTTTATTTAATTGGTATAAAGCTCCAGATATGGTTTCAGATTTGTCAGGTTAGGAAAAGTTAAATGACAGACGGATAACAGGCTGTATAACAATGTGAAAGGACTTAGGCCACTGGAGGGTATGTTTGAAAATATTCAAAGTAAGCTGAGTGAGTGGTGGCGCCCTATACCTATAACCCTAATACTTGAAGACTGAGGCCAGATTTCATGTCCAAGGCCAATCTAGGATTTATATGGAGACTGTTCTTCAAAATTTCAAAAATGTATTCGCATTATAGATAAAATGTTTTAAATGGTAAATTTTGTATTTATCACAACTTAAAAGCATTTAAACATTTATTTATTGTGGGGAGGGGGCAGACTGTCATGCCACAGAGCATGTGTGGAGGTCAGAGGACAACATTCAGAAGTTAGTTCTTTCCTTCCACCACATAGGTACCAAGATCCAACTCAGAGAGATCACAGGCTTGGTAGCAAAATGCCCTTAACTTCTATCTCACCAACCCTTTACCACAAGTGTTTAAATGTATCTACATTCAGATGCACATAAATGCTTATAAGACAACTACAAAAATACAAATATTAACATGATTAACACTGGAGAATTAGAATTTTAGAATTAGGACTTCAAGGAAGGGCCTTAATAGGGGACTTTCGTGTTTCTGTATACTTTTTGTTTTTGTGGGGTCTGAGAGAGAGTTAGTTCCATATGTTCACAGTGGTCTCAAACTTGCTATGTTTGCAGCAGAGGATGACCGTGCCTACACCTTTCCAGTGTCAGAGCTACAGGTCAAACCACAGGCTTTTACATGTACTAATCAACCAAGCATTCTACTAACACCCCCAGCCTTTCTGTACATTTCTAGTGTCTAAAGGTTCTACAAGAATTTACCCCTGTATTACATTTATATATCCCAAAATTTTGTTTTAAAAGTTTTACAAGGTTTGCATCACTCATAACAAGAAACACAAACTGGTTTTGGCTTAGTTTCAGGAGTGTCAGCCTGTGTTCATGTGGCTGTGTTGTTTCTGGGACCATGTGTTTGTAAGGCAGATAGATCATCATGGCTAGAGCATGCAGTAGAACAAACTGATACACTTCACAGTGAATAGGAAGAACCAGAGTAAACCAGGCAGAGGCTGGGAGCAAGGCACACTCTTCCAAGACACACTCATGATGCTCTTCTACACTAGACCCTACCTCCTAATAGCCCATTTAAGAGGTCAGTATCTTCACGATCCAGTCAGTTCTCAACAGCACCACCATGGGGACCCAGCCTTCAGATGAGCCTTTGGGGACATTTTACACCTAAATCCTCACAGAAAGAAAGAATCAACGAAGGAGAAGGGGAGACTATCCAGACCAAGGAAAAAGTAAATGCAAAAGACCCAACTCAGAAAAGGGCCTCCCACTTTACACTATCAGTGACAATGCTGAATGATGGTACTCCCTTAAGGCAACCTTACAGGCCAAACTAAAAGTCCCGAGAGCAGCAGTTCAGCCCTGAAGCCTCGGCCATGGCCTGCTTTCTGCCCTTCTCCTTCAGATTGTTGTGACACCCTTAATGAGGCCACGAAGAAATGTCTTGATTTCTTTCAGGCACCCTAACACTACTAGTTGCCTAGAACCTTTGATTCTAAAATACATGAAACCACAAACAGAAACCATTTGAGAGTAGTAGAGTTTTAGAGGGAATACATGAGACATCCGATGAGCCATAAGAAATCTTAATAGCCTACAACCTTGTGACATTTCTTGAAACATTAGAGGTCTTAATTCAATATCCCCAAACTTCGGCCAACACCACCCTAATAAGTTCCAGCATAAGCTCTGAAATAAAATAATCTTCACAGCAATGTGGGTTTTTTGTTTTGTTGGTTTTTAGAGACAGGGTTTCTCTGTGTAGTCTTGGCTGTCCTGGAATGCACTCTGTAGACCAGGCTGGCCTTGAACCGACAGAGATCCACCTGCCTCTGCCTCCTGAGTGCTGGGGTTAAAGGCATGCACCAGCACCTCCAGGCTGCAACATAGTTCTTGATCAGCCTCCCAGCTTTTAGGTTAAAGGTATCTGTAATAGCACGCATACCTGTCGCCTGCTGCATGTGTCTCTCTGGTGTCTGGGTAAAAGATGTTCACAACCACCAAGGTGCAAATTCTCTCGCCACCTTTTAGCTGTATTAGCAGACGGCTGTTGCCTAAAATGTAAGCACTAAAACACACATCAATTTATGTAAATGGTGACATAATAGTGAAAATACTACAGGCTTAAGTAATAACCCCAGGTAATCTAAATAAGCCAGAGTGTTCTGATCTGTTATACCATAAAAGTAGAAATATTTCTTGTTACTACCAATCTTAATACCGTCTGCAAAACAACCTTAAATTTTACCTACAAAACAAGGATCATGTCAGTATCTATCTCCCAAGTTATTGTGAGAATTCAGTAAGATGCATACAAGCTTCTAAAACCATTTTGTCTATTATTAATACTTCATGAAAGGAAGCTATCAATTTTTAAATGTTAGTATTAATGAAGATAATGACATTAATGTCTTTGTTAGTAATATAACTCTAAAAAGCCCAGCCCAAACTCCTAACTTACTAAACTCCTACTAAACTTACTAAATTCCATTCTACCTGCTTGCTGGCAGAGCCTGAATCCTGGATTTCATGTAAACCACATCTGTAACACTCTGGATAGAACTCCCTTCTCCATCTTTCATCTATCATATCACATGATGTCTGCTCACAGCTCTTGTACTAAAAAGCAACATAAACATTAACATAAATTGCCAAAGCAGGAGGATAACGTCTACAGCAGCAATTAAGGCTTGGGATGAAAAGTGAAGTAGTTTTTCATCGGAATGGGAAACAGAACAGTGTGCTTCTGTTCTTTGCCCATTATTGACCTTAACACTACATGTCTCAAGCCATTACTGCACAGCCTGTCAAGTGTCAGGCCCAAGTCTAAGCAATTTGTTCTTTGCAGTATATTCCTCACTACATTCATCTCTACTTTTTCTCCCAGACAGGCTAGCTCTCAAAACTGTGCTAAGCATGTGGACAGCCCTCTTGCAATCTTCCATTTCTCCCAAGATAAAATCCTTCTGATATACTTGATCAAAAGAAACTATAAAACCATCTCAACAGAAATGATGGGCTCATTATAATACAGAAGAAAATTCTAGAGTCATAACAGAACAGAGGGTGTGTGTGTGTGTGTGTGTGTGTGTGTGTGTGTGTGTGTGTGTGTATATATCTCATAAAAAAATTCCAAGCATACAATGAAGTAGGAATAAAACAGTATAATGAATCCCTTATGGTCCCCTTACTAGCAACCTTCACTTTTTTTCACCTGTATCTTCTCCAACTTTTCAAACAAGTTACTTTATATGTGTAAGTGTTTTGCATGTGTGTATGACTGAGCACTACATGTGTGCCTGGTGCCTGGAAAAGTCAGAAGGGGACAATAGATATCTTAGAACTGGAGCTAAAGAAGGTTGTGAACCATAGTGTGGGTGCTGGAAATTGAACCTGATTCCTCTGGAAGAGAGCCAGTGCTCTTAACCCATCAGCCACCTTTCTAGTGCCTTCTCCAACTTTTTACAGGAATATTTTAAAGTTAATCACAGATTATTTTAGCACATTTCAAAACACCTAAACATTTTACTCTTTGTCGTAAGTTTATATATTTTATATACAAGCTAGCTTAATAAATCCTAATTGAAGCAATGGTCTCAATCTATAGGCGCCCTCTACCTGTTCTCTATGGAAGACCTGGTCCTGGACCTGAGGCGGAGCACGCTGATGACACTCCACAGGTAACTCCTCATCCCCTCTCTCTCCTTTCATGAAAGGGGAGGGCTGCTTGAGAAACATGTCCTAAAAGATAACAGAAACAGTAATAATAGCAATAATATAATCATATAATAATCATCAAGCACCCAGGGTAATAGGCTAGTCAATCTTGCAGGCTTCAGGGAGAATTCCATGGAAATCTTGATGCTCTGCAGCCAGTAACAATGCCACACTTTTAATCCAACTCTACAGACTTTAATTTTTAATCCTAAATCGCACACAAGAGTCTAAAAAACTCACCAAACCTTAAAATAGATTACAGTCTACTACCATTTCTTACACTCTTCATGTTGGGGCAATAAATCTGTGATAATATGGTGAGACTCAGCAATAGAGAATAATCCTGATCAATTAAAACAGACTGACTTTTGAGTGGGAGAATGTATATGACTTACAGTTTACTAAAACAGGGTCATTTGTACCATTGGGACAAAAAAAGGAAAGAGGAAGAATTGAATTGCTAAGGGTTTACACTCTGTGTTCATCTTTCTTAACACAGAGTGCCATGCTAGGACTCAGAGTAGGTCCCACTAATACCACTCTGCTCTACCTGGCCTCTGATAAAATCTTGGACTTGTGATTTGGTAGCCCTGATAACGTGCCAGAGAAAGGATTGCTCTCCTTTCCTATCTGTCTTATCAGAGAATGAATCCCTAAAGTTTACTTCCTAAAAGAGAAGAATTGTTCAGCAGGAATGGTATGATAGAAATAATAGTGAGAATCTCAGGGTAATTTTTAAATTCAGAGTAATATGAAATATAATGGCAGGAGGCCATGCTTTGTCAGTTCTCAAGTTCAACTGAGTCTTTACAAGATCCAAACTAAACCCCAAACAGTTCAGTTTCTGCCAAACTCTGTCCTTTCTCTGCTCCTGATGGAGACCTGATGGTGCCCACAGAGATCTTGACAGACATCAGAGGAAATGCTTCTCTCCCTGTCTACTCCTCAGAGTTGATTCTGGCTTCACCACATTTGCTTTAAAAAGAACAAGCACAATGGATTGATTGCTTAGTTAAGAATAACAGGCTGGCTTACACTGTCAGCTTGGTCAAGAATTTGGCCAGCTATCACCCTAAGTACTGTTTTCTCTACACAGCCCCTTCTTCCTCTGCCTTTAAATGGTCCCCAGCAGAGAACTGGCCTGGAATCTGTGTTGAAAGATACAGTTGGGTACTTGTGGGCCATGACTCTTTCCAACTTCCAGCTGCTAAAACAGATGAGGGCTGCCAGAAATATTTATCCTAATAAGAATTATTTTTTATACATAAATCTCCCAGATACAGGAAATATACTGCTGACATTTTGTAGGAACCCAGAAGAGTTTTGAAAATCAATCAGGAAACGGCTGTTTCCAGCTAGGAATCTCCAAATCAACTGAAGAAGAATCTTTGCAGTTCCTATTGCAAACCAAAAGTCACTTACGTCTTGTCATATCCCCTTCCTGCACTATTTACCTGATTTTGGAGTGGGAAATTCTGCTCCTGACATTTGTGTAGGTTATTTTGGTCTTTGGAAAGAACATGCACACCTCTTTGATCCTGATATATAGGTAAAATATACTGGTGCCTGGGCAGGAAACACTGTTCTTTAGGTGAGAGATCCTGGTTCTGGCATTTGAGTGGATGACTCTGTTCTTCAGGTAAAGCAAGCTGGTTTCCAGGTAGATATTCCTGGTCTGCTGGCAGAAAACACTGGTCCTGACATTTCGGTAGAACAGTCCAGTATTTAGTGAGAACACGGTGGTCTTCGAGTAGAGAGTCCTGCTCTTGACATTTGGGCAGAAAATCCTGGTCTCTGGATAGAAAGGCCTGATTTGGGGGTAGAAAATCCTGGGTTTCCAACTCAATATTCCCACCTAGCTCAACAGACTGGGCTTTAAGAATGTCCTGAATTTCTGTCCTAAGAGCCTGGCCTTCTGGCTCTGTGGTCTTAAACTCAGTTCCAGTAGCCTGGATGATTGGCTCAACACCTGGAGCTTTAGGTTCAATATTCGAAGCTTTGGGTTCAACATTAAGGACATCTATCACATCACTCTGGGATTCTGAAAGAATAGCCCGAAGGCTATGAAGATTTAATTGCTTTTGCTCATCTTCTTTTATGACAACAAATAATGGATTTTTGAATTTTACTTTCTAAAAGAAAATATAAATAACAAACACAGACTGTTAGGTGGTAGCAAAATCTAGATTTTTGCCATAAGAATCCTAAGATAATCTTAAATGATATCATAATTAAACAAAACTAGAAGAGTGAAACCTTAGTATTTGTTCAATTTTAAAATAACCTAAGTCAGCAATCCTAAATCCACTATAAATCCCTAATTCAAGTCACACTTTAAAAAAAAAAACAAAAAAAAAAAAACCACTTTTTTTGTTTTACAGTAACTAAACCAAGGCTTCATGCATGCTAGACAAACACTCTACCACTGGGGTACATACTCAATTCTCTTTATTTTGGGATAAGTTCTCACAATCTTGTTCATACTGCTCTTGAACACATGTTGTATCCAAGATGCTAAGATTATAGATCTATCACTCAAGACCATAAGTTTACTTTTATGGTTTTACCTGAACTTTGCTGACAGCCTTTTCTTTGTCTTCAGAAAGGAGATCTTGCTGGTAACCCACCAACAAATCTCTCTCCTCACCTGTCACAATAGATGTAATTTCCTCACAGCCAAGGTCCTAAAGAAAAAAACCAAACATTAAAAACAACAACAACAAAAATCCCACTAAATGTAGGTGTTAAAGTAGAAACCATGTTTACAATAAAACTTCAGAACAATAAAACTTTAGATACCACAAAAAAGTCTAGCAGATTCAAATGTAATTGAATATTTACACAGTACAAGGCTGTGCACTTAAAACTATAAAACACTATTAAAAGAAATTAAAAATCTAAATACATGAAGAGATATCCCACATTCAGACTGGGAGGCAATATTGTCCTTTGACAATTGCTGGATTTGGTGGGCAATCTGTAGTCCCAGAGCACTGAAGGTAGAAACAAAAGTCCATTAGTTGAGACCAGTCTGGGCTGAAACCTTATGAATACATACATACATACACACTTACAAGACATACTGGTCACATTTTCATCACTGTAGCTCACAAGTGGATCTACAGACTCAAGAATTTTGATTGAATGCCAGCTGGTTTAAAAGTGAACAAATAAACAACACCCCCCCAAAAAAAAAAAACCTGAATTAAGAAGCAAATCATACAGACACACAGAATACTAGAAAGATGAAGGGTAAGAAACAAACCTTCACATTTAAAATGAACTGACATCTGACAAGGGTACCATGACAAAGAATAACTCTTTAATATATGATATTAAGGGTCGGGCAGTGGTGGTGCATACCTTTAATCTCAACACTTGGGAGGCAGAGGCAGGTAGATCTCTGTGTGTTCGGGGCCAACCTGGTCTACAGAGAAAGTTCCAGCACAGCCTCCAAAGCTACCCAGAGAAACCCTGTCTTGAAAAAAAACATTATATTAAGATAACTTGGTATCAACAGAGACAAGAATGAAGTGGACCTCTTCTTCAATTCACTCATGACAATCAACTAAAGATGAATATAGACCTCAAAGTAAGAGCTAAAATTATAATATACTTAGAAGACCTAGGAATAAAAGTTCATGACCCCACATAATCAATGGCTAGGAGACACAACACTAAAAGTGAAAGCAACAAAAGACAACAATAAATTAAATCATTCCAAAACTAAAATTTAGGGCCTATAAATGATGTTATCAATAAAGTGAAATAATTATCTACAGAATGAGAGAAGTTCACATTTGTCTGTCGTCTTATTAATAAGAGAAATATATTCTCAACATAGAAGGAACATTTAAACCCTTACAATAAAAAGATGATTTAATTAAAAATTTTCGATAGACATTTTCTTCACAAGAGATACAAATGGGCAATAAACATCTGTATCTACATTTCCCTACCCGATTTTCCATAAAGTTCTGGTAATGTTCTGTAGTTAAAGGGCCTTCATGGACCTTACTGGAAGGTTCCTCTCTTGTTTCTTTATTTATCTTGATGCATACAGGTTTCCTAAGAAGTGCTTTCTGGGGAGGTAAAACAAGCCAACCCATATATCAGTAGTCTAGGGAAAGTGATGTCCTCATGATACTCAATCTTTATTAGTCATCTAGAACAATCTTAGTAGCTTAGAATAAAGGATAACAATTATTATTTTTACCTTGATCATACAAATAGATCACATGTCAACATGTGGAATAAAATACACTGGAAGAATTATAAACTTTAGAAATGACAACTTGCAGTTATTCTAGCTAGTAATGATTACACAAGACTTGTAATTTCAGTCTTGGCAACCTGACAAGGGTCAAACAAGAACATGTACTTGTATCTCAAATTTTGAATGACAGTAACAATTAGATAGGATGTAATGCCACAACAGTCTAATAGGAAAATGAAGGCAGAATTTAACCCAGTTACAATGGAGTTCCTTCTGATTGGTAGTTTCTGTTTCATACATAAGTGAAAGTAGAAAACACAAATCAGATATAAGTAAAAGTGTAAGAAAAGTTTCATGCTGGATGGTGGTAGCACACACCTTTAATCCCAGCACTTGGGAGGCAGAAGCAGGTGGATCTATGTGAGTTCAAGGCCAGCCTGGTCTACTAAGCTACACAGAGAAACCCTGTCTCAAAAAAAAAAAAAAAAAAAAAAAACCAAGAAAAGAAAAATAAAAAGTTTCACTAATTTCATAGAGCGGTCACAGTTATATGGAGTGGATCTATTTCTATTTTGTCTGGGAAAAGGTCATGGCTTTCTCCGGAAACAAGCAGTAAGTTTGAACTCATTATCATTATAAAAATAAAATTACACTCATATGGCACCTCTGACGTATGAAACTGGTTTGTACAAGGATGTTATCTCAGGATTAATTCTATCTTCTACAGGATTAATTATCTTAGTCAGGTCAGTGAACAGTGCTTTCTCTGGAAAAACAACAATTGAAAGGCCTGAGTATATTCCAAACAATGTAAAACATCAGTCTCTAAGAACTAACGTTTTCCTGTCCTTTTTCTAATAGTACCTGCCAGGGATTCTAATAGTCCAAATCCATGACAGGTTTGAGAATATGTAAGGCACATAAGAAAAGGTATTTCAAAAGCCGTAACAGGATACTAGGAAAAGACAACCATATGATTATATCTAGGACAAATGCCCACTTGCTTTTTAAATTTAATTTATAAATTTTTAATTAGTACCGAAGAGACAACCATAGTTTAGTATCCAGCCAATACCACACAGAGACAGATGCCTTTGATGGCTGTGTTGAGACACTTAGGGAAAACAATCCACCTATGGGTGGCAGTCCCATAAGACTGCCACCTAATAAATGATGTTGTAGCCTGTGTATAAGTCTGCACTATGATCAAACAGCAATACAACACACTTCCCTGTATGTCCTGCTATAGTTAAGCAACACACAATGTGTATGGTCCACGCCATATGCCAAGTTACTGAAACAAGCAAAAAACTGAGAGACAGTTGATGGCAGAAACACACCAAAAAGCCTAAGTAAAGGTCTATTTCACTAGAGGCTGTCACCAAAACTTGGAAGTTAATGCCAAAATTGAGCAAACACATGAAAACACAAGAATTCAGCATCCAAACTCGTAAAATGGGAGATAAGTAGGACATCTAAACAATGTCATTGTACAAGTATAGGCTTAAACACTTTTAAGCCTTGGTCAACATTTAGTTTCTAATTCTTTTTTCTAAACTTAAGCTTAGAATTAAATTAATTCCTTTATTAAACATAGTACTTATGTCAAGCAATGGTGGCAAACACCTTTAATCCCAGACCTTAGGAGGCAGAGGCAGGCGGACCTCTGTGAGTACGAGACCAGCCTGGTCTATAGAGCGAGTTCCAGGACAGCCAGGGCTACACAGAGAAATGCTGTTTCACAAAAACCAAAGAAACAAAAAATCCAAATGTTAACATTTTGACGAAAATAATGACAGAGATCCCTCAGGGAGCTTTTGTGATAGTAGGGAAGTATATAATAAACAAATAAATAGTGAGGATCTGAAATGAGAAATGTGATAAAGAAAAATGAGACAGACAAACATTTGGGTGGCTGTGGTACAGGAAGTTAATACTGGTTTTCCTTTCCTTCCTTGTACTTGCTGGGAATCAAATCCAGGGCCTCACAGTTTTGTATAATATTATAATTTTTATTTCCTTGTCTTCTTTTCAAATTTTTGTAATATATGTTTTACCTTCTAATAAGAAAATAGTGAATATTATTGTTTTGTTTTTCAAGAAAGGGTTTCTCTGTATAGCCCTGGCTGTCCTGGAAATCACTCGTAGACCAGGCTGGCCTCGAACTCAGATGTAGCTCACTCTGCCTCCCAGGTGCTGGAATTAAAGGCGTGTTAAATAAATACATATATTTTTAAAATTAAAATTATAGCATATGTAATTTTATATCCTACTTTTTTTCAGTTAAAAGTTTTCCCTGGTCTTCAGATATTATTTGAAGATATGATCTTTTTTATAAAGGAATGGCTCTGTTTAGATATAGCTTAATTTTCTCATTAAAGGGATATTGAAGATTATTTCAATTATTTTGCATTTCTAAATTATGTTAATATAAACAATAAATTCTTAGCTATTTTTCACATACTTTTGAAAACAACATATTGGAAGTTAATTTACCTCTTGGGTAGGAGAGCTTTTGCTTCTACCATTCAGAAACTCTGATGTCTTTTTTCCACTCACAGTTTTAAAGGATGCCAGCTGGTGACGTGCCTGTTTCATAGTTTGACTAAGCTGCCAGGAAAGGTAGAGAAAAGAAAACAAAAACAGGTTAAAGTCTTAATACCAAAGGCACTGAGCGTCCCAACAGGAAGACAGGTCTCTATTATTGAAATATGCCAGACTGGGACAAGAGGATTACTTGCAAGGGAGACTTTGGTCTGCTGACAGCGCTTTATACTATTGCTATCATTGTTCTGAGATAAAACGGGGTAACTTCGTGACTTGATTTAAGTTCTATTAAGCAAATCTACTGAAAAGGATTTATACCTTTTATACGTAAAATATCAGAAAATAATACCTAAATATACTTAGACATTATTGAGTAAATATATTTCCTCTAATAAGTTTTCATTACTCCTTGCTATATGACTCTATACCTAGTTCCCCTAAAACTTTTATTTTCTTATTTACATGAACCTTAACCTACCTCATTTGAAAACACTAGTCTTTTTTCAGTCTTCCTTTTCCCCCAGAAAGTCTTCCTAAGTATCCTAGTTTCATTTCTGTTGCTGTGATAAAATACCCTGACAAAGGCAACTCAGGGGTTAGGGGGAAAGTGATTTCTTCCAGGTTGCAGTCTATCATTGTAGGGAAGTCAAGGCAGGAAATTCACATTATACCCCATCAGCAACAGAAAGAAGTGAATGCACACTTGCTCTCTTGGCTCCTTGCATATAGTAGCTTGATTTCTCCATCCCTATTACAGTTCAGGACCCATAACTAGAGAATGGCATTGCCCACAGTGGGCTGGGTCGTCCCAATCATGAACTCAATTGAAACAAGCCTCCACACACATGCCCCCGGGCCAACCTGAAGCAGACAATCCTTCATTGAGACTCTCTTCCCAGGTGACTCTAGACTGTGTCAAGCTGACAATGAAAGCTGACTATCACATTAAGTTAATGTGGAATGCAAACACTGTATAAGAGAAGCAATTTGTTTCAATTATTCTAAGAAACAACTGATATGTGACCATCAAATGACTTTATAGTCACTCCTTATCCTAATGATTTTAATACATAACTATTTTCCTTTCCCAGTAGCACAACTCATTTTATATCTTTCAAATCTTCAAAGAATGTCCACTTAAAAAAGAAAAAAAAACCCTTTTATTATAAAATAAAATTATTATAAAATAAAAAACCTTTTTATTATAGGATAAGCATCAAGTAAAGGACAAACATCTCCACACTAATTAAAGAAAATATAGCAATGCTAGGAATACTTCTAACTCACCATTAAAATGCTAACAGTATCAGATCTTCCTTGAAGAAAACTATGACTTAGCAATATAATAACTGATACCATGTAATGATTTAAAACACACACATACACACACACACACACACACACACACACACACACACACACACACACACTATGTTCTCTCTTTAGTCCTTGCTTCTAAAGGTCTATATCTCTACCCAGGTAAAACAGTTTGAAACATTACTCTTTGTTCTACCAAAAGGAAGACTTCTGGATCCGCTGCAGAGTGGCTACAGAAATCAAGACAGTTACTCATACATGGAATTAAACAATGTATAGTGAGCCATATGCTTCTGTATTCATTGTCAAGTAGAATAGATTTCAATGACCTACCTACATAAGGCTAAAGATTCCAAAGGTCTGTTGTAATCTGTTGTAATGTATCTAAAAACAGGGGTCAGATCTTCATTTCCCATCAGTTACTAATTTCTATTAGAATCCAAGTCATAAGCAGGTTTTTCAACTGGTCCAGCAGCCAGAAAAAAGCACTGTGTTCTGCTTCTCTTTCATTACCCTAACTCTTTGCCAAACCTCAACCTTGTGAAAGCCTTTTCAATGACAAGAACTATAGTGGTATGAATACTGGCCAACCAAAAATACTAGATCCTAAGCCCTGGAATTCTAAATGAACACTTTATAAGGCAAAGGAACCCTTGCTGATGTGCTTAAGAGTACTATTATATGGAAACAATCTCATATTATCCAAATGAGCACTAACTGCCACCACAAGTGTCCTTGTAAGAGAACAGTAGAGGGACATTCTTTAGAGAAGAGGAGGTAATGTGAAGATGCAGGACCAAGGTTCACAGGATGTAGCTACAAGGAATGACAACAGATACATCAGAAGCTAGAAAGGTCAAGGAACATGTTCTTCTAAAACCTACAGGAAGGTGGCCCTGTTCATACCTTGGTTAGGTGTCATAAAAATCAGTTTAGATGTCTAGCCTCTAAAACCCTCAGCAAATACATCTCTAATACTTTAGCCATTTAAGTTGGGTAATCTGGGTGTATTGGTATATACCTATTATAATCATAGAACTTGGGATGCTGAGGCAGGAACATGAGCACAAGGCCAGCCTACACAGTGAGTTTAAAACTGTTCTGGGCTACTACGTGAGACAAAACAAAAAAAAAGTTGAGGTAACAAAAAATATAAGTCATAAAAGGACCAAAGTTAATATTCATAACACAAAAACACAGAAAATAGGTATTACTGGTATAAAATTATTTGATAATTAAAAGAAACCAGTATAAAAAAACACTTGTATGTAAGATAATAGTGATCACTGTGTATGTGTGTACTTACTTATATGTGTATGTTTGGAAGTATACTCAGAATACAAAATTTAATAGTGTCTTTCTTATACAAAACTAGACACACAACTCAATCTTTTACAGCTATTATTACTAATGGGCTAGCACTGAATGATTAGCCAACTTAAGCTTTTTTTGATGGAGTTGGTTGTAGTGACTCATGCCTGTAATCCCAACAATTGGGAGACCAAGGCAGGAGGATTGTTGCAATTTCAAGGCCAGACTCAGCTAAGTAGTAAGTTCCAGGACAGCTTCCGTTAAGGAGTAAGACTGCCTCAAAACATACAAATGGGCTATGTATGAAACGGCTCAGCAACTAGGACCACATATCGTTCTTCCAAAGGACCTGAGTTCAGTCCCCATGTAGGACGACTTAACAACTGCCTTAACTTTAGCTCCAAAGGATTTGATGCCTTCTTCTTGCTTCCATGAGCCCTACCCTGCAACACAAATATCAGTACAAATAAAAGTAATATTTTAAAAAACAATTCCATAGTAAAGATGAAAACTTCACAACTGTACAGAAAACCCAGCAAATTAAAAAAAGAATCAATGTAACTCCAGATTTATAAAAAATTGCAATAACCACCTGACTCAGCTGTGATTAATATAACAATACCAATGCTGAATCTCAATCTATAGTAATTATATAAAGAGAGGGTAAGGATGGAGAAGTATGTGTGTAATGGCAAGACAGAAAGAAAAGTGAGCCAAATCCTCACCTTCCCTAATGGAACATCAGTAAGAACCTCTGCCACATGCTTATATTGTGTAACAGTTTCTTCAGAGATTAAAACATTCCATCCCCCACCCACTCCCCACCAACTCACCAGGGAACTCTTTAAACAGGAAGACAACCCAAAAGAGCCTTAGGAAGTCCCTGGAACTGAGCAGATTCACGAGGCTCCTCCCTGCCAGAGTGAGACGCTGAGCACAGAAGCTAAGCTTCAGTGAAGACTCTCAGGAGAAAACTTGCAAAGCAGACTCAGACCAGACCAGCTGCCTGGGAGAGGTTTAGATGGAGGCACCAGGGAAGGACACTCCAGCCCATGGAGCTGCCTGCATGCCATGCAGTGTGCTCCAGGTCCCCCAGCTGTGTGAGCTGTCACCATGCTGGGGTGGGCCTTGGTGGAGCAGCTGTCTTTGAGTCTTTCTGCTCCTGTAAGTAACCCCCAACCCATGCTCCTGAAACTAACCACAGTAAAACACACTGGTTCACCAAATTGGACTTTGGTGGTATCTGTACTTTGGTCTGTAGTGTGTTGCATCTCCCAGCTAAAGTTTTGTCAGAAAACAACTTATTACTTAGAAATGTAAATGCAACTACCAAAACATAAAACTTAAAAAGAAAAATCAAATAGTAGCTTTTGAGGAGGGAGAAATGTAGAAATGGGAAAAGTTCTTCTGTTTTTAAAATATGGACATTATATAAACCTTATTCTTTTTTCTTTACACAATTACATACATATATGCTATTTCAGACCTTAGGTAGAGAACACAAGCCTAGGTTGTCTTCCTAGGTTCACTCACTCTGACCCTTTAAGAGACAGTTTTCTGTATGTAAAGAGCAGATATTTCTAGTGCTTTCTGAGGAAAACAGGCATCTCACAAGCTCTACTAAAAGCTGACAGCCTCCTTCCCAGCCTTAGCTGCTTGGAACAGTGGCTGAAAGGCTTCGTATCAAGTAATACAGGTCTGGATACAATCTTTTACATGTAACAACAACAGAGAGAAGTATGTAATGCTCAGAAACAGTTTCAATCATTAGCAAACAAAATTATAGTATATAAACAAATATTAAGATTTAAATGTCAAAATATAGACCAGTACTATTATATAATAAAACAAATGTAGTAGTTGGGAGGAGTCAATATGGAGAGGCTGGAGAGAACAGAGGTCCAGGCCTGCTCGCCGAAAAAGGAAAAGCTGTGGATTCCTTCTAGACTAATGTGGCTTGATCAAGCCAGACCCCCTGAAACAGTGTCCCAGGTGATCCAACATTCGAAACAGTTGGGACAAAGCAGCCTTGCAGACTACAGCCAAGATTTCTGTGTCTTCTTAGGATCCCCATGCCAGCGCCTCCTACCAGCCAAAAACAGTTTGGAAAGAACGATGCCCAAACTCCCAAATATTGTCTATAAATGTTTGTTTTCATTTAAATGGGGTTGATTATAAATGGTTAATGACCACAACCAATCTCTTTAAAGGTAAAAAGGGGATTATGGTATAGATATGAATACTTCATTTTGGAATGGATTTTTATTTATTGATACAATTTAAAGTCAATTTTGTGATAGATATATTTCTCCTCTTGTTTAGGTATTGTGTTTATATAGCTCATTTACAAATGTATAATTCAATACAGATTATAGATAGTTACCTATGATAGTCAGAACTTATAATTAAGTAAGTTAGGATTTCTAGATATACAGAGATGTATTTAAGATGAATAGGCATTCTTCAAACCTTTCAAAGACCTACAAAATATGGCATTTAAAATGGTTTAGGTTTTTCTTGACAGTGAGACATAACTACTCCTGGCAATACCACCTGCATTAGAAAGGAAGATGGACATAGAAGAAACAGGTGATGAAGTATGCTTTCAATATGGCAAGACTAGCCATTTGGGCAAGAAACTACTCTTGCCTGGACTGTTTGACTTTATGCTGTATAAACTGGGCATGCAGGCCCCACAGGAAAGTGACTATTGAAACAAGATAGGCAGTGCTACAGGGTTCCTGCTTCATGGAAGAGACTGCCAGACATTCTGCAGGACACAGAGAAAAATGACTGACAAACTGCCAATATGGATGGGCAGTTTAAAGTTTCCTGCTTTGCTGAAGAGTCTGCCAGACACACTATGGCCTATGGGCTGTAGATGGAACATTTCAGAAGAACTTCAGGTGACTGACCAGGCAGTGAGTTGTCTCTGTCATTTCTAGAGTTTATATATTATCCTTCTGTGGTCTTTGAAGGAGTTGAAGACAGATAGTTATGGTTATAGTTTTCCTTAGTTAGGATTAAAGATAAGTTACATATAAGACTTTAGACTCACAAAGATAGGATAGATGATAGAATATTTTCTTTAAGTCTTATTAAATGTTAATAGACAAAATATTGTTAACTGTAATTCTTTATTTGATAGCTGTTGTGTGGTATATTTTACTATGTTAAGGTTAAAACCCTTCTTTTTATTTTATAAAGAAAAGAGAAGATGATGGGAGATGTCATTCTGTAAATGTTTCTTGTATTGGTTAATGAATAAAGCACTGTTGGCCAATAGGAAAAAAAGATAGGAGGGACTAGGAGACAAGGTGGAAAGAGGAAGTAGTAAGGAGGAGTCAGCATGTAGAGACTGGAGAGAACAGAGGTCCGGGTCTGCTCTCTAGTAAGATGAGACCATGTGGAAATACTTAGATTAATAGAAATGGGTTAATCATTAAGACAGAGCTAGGCGGTAGAAAGATAGTAACTGGCCAACAGCATAATATCAAAACCAAGCAAACAAAAATAAATAAATAAATAAAACGAATGTAAAACATTCAACAAGTAAACAGGATAAAATTTAATAAGTACCATATATGTGTGTGTGTGTGTGTGTGTGTGTGTGTGTATACATATATTTTTTTCTTTAGCTCTTTTAATTTGTTCATGTAATTTAACCCATTGGAAAGACAGAATTTATATGTAACCAAACTAAAACTATTAATACTATATAGGTCATAGGAAAAGATAGGGCTTAACATTTATAGAATACTACCTACTTTGTTGCTATGGAACTTATTGCCAATTTAAGATATGTGCAATGCCATAATAGCCACCCAAAGTTTTATTTTATTTAAATATAATGCAGTATATTTGCAAATTATACTGACTTTGTATTAGAGGAGTGAGTTTCAGATAAGGTCTTATGTGGTCTAGGTGACCTCATACTGACTATGTAGGATCAGTGTGCTCTTAACCAATGTGCAATCTCTACAGCACCAACTGTGTGTTTTCTTGATACAAACTTTTCTCTTGCTTGGGTTAGCATGAATTACCTGAATGGGACCTCTGGTGGTTTGAATGAAAAATGGTTCCTATGGGCTCATATATTTGAATACTTGGTCCCTAGTCGATGGATTTATTTGAGAAAGGTTAGGAGGTAAGGTTAGGAGGCATGTTATTTGGGGTGGGCTTTGATGTTTAGAAAGCCCACACCATTCCCAGTTATCTCTGTCTTTTCTCCCTTGTCTCCTGACTTCCTACTGCTCCAGCACCATGTCTGCCTGCCTGCCTGCTGCCATGCATCCCATCATGATGGTCATGGACTCACCCTCTGAAAGTCCCAATAAACTGTTAAGTTGCCTTGGTCACGGTATCTTAACACAGCAATCGAAAAGCAAAACCGCACCTTTAATTGTTGCACAACATTTAAATATTTACTTAAAGGGCTAGAGAGATGGCTGAGTGATTAAGAGTGCTTACTTCTCTTCCAGAGGACCTGAGTTCAGTTCCCAGCACTCACATCAGATGGCTGGCTCACAACTGCCTTTAACTCCAGCTACAGAGGATCTATCTGATGCCCTTTTCTAGCCTCCCTAAACCCCCACACACAGACACATACAAAAAATAAATAAATAAATAAATAAATAAATAAATAAATAAATAAATAAAAAGCCAGGCAGTGGTGGCTCACACCTTTGATCCCAGCACTGGTGAGGCAGAGTGAGTTCGAGGCCAGCCTGGTCTATTTCCACAACAGCCTCCAAAGCCACAGAGAAACCCTATCTTGAAAAAACAAAATAAATAAATAAATAAAAACAAATCTTAATTGCATAAAGTAATTATTTCCAGGATAGAAAAAGGCTAGAAATCTGGTGTAATGAGAGAATAAAAACAACACAGCATGTAAAAGAATGAAATTAAATCCATATCACACTCCCATACCAAAAAAAGAAAAAGAAAAAGAAGTAAATAAAAATGGATCAAATATAAGATCTTTATATGAGCCCTGAAATTCAATGTTAGAAGAAAACACAGGAAACACTTCTTTTTAAGGGATTTCTAAAAGCACTCCAATAGCACAGGAAATTGTTCTAAGAGTTAAACTGACAAATGTGATTGCATGAGATTAAAATCCTTCTGCACAGCAAAGAAACAATCAGCAGAGTGATGAGCCTTTCAGAATGAGAGAAAATTATTACTAGCCACATATCTGACAGAAGATTAACATCTAGAATCTATAAACAACTGAGAAAGTTAGACACTAAAAAGGGGGAATCATCCAGTCAATAAATAGACAAATGAATTACAGACAGTTCTCAAAAGAAAAATTACAAATGGCCAAGAAACATTTTTGCAAATGCTCAACAGCCTTAGCTACCAGGGAAATGAATATTTAAAAAACTGCCAGCCAGAATGCTGGCATGGATGTGAGGGGTTAAGGACCATTATATTATGGTAGGAACACCAACTGCTGCAGCCATTATGAAAATCAGTTGGAAGCATCTCAAAAACTAAAAGTAGACCCATCACGTGATCCAGGTCTAGCATTCCTGTGTAGATACTCAAAGGAATCTAAGTCAGCACATCACAGAGATAGTTGCATACCCATTTTATTGCTGCACACTATTTACAATAGCCAAGAAAGGAGACCTGCATAAATGCTTATCAATGAAGAATACACGTGATAGATATACACAAATGGAATTAAAGACAAATAAAATAATGTCATTTGCTCATTGTTTGGAACTGGAGGTCATCATGTTAGATGAAATAAACCAGACTCAAATAAAAGTATTACCCTGTTTTCTCTTATATATAGCATGTTTGTGCTGTATATAAGAAAGAAAAGATCTACAGGAGAGAAAGGAACAAGTAGTAATGAGGAAAGGAACAAAATAGCATGCTTTCTCTTATAAAGAATCTAGGGGCAGGACAGTGGTGGTGCACACCTTTATCCTAGTTCTTGGTAGGCAGAGGCAGGCAGATCTCTGTGAGTTCAAGGCCACTCTAGTTTACAGAGTGAACTCTAAAACACCAGGGCTACAGAGAGAAACCCTGCCTGGAAAAACAAAAACATAACAACAACAACAAAAAGAACAAAAGCATAACAACAACAACAACAAAAAGAATCTAGGTTTTAGAGAGCAAAAATGGGGCAAGAAAAAAAGAGGAAGGGGGGCTAGCAAGAGGGGAAAGGGTAAGAAACAGGAGACAGTAGTGGGAGAGGGCATTTAAGAGCAAGGTATAATAATATACATAAAAGTCTCATAACGAAATTAGTTATTTTGTATGCTAACTAAAAAGTTATTTTTAAAAACCAAGATAACAAAATATTCAGTGAGAAATAGAAAGCTAAAATAAACCATGCTAGTAAAAGGAACAGTGGTAAACTGCACGGTCTAAAGACGAATGTGTTATATGGTGAGAATGAAAATACATTAAGATGTTTTTAATATGGAATCTAATGAAATACCAAGAGGCACCACAGAAAACAAGTCCTTACCAAGTATCAGCACTAACAAAAGGGCTGTGGCTGTCTGAAACTTCTTCCTGCTCAGTGGCTCTAGCTTAGGTTCGCCATCATATTTGGCCTTTCAGCAGGTAGTGTTACTAGGTAAGAGGCTGGGTAGAGGCACAAAGAGAAAAACTAGCCCAATCATTTTTATCTAACTACAGTTAATATTGTGTGTGTGTGTGTGTGTGTGTGTGTGTGTGTGTGTGTGTGTGTGTGTGAATACATGGAGGACTGAGGACAGCCTGTGGGAGTTGGTTCTCCTTCCATCATGTGGGTCCCACAAGCTCAGGTCTTCAGGCTTGATGGCAAGCACCTTCACCTGTTTAAACACACAGCAGTGTCCCAAGTCATAGCTGAAATACAGAGGCAGAAGACAATCTGCACAGTTGGTTTCATCCTTTCCCTATGTGGAGCCTTGAGATCGAACTCAGATCATTAGGCTTGCCAGCAAGTGCCTTCCCTCACTGAACCACTTGACCCTCAAAATGTTAATTTACTACATCTTTAAAAAAAAATTTTTTTAGAATTATTTATTTAATGTGTTTGTGGGGTTTTGTTTTTAGATTTATTCATCTTAATGTGAGTGCATTCCCTTCAGAGGGCAG
Source organism: Cricetiscus sungorus (assembly GCA_030556225.1). Taxonomy (NCBI): domain Eukaryota; kingdom Metazoa; phylum Chordata; class Mammalia; order Rodentia; family Cricetidae; genus Cricetiscus; species Cricetiscus sungorus. The sequence continues at coordinate 40,134,707 of JANBXA010000740.1, read as the reverse complement.
AAGAAGGCATCAGACTTTCCGGAACTGGAGTCACAGACAGCTGTGAGCTGTCATGTGGACCCTGGGAATTGAATCTGGGTCCTTACCAGTGATCTTAATCTATGAACCACCTCTCCAGCTTACTCCTAATTTTTTCTAAGGGAAGTGTAATTAAGACCCTAAAATTCAACCATATAAACCAGACTTAGCATTAACTCCTGGCCAAACTTGCCTTACCTGTAACTCTCTACATCCTGTGGTTTGAATGTCAAATGTCCCATACTAGCTCACATGTTTGAACACCTGATCCTGACCTGGAGATGCTGTTTGAGAAAGTTGTGGAACCTTTAGGAGATGGAGCTGCGATGGAGAAAGCAGGTCACTGGGGTGAGCTTTGAGGTTCTGTAGCACAGCTGTACTTCCTCCAGACTCTGCTTTTTGACTATGGACACAGTATGTCCAGCCAGCCTCCTGCTCCCTCCACCACACCTTTCTCCCTTAAGTTGCTTTTGTCAAGGTATTTTATCATGGCAATGCAAAGTGATTAAGACACTACCTGATCCTTATACTATTAAGTATATTTCAGATGTCAAATTATTTCACCCTTAAATATCTCAACATCAATGAATTTTAAAAACCCACTGCCAGCCAGGACTGCCTCCCAGGACTCAGGAGGCAGAGGCAAGCGGCTCTCTGTAACAGCCAGGGCTGTTTCACAGAGAAGCCTTGTCTGGAGAAAAAAACAAAACAGAACAAAATGAAAAGCAACCAGTGTCAGGGGTTGGAGAGACAGCTAGGCAGTTAAGAGCACTGACTGCCCTTCCAGAGGACACTAGTTCAAGGCTGAGCACCCAGCTCACAACCCTCTGTAACCCCAGTTCCAGGGGTTCCAATGCCCTCTTCTGGCCTCTGCAGACATTACACATGGTGCACAGACATGCATACAGGCAAAATACCCAATCACATAAAACAATAAAATAAAAAGTTAGGAAAAAACAACTGAAAATCCCAACCCCAACATTCTATTTTTGTACAGTTTAAATAAACTGAAAAGTTCACTAACATTCAGAAACCAAATTATGATGCCAGTATCTAATCAGTTCTAGGTAAAGTTAATGCTTCAACAATTTCATTGTCTAGTTTCATAATGACATCTAGTGGATTGAAAGTGCAACAGACACAGTAAGAATAAAAAACAACTGTGGTCAGAGAGCTGTGTGGGCAAATCACAGGACCAAACCAATACGTCATCAAATGTCCTTTACTAAGTCATCTTTTTTCAAGGAAAAAGAATGAAAAGATATACAAACTTTTAATCTTTCACAATACAAAGGCTCTTTATAACCTGATTTCTCACCTCACCTCATTTCTGTTATTTTCCTTTATTAACTATCAACTAGAAAGCCTCTCTTATTTATTCTAGAACAAACCAAGCACTTTTCACTGTTCCTATCTTAAAAAGTCTCTTGAATTTATCAATTCAGTTCAGCATATCAATTCCAAAGAATCAGTTCAAGTCTCTTGCATGAATTCTCTCTCTACTATTTCCTTAGAATTTTAAAATTTGGAATTCCCACAGCACAACTTTTTTGGTCAAGTGCATCAAATATGTCTATGATTATTAGCAGAATGTATTTTAGAGAATGTAGTATATCTACCTGGAAATGTAAACCCACAGAGAGTCCTATTTCACATATTAGAACACACCCCCCCGCCATGACACACAACACAACAAACATAATGTGTTTGCTTACATGCTAACTGATGTGTTCTAGCCAAGCACTGTGTCTTACAGAAAAAAAAAATTCTTATTACAATGAGATTTATACTTATAATCATGATGGTAAAGACTGGATCTGTCCTTCACTCTTCTATCTCTTATAATGTAACCAGTGTCTAGTTTAATAAATTCTTCATTTTTTCTTTTTTATTAAGACAGAGTCCTATGTAGCATCCAACTTTCTATTTTCCCAGCCTCCTGAAGGTCAACATTGTAAGTATGCATCACTCTATCTGACTCCTATTTATAAACCTTAAAAAGTAAATTAAAATAATTACAAAAATGATTACTACAAATCACACAATGCCCCAAATAAAGAATTTGAGGCAAAAGAAATTTCAAAACAAAGTCTGAAGATGATAGAATGTGCCTTGTAAAGCTCTCTCTTATACATATAGCCCAATTTGATTATGATGAAGTACTGTGTATGTGAGTAAAACCCTGAGTGAATGTGTGTTGTTGATATGGAAACAGCCTTGTCAAGGACCCCAATGCCTTGGAAGTGGCAAAGTCTTCCCTGGGTGAGGTTCAGGGGGACAGCAAGTCTTTTCTCTGCTCCATATGCAAATGTTGATAATGTTCAACATGGCTTTCTCCTCCTGGCCCAAAGACTATTCCCTTACAGAGATGGCTCCTGATATTAGCTACGTATGTCTCCTTGATCCAGCCGCATACCATAAGCCCTGCTTCCTTGATTCAGCTGAACACTATAATCTGCCTCACTGCTCAACTCCACAATAAATATGCTGAGCTTCCAGGGTGCTGCAGCTTCTCCATCAGAGCACCCAATCCATTTGATCCTAGGACTTCTGTACAAAGGTGTCCCTACGCATTTGTCTTGCTGCCCCAGTTAGGTCAATCCCTGAAGCTATGGAAAGACTCAGAAAAGTACATTAACTCCGGGTAAAATGCCTTTTATTTTCATGTGGTCATCATTTACCACATTTTTTTTTCCTTTTCTTTTCTTTTCTTCTCACTATCCCTAAATATGTGTTTTCAAATAGGCTAAAGAACAAGTAGAGGTAAATGACACATCAACAAAAGCTCGGGTAACCAAGAAAGAAAATGAATGGATGGGGTATATGCTGCTATTCACAATACTTTGTTTTAAGCATTAGATACATTTAAAAAGTCACTACAATTTTTTCCAAGTATTCTGATAATGTAAATAATTTATTTTATTGCCTGACATATAGTAGATAATTTTATTGTGATAATTAGTTTAAAAGAGAAAAGTAAGATAAACTAAAACAATAAATGAAATATTCTTTAGCTGTATTGAATTCCTTAGCATCAAAGGTTAAGATCATTTCTGTCCATAGCTACTAACTGGCAATAGCATAAAAAGAACATAACTTAATATAATTGGGTAATTCTATGTTCTTTGACTTAAGACTCTTTCTAATAAATTTTGGATTTTAGACTGTTAATAGCTTTCTTTAGATAGTTCTACAATGTCTTATCAAAAACAAATTAATGTAAAGAAGATATTTATAAATAAGTAAGGTATGATGGTTCATGTATATAACCCCAGCACTTGGGAGACAGAAGGAAGAAGATAGTCTGGGCTCCACAGCAAGACATTAATTATCAGCCCACCAGCCAATCAATCCATAAATAAACAATTTTTGAAAAAGAAAGTAAGCACTATCATACTAGCCCCTGGGAGGGGGGAAATAGCAATAAAAAAGTGAAGTTGGGACTGCGAAGATAGCTCCATAGATAAAGAGCTTGCTGTGCAACTGCGAAGACTCGAGTTCAGATCCCCAGGACCCACATAAACATCCAGGTGAGCTGGTGTACGAGAGGCAGAGATAGGGAAAGGAGCACCAGGTTCAGTGAGAGACCCCACCTCAATAAACAAGATGGAAAGACAACTGATGTTAACCTCAAGCCCATGCATGCACACACACACACCTATACATACACACAAGACAAAAAAAAGTGAAATTCAGTATGTTAACTCCTAATCTCTAAGGACTGAGGGAAACATCACAAATATAAAATGAAAGGTACCTGTACTTACAGCTTGAGCTTGTTGTTCAAACAACCGATTCTGATTCTCTCCATCTTCTTCTGTTGCAACCCCAAGCACCTGGGAAGAGGGCAACATACGACTTCCCATAGCAGTGTTCAAATTGCTGGGAAAAACACTTGTCCTTTTAGGAGTTAAATGTGCTGAATCTGAACACTGCATGGCTATAGAGCCTTCCTTTTCTGCCTACACAAAGGAAAACGGAGGGAAAATGAGACTGTATTCCCTTCTAGAACAAATAATTCCTTCTAGCAGCCATAAGATTTTCAACCAGGGCAATGGAGTGGGGGGCAGGAGGCCTTAGCTGACAGAAGAACCAACATTTACCAGGTACCTACCATGTGTTAATAACTTAACTAGACTATCCCACCTAGCTCTTCTATAATCCTGTAAGAGTAGGTATAATATCATATTGTGATAGTTAATTGTGGCTGTCAACTTGACTACATCTGGAAAACCCAAGCAGCTGGGCACACCTTTGAGGGTCTTCCTTGATTGGATGATATGAGGTGGAAAGACCCATCCTAAATCTAGGTCACCTTCTGGCGGCAGCCTAAGTAAAAAGTCATGGAAGAAGGAAGCTCTGGGGTTTTTTGTCGGCTTCCTCTCATTCTCACTGGCAAGTTCATCGTGTTGCTGAGGCACTCCTTCACTAACTAGTATTAGAAGCTACTTCTTTGGAAGTTCAAAATAGACCAAAGGGTAGCAGCTCTTAGAATCTTCTGGGACTCCAGCACCAGATTGGGACTGCTGAGACATCCAGTCTCATACATGGAATGACTACAGTATTCCTGCTTTCCATCAGAGTCAGCCACTGTTGAACTACTCAGACCATAGCCTGTGAGTTACTTCAATAAGTCCCCTATCCATTCCGTTCCTTTATAGAACCCTAAAACACATATTTACATAACACATGCCATATAGATATACATAAATCATACATATATGTATATATTGATTTGTTTTTGTTTTTTTTTTTTTGAGACAGGGTCTCATTGTATAGTCCAGGCCTGGAACTCATGGCAATCCTCCTGCCTCAGCCTCCCAAATACTAGGTATAAGCCACAATACTCAACATCTGTCTGTTTTATAAATAAGAAAACTATTACACAATCAGAAAAGTTAAGTAATTAACGCAAGGTCACATAGCTAGAAGGTGACAAAGAAGGAATTCAAATTTAACTCTGCACCCAAAATCCTGACATTCTTTTTCAAGTATTTAATGAAAGGGAAGAGGCAAGTCAGAACAACACAGGAATAAAAGGTTTCTCTACATGAAAACTGACTGTGCTCAGTAGAAAACTGGATTCTAACAACACGGAATCAAGAGAGAAGTGATCCTGATTCCGCCTCACAGCTCGTCTCACAGCACACGAGCTTTCCATTAACCACCTCACTTAGGAACTTACTGCTTTGCAAGACTTCTGAAGCTGTTGCTTTTTCCTCAGCTTAACTTGCTGATTGACGCGGCGCTTGACTTGTCTCTGAAAATGTTTCAAAGACTCTTGCTTTCTTCGTTGCTGCTCCTTTATTTCCTCTTCAATCATGTGTGCTGACGTCTTTAAAGAGAAAAGACAGAAAAATAAATTTAAATGTCATTGCCTTCGCCCACGAGGGATGTCATGAATGCAGAAAAGTTAGTATATAATTATGAAGGACCAAAGCTTGGTTCTACAATCCAGTCTCCAGAAGAGCGAGGAAATCACAATTCAAAACCACTGATCTAAGTGTAGCTTAGTGAATCCCAAGAATTCAAAGCAAGTTGGGAGCTTTACAAAAATAAATAAATAAATAAAATTTGTGAATGCTCGTTATCAAATCTTATGTTTTATTCAACTAAATTTTCCATTATTCTGAATGAACTCATCTTGACCCATCTGTGTTATGCTTCTAATATTAGTAATCAGTAGATACACTGTTTTGCTCTCCATTCACCAAACATGTTCCCAATGTACAGTACCTTCATACTTAGAATTAGCCACCCCTTTTTTGGGTGGAGGGAAGTACATCACTATTATAGCCCCAGCTAGTCTGCAGTCCACTACATAGGTGATGCTGACCTCAACCCCATCTCTGTCTCGCAAGTGCCATTCACTCCATTTTTAATGTTTAGCTTCTCTTTCACCCATCTAATAAAGGCCTTTTTAGTCTTCAAGACTATCCACACTTTCCTCTGCACTCTTATGCTATTTCCTCTGAGCTCTTATGCACATTTCATTTTAATATGAATAAGTTACTAACTCTCCTATTAGATTATGAATTCTGAGGGCAGGACATGTTTAACACTCCTTTCTTTGGATAATGCTTAAATTAAACAGACATTAGTCTTCAAAAAATGATGTATCTTGGGCTGGAGAAATGGCTCAGAGGTTAAGAGCAGTGGCTGCTCTTCCAGAGTCCTGAGTTCAATTCCCAGCAACCACATGGTGGCTCACAGCCATCTGTAATGAGATCCAGTGCCCTCTTCTGGCATTCAGGCATACACACAGTCAGAACTCTGCATACATAATAAATAAATAAATCTAAAAAAAATGATATATCGTAACTGAAATAAATCAAGTCTCTTGACATTGCTGCTAATTGATGAAGCCTTTTCCCACACTGAATTTTAACTACTTATGTATAAACAACAGAAGGTCTATGACTTCCCCCAACAAGGTCATTAAGCAACTTCTACTGAAGCTCTGGAATGTTCACCACGAGGAAATCCAGTGCCAAAAAAGAATTCTGACTACTCTGAGTCTTCCATGTTAGAGCAAAGCACAGCTAGTCAAACTAGTCATATGGCATGGAAAGATATCCAGTCAGCCCGCAGGTATTCTATTCATCCTAGCCCAAATGCCACACATGAAAAAAGCTTTAGTGGACATGACCGCCTACAAAGAACCAAGAACTTTAACAGCCAGAACTCATCAAGCTGTCCCAAATATATCTAGTTACTTACGTCACTCAGCTGAGGCCCAGGATACTGAAGCAGATAAAAGACATGCCACTTTACTCTGTGTAAACTCCTGATACAATACCTGCTTTATGCCACTATGTTCTGTTATGATTTGTATATAATGGAGGGGTTGATATACAAGAGAGGGCATATACAAAACCACAGACACTTTTCCAATGATCTATTTACCAAAGAGAAATGAAATTCTGAAGCTATGAGGCTTTTATGAACCATGAAGACCCCCCCCCTTGGACTTTTAAGAACTTATAAAGAACTTATAAAGTTCTTCTTTATAAGAGGTATGTCTTTAGATTAGCCAAGTAGCCACTCACCATATCTTTGAATTAACAGTGCTGTGCTTGTTAATAAGGATGGGTTCCCAGATTAAATATGCTAATGTAATAAAGAGTTCTACCAGATGCTTGCTCAAACCCCCTTTGACTGGAAATGATTACAGAATTATTTTAAAGGAGGAAAGGAGACGATCTGTCCATGTTTCAAGACTTTAATATTCTGAATTTAAGAAGTTAAAATTTAACCATTTCAACAAAAAAGGTGTTATGGTAACAAATTTTGAGCAGTTTGATGCCACTGACATTATAAAGGTATCTTAGTAATTAAGAAGATGTATTGAGCCAGTGAGATAGCTCAGCAGATAAAGGCTCTGATAAGCAGTTCCATCACCAACACCCACATGGCTGGAAGACAGAGCCAATGTCCACAAGTCTTCTGACCTCTACACTACATACACAAATAAATACGTGGAATTAAAGTGTTGTAAAGTACTAATTTGTATTTATTGATTCCCATTTCACTCACCTTTATCATGGTTTTCCCCTCCTTCATTCCCTATTACTAAAGAAATTTTGATGATATGTTTCATGCCTAGGTTGTTTTAATTTATTTGGATTGTTCCTCTAAATCTAATCTCTCCCTAACCCTTAAAACTGGTGTGTGTAAGGGGGGTGGGGGGAATATACTTTGGGTTTTTTTGTTTTGTTTTGTTTTGTTTTTGAGACAGTGTCTTACTATACCTGACCTGGAACTCCCAAGCTGGCCTCAGATTCAGAGATCCACCTGCTACTGCCTCCCAAGTGCTGGGATAAAAGGTGTGTGCCACCACGCCTAGCCATTTATTATTTTTTAATAATATTAATGTTAATTTTTATCTTTTATGTGTATGGGTGTTTCACCAGCATGTATATCTGAGCACCACATGCTTGCAGAAGTTTAGATTTTCTGCAACTGGAATGAAAAGCAGTTGCGAGCTGCCCTGTGGGTGCTGGGAAGTCTGGAAGAGCAGCCAGTGCAGTGCTCTTAACTGCTGAGCGATCTCTTCAGCCCCACATTTATAATTTTTAAAATTTATTTTGTATGGTTGTTTCTGTGTGTACACACATGTGCATGCCATGGTATAATCTTATGTGTGAAGATCAGAGGACTCATCAGAAGTTGGCTCTCTCCCTCCACCTGGTTTTGAGGCAGGGTTTCTCTTGTCTCTGCTACTTCCCTCCAGGCTAGCTGGACCACAAGCTTCTGGCATACTCTCCTTTCTCTGCCTGCCTCCCACCTCAATACAGGAGTGTGGGAATTACAAATGTATACCGCCCCATCCAGCTTGAACCTGGATTCCAGGGCTAGAACCTCAGTTCATCAGGCTCGCACAAGTAAGCCACCTCCAGAGCCCTTATATAATGTTTAAATAAATGTGTCTTGTTTCTCCTCTAAAATCAAGAGCACTAAGAACATATTTTTCCCCATGTTCAATCTTCTCTATACAAACACTGTAGATTTCCTGCATTCCATACTTTCTGGGTATCTGTATATATTAGACAATATTTGCTTAATATTTGTTCCCTATGCACAATAAAAGCTGAACAAAGACTAAGGAACAGTTTGTTGAAACACTAAACAAAACTAAACAAAAACCTTGCAAAACCGCTTTCATGTGTTAGCATGAGACTCATGCAAACATCTGTAAGTGTGAACTCTTGAAAGGGCGTCCCTTCATCTAAATGCTTCTTCCTATCCGCAGTTACTGTGCTTCTGTTCTTTCAGGGCCAACAAGGACCATATTTGCTCATTCAGTCAACAAATAATTCCTAAAAGGCCTACTTTACACCAGAAAAGGGATGAACAAGAACTGTCCTGTCCTCTTGCAATCTACAACTTTCTCGGCGTTTCTGTCAGGGTTACACTCCTTCCCTTCTCTTTTCTTACTTCATTTTGCCTTCTGAGTAACATTTAAAGTCTGATCAACTGCCATTCATGGTATGCTAAAATGTCTGGAAGATGTACACAGCATCTATGTCTTACACAGCAAACAATCAAGTTCCTGATACGAACTAGCCTATTTACTGGTCCACTAATTATGTCCTGTATAGTAAGTGAGTAATAAGTATTTAAGTGATACTTGATTGTGCCAACAAAAGATGCGGCAAGTTTTGGAAAATACATCATTATCGTATAATTCCTATGCAAGAATATAATCCGTAACAGAATAGAAACAGCATCCTTCAGCTGTTCATCTCTAAGCACCACAAATTGAGAAAGCTAATTTTAAAAAGGCGGGCAGGGATCACTGTATCTGGACCAACTGACACTCACATGTGCTGGGATTTCCGAGCAATTTCGTGAGGCAGGTTCCACCCACGCCCCAACTGGTACTATGGCCTGGTTCCTCTCAGCCAGCACTGCCAAAACGTCCTTGCTCTTCGTGGGGTTTAAAGCCAGGGGCAATTTTGTGGGATTCCGAGGCTTCTTGAGGGGCGCCATACCTCCTGGCATCTGACTTCTGGTTAGGAGAAAGGAAAGAGAGGCAAGAAATAAAGATGGGGGGAAATGGTTTGAAAATTAGTTTCTGGAAGGAATGGGGATGGCGGGGAGAATAAGCGAGGATTGGTTTGGGAGACGGAAAACTGCCCAGAGGTGAGCATAGGTGGGTGGTAGGGACAGGACGTGGGTCTGAGAGGATGACCGCCGCGGCCAGAGCCGGTGCAGGAGGGCGGGGGACGCTGTGCAGATCGGGCAGTTGGAGAGGGGACCTTTGCAGCCTGGAGCCTGCCGCGATCTGGACCTCCTCACACTCAAACTCCGCGGGCTGCTACGGAAAGCCGGGACAGCAAACCGCCTCTGCGCGTCCGACGCCCGCCCTGCCCCTTCCGGGTTCGTGTCCTCCCTCTGGCTGGGAGGGTGAGAGGGACGGGGATCCAGGCGTCGGGCTCCCGTCACTTCCGTTTCCTGCCCTGTGGATGGGAGGGTTAGAGTAGGTTGGCAAAACTGACCCACAGTTTAAGATTTTCCACTCGGTGGGTTCTGGCGCTGTAGTCACCTCAGTTTTTGCACGCCCTCCCCTTTGGAGATAGGTTTTCTCTGTGTAGCCCTGGCTGTCCTGGCACTCTCTATATAGATCAGACTGCCCTTGAACCCGGAGAAACACTTGCTTCAGCCTCCCGAGCGCTGGGATTAAAGGTGCGCCCCATCATCGCCTGGTTTTGTCATCTACAACCTCCAAGAGGGGTGACTGGCATGATGTACGGGTGGACAAGGGTTCTCAGTTGAAGAAAGCATCTGAAAAGCCAACAGTAGTTCTCAACCTGTGGCCCAGGACCCCATTGGGTCACATATCAAACATCCTTTATATCAGATACTTACAGTACAATTCATAACAGCAGCAAAATTACAGTTATGAAGTGGCAGTGAAATAACTTTATGGTTGGGGTTCCCAGAACATGAGAAACTATTAAAAGATTGCAGCATTAGGAAGATTGAAAACCACTGGGCTAGAACATCCTACCAGGGCATTCTCAAAATATAGAGTAAGCCAACAAAAAAACACACTGCTCCTTTATGCTGTTCATAAGGTTTACTGGAAGAGGATTCCTGGGCTCAAACTCACTGTGTAGCTCAGGCCTCGAACTTGCAATCCTGCCTTAGCTGTCCCAGTGGCTGATGTTACAGGCATGTGTCACCAGGCTCCACCTCAACATATGTCCTTCATCAGTGAAGGGACATAGACAGGACATAATAGAAAGGGAAACACTAAAGCACTTGGGGTTATTCTTCGTGTTTTGTTTTTATTTCATTTTACACAGTGCTGGAAATTAAACCCACAGCCCCATACAAGCTACTCAAGAACTATATCCCCTGCAGATTTGTAAAAACTAAGCACTTTCAAGCCAAGACTATATAAGATCATAGAACAAGCCATAATAATCTTCAAGGAAAAGTTTTAGGTATTTAACTGATTGTTTAATACATTTTAATGAGGTACCTAGGTATTTGAGGCTCCTCTTGCCTCAGCATCCCAAGGGCTGAAATAACAGGCATGCAACATCATTGAACCCAGGTATAAACATTCCAGGTAGGAGCTAGAGATATGACTGGCTCCGTGGTTAAGAGAGTGCTTCCTGCTCTTCCAGAGGACCAAAGTTCAGATCCTGATACCGATGTGCTCACAACCTCCTATAACTCCAGCTCCAAGGATCCAATGTCCTTTTCTGGCCTTTCTAGGCCGGTGTGTGTGTGTGAGTGTGTGTGTGTGTGTGTGTGTGTGTGTATGTGTGTGTGAGTGTGTGTGTGTGAGTGTATGTGTGTGTGAGTGTGTGTGTGTATGTGTGTGTGAGTGTGTGTGTGTGAGTGTGTGAGTGTGTGTGTGTATGTGTGTGTGAGTGTGCGTGGGTGTGTATGTGTGTGTGAGTGTGTGTGTGAGTGTGTGTGTGAGAGTGTGTGTGTGTGTGAGTGTGGTGTGTGTGTGTGTATGTGTGTGTGTATGTGTGTGAGTGTGTGTGTGAGTGTGTGAGTGTGAGTGTGTGTGAGTGTGAGTGTGTGTATGTGTGTGTGAGTGTATGTGTGTGAGTGTATGTGTGTGTGAGTGTGTGTGTGTGAGTGTGTGTGTGAGAGTGTGTGTGTGTGAGTGTGGTGTGTGTGTGTGTATGAGTGTGTGTGTATGTGAGTGTGATTGTGTGTGTGAGTGTGTGTGTGAGTGTGTGTGTGAGTGTGGTGTGTGTGTGTGTATGTGTGTGAGTGTGTGTGTGTGAGTGTGGTGTGTGTGTGAGTGTGTGTGTATGTGAGTGTGTGTGTGTGAGTGTGATTGTGTGTGTGAGTGTGTGTGTGAGTGTGTGTGTGTGTGAATGTGTGTGTGTGAGAGTGTGTGTGTATGTGAGTGTGATTGTGTGTGTGTGTGTGTGTGAGTGTGGTGTGTGTGTGTGTGGTGTGTGTGTATGTGAGTGTGTGTGTGTGAGTGTGTGTGAGTGTGTGTGTGAGTGTGTGTGAGAGTGTGTGTGTAGAGTGTGTGTGTATGTGAGTGTGATTGTGTGTGTGAGTGTGTGTGTGTGTGTGAGTGTGTATGTGTGTGAGTGTGGTGTGTGTGTGTGTGATTGTGTGTGTGAGTGTGTGTATACACGCGCGCACGTTTCAGGTAGAGAGTGAGCATTAATGTGAGAGCACTGCCTGGTTGAGAAAAGCAAAGGCAGCTGGTATGACTAGAGCAGGTTGAAAGGAGAAGACTTGAGACGAGCACGACAAATCATACAGAACATGTTAAGCACCCTAATGTGCTGAGATAGGACACTATTACAGGACTATGAGTACCAATTTGACTTGGTTTAAAAATCATTCTGTATGCTGTTTTGAGAATTAGGAGTGAAAATGAGGGAGGAAAGGCTAATTAGGAAGCTAGTGTAATAGCTTCCTTGGGGATTTATGATGTCTTTGCCCACAGATGCAGTGTGGAAATATCGAAAAAAGTAGTGGGATTTTGAACATATTTGGGAAGCAAGATTTTCAGGACATGTTGAATGTTTAGCTATAAATTTTGTGTTGTAGGTGCAACAGAGTGAGCAGTCAAGGAAAACTAGGGTTTTCTCTTGAGTGTTCAGGATGGGATTGCTTTTTATTGACGTGGTGAAGATAGTGAAGGAGTAGGGTTGGGATGGGAGATCAGGAGTTTCACTTAAGTAATCAACATCCAAGAATATAATAGGATAAAAGTGCCTGGAGGGAAGTTCTGAACTAACGGTAAATCTGAGAGTTATTAGCCTGTAGATTACAATCCATGACTCACTAGTCAATCGCTATAGACAGACGCCTGGGCAGGGTGAGTACATTCTAAAGAGACACTTGTGTCCCTAACTATGGCTATCTGGACTGTTGAAACAAAGTAGCCCCAAGGAATTGGACTTTCCCCCAAAATCTCATGACTGGAGAAGGGAAAGACTGAAGGCTGGTGCCAGCCATCAGGGAACTAGATTCCCAGAATTCAGAAAGAGATTTCACAGAGTGCCATTAACTGTCAGACTACCTTGCAGGAGACAGGACCTGAAACAACGATGGGTCAATAACCACTCCTTGACAAGGATTGCTTAATTATGCTTTCTTTTTAAAACCTTATCCTCATGTTTGGACCCCTGAAAGATGGGTCTCTTTGTCTCTTTCCAATATGATCACACTGAATAAAGCATTTTTCTGCTTTTCTTTCATTTGTTTGTTGTCTGTTTGTTTGTTGGGTTTTGGCTTCTCAAGACAGGGTTTCTCTGTGTAGCCTTGGCTGTCCTGGAACAGAACCAGGCTGGTCTCAAACTCACAGAGCCTCTCCCTCCTGAGGGCTGGGGTTAAAGATATACACCACTGCCATTTTCTGCTTTTCATTTTTAATTGGCTAATCAAGGACATGTGGCCAAGACCAGCTTGTTAGGGCAACTTAGGTATAGTCTCCGATCCCTAACTCTGGAAACAAGAAAATAGGTCTTCCAGGGTATCTGACACCCTCTTCTTGCCTCTGTGAGCATCAGACACAATCATATGCATTAAATGAGATGAAATGAAGTGTGAGAACATTAAACAAATTATCCAGGAGAAGACTGAAATCACTGAAAATTATGACAAAAAAAAAAAAAAAGGTTGGCCATTGCCTGTAATACCAATCTTTGAGGCATTTCAGGAAAATATCTGCAGATTGGTAGATGGATATAAGTTGGAAAGCAGTAAATGGTATAGTCGGATGATACAAGATTTAAAATTAGAGTTGAGGCTAAGAAAAAGCAAGAGGTTCATTAGAAATAACACTGAAAGAATCTGTCCTGCCTCTACCCAGCTGGATGATGGGCAGAACACTGAACACAGCCACTACTTGGGGATAAAGAGAAGATTAAGTTATAAAATACACACACTCTCGGGAAAAATATGGTTAGATGGCTTCATGTCCTCTCCAAACCTTTACCTCAAATTCTTTATTTTCCAGAAAGCTAGATCAGAGGGTTTCTAAGAACCCATACTCATAAATCCAGAAAATTCACATCAGGGATGTGGTTCATTTTCTGACCTCTTCTGCAAATATTCTCCTGGCTGGGATTGATTGCTCAACAAGGAAACTGTTGATTTAGAAAAGTCCATCTTCAGAGGTTTAATATACCAAGTGTTGCTGGCAACATAACATGGAGTCCCAGCTCTGGAGCAGCCCTCAGCAGAGCCGGATAACCCTTTTTCTGCGCCTGGGAATCCCTGATCATGTCTGCACAAAGCCCCAAGTCTCTGTGTTCTTGGCAGCAGTCCACCCAACACAGAAACAATTGTTTGTTGAATACCAGGGAGCAGTTTGCTATTTTGTCACTACTCTCCTGTTTGTGACTAGCTGAATCATACTTGTAACAATATAGAAAACTGTCACATGTTAAGCCCTCAGAGAGTAAGCCAAGGAGAAACTCTATGACAGTAATAAACCTCCTAATTCAACTCCTTCAAGAACTAAGTGTTAGGAACACAATCACAGGCAGCTGAGTCATACCCACTTTGACCTCCTCCCCAAATTTGAGCAGGGTTTCCTACAGCTAGCCAATGTTTTGGCAAATGTCCTAAAAGCAGACCATAGTGCTACCCATCTTTGTTCATTTTCCTCCCTCACCATCTCCAAAAGTAACCTTTCTAACTAGAAGATATAGAAGGGTCCTTCTGATTGCTGGCCAGACCCTGTTTTTTGTAATAGCATTTCAGTGTAAACACACAATGAATGGCACCTGGTTTTTCTCAACAGCATCTACTCCAGTGCTTTTTGCAAAATATTCTCTAATTTTATCATGGATACAGAGGTCTTTTTATCCTTCTTGGTGTGTGATTAATAAAGGAGGAGGAGGAGATAGAGGTCTCAGTGTCTCTCCATATTTCCAAATATATATTTAGGACAGGCAAGAAATGAAAGGCCAGATCCCTGTCCAGGAAGGACTTGTCACAGTTTGAGAGTTCTGTAATCCCTTCAACTGTTTTCTCCTCAACCTCTCCCCTCTGCTGAAGTGAGATATAGAACCTCTAATACAATTAGCTCTCAAGGCTATCTCAATGCTAAACTTTCTAAGTACAAAATGAGTAATTATTAATTATACAAGTAGTGTTCATTTTTTATTATTTGTAACACAAAACCCTTACTTGAGTGACTGATACATAAAAGGCAATGAAGGAGATAAGCAGAAAGAATAAGGGCTACCTACAAAAACTGGTCAGCTTGGGTCTCTACATCTGTTTCCATCAGCTGCCCTCAGAACCTTTTTAAAGATTTTTGTTTGTTTTTGTTTGAGACAGTCTCCTGTCTCTGCAGCTAGTCTCAAATTTGTTGTATACTAAGGGGATTTTGAATTCCTGACCCTCCCCCCTGCTTCCACATTCTAAGTGCAAGCATTAGGAGTGTACACTATTACACCTGACCAACAAACAATTCACTCTTAAGGTATGCATTTTAACATTGAAGGCACTTTGAAAACATTTTGCACACTCTAAAATTGATGTCAAAAGAAGAATTGGGGAGTGAGTGAGACAGGGTCTCAGAAGTCCAGCCTAGATTCAAGCTCACTATTGCTGAAGAAGACCTCAGAATCCCAGTTCTCTTCATTCTACCACTCGAGTATTGGGAGATATAGGTATGCTTCATCATGTGCAGTTCAAAAGAGAGATTTTTTTTTTAATTATAGACTAGGGACTGAGAAGATGGCTCAGAGATCAAAACTCTTGTCCCAAAATCAAGAAGACCAGAGTTCAAACTTGTAGGCTTGTAGGTGAGCATGGTGGCTTTTCTGCAATTCCAGTTTTGGATGGCAGAGAGGGAATATCCCAGACAGCTGGCTAGGAAGACTAGTCACATTGGTAAGCGCTGGGTTCAAATGAGCAACCCTGTCTCAAAGGAATAATATGGGAGAGGGATTGAGGAAGACTCCCAATGAGAACCTAGGGATCACATATGCACATACTACATACACTGGAAAAATAAGGGAGAAATACAGAATAAATAGCAAGGCACCACAGATAGCTATTTTAAGAAAGCCAAACCATTTATTTGTGTTTGACTATGATTATTATAATTATCCATGTTTAATGTTAAAATATTCTATGTCCAAAATCTCTAAAGGTAGTGTTATTGTTTTGCAGCTGCTGTGATGCAGCTGCTATGGCCTAAGAAACACAAACACGAGATTGAGCGCCCACGTGGAGTTTATTGAGAGAGGGGAGAGGAAAGCGGGGAGAGAGAGAGATAAAGGGGGCCCCAGAGAGAGCGAGAGAGGGAAGCAAGAGAGAGGGAGATGAGAGGGACAAGAGAAGCAAGAGAGAGCAAGAGAGAGCAAGAGAGGCAAGAGAAGCAAGAGAGGGCAAGAGAGAGCAAGAGAGAGCAAGAGAGAGAGGGACACTTGGCGCGCTTGCTTTAAAAGGGGAGCTTGCGCATGCGTAACCCAGTCTCTGCAGCCAGGTAGCTTGGGCAGTGGGGCTTGCATAACCCAGTCTCCGCCCAGCCAGGTAAGGCCTGACTTAGTGATTATACATCCCGCCCATCAGAGGCGGGGCCCACAGACTGCCCAGCCTCAACAGGTAGTACATTATATGAAGGAAACAAAGACTTTGAAGAAACTTTTAATTTATATTTCTGTTTTTATTGCCACTGGTAGTAAAATCATGTTACTTGAACCTTTATTTCCAGCTCTCTAGATACAGAAGGCTAAAAACCTGAAAAGACAAAGAAAAACAAAAACAAAAACAAAAACAAAAAACCCTAAAATCCCACAAAAAGAAAAGAAATGGAGTTCGTTTTGCGTTGGGCAACTACTCTCGACAATTGAGTCTGCACTAGAGTGTGGAAAATGTAATTTCCCTTTGTCAGAGGGTATCAGTTGCAAATAGCTTCTTCATTAGAGGTGGGAACCCATGTGCACATCCCCTCTCAGTGCTGGGACTCCATCTGGCTTGAGCTTATGCAGGTGCTGTGTGTGCTGCCGGAGTCCCTCTGAGTTGATGTGAGCATTAGTCCTGTTTTGTCTCAAAGACACTGTTTTCTTGGAGTGGTCCCCACCTCAGTCTCTTATAATCTTTACACATCCTCTTGTACATAGATTCCTGAACTTTGAGGGGAGGGTTTTGGTGAAGTCATCTCATTTAGGACCTAGTGCTTCAAAGACTCTCACTCTGTGCATATTGTCCAGTTGTGGATCTCTGTGTTAATTACCATCTACTGCAAAAGAAGCTTCTCCACTGTTCTATGGGTATATCTGTACTCGCCCAACCTTGACCAACAAGGAAGGCGAGACTCGGGAAAATCTTCTTCATGCAGTTTTAATCAGGATCCTTGAACATGTTTCTTCTGACCAGCGGGACTCCGGGAAAATGCCTGCACAGGCTTAAATCCCCTTGCACTAACCAACCCCAGTGAGCTACGTGAACCCTGCAGATAGGCTACTCTAATGCAGAAGCAGACAGGCTGAACAGACTTAACCAAATAAGAGCTTGTTTACACCAGAGAGCCTTCACCCTTGGGGAGGTGGAAGGCAGAAGCCAGTGCCATCTTTAAGGCGTGGCACTTTGCAGCTCTCTACATATATCAATATGTCATTACGAGTTATTCTATTGTCATGTTGCGTTAGCAAAATAACAGTATAGGTTTTCCCGTAGGCCCATACCTACCTAAGTTTCAGGTTCTTGGCCAGTTAAACAGTGTCAGATCCTGGTTTCATCTCACAAACTAGACCTTAAATCTAATTTTTAAAAGAGGTTGATCTGGGTGTGGTCACATACCCCTTTAATCCCAGTACTTTGGAGGCAGAAGAAAAGGGATCTATGTGAGTTTAAGGCCACCCTGGCCTAGTAGCAAGTTTAGTGAGATCCTGTCTCAAGCAGGCAAACAAATAAACAAAAAGTGGTTGGTTACTCATAACCAATAGTGTAATGGTGCCACTATTACACCAGTAGAGTTTACAGGCAGGTTGCTGTTGTAGGTCTCAGGGTTTCTAGCTGTGTGAGAAAGATGTTTACTTTTCGCCTCTGGTAATGTGCAGAGCACTCCATGAACACTAATCAGTAAAGGTGAAGCTTCTAGTTAGGCACCAACTCAACTTCTCCATGTTGGATGATAAAAGTGTATGTTGTCTTCAGCAATCAGGCCTTTCCATCTGAAAGACCTCAGAAGAGGACTTCCCTCCAGGAAGAGACCCCTGGACCCAAAGACCAAGCCGAGACCACGGATGCGGATGCAAACTGCAAGAGGTTTATTTGAGATACACAGGTACCTGTGGGCAACAAAGTCTCTCGGAGGACTTGCGCGCCCACAGGCTGGGGAGAGGGACTTTTATAGGGCTGGGTAGCAAAAGCGCGGGTACAGAAGCGAGATGCATAGTTACAGGGGTCCCATTGGCCAGCTCAAATAAGGCATTGGATCATCCGAGGACAAGTCTCTTACGTGTTTGGGGATCTGATAATAGCTGACTTAACTCATGTTTGGGTTTTTCTCCGAACTCTCTGCTCCCCTCCCAAGGCCAGATGTGGCAGCCTGTGAGTACTGACCTTGTCCTGTACTTTTACTTGTTTATGTGGAAGCCTTGCAAAATGGCGTTACCATTGCTAAGCCAGGTTTCAAGCTATTAGCCTTGAGTGGGGGGTCTTTCACGTCAGGTTGTGGGGAGCAGTCAGAAGCCTTGGGAATAGGCTATGATATCTTGGGTTTCTGTGGGACAACTTTAGCCAATGACTCAATAAGATGTAGCTTATTCCTGGGACTGGAGATTTTACTTGGTGGCACAAGATGTCTACTTGGGGTATTGTCTCCCCATTATATGCTGACTCCATTTATAGTTCCTTTTTTATATGTATATATTTTTAGGAAGCTTCTATGAAAGTGAGTTTCCACGTAGTTTTTCCAAAGGCTTTTAACGTAAGTTGTCCTCCCTCATATTCCTTCTTTACTCTTCTATTCCATCCCTCTCCCCATTTACTCCTCTTATTCTAGTCTGCCCTTTACCTCTCCATAATAGACTTTTCAATAAAAATTTAGTAGTGTTATTTTTATCAAGGAAGATAGAGGCCATAAAGTCTTTTAGATTCTCACTTTCCTAGCAAGCTTATTTTCCCTCATTTCTTCGTATAATGTGCCCACCTGTGACTGAGTTAGGCATATGGCCCAACTTGGGATAACTTTCCATTCTCCTAACTGAAGATCTTGGTTCAGAGCAGTGACTCTGTCCAACTAGGCCAACCACAGTCTTTGGATTGGGTTTTGTTTTGTTTTGTTTGGGTGGTAGGTTACAGGTTTTTTTTAATTATTATTATTATTATTATTTCTTTTTTTTGTTTGTTTTGGTCTTTCGAGAAAAGTTTTCTCTGCATAGCCTTGACTGTCCTGGAACTCACTCTGTGGACCAGGCTGACCTCAGAATAAAAGATCTGCCTTCCTCTGCCTCCTGAGTGCTGGGATTAAAGGTGTGCACTACTGTTATAAGGAAGATTTTTTTCTGTCTGCTGGTCTGCTTCCTCACCATGCCTGCCCCAAATAACACACTGAGACACTGTATTTGATATAAAGCTGTTGGCCAGCTACTAGTTTCTTATCTGCTAGCTCTGTCTTAAATATTAACCCATTTCTATTCATCTAAGTATTTCCACATGGTCTCATCTTACCGGAAAAAGGCCCCGTCATCTTGAATCTCCTCCATACTACTTCCTCTCTCCTCCTAGTCTCCTAGTCCCACCTATCTTGCTTTCCTATTGGCCAACAGTGCTTTATTCATTAACCAATAAGAGAAACATATTTACAAAATGATATCTCCCATCATTTTCTCTTTTCTGTCTAAAATAAAAAAGAAGGGTTTTAACCTTAGCATAGCAAAATATATCACATAACAGTTATCAAATAAGAATCGCAGTTAACAATATTTAGTCCATTAACATTTAGTAAGATTTAAAAAAAATATTCCATCATCTATCCTATTTTTGTGAGTCTAAAGTCCTATATGTAACTTATCTTTAATCCCAAGGAAAACTATAACCATAAATATCTGTCTTCAACTCCTTCAAAGACCACAAAAGGATAGTATATAAACTCTAGAAATGACAGAGACAACTCACTGCCTGGTCAGTCACCTGAAGTTCTTCTGTAATGTTCCATCTTCAGTCTATAGGTCATAGTGTGTCTAGTAGACTCCCCAGCAAAGCAGGAAACTTTAAACTGTCTGCCTGTATTGGAAACTGAATCCAGGCCCTCTGGAAAAGCAGTATGGGCTCCTACCCACTAAGTCTTTCTGTCAGCCCCAGCTATGTAAATTTACATTAATTAAAATTAAAGCCCATTATGATGGTGCACTCAGAAAGCTGAAGCAGGAAAAGCACCTTAGGTTTGAAACAAGACTAAGTCACACAATGAGTTCAAGGCCAGCCTGAGCTATATAGCAAGACCCTGTCTCAAAAACATAAATTAATTATTTAAATGAGATTCATCATTTGTTTTCTCAGCCCTACTAGCCACATAGCACTAACCTCTACCATCCTTGACACTGGCAGTACAGAACTGTCCTACTAGGTCAGGAAGTCATAGTGGATTGTGTTGATATTGTAGCGCATCTGGCAACTAGGGTCCCATCCAAAGAGTCTGAGAAAGTTTGAGAAATGAAACTGACACCAATAGAAAGATGGCACTTGAGCACCTTATTTCCAGCCTCCACCCTGATTTTGTTATAGAACACAAGAAATTACCTCCCGCATACTTTTTTTGTCCTGCTATTAGTTCAATGTGAATTTCTGTCATTGGTGACCAAAGGACCTTATGTTGTTTTTGTTTTGAGACAAAATCTAATTATGTAGCTCTGGGTGTCCTTGAACTCACTACATGGACCAGGCTGACCAGCTTTCCCTGCCTCTGTTTAGTGCTGGGATTAAAGATGTGCACCCCTGTACCTACCCAAGCAAAGGTTCTTATCAAGTCACATTCCTTAGCTTCCAGATAATCCAGCCCAACTATGGCAAGGATCTGTAAGAAAAGCAAAACCAAATTCTTTAAGGGTTGACACAGGTGAAAATTTGGGTCTGTCCTTGAAAGTACCTCTCCATTTAGTGGGGATCTGACTTATTTTTCTCTACTTTGACCTAATATAATAAATTCCTTAGTTCCCCAAATCCCATAATTAGGGAAGGTTTGTTATTTGCACAGGGGTTAAGTTTTATTTGTTAAGGTCCTGTCACCCATCTTTTCTTTTCTCTCCCACATCCTGTCTGAGAACCCTCCTTTGCTTCATCTTTTTGTGTTGAGATTTTAAAAACTCTGTGTGTGTGTGTGTGTGTGTGTGTGTGTGTGTGTGTGTGTGTGTGTGTGTGTAACAGAACAAGGTGTTGGATCACTAGAAGCTGGAGTTACAGGGAGTTGTGAGCAGCCCAATGTGGGTGCTGAGAACCAAACTCAAGTCCTTTGGGATCATGAGAAGTGTTCTTAACTGCTGAGCCATTTCTGCATTTCCTAAAAGCCATCTCTCTTTTTACCCACAGTTTGCTCCTGGACCTGGTTGAGAGCAGTTTCTAGAATGCTTGCCTAGCATGCATGAAATGCTGGGTTTGATTCCCAGCCTCACATAAAACCAGGAGACAACCATAATCCTAGCTTTCAGAAAGTGGAGACAGGGGGACCAAGAAGTGGAAGTTTTTTTCTCAGCTACATAGTAAGTTTGAGGAGAAAGTTATTGAAGGAGATAATATTTTTAAAAAATACTTAAGAATAATTGTAAAGGGCAATTCAAATGAATTCCCAATAACCTAATACCCACGGGAGGTTTAGATGCAGCTTCCCCAACTACATTTAAGCTCCTAAATAGGGATAGTGGCAACTATTAATTACTTTGTTTTTTGGTGCTGGAACTGATCCCAGAGCCTTGTGCATGCTAAGCACATGCTGCACCACTGAGCTCCAGCCCCAGGCCAGCTATTGCTTTTGAAGGAGCCCCCCACCATGGTCCATCATTCTTAATGTTTAGGACATGGAGTTCTCTTCACACAGTAGGCAATTACTGGATGCTGGCCAGCTGATTTTCATTTCTGTGCCTCCCTCTTTGGGAGGCGGGTGAGAATGAGTCCTTGCCTGGGATGCTGTTGGTGGGTGGACACCATCTGAGGACCTCAGAGAAGTTAAACAATGGTGCTTTTGAGGAGAGGGGCATCATCTGTGGCTTCCCTATGATTCCCCAGCCTGTTTATAGCCAACACCAATGCCTTACAAGAGTGGAGCTCCAAAGATGCCCCCTACAATGTCCTCACATCGTAAGTAGGTCAGCAAAAGCTGCCTAGCTCTCTGCAACTCTTTAAGGCCAATTAATTTCTTCCCTTTGTCCCTCTGGAGAGCTGCTGAATAGGGCACGTTTAGCAACCATAGCCGAAAGCTTGCGTTCCTCTGGGTTTCTGAGGGGGTGAGAATTCTATTCAGAAATCAAATATTTACTCTCAGCACAAAAGGCTTTGATGTGTTTTCAGCTTCCAGGACAGAAATGATAGCATCTCCTCTTTGCCTCTCAAAGTGTACAAAGGATCCCTGAGTACCCACAGGATCACACATTTCTCCTAACAAACCCTGCAACTTTTGGAGATACACCGTGGAGATCTCCAACCAAAAACCTTTTCTCTGAGTGGCTCATCATACATAGAGAAATATCCAGGCAGCAAAGCCACTGTGGAGGGTGAAGGGCCTAGGAAGGGGAGGGGCTGCCTCCTGACTCCTCTCCATTTTCTATTTGATGTTTCTCAGAAGCCACTCAGAGTAAGGCCACCTAAGGAAACTTTAGAAAGAAAAATAAGTGGGGGGGGGGGGGAAATGTCCTTGGTGAGGGCCATTCCTCACTGTCCAAGCTTCAAAAAACTTGTTGTGAACTGAGGGAGCTAGTTAATCTGCCTCTTGTTCAGAAGTTGCCGGCCAGGCCCAGCCCTGCCTCCTCACAACAAAGCAGCACACAAATTCCTTGTTTCCCAGGCAACGCTTCACAGCTCTACAAATCTGCTGTCGGCCATTTGCCCCGTAGCCTCTCTCTATCACATCGCATAGAACTGGAGAGAGCAGCAGCTACAGCATTGTTTGTGCACAGGCCTGCAAATCAAAACCAAGAAAACCTTTGGCAACAGTGTGGAGGGGCCCAAGGAATGGGCAGAAAGGCCACCTCACACCCTGAGCTTAGCCAAAGGGGCTGGTGGTAAAAGGCAGGACCAAAGCTGAGACTCAAGTACAGGGCTTCCTGCAAAGGTTGGGAATTAGTGTGAAGAGAGGCCTAAGTTTTCTTGGTCATCAGCCTGGAGCCCTTGGTCTAACCTATAGTAGCTACATGATTTTAGCAAGTTGCTAACCTTTTGGGATTTTAGGTTTTGTTTGTAAGATGGTTATTATAATCTCTATCTAAAGTAGGTGTTGGGAGAATTGGATTAATAACTACAAGTGTCTGACAGAAGTAGGTGAGCAGAAACACACACCCCGGTGCACATACACGATACCACACACACACACACACACAGAATTAGAGAAAGGAAGGTCTGAGTGAGGTACTTCCATAGGCAGGCCAGGTTAGAAGTCTGAGAAACTGTCCTCCTCCTGCCCTCAGCTGCAGCCCTCAGTTCTAGCTATCCACGATTGCTTGAGAGGCTGTCTAGTTGTATTTACTTCCCTTACTTCTGTGTCTCTTTCTCCAACATGTGATAACCTATTATTTGTTCTGTGCTCCTAGTTGGAGTTCAGATTCCTCTTCCCAGCTCATGGGTTCCTGTGGGTGTGGGACTGAGGCCCCAGCTCTTTGGCTGGCTGTTGATGGCTCTCAGCAACTAAAGGTGGCATAGTGCCTTTTGATGGGATCCTCATGACCAAGCAGTGTGTTTCTTCAAAGTCAGCAAGACAAACACCTCCCCCCTCCCCACCCATTAGTGTGACCAAATCAAGTGACTGACTGACTTGTTGCTGTGGTGGGCCTGTTCTGTTGTTGAGAGAGAAAGGGAATCAAACCCAAGGCCTTATGTATGTTACACACATAGAATATAAATGCAGTATAGATGGGTCTGGGAGGAGTTAACAGGGGAGCTAGGGTGACTATGATCAAGATACATTCTATGAAATTCTCAAAGAATTGGTAAACATATATTTTAAAAAGAATGTGAGTGGGATAAATTTTAAGAATGTGAGTGGGACCAATTTTTCTGAAGGTTTTAAAGATGGCCAGTGGGGATGGGTAAGAAGGCAGGTGGGGGATGGGTGAGGCATTAACTATACCCCAAGCTGTTCTCACAGCTGTTGCTCTCTAATCCTCACTCCCTGGCTTCTGTTTCTTTCCTCTGTACTCTTTTCCATCCCCAAATTCGTGTTTGTTTGTTTGTTTTTAACATTTTAAATGACTTATTTATTCCTATTTTATGTATACTGGTGTTTTGCTTGCATATATGTCTGTGTGAGGGTATCAGATCCCCAGAACTGGAGTTACAGACAGACAGCTGTGAGCCACCATGTGGGTGCTGGGAATTGAACCCAGGTCCTCTGGAAGAGCAGCCAGTGCTCTTAACTGATGAGCCATCTCAACAACCCCTCATGCTTATTTGTAATGCAAAGTAGTTTGTGTTTTTATTCCTTGATATACTCAAGGCCTTACTTGCCCCTCCATGTGGAATTTAGATATACTTCTTGCTAAAGAAAATTCTCTTCCACAAGGCAATTTCTGTGGTATTTATGGAAGAGTTGGTTTTTGTTTTGTTTTTTTCCACTCTACTGTCAAAGAGTATTTAAAGTTTGGTGAAAGAGACAGATATGATTCAAATAATAGCAGGAAGTGAATAAAGAGAAGGAAGGGAGAAGGCTAAATATAAAATCACCAGTGATGCAATATTGTCACTAAGGGCAAATGGAAACTTCTGATTGTATTTTCATCCTTCCCAGAGCCCAGAGACCAGTAGGGGAGGCCAGTAGGGAAGGACACTGGAAAATCTAAGGCTATAATTGTTTAAAAAAAAAGGTATGTTTTGTACATATGTATGCTCTATCTTTTCTACTTTCCTCTTCCTCTCTCTCTCTCTCTCTCTCTCTCTCTTTCTCTCTCTTGAGACTTTCTCCCTCTGTAGACCTGGCTGTCCCAGAATTCACTACGCAGCCCAAGCTAGCCTTGACCTCATGGAAATTCTCCTGCCTCCACCTCCTGGGTGCTGGGATTACAGGTACACATGTAGCAAATTCTACCTCTTATGGTGTATTTACTGTTATTGTTTTTCAACACCAGGAATTGAAGCCAGGGCCTGGCACACATACTGAGGTGAGGGCTGTAGCACTGAGCTATATCTCAAGCCTTTTTCTTTTATTATTTTTGTGGGTGGTATCTCAAGAGTCTTGGTCCACTGGTCAATAACACCTAACTCTGGACAAATTATCGAGTCTCCCTGCCCTTGGTGTCCTTCACTGGGAAATGAAGACATGGAACAAAGGCATATTCTGCTACAGGGGGGTCCACTACTCGGGGTCTGCCTGCCAGTCCTGTAAGACCATCAGCACTTGGGAGGCAGAACACACCTTTTCCAATCCCATCCTGCTTTCCAGCTTGTTTCCTCCAGTTCATGAAGAGGCTTACTTTGGATGGTGACTCAGTTAAAACTACCAGCTTTCCCCCTTCCCTTGTTCTAAAACACACACTCCAGAGTTTCAGTTGGTGCATAAGTAAGTGCAGGGTGGGTGGATGGGATGCAGGGAGGCTCTGTTGGAGCCAAATGCATAGTTGTGAGGATAGCAGTTCTGGGCCGCTCAGAGGGCAGAGGTGGGGAGCTCGAACACCTCACACCACCACCACCCACACACACACACACACACACACACACACACACACACACACACACACACAAAGGAACTAAGTGAATACACCCAGAGGGAGAATCCAAGTACTTATGGAAGGGTGACAAGGTAAGCAAGGACCGATGACATAAACACAGTCCTTTAATTAAAGAGCCTTTATTTATTAGAAGACAAAGGCACATAAGCAGACGATTATAAGCATCTACAAGTCTGCTCTTTTCAAAATCACCCAAAACAGGATTGCAAAATCACGCATTGTTCACTGAGACAGATGAAGGCAAGGCAGTGCCTGTATGTGTTTATAGTTTCTGTGATCTTCCGCTGAGCCTCTCTCTGTCTTTCAGGAAGCTCACTGTCCTGAGCTCTGCTTTTAAGGTCCTCAAGTAGTTCAGTCATTCAGACACTCAGGGTGCTTCCTCCTTTCTTCTGTCAACCCCAGATACCCTCTCGGAAGGATTAGAGTGAGTAGAAGGAGTGTAGGTGGTCTGGCTGAGGTGACATACCAAGAGGTAGACAGTGTTGCTGTCCCTATGTGCCATTCTGAGATCCCCTTGCTGATCTCCGGAGCTACGTTCTGGGTCCTGTCACAGTGGTTGATCTGCCTCATCTCCTCAGGCAGCAAAATTCCTGTACACGGGGCACCTGTGTGCCCTCTTCTGCCAGCTCTCTCCCTCTTAGCACCACAAGTCCTCCTTGAGCTTATGTACACACTGGGACACTTGCAAATTCCGTACAGGTGTCAGGACCCTAAGCCTCATTGCCAGAGTGGGGGGGGGGAACAGGGTGTTAGGTATTTAAATTCCTTTTAACTCCCCCTCTGTCACACTTTATTTTTCATAGTACTTTAGACTAAAAAGACCAGACATCAGGCTTCTGCTTCCTGAACAGCATGTTTCCTTTTCCCACTCAGGAAATCTCAAGCCATCACAAACAAAAGTGACTCCTCTAAAACATTAAAAAATAACGATAACTGGGATCTGTTCTACGGGCTACTCCATGATATGTCAGAGGGACAGATAAAAGGAATTATAACGCTCTTTTGTCCTTTACATAGACTGGCTATTAAACTTTACAGCTTCTTACTAACTTTAAAATACAGTTCTAAATGCCAAGAGCTAAAAGCTGACTTTCCCTTCTGCTGAAACAATAGCTTTCCAGAAGCAGACAGGTGCCTTGAGTTGTCTATGCAAAAGTCACAGACTCAGAGATAGAAAAGGAGAATTTTTTTTTTTCAGATTTCAGAACATATTTCTGGAGTTCTGCCAGGACGCCCTCCCTGGCTCAGATGGGAAGCACAGTGGCACAGTGTTGCTTTAATCTAAGAAGACTGGCCTAGCTGGGCTTGGTCCGGTGTGTGAAAAGCATAAGTAGAGACAGTTGCTATGCTTACAAACCTAAGACCAGGGATAAAAGTGAATGATGGGGAGTTGTGAAGCCAGGTGTGGCAGTACATACCTGAAATCCTAGCACTTGGAGATTGGGGGAGAAGAATCAGGATTCAAGTTTACAATGAGACATTCTCAAAAAAAAAAAAAAATTAATAGAAGGAAGTTGAGAACTTTGGTCTTACCTAGATGAAATGATCCTGAATGAATGAAAAAGGAAGGAAGGGAAGGCAGCTTTAAAAAGGAGGGAGGCTATGGGAACTGTTGAGACAGCTCAGTGAGCAAAGGCACCTGTCACCAAGCCTGCTGACCTGAATTCATCACCTGCGACACACACGCACGCACGCACGCACACATTAACACACACACACTAAACAAATTATAATTTTTGTTTTGTTTTTCTGGACAAGGTTTCTCTGTGAAACAACCCTGGCTGTCCTAGAACTCACTCTGTAGAACAGGTTGGCCTCAAACCCAGAGATCTGCCTGCCTCTGCCTCTTGAGTGCTGGGACTAAAGGTGTGGTCCACCAATGCCTGGTGACCTCTTCCTACAGATAGATAGTTAATGGTTGCTGAGGGGAGGCACAGTCATTTTCCTCAGTGGTACAATCATTGGGGGGTTACCTGCTCCTGTAAGAAATCTTCCACTCATACTCATGCAAGCACACCTAATTAAACTTAGTGGGTCACAAAAACAGAACGAAACAGAGCTAAATAAATAAATACATAACCTATTTAACTTATTTTCTCGTCTCCTCCCAGCTTCAGAGAGCTGTTTCCTTGCCTCTTTGCTTGGCCATCCCCTGACTTCCCCCTGTAAAAGATATGAAATTAGCAAGAGTCCTTATTGGGAAGGTGTTCCCAGCAGAACTGGGAGGGAATTAGAGAAGGTAATGGGGGAGGGGTGGGTGACAAATGAACAAAATATACTATATACATGTATGAAATATGTGATTTGCTTTTTTAAAAGGGAGTAGGCTGTTAAAACAGGGTATAGTGGTGCACACCTGGAATTCCAAGTCTTGAGACTTGGTAGAAGGAAGATCAAGAGCCCCAGGTCATCTTCAACTATACAGTTGGAAGCCAAGCTTGGATACCCAAGACCCTGTCTCAAGAACAAAGACAGACAAAAATGTGGGAAGGGCCTTACAGTGCCACCTGTAAATTGCTAGTGAGAATATAGATGATTTAGGTTCTGTGGGAAACAGTTTTGGTGTTCCATAAAAACTTAGAAATAAGTTTGGTGGGTATGGTGTCATCTATACAGCATATCCATAATAGGCAAACCCACATATACAGAAAGTAGATCAGTAGTTAATGGGGTTGGAGGGAAGGAGAGTATAGCGAGTGACAGCTAAGGGTCTGAGTCTTATTTGGGGAGAACTAACTGGAATTGGATGTTTGTAATAGTTTCAGAATCTGGTGAGAATACCAAAGCCACTGAACTTTACATACTAAAAGTGAATTTTTGAATATGAATTATTTTCAACATAAAAAGGAAGGAAAAAAGCAAGACCGTGTGGAGTGGCTCTCGACGTTTAATTCTATCCACATAAACTAGTTTTGACTTCAAGATTAAATACATTCACCTATAACTAAGAAAAATAAAAAATGAAATGACCTTTTTGATGCTTTGTTTCGGTGGTTGATTTGGGTTTCTGTTTTGTTTTGTTTTAGATGGGGGGGGGGAGGGGTCTCACATTGTAGCCCAAACTTGCCTCAAACTACCAGCAATCTTCCAAACGCTCAATCCCCCCATTCTGGGGCCACAGGCATGAATCACTACACCTGTTTCGGTTTTTTAAAACAGGATAACACTGTAACCCTTGGGTTGGTCTTGAACTCACAATCTTCCCGCTTCTGCCTCCTTGGTGCTGGTATTATAGGTGTATATACCAACACTCAGCCTGAAATGCTTTCCTCCTAATGAAGCATTCGCTGAGCATTCTATACCACAGTCTTTACCAATCTTCCCAACAACACCTCCAAGGAAGCTATCGTTTTAGCCATTTTGCAGAAGTAAAATCAAGGGCTCAAAGATATTGAGTCTGTCCGGTTATCACAGAGTAAACAAGCATTTCATGAGAAGGCACAGACCTGAGAGACAGGAGGACACACTAGGCTGTGACACTGATAGCAGAACCCCAGGCTGCTGAATTACGGAGCATTACCCTCATCTTTGCTCTGATAGGTTCTAGAACACTGGCTGAATGTAGGGGAATGACAGAGTGACTTCTGGGAAGGCCCTCCCAACCTGTGATAGAGAACCCCAGCTAGAACACATGTGAAAGTCGCAGAATACAAGTCCGTTTCCAATCTTCTTCCCTGGGGGTTTTCCCCTTCTTCCGCAATTCTTTCAGGTCTCTCATTTCCCGCGATTACCGCCCCCCCCAAAAAAACAAAACAAACAAACAAACAAAAAAAAAACAAAAAACGCCCCTTCCAACCTTCCTCCACCTTTTTTTTCCTAATCAGAAGTCTTTCCTGAAGCGGAAGGAGGAGCATGAGGTGGAGCCATGTAGGTTGGGTCACTGAGCCCGGATCTTCATCTGCCTTGGGAGTGGGGCTTCTTGCAGACAAGCCAAGAACCGTTGGACCACCAGAGCCCAGTATGATGGAATGTGCAGTGGAGATTATCATGCCATGGAGATACCCCTGTCCAAACTAGGGGGCGAAGGGCCTGGAAACTAGAAAATGCTAGCTCTGAGCGAATCGAGAGGAGAGAACAAGGCCAGCAACACACAGAGCTCTGTGTATTCAGAGGGAAGTTGGCAGGGTTGTGCCCGGGCAGAGAAACTCTGAGTGGTACAAAGAGACGTGCCCGGAGTGGAGAAATCATGCTAATTGTCTGCACCAGAGCTGGAGAACGCCACCCAAAATGAAGAGAGAAAGGGGAGCCCTGTCCAGAGCCTCCAGGGCCCTGCGCCTCACTCCTTTTGTCTACCTGCTTCTCATCCAGCCAGGTAGGAGACCAGAAGGGTCTGGAGAAAAGAACTTGGGGCTTTTGCGGGAGAGGGAAGGGGAAGAGCAAAGCCCCAGTACCTTCAGGGCTGGAGTGGGGGGAGAGAGCTCAGTGGCCGTGGGAAGCATCTCAGTGAATCAAGGAATCAGAGTTGAATATATCTCTTCATTCTCTGTGCTTCCTGACTGCCCCCCTGGCTCCCTGCTCCCTCCCCCAAAGACTGCATAACTTTGAAGCACCCACGGCATTCAGTACATTAACTGGAAGGCATCATGCCACTTCTTATGGGATGCCTTGTTGGCGTGGGCCTGTCCAGCATTCTTTTTAAGAGGTTATGTGAGCTCTTGGTGGAAGGAGGGGAAATCTTGGTTTTGAGGCTCTCAAGCCTCCACCCTGGCTTCTCTGAGTGTTAAGCAGCTTGAAAGATAAAAGAAGCTTTGTTGATAATGAGTCTTCTGGTTTAGGATAGTAATCCATTCTATTCATAATCCACTGCCAGCCTTAAACACCTACCTCTTGTAATGCCTGCTATTAACTCTGTAGATGCATTTATGTGTGCATACACACAATGACAGGGACCCCCAAAATGCAAGTTTTAGTGTGGCAAGCAGATATATAGATTGTTTTAACAAAAAGCAGGAATTTAAAAAAAAAAAAAAAAAGTCACCTGCCTGCATCCAGGAAGCTGTTGCTGGTGGGGCAGGCTGCGGGTGGGCGAGAACCAGGGAATGTTTCATTGTAGAAAGAATGTTTGCACTGAATCTTAGAGGATGAGAAAAATAGGTAGGAGCATGAGTGAGATGATTGTTGAGAACTGGACAAAGGTCAAGAGCTTGAAATAGTCTCCTGTGTTTAGGCGGAGCCCAGAAGTTCACCATTGCTGAGAGAAAAGTATGAATTGAGTTCAGCAGAAGCCTTGTAAGCCTTTCTCAGAAGATGGGAGACAGTCTGTAAATGGTGGGAGGAGAAACTGCGTGAACTTTAATTCGGTAACTGGCAGGATCAGATATACTTTTTTGATTCCTTGGTCTGCAATGAAGCACTGAAGGGAAAGCGAGGCAAGACCGAATAGAATGAAAGCCTCTTTGATTCTTCTGAGTCGATGAAACAAAAACAAACCAGAAAGTAGGTGGGTTAGGTAGCAGAAAGTCATTGGCTTGCAGTTCTGAATGGCAGATGCTAGAGATCAAGGTATGGATGGTGCCATACTCCCTCCGAAAGCAGATCTGTCCCAGGCCTCTTCGGCTTGTGGCAGCAAAATTCCAGCCTTCAGGTGGCGTTTTCCTGTTTGTGTGTGTTCAAATGTCCCCATTTTACAAGGACGTGTGCGGAAGTGGATCCACCCTACTCCAGTATGACCTCATCTTAACTCCTGGGCTCTGGGAAGACCTCATTGCCAAAAGAAGCCCGAATGTGAGATGTGGAGCTGGGGGATGAGGATATGAGTTTGAGGAGTTATGCTTCAGCCCACAGCAAAGCTATTTCCAATTAATATTATGTTAGTAAGATATTAGTTATGAGCAAGACATGGTGGTGCATGCCTGTAATCTCAGCACTTGAGAGGTAGAATGAGGATCAGGAGTTGAAGGTCATCTTTGGCTATATAGTGAGTTTGAGTCCAGTCTGAGCTACATGAGATCTTGTCACAAACAAACAATATTAGTTGTAACCCACGACAGCTAAGTGTTGGACCATAGGCTATTGTACAGCTATTTTAACAAGCAATAAGAGTGCAGATTCTGTTATAAATCTCTGTTATCTTTGCTGTATTAGGAAAATGCCAGGTTCTGTAGCAGATAAATTTCAAATTTTAAGTTCTTGGCATCAATTATGTGTCAGTACAATGAAGTGGTAGGCTGGGCCTGAGAAAGGAAGGATGTTATGGTGTAGAGTTCTCAAGGAGCACAGTAAGCTGTCTGCTTTGTGTGTGGGTCACTGTGGGGTTTGTCTCTGTTAGTTCAAGTAGAGAATTTATTTGTTTGTTTGAGGCAGGGTCTTCTTACTCTGTAGCCCTGGCTGGCCTGGAACTGGCTGTGTAAACCAGACTGGCTTCAAACTCACAAGCTCGGTCAGTCTCTGCCTCCTGAGAGTGGGAATTAAAGGCCTTGGCCATCATGCCTGGCCAAACAGAAAAATTTTTTAAAATAAATAAATATTTTAAAAACTTAACAAATACAATAAAGAGACATATAAAGGAAGGTTTTCCAAAGCAAGTCTCTGAGTGGTTCATTTCACATCCACTAGTTCTTTTGGCTAGAACTTGTCACATGGTGATGCCCAACTGCAATGGAAACTGGGAAGTGTAGTATTAAGATTGGCATGGGGCAGGCTGGAGAGGTGGCTCAGTTAAGAGTGCAGGCTGCTCTTGTAGAGAACCTAGGCTTGATTCCCAGCACCCACGCGGTGGCTCACAACCACTCACGATTCCAGTTTCAGGGGATACGATGGTTCTTCGGACCACTGCAGGCATTGCACACATGTTATGCAAATATGCACATGCTCGCCAAAAAAAAAAAAAAAAAAAAAAAAAAACCACTCATACCCATAAAATAAAGTTCAGGCTCTGATCTTTATAAATGAGGCTTTCTCTGACACAGCCTGCTCCTCTTTATTTTCATATTGATTTGCTTATTTTGTGGGAATTGTGGCACATAACTATAGAGGTCAGAAGACAAGTCCCAGGTGTCAGTTCTCTCTTTCCACTTTGTGGGTCCCAGGTATTAGGTTTGGTGACAAGGACCCTTACCCACTAAACCATCTGGCTGTCCCCAAATCAAGCCAAATTCAGCCTTCTTTAACTCACCATAGCACAATTTACTTATCTGGAGGCTAAAGTGTTCACAGAGATAGATGTTAAATGACATAAATCTAAACTTTTGAGGTTTTATTCTCTGGACTCTTCCTCTCCTCTGCCTGGTTTCTGTGCTGAATTTGGGGGAGCAGGTAGGTATTAAAACAGTCTGACACCGTAGTCCAGGGAAACTTAATTTAAAACGGCCCTCTTGCTCCATCCTCCTGAACTCTGGGACTGGAGGTGTGAGCCACCACATCCAGTGTCTTTTAGCCTAGTTTCACTACCATGTTGCAGCAGTGACCCTTTTCAGTTTAAAAAACAGTGTAATTGAAACATCTCACAGAGGGAGATGCAGTTAGCATAAGGATATAGTTTGATATGCCCTTAACAAAGTGAACAAACCCATACAATCGTCACTTGGATAAAGAAACGGATGTGGCTAGGTTGGGGCACACACCTTTAATCTCAGCACTTGGCAAGCAGAGACAGGAGGATCTCTGAGAGCTTGAGGCCAGCCTAGTTTATATAGCAAATTCCAGGCCATGCAGGGTTACATAATGAGACCTTGTCTCAAAAAAAAGAACTAAGTCATGCTATTTCCTCAGAATCACCCAAGTATTTCAGTTGTTATGTTCTGCCTACTGAGGCAGACACCTTCAGAGCAGATTCCTTCAAAGGGCCTTCATTTTCAGTATAAACTTTGATACAAGCTGAGCATGCCTGGAGGCATTCCTGTTACCACTTTAATCTTTTAAACATGAACTCCATATCATATTGAGCATACGCAGGGGTGTGCTTCCTAATTGATAACGCTTGGGGTTGGGCCAACCTCTATATGACATAGGCTCCCTGAATGAAATCGATTCTCTTTCTTTGTTCAAGGAGGGCATTGCTTTGGAAATAAATCCTATGTTTTCCTTTCATGCTTCAGGTAATAAATCTTTCTTCACTCCACTTTTATGTCTTGGCAATGTTTATTTTGGCTTTGTACTCACCAAGATATGAACCCAAGTAGTTTTTGTTACTGGTTGCTACAGAAGCCAATGGCAGAGGCAGGAAGTGAACCTATAAACAGCACTCTATTCAGAGAGCCAGCAATCTAGGAGACCAGAGTATTATCACCCCCAAATCTGCCTTACTCAGACCATCACCAACTAGACCATTTTATAGGGAACAAGAGCAAAGGCAATTAATCATTCCAAACTTGAGTCTGGTCCTTCCGGTCAGGTCCCTCCAGCCAGGTAGTCAGGCCCTATCTTTATAATCATGGTGTTGTTACTTCTTCCTTCACTCTTTCCTCGTATGTATGTATGTATGTATGTATGTATGTATGTATGTATGTATGTATATATATATATGTGTGTGTGTGTGTATATATATATGTGTATATATATATATGGTAATACAAGTTACAGAGTGTACATGCAGAATCCCAATGACAAAATGCACACTGCAAGAGTGCTCTTGTAATATAGAATATAAAGTGGCCTTACCTGTCCCTTATCACACAGTCACTTGGTTCCACTGCTCTTGGACCGTGCTTGATATGACAGAACATCACAATATCAGGGAACATGTGAGAAGGTAAATCAATTCATGGCAGACAGAAGGTAGGAACAGACAGGAAGGGGCCCAGCAAGACATCCCCCCAGCAACTTACTCCTCCAACCAGGCCCTACCTTTTAATAGCCCTTTTAGAACAAACCATTGGTGAATTAACCCATTGATGAAGTTAATACCTTCATGAGCCAATCATCTCCCAATCCTCTTATCCTAATTAATATTAAATGGAATCAAATTCTAGTTTTAAGCTTACATTTCCATGATAATCAAGTTAAGCTTTCCTCATATTTTTATCAACCAATTAGATATGTTTTTTCTGAAGTAACTGTTCCAAGTCTTTTTTTAAAAAAAGATTTATTTTTTTATTATTTTCAAGTGTGTGTGTGCGTGTGTGTGTGTGGTGTGTGGTGTGGTGTGTGTGTGGTATGTGTGGTGTGTGTGTGTGTGTGTGTGTGTGTGTGTGGGTGTGAGTGTGTGTGTGGTGTGAGTGTGTGTGGTGTGTGTGTGTATGTCTGTATGTATAGTGTGCATATTTTGTGTGTATTTTGTGTGTGGTGTGTGTGTGGTGTGAGTATGTGTGTATGTGTGTGGTGTGTGTGTGTGTGTGTGTGTGTGTGTGTATGTGTGTGTGTAGTGTGTGTGGTGTGTGTGTGTGGTGTGTGTGTGTAGTGTATGTGTGTGTGGTGTGTGTATGTGTGTGTGTGTGGTGTATGGTGTGTGTGTGTCTGTGTGTATAGTGTGTGTGTGGTGTGTGTGTATGTGTGTGTGTGGTGTGTGTGTGTGTGGTGTATGTGTGTATGTGTGTGTGTGTGTGTGTGTGTGTGTGTGTGTGTGTGTGTGTGTGTGTGTGTGTGTGTGTGTGTGTGTGGTGTGAGTGTGTGTGGTGTATGTGTGTGGTGTGTGTGTGTGGTGAGAGTGTGTGTGTGGTGTGAGTGTGTGTGGTGTATGTGTGTGGTGTTGTGTGGTGTGTGTGGTGAGAGTGTGTGTGTGGTGTGTGTGTGGTGTGTGTGTGGTGTGTGTATGATGTGTATTACACGATGGAGTTACAGGAGGTTGTGAGTCACCCAATGTAGGTGCCAGGAAGCAAACTCTGGTCCTCTGGAAGAACAGTACGTACTCTAAACTGCCAAACCATCTCTCCAGGTCTTGTTCCAAATCATTTGCAAAGCTTTTTATTGAGTTGCCTGGATGTTTTTTCTTGTTGGGTTTTTTTTTTTTCCTTCTGTCATTTAAAAAAAAAAAAAACAGATTCTCAGTCTACAGTCAAGGCTAGTCTCAAACTCACAGCAATCCTTCTGCCTCATTCTAAGTACTGAGATTGTTGGCTTAACCCATCACACCCATGTGGTTACTGTGTGTGTGTGTGTGTGTGTGTGTGTGTGTGTGTGTGTGTAAGTGTGTGTTCGTGATCTAAGAACTCTTTATCTGCTTTCAGGCCAGGCAGACATTGTCCTATTCTGTTTAAAGTGTTGTTTCCCCTTTCAAATGTAGATCTCTGGTCTACCTTAAACAGATATTTGTCTGTCCAACATATTATAAAAATGAAAGATTCATTTCTTTTTTTACTTCTACATGTCCCAGCATTACTTATTATAACTATTGTTACTGGAAGAAGTCCCGGCAACCTGACACTCAGTGGTCAGTACTTGGGAACACAGAGTTGGTGGGGAAGACCCTGTTTATTCAAGAGTTGGCTCTAAGCGACTTACTGTCCTTAAGGCTCTGTGTTGGAGCCTGAGGAGATGGCTCAGTAGATAAGAATACTTTTTGTATAAGCATGAAGACTGAGTTCAAAGGCTCAGAGTCCACATAAAAAGACTGGTGCGGTCAAGTTCATGCCTGTTAAACCCAGTAGAGGGAGTTGGGAGGAGACAGGAAGATTGTTGGGGCTCTCTGGCTGCCAGCCTAACTCCAAGTTCAGTGACTCTGTCTCAGGGAATAAGGCAGAGAGTGGAAGAGCAGGATACCCATCGTCCCCTTCTGGCCTCTGCATTAGTGAACACACCTGTATGTACGTGCACGCACACACACACACACACACACACACACACACACACACACACCTTAGTGGGGAAGAACACAAACATTATGTAGGAGAGGACATAAGCCAGGAAGGGCAAATGTTGAGTAGGGTGTCTTTCTCATCCAAGCCATGTGTCTCTTTCTTCTCTGGAATGTTGCAGTGAACCTCACCCTCCTGGGACTGACTAGCTCCTGCAATTCTTTTTAGACAGATGTTATTTTTCAAGTTACCCTTCACATCAATGTATGTGTTTTATGTTGGTCAGTGCACACAACTAAAGACTAAGGGGAGAGTTGCAAAGGTCACCAGAGATGTTCCGAGTCCTATGGTTCTAAGAGTTAGCAGGACCTAACCATTAAATGATGTTACCAGAGTTTTTAGATTCAGAGCCTTGACCCTGGCAATCCTAACAAGTTAGGCTCAGACACTTATCCTCAATGGGCCAATTAAAAAGACAAATAAGGAAGGGGTTGGTGCTATGACTCAGTGGGTAAAGGCACTTGTTGCCAAGTCTCACAATGCAAGGGGACACACACAGTGGAAGGAGAGGACTCAAGTACCCCATGCCATAGAGCACATACCATGTCCCCCAAACAAACTAACAAATAACTGCTTTTTAAAATGACAAATAATAGTAAAAAGCAGAGAAAGGATATTCAGGGAAGAGGACAGGAAGAAGATCCAGTGACCCTCGCCCTACAAGTCCATCTTTGGGGTACAGACATGAAGTTTAGGCTTTTATACAGAGAGCAAGAAGTGTATGTAACTAGACAGTCTGGTCACGATGTGGTCCTGCCTATCGTTGACCCGCCATTGTTTGAGCAAAGTGGTCTGACAAGTCAGAACTACATGAAATTTTTCCTAGAAGACAAGTTCTTCCTCTGGCTGGCATCAGGCCTCAGCTTTTCCTTCTCCTGTCGTAAGACTCCTGAGGAATTCCAGTTCCTTGAAGACCATTGTTTCAGTAGTCTGCCAGCCAGAGAGAGAGCATGCGTGTCTCTTTAGAATGTCTTCATTCCTAGCAGTACAGTTGTACCAGGGCTCCTATTTCAGAATGTGGGATGCCAGGCATTAAAGAGGAACGTAACAGTTGTACAAGTATTAGAAGGGAGACCTTAGAGAAGGGCAAAAAGGGAGGGTGTGATGAAGCAGTTTTACCAAGAGTAATTCCAAAGCAGTGGTCCTGTCATACGAGGACAAAACCCTGTCCTTGTTATACGATGGTCAGTTTTGTCACACATCGACACATCATATGCAAGTCTGCTCTAGTCTACTCTGTTGATCTATCTTGATGGCAATAAAAAAGGAAGCCTCCTGAGATTTGAACAGTAGTGTAGTAAATTATAGTTTTGATTTGAGAGAAGAGACAAATTAACAATAGTGACAGTTTTGATTCGCAAGCATGATAATTTTCATGTTGTCTTAATATATACTTAATATATACTTAAATTATTCCTGAACATCTATGTTTCTTTTCTTTTTTTGAGATAGGGTTTCTCTGTAATGTTTTGGAGCCTGTCCTGGAACTCACTCTGTAGACCAGGCTGGCCTTGAACTCACAGAGATCCACCTGCCTCTGCCTCCCAATTGCTGGGATTAAAGGCACGTGCCACCAACACCCAGCTACATTTTATGTTTCTTAAAGAGTAGATTAAAAGCCCCTAACTCCTCTTTGCCTGAATCTAGGGAGTTTTTGCAGTTTGTTTCCTAATACATCCCTCATCTGTGTCCCTGAATGAGTGACATATTTCAAATGATTTTACAGTCATGGTCTAGGTCTCAATAGGAGAACATAGGAATACAATGCAACAATCCCAAACATTAGATGGCAAATGATGCTCTTACATAGCAAAAATGATGAGCATATCATTTTCTTAGACTGATGGCCAGCGATGAATTCAACAGAGGTCTCAGAGATAGCAACAGCAGATTGTGGAAACAGACTAGGTTTTGAAGCCATCAAATAAAGAATTCAGAGATGAGACAAAGCAAAAAATTGGGAGGAAGTTAATTTCAGAGTGAAAGTGCACTCAGTGGGTAACAGACTTCTCCAGAATCACTCAGGAGCAAGGTTTAGGTCTTTACAGAAATGGTAGGGAACTTCAGGAATGGAGAGGGCTTCTCAGAGTAGGGTTTGCTCCATGCTTTTTATTCTAACATGGGGTCTTTGGCTGTGTCAGGGCATCAGATACATGATAGGATCAGGGGATTCTGTGAGGCCAATGATATAGACATATCACTGTGTTGAACATGAAGACAGACAGTAGTTATTTCCGTTGGCCTTATTGGCCCCCGATGATTTTAGGTGGTCCTGCCTGGGCAAGGTTGACTTTTACTAACTGAGCAGTTTTGTGATGTCTTCTGTAAAGTTGTTGCACAGTTACACCACCATCCAGCCACTGTGCATCTTGCCTCTTTCCCCCTCCGTGCCACCTACCTTGCCTTCCTCGGGATCATCACTAACAGGAAGCATATTAAAAACCAAAAGCAGAAAACAAAAAGTTCTTCCTTTCAGAGAACTAAGTTCTGGCTGCCCTTGGATTATTCGTTGTGCGAAGGTCTTGTCATCACACTTCAGAGAGGAAATCATACAATTGGAGAAAGCCCAGGGAAGGGCATCTAGGATGGTCAAGGACCCAAGCATACAAGCCTTTTCACAAAGGAAGGATTTAAATGTGGTTCCTGGCGCTAGAGGAGAGGTGAGGTGTAGCGAGTCCTACAGCTTGGAATCACGCCGCTTTTGAAAGGTGAATTAAAGGTAAATGAAAACATTTCCCTGTAAAGGTGCAAAAACTAGTAGACGGTGGGATGACGCGAGCAAAGGATCACTGCTCTGTGCAGACATGTTCTCGAACTTTCCTCGGTATCACAGGAGGTCAACCCTGTGAAGCTTCTGACCTTTACAAATATCAAGGCATTGTTTAGTTAGATAGATCTTGCAGAGATAGTAATTTTATTTATTTGTTTGTTTGTTTGCCTATGATGGAAACAGACTTTCCACATAACATTTCCTCAGAGACAATGATTATGTTAACTGCTTCTCCAGGTTGAATAGTCCTCCTCCCTTTTATTGCTACTCTGGACCTGAGGTGTTAGCCATTTCCTCATTTGTGTGTCCTGCTCTGGATCCTGTCCCAGTTCTCTGTGTCGCCTGAAAGTTATGAAAACCCAAACTTAGATTCTTTGCAGTTTCTAGGCAACTGTTCATGCTTAGCAAAAATGTTCTTGTCATCAGGATCCAAGAAAGATGGCGCCATCCTCTCACAATGAGTGTGCGTGTATCCCATCTGCCTGTGGGCATACCCATGTTCACAAGCATAAGGAAGGCTGCCACCTGGGCTAGGGTAAATTAGGAGGCAGTCAAAGGCTGTGTCTTCTCCAGTGTTTTTATAGACAATATAATATAAATTGATTTTTATAAAAAAAAAAGCAGAATTATGGGGGG
The DNA here is from genome assembly GCA_030556225.1 of Cricetiscus sungorus. Classification (NCBI taxonomy): domain Eukaryota; kingdom Metazoa; phylum Chordata; class Mammalia; order Rodentia; family Cricetidae; genus Cricetiscus; species Cricetiscus sungorus. Next base: position 40,094,721 of record JANBXA010000740.1, on the reverse strand, counting down.
AAACATCACAAAAAGGGCTATTGGAACCTTGGAATGGATCAGAAGACAATATAATCCAGGAGACAGAGAGAGAGAGAGAGAGAGAGAGAGAGAGAGAGAGAGAGAGAGAGAGAGAGAGAGAGAGAGAGAGAGAGAGCAGGGCAATTAATACCTTCTACTTGTCTGAGGTCTGGAATTATCACTGTTAGAAGAGAATGAGAGGCCTCAAAGTCTGGTACTTGGGATCTCTGTTAGTCAGTTTTCCATTTCTATAATAAAATATCTATGGCTGGACAGTTTATAATGAGAGGAAGCTTGTGTAGCTCGTAGTTTTGGAGATAGAAAATCCAAACAACATCACACCAGCCCTGGAGAAGACCCTTAACTACATCCTACCATAATACAATACAAAGAATGTACAGGAGAAAAGATCACATAGTAAAAGCAGGGAGGGGCGGTTGTTACTTAGGCCCATTCTTTTGTAACAATTGAATTTCTGGAAAATTCACACAAAGTCCCACAATAACTACCTTAATTCTTTCCAAAGATCATACTCCCAGTGAGCTAACTATACTCTCAAAGGTTACTGTTTCTCCTAATACCATCACCTTGGGGAAGAGGCTTACAACACACAAACCCTTGAGGAACAAACCACATCCAAACCAGAGTAGGGCTGTCATTCAGAATTTTTAAATGAGTTACTTATGCTTATTTTGTTTGCACTGATTGGTGTTTTGCCTGCATATATGTCTGTGTGAGGGTGTTGGATCCCCTGAAACTGGAGTTACAAAGAGTTGTAGGCTGCCATGTGAGTGCTGGGATTTGAACTTGGGGCCTCTGGAAGAGCACTAGTGCTCTTAACTGCTCCAGTGCCTCAAAAATTTAAAGATATTTATTTTTATTTTATTTTTCTGTATGTGCATGTCTGTAACATGATAAATAAAAGACCGGGACACAGATATGGGGATTCAATCTTGAAGCTGAAGATCAGAGAAGGAAAGCAGCCAGCCGTTAGCTCTTACCTCTACCTCAGCTCAGACCAGAGGGGCGACCGTCAAACTGCTCCAACCTCAGAGTCACTCAGACTGCTCTGCTCTCCTCAACGTGGCTAGAGACTAACTCTCATCTGAATGCCTCTATCTTTTATACTTCTCAAATCCTGGGGTAAAGGTGTGAGCTCTGATTCACTCTTCAGTAGCCCAGGGTAGTCTTGGGCTCAGAGATCCATCTACCTCTTAATTCTGAGTCCTGGAGTTTAAGGTGTGTGTCTGGCTTCTGTGGCTAACTAGTATAGCTAGCTGCTTTGCTATTTTGATCTCCAGTGGCTTTAATAAATCATAAACAATGTATCACCACACATGTGTGTTAAGTGCCCACAGGGGACGGGACATCAGATCCCCTGGAACTGGAGATATGGGTGGTTGTGAACTACCTGGCATGGGTGCTGGAACCTCTGCAAGAGCGGTTTTAACTACTGCTGCCTCTCTCTAGCCCTTCCTTACTCAGATTCGCTAACCTCTGGGTGGCTCCACACATATAACTGGCAAGTGCTTATCCTACGGTTTCAGACTGCGTCCTGAGAAGTGAAGTAGACCGCCCCTTGCTATTTGATCATCACCATGGTGGCCTTAAAGCATACTTCGTGATTTTTCCCAGAACCACCTCACGTAGTTCCAAAGCCCCTTCGCTCACTCAGGGAAATTTGAAAGGTTCTTTTCTAAATCTAGCTGAAATTTAAGTCATCACATAAACAAAAAGTTGAAAGAAACTTTACAGCTCATGTGGTCAGTTGGATTTCAGTCTGACACACAGGGCCACCGGAATTCCCAGAAGCTCTCTGTGTTATTGGGGAGGTGGCCCACCATCTCTTCTGCCAAAACAAGTGAGGTAAATGGGACAATATTTCATCTATTTCCATTTTTGTGTAAGGTATTTAGGAAAACAAAAATATTCTTGTTTAAAAAAAATGTTTGAGATTAGGTCAGGAATGATGTCAAATGCATTTAATCACAGCAATTGGGAGGCAGGGGCAGGTGGATCTCTGTGAATTCAAGGTCAGTCTGGTCTATATATATAACAAGTTCCAGGCCAACCAGTGGGACGCTGTCTCAAAAAAAAATTGGGGAAAATCACTACAGGGATAGCTCAGAAGTTAAGAGCACTTCTTGATGTCCTCAGAGACCAGAGTTCAGTTTCCAGAACTCGAGCAAAGTAGTTCCCAACAGCCTATAATTTTCTGGCCTCCATAGTCACCCATACCGTCTATATACATTCACATAGACACACACATACAGCCAGACAAATAAAAAACAAAAATAAATAAACCTGTAAGGCTGGTCGGCTTAGCAGTTAAGAGCACTTGTTCTTGCAGAAGACCCAGGTTCAATTCCCAGCACCTACATGTTAGGTAAGACTACCTGTAACTCTAGTTCCAGAGGACCTGACACCTTCTTCTGGCCTCCCTAGGTATCAGACAGGCAAGTGGTGAACATATATACATTCAGGGAACGCACGCATACACATAGAATAAAAATAACTCTTTAAAAATCATGTTTGAGGAGTTACAATGTAGCTCAGTTGATGAGATGCTTGCCTAGTGTACATGAAACCGGACGATCCTCCTAAGCACTGCATAAAACTGGATGGCAACACATGCCAACAGTCTCCACAATCTCAGGACTCGAGAGGTAGAGGCAGGAAGACCAGGAATGCAAGGTCATTCTTGCCTATATAGCAAGTTTGAGACCAGCCTTAGATACAGAAAGATGCTATCTCATAAATTAACATAAAAATAGTTATGAGATGGGTGTTTTGGCATACTTCTGTCACCCCAGTACTCTGGAGGCTGAGACAAGACAATTGTGAGGTAGAGGTCACCCTGGACAACACAGCAAGACTCTCAAGTCAAGACAAAAGAAAAAGTTCTAACTTCCTCAACTTACCACTTCCCTCCAATAAGCACTCAGATATTCATACCTATAGTGGCCTTTTCTGCAGCATCATCTCTTGAAGTTGATACAGCTGATGGTGGATAGAATGTGAGAGTTGGAAATTGCTTAGAGATCATCTGGTCTCACTAACTACTTCATTGCACAAAGGAAGAAACTGAGGGAGGCAGAAAGGTAGTTAACTGACTTTTCCTTGACCTTTTACAGAAAGGAGGAGCTCACATTTAACAAAGCACCTGCTCTTAAAATGAATTAAATGTGTTTTGCAAATAAATTTGCCTTAATTACCATAACCAAGATTTTAGTTCACTTATTTCTTGATTGGTCTGAACAATCTTGTACAAGTAGAAGAAGAAATGGAAAGCACAGCCCTGCATATAGAGAGCCACACCTCTCTATATGCATTTTATTTTATCTTATTTTTGATATGGTCTCATGTATCCTAGGCTGGTCTTATAGTTCAACTCACTGTGTAGTCAAGAATGATTTTGAAATTCAGATCCCCCTGCCTCTACCTCCAAAGAGCTGGGATTATAGGCTATTGCTGAAAGACCTGCAGAGCATGGACCTTAACGCTCCCACTCAGGAAAGGCGACACCCCAGATAACTCACGAGAAGCAGTCTCGATGCAAATAGCATGAGGAATTTTATTCCAAGTGCACTGGGATCCACAGTCATACACCATGCAAGGGTAGAAGACTGAGGACCTAGGGGCAGAATTGAGATAGCTTTTATAGGATTTACATCAAAGCTAACAAGGCTAGTTTCAAGGCTAGCCTGTTATTTTCATTAGCTCTAAAAGAAGGTCATAGGACAGTTCAAAACTTGGATGGTTAATAAGGTTTCCAAGGTTACAGAGATTTCATAGAGTACACAGTTTTTATAAGGCGGGACTGTTTGGCACACCTTCAAGATTAGGGAGTTTTCTTTCTCTAGGACCGGCATGCTCAGTGGCCTTGTCCTTAAGATAATGGGGGGCAGGGAGAATGTACCCTCCAGTCAGGGAGTTATCTATATCTATTAGCAGAAGCACTTGTTCTTTCTGGTTTTTCCTTCTTGCCATGAGTCCCATCTTTTAGTTATTAATTTTCTTTGTGGACAGGATGACCCATACAATTCCTAGACTGTTGCTGTGGATAACAACATTCCTCAGAAACTAGGTGGTTATGAATAATAATAATAATTTCCAGAACCCCGTCATCATGAACAAGCTATTTCAGGTGTTTTTCCTTTTTCCTGAGCTTTGCATGCAGCTAGGTTGATTTTTAAATACATGCTGGTGGACTTTTTTTAAATTTCTAACTTTTAGTGGTCATTAGAGAGTTAGGCTATATTTTCATCCTTTCAGTGCCTGGGAGTTTTTATTGTTTTGTTTTGTTGATTTTTCAAGACAGGGCTTCTCTGTGTAACAGTCCTGGCTGTCCTGTAACCTTTACTTTTTAGAGCAGGCCGGCCTTGAACTCGCTGAGATCCACTTGCCTCTGCCTGGTTTATAATCACTATTTTTCTTTTATAAAAGAGAAGAATGGGTGCTGAGAAAGACTGTTTCTCCAAATGCACACAACAGCAAGTGGTAGAGCCTACCTAGCCTTGCAAAGCCTTACAATTCCAAAGTCACTTATTTATTTATTTTGGTTTTTTGAGACAGGGTTTCTCTGTGGTTTTAGAGTCTGTCCTAGAACTAGCTCTCGTAGACCAGGCTGGTCTCGAATTCACAGAGATCTGCCTACTTCTGTTTCCCGAGTGCTGGGACTAAAGTCATGCGCCACCACTGCCTGGCCAACCTCTTAATTCTGCCCATTCAAACACTTCCTCTGTAGAGAATACAAACGTCACTGGAATTTAGTGAATGCCCCCCCAACTTCCTCCCCAGTTGCTGATCTGTTTTATACTGAACCCTCCTGGTAAGATACAGTTATACCCGGGGTAAGGACTGGGAAGTACCTGTGTTGTCTTCAGGTCCTAAGGGTCCTCTTCCTGAGCATTGTCTCAACATATACTCTTGCCTTTCTGGGAACCCAAGTTCCGGTGCTCTTATTTCCTGCCATCCTGATTCTGTATTAGATTTAACACATAAGATGTTCAATCAATGTTTCTATGATGTAGAATGTAGGATAGGTATACTCTTCTGCAAGAAGTAGACAATGGGGGGAAGTGCCAGAGTTACAGAGACATAGAAGACTTGGGGTGGGTATGAGGAAAGAAAGACACAGGGGAGGGAGCAAAGAATTGTGGGAGAAGAGATGGTGCTGGTGGGTTAGAAGCCAGGACTGGCAGGAAGTTAGGCGTCTGAAGGTATGAGGAAGGTCAGAGAGCTTGAAGTGGGCTGTGGAGCTAAGGGCCTGACACTGCCCTCTTGCCCAATGGGCGTCTGTTTGCAGTCCCCCTGGAGGGGGTGAACATCACCAGCCCAGTACGTCTGATCCACGGCACGGTGGGGAAGTCGGCCCTGCTTTCTGTGCAGTACAGTAGCACCAGCAGCGACAAGCCTGTGGTGAAGTGGCAGCTGAAGCGTGACAAGCCAGTGACTGTGGTGCAGTCTATAGGCACAGAGGTCATTGGCACTCTGAGGCCCGACTATCGAGACCGTATCCGGCTCTTTGAAAATGGCTCCTTGCTTCTCAGCGACCTGCAGCTGGCAGATGAGGGAACCTACGAAGTGGAGATCTCCATCACTGATGATACCTTCACAGGGGAGAAGACCATCAACCTCACCGTAGATGGTAAAACACTCAGCAGGGAAGGAGGCAGTTCTAGACTGGGACTAAGGCTAGACCCAAGAGAACACAAAAGGTTGAACCGGCATTAGAAAGTGGTGCCTAAGCACAGCCCAATTAACAATTACAATAATCAGAGGCTAGATAGTGTCACTTCTCTGCTTTGAAGACAAGGAAAAGAGTAACTTGTCTGAGCTCATATGACTGACAGAGCCTAGTGTTAAACCTAGAGAGTTGGACCTAAATTTTCCCCAACTAAAATGTCTTCTAGGCTTAACCAATTTAAGTAAAGCTCAGTGATTTTAGAATGGTATTTAGGAAGAAAGGAATGAGCACATTCATCATGGCTGTGCTGCTCAGTCTACACGTTGCTTGATTAAAGAGCAGATGGAGAATGGATGGATGGATGGACGGATGGATAAATTATGGGAAAGAGCTAAGCTAAGGATCTCTGGAGGGACTTCCTGGCCCACAGTCTGAACTGCTATATTTTCAAAGACAGGAAAATAAAAAAGGGGAGGAATCGTGTTGTAGACTATGACTCACAGATATTTCCACCCTCCCATTTCTGGGGCTCAGTGCCCATTTCAAGGCCACAGGTGTTAGTGGCTTCAACCACAGTGCTGGAGCTCAGTGAGGCCTTCACCCTCAACTGCTCCCACGAGAATGGCACCAAGCCCAGTTACACCTGGCTGAAGGATGGCAAACCCCTCCTCAACGACTCCCGAATGCTCCTGTCACCTGACCAAAAGGTGCTCACCATCACCCGAGTGCTCATGGAGGACGATGACCTGTACAGTTGTGTGGTGGAGAATCCTATCAGCCAGGTCCGAAGCTTGCCTGTCAAGATCACTGTGTATAGTAAGTCTCCCTGCCTGCCTAAGATATGTGGCCACTGGGACTAAAGGCATTCCACAGAGTGACTGTCTAGGGCAGTGGTTCTCAACCTTCCTGATGCTGCAACCCTTTAATGCAGTTCCTCATGTTGTAGTGACCCCAGCCATAAGATTATTTTCATTGCTACTTCATAACTGTAATTTTGCTACTGTTATGAATTGTAATAAAAAATATCCATGCTTTTCGATGGTCTCAGGTGACCCCTGGGAAATGGTCATTTGACCCCTAATGGGTTGAGACCCACAGTTGAGAAACTTGGTTTAGAGGAGTGGTCATTTGACCCCTAATGGGTTGAGACCCACAGTTGAGAAACTTGGTTTAGAGGAGGTGAGAGAGGTTAGAGATGGGCTGACTGCCCCTGGAGGACAGCCACAGTGGTAGGGAGGCTCCAGGGAAGCCCTGCCATTGCCTATCCAAGCCATGCTACTGGGGCCTTCTCTATTCCCTCGATTGCTACTGTTCTACTCTCCACACCTGCTCCCCTTCTCAGGTTGTCCCTACCTCTCTGCCTGTTTTTTGCTTAGGAAGAAGCTCCCTCTATATCATCTTGTCTACAGGAGGCATCTTCCTCCTTGTGACCCTGGTGACAGTCTGTGCCTGCTGGAAACCCTCCAAAAAGTCTAGGTAACATCAATTTCCACACCTTAGTTCTTCCTTCAGCCTATGTCGGTTCCAGGTTTAATATGGAGTGGTTGACTGTGTTACTGGCATTGAATCTGGGGTCCTGTGCACACCGGGCAAGTGCTCTACTACTGAGCTGCATCCCTATTTCCAAAGCTCTGTTCTGTGTTTGTGTGTATGTTTGTTGTGTTCATGCACATGCTTACACGGGTGTGAATATGGAGATGTGCTGGTGTCAGGACATGTGTGTGTGTGTGTGGATGCTCATGTTTGTGGATGCCAGAGGTAGACCTCCAGTGTTACTCTTCAGAGACCATTCATTGTTGTTTTGTTTTTGTGAGGCGGGGTCTTCATTAGACTGGATCATATGAACTAGATTACAATGGCTGGACACTGAGCCTCAGGGATCTTCCTGCCTCTACTTTTCCCAGTGCTGGGACAATTGTGTGCTGCTATCCTCATCTTTTTCATGTGAATTCTTAGACTTGAACTCAGTTCCTCATACTCATAAGGCTAGCCCTCCATCCCAGCTCCCAACTCTTTGAATTTTTCCTGCTAGAGTGGACCTCTTTCCAGGTGTATTTTTCCATAGTATATGGAACTGTATCTGTGCTCAGTTAAGTCTGACTGCCTGGAACTGTTGATGGTGGTGTCTCCTTTGCGTTACACAGTCTAGCTGGATTAGTGTGCTACCTTTTAAGTCATAGCACCCGCAGCTTACAGAAAAAGATGTTGAAACTCACTTTGGATAAATGGCCTACCCATAGTCACAATACTAGTCACAGTCTTAGCATGCAAACCTAAAGTTTCTGGACTACTACCATTCCCAGCCCATCTTCCCATCAGAAGGCTTCTTCTATGGTCATTAGAACCCTTCTTGTGTCCATTCCTAAGATTTTCTGTTCACATTCAATAGCTCTGTTCTTGGGGGGGGGGTCGGACTGATTTGCAGGAAGAAGAGGAAGTTGGAGAAGCAAAACTCTTTGGAATACATGGATCAGAATGAGGACCGCCTAAAATCAGAAGGTGAGCTATCAGCCATCCACTGGCTCCGCCCATCAGCACTCTGATCAGAGGGGCTGCCGGGTAAAGGAAGAGTGGGTTATGAGGAAGTCAGAAGAGCAAAGCCGGGCGGGCGCAGGCAAAGCATATAGGTGCCGGGTGGGATTTAAGATTTGTTCCTGGACCAGATATTCCATTCTTTCCCCATGCAGCAGACACCTTACCGCGAAGTGGAGAACAGGAGCGAAAGAACCCATTGGCACTCTATATCCTAAAGGACAAGGTGAGCCACTCTGTCGAGGAATCCCATTAAAGGGTAGGGGGGCAATGATGTGGCCAACCCTTTGAATTATTTGCCGAAATCTTTGTGTCATCCCCACTTTAGAGATTAAAAAATGAGACACAGAGGAAAACAAAAAACAAAAACAAAAAACCAATATGTGAAGGGCTAAACAAGCAAATGAGTAGCAGACCTTGCCTTTCCAACATGCAAACCTGACTCGATGCGTTCCAAATCTCATGCGCTACCCCAACTTCCACCACGCCCAGGCTATTTCCTGTCACAAGACCTACTTGTGGGCTTCAGGGCCCTTCTTCCTCTGTTCTCTGCTCACATGCAACGCAATAGCTCCATTTGCCACGACAAGATCTGAAAGGGGATAAAGAGACGAAGCACCGATTTTTGCTAACATTTACTGAATACTTGTCATGTGCCTGGGCCATACTAAGTGTTGTGTATTCCTTGACGTGTCTGCCACCAAGTCTGACGTGAAGGTGTGGATGAAAACTGTGAGCCTCCCCCCTCCCTGCCCGTAGTCCTGGTACCTAAAACAAAACGCGCTCCTAGATAGGATCAGGAAACCGCTGACCCTTGCAACGTTTTTGCTTGCAGGACTCCCCAGAGTCGGATGAGAACCCCGCTACAGAGCCTCGGAGCACCACAGAGCCTGGCCCGCCCGGCTACTCCGTGTCACCGCCTGTGCCCGGCCGCTCTCCAGGGCTGCCGATCCGCTCAGCCCGCCGCTACCCGCGCTCCCCAGCGCTATCCCCAGCCACCGGCCGGACGCACACGTCACCGCCTCGGGCCCCGAGCTCGCCCAGCCGCTCTCGCAGCGCCTCGCACACACTGAGGACTGCAGGCGTGCACAAAATCCGCGAGCAAGACGAGGCTGGGCAGGTGGAGATCAGTGCCTAAATTGCCTTGGGAGCCCGCTCCTGTTGCCCAGGTTCTGCTGCTGTCCGCAGCAGGAGGGGGAGGCTGAGAAGTCCGTGTGCAGCTGGCCTGGAGCGAGGGGAGATCGTGGCCTAATCCCCGGTCAGGGTGCACACGTGTGTGAGTTGCACAAATGGGTGGAGCGCTGATATCGGTGTTAAAGCCTGTTGCATGTGTGCTGGGTTTACTGACTGTGTTCTCAGTGGGTATGAGCTGTGCCCTCTTAGGACTACATAGATTATTAAATGTCCGGCCCAGTCCTCTAAAGGGCTTTATGGAAACTAACATCTGTAATTTTACCCAGTGAGACCATCCTACGCACCCCCCGGGAGCGTTTATGCTTCCCACCCACCTCCCAACCCTCATGCCTCCGATCCCTAATGTCTGCAGTACTCCCCCTTCCCCACAGCCCAAATTAGGGTCCACTTACCCACAGATCAAACTGTCCTTAACTAAAGACAAATCTGATGCTGGCTCCTTGGGTGTACAGGGCCTGTTCTGACCACAAATGAGTTATTGTTTTAGAGGACCTTTTCTGGACACCTGGTTCCCTGTCCCTCCAGATTGTGAGGTGAACCCCATGTGCATTCATTCCTAGGACCCTGGGAAGGTAGGACTAGGCAAGGACAAAACATCAGTCCTCCAGTGCTTGGTGGCTTCCAATGGCTTCCTCAGAAGTGTGCCATACCCATCTTTCTTCCTGTCTTTGTTCATGAGAAGGTGAACAAGGGATTGTGCCTATAGATCAGTGGTTCTCAACCTCAGGGTCATAACCCTTTTGGGGAAGTGTCACATGTCAGATATTGACATTACAATTCATAACAGTAGCAAAATTGGAGGTCTGATGTAGCAACAAAATAATTGTAAGGTTAAGGATCAGCACAACATGAGGAACTGTATTAAAGGGTCACAGCATTAGGAAGGCTGAGGACTGCTGCTATAGAGACTTGCATTCCCACTCACCAATGACCCAGAGGGCTGCATCTGGCAAGGACCTGATGTTAACCATTCACACTCTTCTGCCTTGCTTTCTTATAAAACAAGCTTTTCAATCATCCCCAGGACCGTTGTGAGGCTTCCTGGAGCTGTAAGGAAATAAGATTCCACTCTCCAAGGAAACATGGAAAGAAGAAGCTTAGCGCTCCCCAGAATGTTAGGGCAGCATGGCCCACTCCCATTCTTCTGCTTCCCCCTGACCCCTGATCCTAGATGCCCAGAACCCAGGACAGCAGGCAGAGCTGTGGAGCCAGCTCTGTAATCTGGACCATCAGAAGACTAAGGGGCTGGACCACTCCCTGGCCACCACCTCTTTGGGCATTTTGGGGGGAAAAGGAAATAACCTACTGTGTGAAGACAGAAAGCACACAAATTGCTGAAAGACAGGATGGTCCTGGTTGTTCTGCCCTCTCTTACCTAACACTCCCAGGGACCTTGTGTTCCTTGTCCCTCCTCAATTCCTAAACTTCAGCTCTGCCTCTGCATCATCCCATGAACAACTCCATCACCTCTGTACCAGAACACACTTTGCCCCAGCTCTGCAGGTACCAGTTTCTGGCTTGCCTGCACGCCCTCACCCCACCAGCGTGTTTCTCAGCTCTCCATCCTGATGGCCTTCTCCCTGCCCGTGCACAGGCTCGTCTGCAGCTCTCCTTGCTTACAGAACCCACACTCCACTAACCTTCCCAGCTGCCTCATCCACCATAAAATAGTGCACGTAGGTGATAGCGCAGGCAGGTTAGGAGATGTAAGACTTGGAGAAGGACTACCTGGGTCAGCTTTGAGATACAGGAGTGAAGGATAGGGTGAGATGAGAACATGCCATACCCTGGTGCTGTATCCCGGCAGGGCTGGCTTTCCAGACTCAAGCCAATTTTGCCTTAAATTGGGGGTAAGTAAGGAAGATTTTTGTTTGTTTTTATTTTTGTTTTGCTTTGTTTTGATCTTCATCTTTGTATTGCTAGCATCTGGCAGAGTGCGTAGCACACCCTGGATGCTCAATAAACTTTTGATGAAATGAAATAAGTTTATCTCCACATATGCAAACTGAACAAAAGAATAACCTACATGTACAAGTTATTTCCTTTGCCTCTTACCTTCTTTCACTTTCCTTCCAAATTGCAAATCATCCATTCCCAAACCATCACATTTGTTCGTTCATTCAGTCATATGTTGTCTTAGTTACTAAACAAATACTCATTCATTTACTGCTGACTATATCCCAGATACATGATAAAGGTATAATTATGCTATGACTTCTATCCAGAAAAAAAAATCTTACAGAGGAAGACAGTAAGTGAACAGAATATTATAATACAGTGTGTAAGAGAAATAATAGAAATAGATGCAATATAAAGATGCTCGAAGACCATAAATCAGGGGTTAAATGGATAGGAGGACACACTCCGAGTGGGAGAAGCATGCACAACAGTCTTGGAGGGCAATACACATCGGGAATTCAGGATACTGAGCCACTGGAGTGGACAGCATTATTTTAAGAGACTGTAGAAAGTAAGGAAAACTCAAGATAGGCCTTTGGGACCGCAGATACTGTATTTTGTGAAGCTGGGTTGAAAGGATAAGACTAAAAAGGCATGTCAGGAAAGATAGGATGAAATATAAGCCAAAAGGCCATCATGCGTCAAAGAAGGATCTGTCAAGAACGGCGGAACAGGTGTGATATTGCAGCCTAGGACCTCAGCACTTGGAAAACAGGAAGATCTCAAGGTCAAGGCCAGCAGAGGACATAGTGGAGATATGCCGTCACAAAGAAACCCAAGGTGTGGGGGCGCTGATACAACAGCCAGGGCTTCAGAGGGTTTCGTGTATGAAAAGGAACTCAAAATAAAGATTAGGGATTGACATGCAGCTCTGTGACAGGGTACTTGCCTAGCATGTATGAGTTCCTAGGTTGTTCAATTCCCAGGAAAGAAGAAAACAAGAATTACAGAAGAAGAAAAAAAACCCAACACATTAAATTTGGCAACAGGGGGCCATTGATCAACTTGGCATAAGGCGTTTCAGTCATGGGCAGGAGGTAAACCCAGTCTGCAGTTGGTGAGTCATGACTGACACAGTCGAGACTGGACACTTGAGTCTGGTATTTGAAAGGTCTTCCTGTTTCAGAAAAACTTGATCCTGTCTGTATACACTATATTTAGTTTCTACCACCAGGAGAAATTTCCAGAGAACCAGAAACTAAACAAAATTTTCAAGTATGACAAGTCCAGAGTGCTTTAGTACTAATAAAATATGGAAATACTTGCATATTTTGCATTAGAATTGTATTGGAAAACTATGCTTAGCCCATTGGTGAGGAAGGAAGAGTTGAGCTTGAAACTCTTAGATTAAGTTGATGTCCTAGAACAGGGCTCCCTGGTGATAGCACACAAGCCACTTGCAGATGAAACTGCTAATCTCCTGAAGAGAAAAGCACTTTAAAATTTCTGATATTAAAACTAATCAAAGATGAGTTAACAGATGTGGTGATACATTCCTGTAATCTCAGCACCTGGGATGCTGTTGAAGATGGGACATGAGTTTCAGGCCAGTCTGGGCTATACGTGAAGCCCTATCTCAGGCAGCAAGAAGAACTAACAACATCAACAACAAAAGGTCAATAAATAAACAAGGAAACAAATCACCATGAATGAGAGCGGACAATTTAAGATACAATAGATTCAAACCCACAAAGCCTTAAGGTATTGGGATTGTTGGATTCAAAATAATGACAGAATGCTTAGAAGGACAGAAGTCAACAATAGACAAGCAACTGTAAAGACTGTGATAACAATCAAATTGGAAAAGAAACAAAATAAGCTTTTAAAAATATATTTACTTATTTTTATTGCATATACACTGTTTTGTCTGCATTTTTGTCTGCACACCAGAAGAGGGTACCAGATCTCATGACAGATGGTTGTGAGCCACCATGTGGTTGCTGGGAATTGAACTCAGGATCTCTGGAAGAGGAGCTAGTGCTCTGAGCCATCTCTCCAGCCCCAAAATAAACTTTTATAATTAAAAATGGGACTGGTGCAATGTCTCAGCAGGTCAAGACTTTGACATCAAGGCTGACAACCTGAGTTTGATCCCCAGAACATACATGATGGGAGGAGAGAACTGACTCCTCCATGTAGCCCCTGACCTCCACATGAATGCTCCACACACACACACACACACACACACACACACACACACACACACACACACACCATTAAATGTAATGTAGATAGAATGTATTGAAATAAAACCTAGTGGGTGTGGTGGCTCACACCTGTAAACCTAGCCTGGGGGAAATGAAAGCAGGAGGATCAGGAGTTCATGATCAGCCCAGGTTACATGAGAATATGTCTCAAAACAACAACAACAAAAAGTAGTCAAAAGAGTTAAGTGGTGCATTAAATACGTCTGGAGAGATGGATGGCTAATTTGAATATTTGTCTGAGACTACTCAGACAGAAAGACATGAAGATGAAAATTTGAAAAAGAGATTAAGGGATAGAATGAAAGTGTGGCACATTTTATCCAGACCTCAATGGAGAGAATGGAAGGGAAACCATGATCTTTGCAAAGATTTATCTTACTTTTCATTATATGTATGTGTGGATATGTGCATGTAAGTGCAGGTGCCCTTGAGGCCAGAAGTGTCACATCCCTTGGCGTAGAAGTTACAGGTGTCTGTGAGCTGCCTAACAAGAAACCGGGGTGTGAGGCCTCTGCAAGAGGAGTAAACACTTTTAACTGCTGAGCTGTCTCAGCAGCTCCAGGAAGCATTTTTTTTTTCTTTTCAGAGACAGGGTCTCAATATGTTTCCCTGGCTAACCTGAAACTCTCTATGTAGATCAGGCTATCCTGATCGCTCAAAGAAATCTGCCTTCTTCTGTCTCGTGAGTGCTAAGATTAAATGCTTGGCTCACCACAGCCAGCCTGGAAAGCCATTATTTTAAAAGTCGGTAACTAAATGTTTTTTCTCTTTTTAAAAAATAAGTTTCCTATATTTTTATTGTACGTGTACAGGTATTTTGTTAGCATGTATATCATCTGTACACCACATGCATACAATCCCCTCAGAGGCCAGAAGAGAGCATCTGAACACACCCCCACTCCCTGAATTGGAGATGCAGATGTTGGTGAGCTGCCACATAGGTGTCAGGAGTCAAACTCAGGTCCTCTGGAAGAGCATGCTCTTAACCACTTAGCCATCTCTCCAGCTCTAGATGTTTCCTAAAACTTATCAGTTTATCAGTACACAAAACGATCAACATAACAAGAAATGGGGGAAATGACCACGTGTGCAAAATTGGTAGTAAAAATAGAGTTTGTCAAAGACAAAGTGAAAATCTTAAAGGCAGAGAGAAAAATGAATCTCCTACGTTTAGAGGACAATAACAGTAAAAACCACTAGGAAGCAGAGTAATTTCAGGGGGGCAGAAAAAATAATCACCAACTAACAGTGCGTTGCCTACTAAAACAGGCTCCTTTCTTCCTTCCTTTCTTTCCTCCTTTTTGTTTTGTTTGTTTGTTTGTTTGTTTGTTTGAGACAGGGTTTCTCTGTGTAGCTTTGGAGCCTGTCCTGGAACTCACTCTGTAGACCAGGCTAGACTGGAACACACAGAGATCCTCCTGCCTCTGCCTCCCGAGTGCTGGGATTAAAGGTGTGCACCACCATTGCCTGGACTAAAACAGACTTTTGTAGTGAAAATAAAATAAAGGTATCAAATAAAACAAGACCTGGGGTTTCCCATGAACAGTAAAGGAACTTCTCACAGAAATACAGAAAATTATTCCAAAAGAAAGGTTTGAGAAATAAGGACAAGCAAATAAATTAATAAGTAGATCTGAATAATGACTTATAAAATGATAGTGTTTAGGCTGCAGTCCTTGAAACATGAGAAGCAAAAGACAGGAAAATTATAGGGCTTAAGTTGGGAGGGCTTATCAGAATCAAACCCTTTTAACATATTTGAATTCTTTGGGAAGGAAGAAGTGGTTAAAATAGTAACTTCAGATTTTAGTAAGTATTCATGGAGAAGGTTTGAATAACAACGAAAAGATCAGAAGTTCAAGGTCAAACTTGTCTACATAAGGAATTTCAAGCCAGCTTGAACTGTATGAGAAACTGTCAAATTATACTTTTACTATATATTATTTTAACTTTTAATATATATATATATTCACACACATTGTATATATACTACTATTATACAACTCATGTTATATACTTTCATTATATATTTATATATTACATATATATTTAATTCACCAATAAAGAAGGAAACATATTAAGGATACAAATACAAATAATACATTTTTAAACTCCCAAGAATAGAAAAAGAAGGTAAAATATGTGGGCTGATAGAAGCAGAAAGGTAAATGATAGGGAAAAAGCTAAATTGTAAATGACCAAAACTGTCCAGTTAAAATACACAGGTATGCCAGATTGCATTTTTAAATGTCTTGCCATATGCCACTCGGTTGAAACATATTGAAAACAATGGCTTGGAAAAGCTAAAATTAAGTTACTGGAGAAGGCATATCAAACAAATGCTAAGAAAAACAAATGGACTATAGGCTGGGCATGGGCACACACCTATAATCCTAACTGTTGTTCTTTTGCAGCTGCTATTGCCTAAGAAACACAAACACGAGACTCAGCGCCCATGCGGAGTTTATTGAGAGAGGGGAGAAGAAAAGGGGGGTAGCTGGTGGCCAACCAAAAGCAGGGAGAGAGAGAGAGAAAGACAGAAGGAGCCCCAGAGAGAGCAAGAGAGAAAGAGCAGGAGCAAGAGAGAGGTGTGCTTGGCGCGTTTGCTTTAAATGGGGGGCTTGCGCATGCGTAACCGGGTCCCCTGCTCAGCCAGGTAGAAGCTTGAGCAGCTAGGTAAAGCCTGACATAGTGATTATGTGGCCATAGGCGTCCCGCCCATCAGAGGCTGGATCCACAGACTGCTGAGCCCCAACATTCCCACCTCTTATTGTTATTAAAAAGGTGGGGGTTGGGCATGGCCCAACAGGGTCTGGAGACTGCCGGTTTCTAACACTAACTACGAATATGTTGGGCAGGTGGGTGAAAAGATCAAAGTATATTTAGATTGCATTGTGAATTCAAAGCCAGTCTGAGCAACTGAGCAAGGCATCATCTCAAAATAAATTAAAAAGAGTGAGGAGTGGGACCAGGGTAACCTGGTGGTAGAACATCTGCCTAGCAATGCAAGGCCCTGGGTTCAACTTCCCAGTACTGCAAATAAGAATACTATAAAAATAAAAAACAAAACAACAACAACAAAAAAAGTCTAGAAAGATGCACAACTTACTGCATAGCCTCACTTTTTTGCTTGCCTGAGAAAACATTCACTTCTCCTGTCATTACTAGCACACCTTTCTTACTGATCCTCTTTTCATTACTAAAATGAGGCACCTGAAGCAGGTAAACCTTAAAAGTGAAAGAAATCTATTTTATTCACACTAGGGATTCAAAGAGATGTCATCTACATTAGCTCAACACTGATGGCAATCACAAGAGCATTTGTGGAAGCAAGAGATTGTCACTGAACAGGAGTCAGGTCAGACTTTTATGATAATTTGCTCTTAGAACTCCAGGAGATCAGCATTCCCATGGAAAAGCATCACCTTTCGTAAATATCACTGGCCTCATTAGCAGATTAATGGGTGCTAATCATCTCAATACATTGCAAAATAAATATTTGTAAAATTTGATGTTTATTCTTAATTACAAGTTTTAAGTGAAGCAGAAAAGAAAGAAATTAGAAGAAACTTTTAAAGCCTGATAAATAATATCTACAAAAAAACAATAGTTCACATTATTAACAGTTATATATCAGAAATAATCCTTTTAAAAATAAAGAAGTAAATGCAGATGCTTGCGGCCATGCTCATATCCAATCATGTACTGATAAAACAAGAAAAGTAACAATAAAGGTTAAAAACAAAATTGTCACTTTAAATCAGACAATTTTTCTTTGTAGTAAACATAACCATCTGCCTCACAACTAAGTGACTTAAAACAATAACAATTATATTTGCTTGGCTCCTCTTATTAACAATTAGGGCTGGACTCAAAGAGGCAGTTCATTTGCTCAGGCTTCCTGGGGTCATTTATATGATTGTGTCATCCAACAGCTTGGATTGGAGCTGGATGACTGAATCTCTTCACATATCTGTGACAAATGCCCAAGGAGGTTTAGGACTCTCTCGCAATGAGAGCTGATCTTTGTTCTCTGTGGCTAAACCAAGCTAGTCCCAAAGTCATAAGTTGAGAGACAAATGCAAATTCTGCAAGGCTTCTTAAGGCTTGGTCCTGGGAACTCTTCAGCATCATTTCTGCTGTATTCTACTGGTCAAAAAGCAAATCACAAAGCCAGACTATCTTCAAGGAATTGAGAAAGTGGGGGTTTTTTCTTTAAAAATAAAGTAAGCTGGGTAGTGGTGGTGTATGCCTTTAATTCCAGCATTCGGGAGGTAGAGGCAGGTGGATCCCTGAGTTCGAGGCCTGCCTGATCTACAGGGTGAATTCCAGGACAGCCAGCACTACACAGAGAGAGAGACCCTGTCTCAAAAACCAAAATTAAAGTAAAATAAAATAAAATTATTATCTATTGTTATTGATGGTGGATATATGTGTATGGTGTGTGTGTGTGTAAGAACAAGTGCATACATGTTATGCTATATGTAGAGGTTAGAGGACAATTTTGGGGAGTTAGTTCTCTCCTTCCACCATGGACTCAGGGGATCAGGCTTGTGGGAGAAGTGCTTCTACCTGGCTCCATTCTCTGGTTCCAATTTCCTTCTGGATGAGAGGAAGTATACATAGGAAAAGAACAAGAGTAAGGCATGGTGAGGATCACTGCGGCTACTTTAGCAAATAATTTACAGTACGAGGACTAACATAATTAGCTAAAATACAACTAATGTGCAAGATTTACAGGGAGCAAACTATAAGACTGGAGACAAGCCTACCATAAGTAAGACAACTATGCTGTAGAATATTCATTCTTTCTATATGGGCAATCTATTTTAATAGAAATCCCACAAGATTTTTCAAGGAACTTGACAAGCCAAAATAGCAGAGACACTTCTGGGAAAGAAGTGAGGGAAGCAGATGACATCTCAAAGCCTGCCCCCAGTGACACACTTCCTCCAACTAGGCCACACCTCCTTGCCCATCCCAAACAGTTGTGCCAGCTAGGAACCAAGTATTCAAGCCTCTGAGCCTCTGGGAGCCATTCTCACTCAAACCATCCCACTGTGTGGGGATGGACCTTCTTATAGTCTCAGCACTTGGGGAGCTGATACTGGAGGGTGGTGTGTTCGACTCCAGCCTGGATTAAGTAATAAGACCCTGTGTAAATAACTAAATAATAAAATTTAAACTCACCAGTTGTTCTGAGGATTCCATGTTTAAGAACACACATACACACAAAGGAAAAAAAAGAAAAACAAAAACAAAAAACTTGACTTTGAGAAAAAAAAATGTGATTATCACCTAAGGTTGACTGTGTATACATCCCAAGGCCTGGACATTCTTCTCCTGGGCATATTCTCTTGAGTAACTTCTTTTACTATTTATTGTGGATTTGCTGTTGTTTTATTTTGAGACAATCTCATGTAATCCAGGCTACTCTCAAACTTGCTATATAGCCAAGGGTGGCCCTGAACTCCTGACCCTCCTCCCTCTACTCTCAGGCTCTGGGTTCCAGATGTGCGCCACCTCCACTCAGCTTGCTCTAGAGTAACCATTGCACCCTTAAGGTTAGACTAGGAGTCAATCTCAGAGCATTTTTTGTTGCTGTCACAGTTTTGGAGACTGGAAAAGCCAAGATCGAAGCCCCTACAATAATGTCATTGGTAGCTTGGGACAAAGATAAAAAAAAAGCTCACAGAGATTGAGAGCATCCTGACTTGAGCAAAAGGGGGAAAAGGGGGCTAGAGAGATGGCTCAGGGGAAAAAGGGGGGATAGAGAGATGGCACAGTAGTTCAAAGCAGTGGCTGCTCTTGCAGAGGCCCAGGGTTCAATTCCAGGCACCTGTATGTTGGCTCACATCTACCTGTAACTCCAGTTCCAGGGGATCCAATACCTTCTAGCACTAGGGGTGAAAGAAGGTACAATTTAAGCTGGTCACCACTGGGCTTGCATGTCACCAGACCCCTAAGGCAGCAAACCTCCCTAAAATAGAAACAGGAGGTGGCTCTCATGCATCCACATCATCCCGTGACTCATGCAGTAGGCTCTTCCTTAGCTTGTGGAAATGAGACAATCGGAGTCTAACAGGCCAGGGTGCTGGAAATGAACTTGTATCCCTGAGTTCCCCTGGATGCGTGTGGAATTTTAATGTCCTGTAGGAATGGCCCAAAGTCAGTGTTCCCTGAGATCCCCTTCAGTTTTCAACAGGTAGCTCTTCAGAATGTTGAAGAGATAAGAGACTGTTTCAAAAGCAACTTTAAGCATGGGGCAGGGCATGTGTGTAAGTAGAGGCCACTCGTCAGCTGCCATAGATTCTGGTTCCAACCCCGTGTTCCCTGTCCCTGCTGTCCAATTTGCTCAGCTGAGCACAGGCCTGAGCATAAATCTGAGTTCCTTTGACCTTTTTTTTTTTTCTTTTGAGGAAAATATGTATCATCCTTCTGGATTATAGAAGCTGACATTGGAACATTAGCAGAGAACTTGGTTAGTTCAAGTAGCAGCAGAAGGGACTGAGAAAGGACTATTGCCGACAGCATCCTTGTGGAGCTCAGTCACTCTAGGACCCTGTGTACCTGGGGAATCCCGGGTTAGCCATGGGTTCACTGAATCCACCTGCCACACCCTTTCCTGTCTCTTGGCTGACTTCATCCACATAAATGTCCTTTCATCAGTATGACCTCACACATACCTTCCTCCTATAAGCCCTGCAGAGAGAAGTCACAGACTTGGTGAGCACCGTTTGTGCTTCCATTTTTTATTTACTTTGTTTTTTGAGACAGGGTCCAGGCTGGACTGGACTCAAACTCATGATCCTCTGTGTGCCGGGAATACAGCCATTTGCCACCATACCCGCTGTGCTTCCATTCCCAAAATCTCATGCTCTATTCTGACCCCAAATCCTATTCTTCCCACTCAGTCACTCTGTTACCTCCCCTCCACCTATTCTGTAGCCCATGGAACCAGTTTGTGGAGAGAGTGGTGTTTTCTTTCACAGATTCTGTCTTAATCAACCTTGGTCTGTCTGAGGAGAGAGAGGTAAAGCAGAGAAGGCAGCCTTCTTCTACTTTGTCAGTTGTTCGGGCTGCGGCTGACCCTGAAGCTTGATAGGGAGGGGGAGGAAGGGAGAAGGGTCAGCTGTGTTAGGGGCCTCCAGAGAAGCTGGCCAGAACAATTGAGAACAAAGCCTGGACACTCTTCCTCTGAGGCCCAGAGCCTGGCCTTGGCCTTCCGTGAACAGCTCTAGGAAATGGCTGAGATTCCAGATTTGGAAGGAAGAGACTGGTAAACAGGAGTTGGGCTGACAAGAGAGCAGCCTCTCTGGGCTTTAGGGAGGTCTCCCCTATGCAGTCAGCGGGGTGCCACAAAGCTTGTTTGCTTATGTAGACATAGAAGATGGTGTCAGGCCAGGCAAGACGCTGAGGAGAAGGCTTCAATCCAACCGTCTTCCCAAGGCCTGACGCTCATGGGCACTGATGATGCTCCAAGTAGCTTCAGTGATGGGACGTGCATAAAAGTGGACCAAAAGGACTGTCACTCATGTGTCAAGCACTGTCTGTGTTAAGTGGTTTTATGTATAATCTCATTCCATTTTTACTCTAGATCTCAAGGTGGGATCTATTATTAATATTCCCATTCCACAGAGGAGGAATCTGACTTTGAGGATGAAGGAATCTACCCCACAGGCCAATTTTCAAGTTGTTTGAAAAGTGCACACAGTCCATGGGGTTTTCACAGTTTGTTTCCAAGTTTCTGAGTCGTCCCTACGTTCTAGTCTTCCGAAACCCAGTCTACCTGTTCCTAGGGAAGGGACCAAGGATACACACTGCTCCCCTTCCTCTTTGATGTCTTGGCCCATGGTCCTTAGAACTTATCTTCAGCTCCTTCTCCTGCGTGTGAGGCTCCACCTCGAGTCCCTTTATTATGGGTGTCTCTGATGGGAAAGGAGGGAGACCGAGACATAAATATGTTTCAAATAGAGCTGTGGGGTTGAAGGACTGAGGGTGTGGGTACAGCTATGGTCAGTGTGAGGATCTTACTTAAGAAGCCCTAACTTAGACATGAAGTAAGCTGTAGGGCTGAAGTTAGTGTCCAGGTTATAGCCAAAGTGTAGAGGTCAGAGAGTTTCTCACCTCTGGTCCCCTCCCAGTTCTCTAAGGCATGGAGGGCCAGGCAGGAAGCATCCGTTTCCTCAAAGCTGCTTCCCCACTGGGACAGAGTCTCAGTCACAAACAACTACCACCACCGCACCCCTCCCCTTCTTCCCTTACTGCTGCGCACTGCACTCAGAGCCTGGGGACAAAGTGTGTGGGACAAGGAAAGTAGCTGCGAGAAGCCATGGGCTCTGGAGGAGTGGGCCTCCTGGAGACTAGGTGGCCTCTGCCTCTCCTGCTTCTTCTCATCATGGGTGAGTGGGGGCCCTCCCTCTCCTAGCCTGGGCTGCTGGATCCATGTCCTGATCCTATCCATGGCCTGGATCCAAGGTCAGCAGGATCTCCGGTGTGTTAACTTTTCATTAAGCAGTGGTGGTACCAGAGATAATGGTGGTGGTGGTGGGGTGTGTGTGCATGTGTGTGACAAAGAAAGAGCTATGCAGACCCTGGCCTATGAACACTGACCCTCTCCCTTCCCGGCTAGCTTTTTGGAAATAGATGTTTGGTAATATAAGCCATCTCGCAGACTCCTACACAAGACACGGAAGGGGTGCAGTGCAGGAAGTTTCTCTTTCCCTCCTAGGAGGCAAAGCTCTGGATTCTCCACCCCAGATCCTAGTTCACCCCCAGGACCAGCTACTTCAGGGCTCTGACCCAGCCAAGATGAGGTGCAGAGCATCGGGCCAACCACCTCCCACTATCCGCTGGCTGCTGAATGGGCAGCCCCTCAGCATGGCAACCCCAGACCTACATTACCTTCTGCCTGATGGGACCCTCCTGCTATATTGGCCCCCTGTCCAGGGACTGCCCCAAGATGATCACATCCTCTCAGCAGTCCTGGGCGTCTACACCTGTGAGGCCAGCAACCGGCTGGGCACAGCAGTGAGCCGGGGTGCTAGGCTGTCTGTGGCTGGTGAGGCTTGGGAGGGTAGGCCCAGGGTGAAGCAAAGCTAGGTGGAGACGCTTGTGTCCAGGAAAATATGGGAGGGGCCATCTGTAAAGGGAGGTCTGGGCTGAGGGTCTTGGGAGGGAGAGCTAGGTTAAGTTGGACATAGAAGGCCAAGAAAATAGGTATAGCAGAATGGGGTTAGCAAGCTAGGAGATGCCAAAGAGGGACTCATGGGAGGGAAGACATGCTTCCTGTTGACCTGATGTCCTCCTAACAGTCCTCCAGGAGGATTTTCAGATCCAGCCTCGGGACACAGTGGCCGTGGTGGGCGAGCGGTTGGTTCTTGAGTGTGGGCCACCCTGGGGCTACCCAAAGCCCTCAGTCTCGTGGTGGAAAGATGGGAAAACCCTGGTCCTCCAGCCAGGGAGGCACACCGTAAGTGGAGCCCCCTTCTTGGAAACTTTTTCCCATACTCCATCATGCCCCGGGCACCCAAGCAACTGACCTGCTCTCCAGTGGCATGTCCCCTGGCAGAGCTGAGGAAGGGAGGGCAATGAGTCCTCCAGCCGCCCTCCAACCTCTCACCTTCTCCTCATATTGAAGACTTCACAGAGTATTTGAACTGGCAGGTGTCTGGAGATTCCCTGACGGTGGCAAGAGCAGAGAAGAACGACACGGGGATCTATATGTGTATGGCCACCAACAATGCAGGGCAGCGGGAAAGCCGAGCAGCCAGGGTGTCTGTTCAGGGTAAGAGCAGGAGCCAGCTAAAATCCAGCATAAGTGCTTGTGAGATAACTTGGTGGATAAAGTGCTTGCTTCACATATGTGAAGACTCAGGTTCAGCTCTCCAGCACCCACAGACAAGCTGAGCATGGCAGTGTGTGTCTATAATCCCAGTACTGGGGTGGAGTGGAAACAGGTGTGTTCCAGAAGCCAGCCAGCTATTCTAGTCTACACAGTGAGTTTCAGGTTCCGTGAGAGACCTTGTCTCAGAAAAAAAAAAAAAAAAAAAAAAAAGGCAAAGCGATAATAAGGACTGTATTGTCAACTTTTGGCTTCCATATTCATACTCATTCACATGCACACATTAACCCACAAAGCCCAAGGTAAGAGACTCCAGTGAGTGTGGTGGCCAGGTATGGGGTTCTGGTATACGGGGCTTAGCCAGGGATTGTGGTCCAAGTGGTGAGGCCTTCCTGTGTGAGGCTAGCATGGACACAGGAGTACTCTAGACCTAAAAATTCTGGGAGACAAGTTTGTTCATGATGAAGGTATGCTCCACTCCTCCATCCCACCCGTGTTCCCACAGAGTCACGGGACCACAGGGAGTATCTGGAGCTTCTGGCTGTTCGTATTCAGCTGGAAAATGTGACCCTGCTGAACCCGGAACCTGTGGAAGGCCCCAAGCCTGGACCAGCTGTGTGGCTCAGCTGGAAGGTGAGGCAGAGGACCCAGGAAGTGAGAGCCCACCCAGAGTTCAGATGAGGACTGTCATGAACTCCCCAAGCCCATATCCTTACTCTAACTTCTCCCCAGGTGAGTGGCCCGGCTGCACCTGCTGAGTCATACACGGCCTTGTTCAGGGCCCAGAGGGCCCCCAGGGACCAGGCATCTCCATGGACAGAGGTGCTGCTGGGTGGCTCGCAGAGTGCAAAGCTTGGAGGTCTCCACTGGGGCCAAGACTACGAATTCAAAGTGAGACCGTCCACTGGCCGGGCTCGAGGCCCTGACAGCAATGTGCTGCTCCTGAGGCTGCCAGAACAAGGTCAGGGGAGGGTCTTGATTGATGTGTGCCTGTGAAGGGGGTTTCCTATCTATCCCAGTCCAGTCTGGAAGCACTGTGGGGCAAGGGGGAATCCTATTCTCGTCTACATGGTGAAGCAAACAGCCGTAAGAAGTCCCTTGTGGAACTCTGCCTCTCCATGCCCCAGCCCCGCTCTTGACCCTCCCGCAGCGTCCTCTCCTTTCTCGTTTCTAAGGAACTCTTCCTTTTCTCCAGTGCCCAGCGCCCCACCTCAAGAAGTGAGCCTAAAACCTGGCAACAGTAGCGTCCTTGTGAGTTGGGCTCCGCCTCCTGCTGAAAACCACAATGGTGTCATCCGTGGTTACCAGGTAGTCCCTAAAAATGACACTGACCAGCAGACTCCTCTCCCCTGGGGTCCCAGATATGCTGGCCACTACAAAACAGCATGTGAGCCAGAAAGTGGGGGGATTTTCCTTTTGCCGAGCACACCTGCAAGGGCCGGCTTAATCCTTCTGCCCGGCCAAGCGTTTTATAAACTACTGTCTCATTCATCTCACCAACAGCCTTAGGCCAAAATCTCCAGTTTAAACACAGAAAGCCAGATTGTGCTCACAGACAGAAGGAACAGAACAGGAATCAAACATTGGGCTTATTTGATTGAACCAAAACTTAGGCTGGGTCAGACCTATGTCTTTAAGACAGGAGTGCTCAAAATGTGGGTGCCTAGGAACACATTACGAAGGTAGACTCTCAAGTCTTTTCCCAAGTCCCCGGATCAGAAAGTAAAAACTGAGCTTGGTACTTCTATTTTAGTAAGCTTCTAGGTGACTAGAAAACAGCCTGAACTACTGGTCCTTGGTGCATTTTAGCAGATTACCTTTGCCCTCTGCTGCCTAGAGGGAAGTCTCTCACTCGGTAGAGGAGGGGGAAAGGGGCTGTTCTTTTGTTTCATTGGGCATCCCCCAGGAAGATGCCAGGCTTAGGAGGAGACATGGCCAGCTGCTGATGAAGGGCTCTGCTGCTGGGGTAGCTGCTCACCCTCGCTTGTGCCCCAGGTGTGGAACCTGGGCAATACCTCATTGCCCGCTGCCAACTGGACTGTAGTGGGTGAGCAGACCCAGCTGGAGATCTCCACACGAGTGCCAGGCTCCTACTGTGTCCAAGTGGCCGCGGTCACTGGTGCTGGGGCTGGAGAGCCCAGTAGCCCTGTCTGCCTCCTTTTAGGTGAGAGAAAGGTCCCATCCACACCCTTCAGCCCCGTGCCATCCTCCTGTCTCCCTGTTCCTGCTGTACTTCCAGCCCTCCCCTCTTGTCTGCTGGTTCCCCCGCTGTCCCATTTGCCCTCTCTCTGAGCTCCACATCCCATACAGAGCAGGCCATGGAGCAGTCGGCCCGAGACTCCAGTAAACATGCTTCCTGGACCCTGGATCAGCTGAGGGCCACCTTGAGACGGCCAGAGGTCATCGCCAGTTGTGCTGTCCTGCTCTGGCTGCTGCTACTAGGCATTGCTGTGTGTATCTATAGACGACGCAAAGCTGGGGTTCACCTGGGCCCAGGTGAGAGAGGAAAGCCGTGTGTACAGGTCTCCCTGGGTCCAGCCGGAATACCACAGGGACTTCGATCTCTAGGAAGATGCTGGGCTCTTCATTTAGCTGTTCCCTCGTTTTCTTCCAGGTCTGTACAGATACACCAGTGAAGATGCCATTTTAAAACACAGGTGAGAGGCCGAAAGGAATCCTTAGGAAGAGCAGAGAGGTCAGGGTGAGGAGAGTCTGGGGCAGAGAATTAGATGGAATCCTGCCAGGCAGTTTAGGATCCCAGTGTCTGAAGTCCTCCTGGACTCTGTGTGACGCTGAATCTCTTTTACTGTAGCCTCTTGACAGCTGAGCCACCTGAATCATAAAACCTAAATGTTTTTGCCAAAGGCTTCACAGCTGGCCTCTGACCACCTATCTGTTGTTCTTGTCACCTACTTTCTCTACTCCTGCTCTTAAGTCGCTAGGGGCTGGCAGGCGACAGCCAGCTCCAGTGCCTTGATTCCTCTGTGTTCCCAATGTCTTTGCATTCTGTGTGTTGCCTGCCTCTTGAGCCACCTACCTCACAATTCCAGCAGGGGGAGATCAGTCCCTAGGTCATAGACTCTTACTCATTGTTCCAAACCAGGGCCAAACAATAGGTACCTCTGCTCCAACTGCTTAATTACTAGAGCTAGTCTGTAGCCGTGAGTCAAAATTCTAAGAAAACAAAACAAAACAAAAAAATCCATCCAAAGAAACAAACAAACAAAAACATTCTCACGATGATCCCCATCCCCCACACACCACTGGCTGAGTTTTACACTAGAAAAAAAACATTTCTTCTTTTTGTCAACTTCATTAGACTTTATGCGCTGGATCTGAATTATTTGAGAAGTGTTTATTGAGTACCTACTGGAGATATCAGTCCCATAGGCTGTCAGTTTCCTTTCAACAAGGCTCCAGGCTGCCTGGTATCATATTTTGAGTTTTTCCTTGCTTTCTGGCTCTGTCTTCCAGCTGCCTCCTGCCTCCTGAACCTTGTTCTGCTCTGCGTCCCTGGGACCACTTTCCTCTCCTCAAGAGAAATTCTATCCAGATAATTCATCTATCCCTCTGGGATAGTCCTCACCCACCAGGAACTTGCAAACAGGCAGGACAGCAACCTGGAGTTGGATATACAGTATGACCCAGATACAGGGAGGGGGTCAGAGAAACAAAAGAAAAAGGATCCCACACCCTCCACCCTATCAAGAGTGGAGTGGGAGAAATAGCTTGCTGTATTTACAGGGAAATGTAAACCCTTATTCTGGCTGGGATGTATGGTATCAGAACAAAGGATAAGGTTAGAAAGCTGCAAGCCAGACCAAAGAAGATGCCATGATGGTATGCATCTGAACTCTGATCTTGGTAAAGAGAGAGCAACTGAAGGCTCTAGACGGAGAAGTAGTTTTATCAAGTTGCTGCTCTTGCTGCTCTTGACGGATTATTCGGGCAGCTGGAAGCCACCATTTACCACAGCAGGCCTCTATTCTGCCAGCAGTGATTTAGAATTTCCTCAGCTCAGTTCACAGCATCAGTCTTATGTGGAGGCTCTCTCTGTTGCCATTTAACAGTGTGACTCAGAGAGACTAATTTATTTCTTGGGTTGTACAGCTAAACTATGGCAGCAGGGATTTTCAATCTGTGATTGCCTGGCTCCATTTTGTTCTCTTCATCTCCGTATTTATAACTGTCTTTCTCCCTAACACTCCCTCCCCAGCTCGGGATAGCTCAGTGTTCCCCTGATCCCAAGATAGGTACACTGAGTTCAGGGGCACTGGGTCAGAGGTCCAGGGGTAGGGGGGCGGGGAGGCGGACAACTGCAAAATAATGAAAGACAGATAGCCATAAGGGTGACGAAAACACTACCTTCTGCTCCCGTTGCTGCCCTCGGAGCTGGAGGGCTTAACTAATTTGGTTCCTATTCTTCCCTGCCTTGCCCCACCACCACCACCACCACCATCACTACCCCAGGATGGACCACAGTGACTCCCCATGGCTGGCAGACACCTGGCGTTCCACCTCTGGCTCTCGAGACCTGAGCAGCAGTAGCAGCCTCAGTAGTCGGCTGGGAATGGACCCCCGGGACCCATTAGACGGCAGGCGCTCCTGTGACTATGCTTCCTGCGAAGGGACCTCGGGAATGGAAAGGGGAGATGGAGCGCAATGTGCTCACCATAACTCCTCTTGTCGTTTTTATGACAGTGATCTCCTGGGATCCCCGGAGCCCCGGTGTGCCCCTGCTTCCAGACACCAGCACTTTTTATGGCTCCTTAATCGCAGAGCAGCCATCCAGCCCTCAAGTCCGGCCAAGCCCCCAGACACCAGCTGCTAGGCGCCTTCCATCCAAGTTGGCTGGAACCTCCAGCCCCTGGGCCAGCTCAGATAGTCTCTGCAGCCGCAGGGGTCTCTATTCCCCACGCATGTCTCTGGCTCCTGCAGAGGTTTGGAAAGCCAAAAAGAAGCAAGGTAAGGGTGGTGGTAAAAGCCATGTTCGGGGCAGATGGGGTGGACCTAAGAGTGGTAATGTGGCCCACTTACCTTAATCAAGCCGGGTATAGGCTGAGCATCGCCCCCGACCTCCCATTATCCCCAATGGACAAGGATCTCTGTCTCCATCAGCAGAATACTCACTGGGTGTATACTCATCACAGCTTTTCTCAACAGTAGTCCATTGCACGTCAGGTATGATAGACACAGGAGACACTGGGCACACCCATCTTAGGCACCCCATCTGTGCTGACCAACAAACAAGTATAGCTGGAGCTTGACCTAAGGCAACCAGTGCTGAAAAAAAAAAAACCCTCAGGTTTTCCAGAACTCCTTATACACTGGTCTGCTTAGGCCCAGGCTCTCACTTTGCTTCTCAGAGAGACCTGTGTCTATCTACAGACTCTATAGTCACAAACTCAACCATCCAAGGATGGAAACTCCCTCCGAGGGATGCTGGACCTAGTCCCCTGTAACGGGAAGAGACACCTATAATACTTTTGGGAAGGATTTATCTCTTTACTTCCAGCTGCCTGTTTTGATGTTCCAGAAGGAGACATATTTTCAAACAATGACTATGCACTGGCTGCTTTACTTATATTTGCTATCGTCTTTGACCCTCAAGGTGGACATTGTTTCTCTAAATTTACAGAGAGAAAACAATTGACAGAATGATTGGGTAACTTGCTCAAACTTCCAAAACAAGCTGCAGAGTTCAACTCTGAAACCAGGATGATCTGTCTCCAAAGGCCACTGAGTTCCTGGGAATCACTTAGGAAGGTCCCTGCTTTGGCTTTGGGGACTGTTTTCCCAGTTGCTGCCCTGCAGAGCATGGCACTGCACTCTGCCTGCCATGGTTACAGACTTTCTGAACTGCTTGGAGAGACTTGGCAGATGTTTTCACAGTCATTTTTTTTTAAGCAGATAAAATCCAACTTCAGTAAAAAAAAAAAAAAAAAAAAAAAAAAGACAAGGGTGAATTAGGAGTAATTAAGAGCTTGTTTAATATGGGCAATTTTATGTGACTGTAAATATTAATAAGCTGGCCTTCTTCCCCATTTTGCTCGGGGCTATTGCATTATTAATCTGGAGTGGTAATGAAATGCCAGCTAGAAAGAGTCGGAATAAGTCTCATTTAGGGCTCATAAACTCAGTAGTAAATCCTTCAGTCAGCATGCACTGGGCCCTGGATTCAATCCTCAAGACAAACAAACAAACAAAACTGTTTTTGTGTGGAGGGCCACAATGATTTCAGTAAAATCTATGATCTCTCTTGGGACGTTAACAGTTCTAGAAAAAGATGTGTTATTTTCTACAGCCACTGACTCCTTCCCTTCCTTCCTCTCTCTTCCCCTCCCACCCTCCTTCCTTCCTTTTCCCCTTTGATGCTGAAGCTTGAATCCAGGGCTTTGCACACTAAGCACGTGCCCTACAATTGAGCTACATCCTCATTTCTACGGCCATTTCACAGGAAACTTCCAGTTCTGCTACGGGATTTCCTAGTCTGAGGTTTCCACTTGGCTGTGTTTCACCTCATCCCCAACTGTGTCTCCCTAGTCAAGACACAGTCAAGTATCTCAGGACAAGGGGACGTGAGAAACGAAACTGTTAACAGATTGTCTCTAAGAAGCAGAGTGTTTGTCCTCCAGAGCACTAAGTGATGAGGAGAGGAGCACTGTGTGGGAATAGAGACCAGGAAAAGAAAGTTGGTTTTGGAAGCGGTGTCTGGAGCCAGGAGCTTTACAGTCTGTTTTGTTGAATCCTCAACATCATCCTTTGAAGTGGTTGCTTACAAATGAACTTGATGTTCAGAAAGTTTGATGCATTTCACTGAGGTCACACAGCTAAGCCTGCTCTTCCCAGTCTATCAGGCTGGAGAAAGATGGGGGCAGAGAGAAGTAGTTTTCCCCCTCTTTTATCTAAATTCAAGGTCCCAAGGACTGGGTGAATAATAAGGCTAAAGACAGCTCTGTGATTGGGGTCTGAAAAGCCTACGTCCGCTGTCCCTAACAGCTATCTTTCCCTTGTAGAGCTGCACCAAGCCAACAGCTCTCCATTGCTCCCGAGGTGGCCACCCCATGGAAATCTGGGCCTGGGAGGTGGGAAGCACAGCCTCCAAGAACCTTTCCCCGAGCCCAGGTGAGAGAGGATCCTAAGTGGGAAGTAAGGGGTGAGGCAGGTTTTCAGTCCTACCAGCCCAGGCCCCTCTTTGTTCTGCTGTGGGGTGTGTGTGCTCGTGCATGCTGGGCAGCAAACTGGGGTCTGAGCAGGTTGGGATCTGGACTTCCTGAGGTTTTAGGGATTATTTTTGTTCTCAGGCACAAAGTCTTGTTCCCCAGGAGAAGCCCCCAGAACCGTGGTAGCCTGGCATGCCCTGGGACCACAGCTTCAGTGCAACTTGAATCAGTTAGCAACTCGTCCACTCCCTCCGACACCCCTCGCTCTTTGTGGAAGCCCCAGTCATGATCCACAGACCCAGTAAGAGGGCATGGGTCAGGAAATAGAGTTGGGACTCTGAGGGTGTGGGGCATGTGGCTGGGATTAGGCCAAGGCTAAGAGATACGGACCTGAGGAATGACATTAACTCATCTGCCATCTCTCTCTCTCCCCTAACCAGGTGCGTGGAGAAGCCCCAAGCTCCTTCCTCTGACCCACTACCAGCAACCCCTCTCTCCATCCTTAACTCTTCCAGGCCTGCCAGTCCCCAGGCCTCTTTCCTCTCTTGTCCTAGCCCAGTTTCCAGCAACATGTCCAGCTCCTCACTGTCATCCTTAGAGGAGGAGGATCAGGACAGCGTCCTCACCCCCGAGGAGGTGGCCCTGTGCCTGGAGCTCAGTGAAGGGGAGGAGACACCCAGGTGAGTATCTCCAGCTAAACATGCTGGGAGCACACAACCATGCCTCAGCTGCCATGTTCCTGCTACGGTGCCTTAACCAGTGTACTGTCTCCCACTTTTTACTTTTAGGAACAGCGTATCTCCTATGCCAAGAGCTCCTTCACCCCCAACAACCTATGGCTATATCAGTATCCCAACATCCTCGGGACTGGCAGACATGGGCAGAGCTGGTGGGGGAGTGGGGTCCGAGGTTGGGAACTTCTTGTGCCCACCTCGGCCCTGCCCCACCCCTACCCCCAGCGAGGGCTCCCTGGCCAATGGTTGGGGCTCAGCTTCTGAGGACAATGCCCCCAGTGCCAGGGCCAGCCTGGTCAGCTCCTCTGATGGCTCCTTCCTCGCAGATGCTCACTTTGCCCGTGCCCTGGCAGTGGCTGTGGATAGCTTTGGTTTTGGTCTGGAGCCGAGGGAAGCTGACTGTGTCTTCACTGGTACGTGGTGCCACCTGCCTCCCTCAGAGTGGACACAGCTCTCTTTGCCCCTAAGGAAGCATCAAACCTTCCTAGTCTTCATTACCCTAAGTGTCGTTTAAACCATTAGTTTCAGTGAGGTGTGGTTGCACATGCCTGAAATCCCAGCATTTGGGAAGCTGGAACTGGAAAGTTATGAATTTCAGGCCAGCCTGAGCTACACAGTAAGATTTTATCTCAAACAGGAGGAAAGCTTTTACTGAATGATTGATAGTCATAGGAACTGGGAGAGGTGATTAGGACTCCAGCAAGAGGCCAGGCAGTGGTGGCACACACCTTTGATACCAGCATTGGGGAGACAGAGGCAGGCGGATCTCTGAGTTCCAGGCCAGCCTGATCTACAGAGTGAGTGCCAGGACAGGCTCCAAAGCAATTCAGAGAAAAACAAAACAAAACACCTCCAGGAGGAATATACTTTACCTCTCTTTTCCAAATCAGGAAACACTAGGTCAGACAGAGGCATTAACTTGCTCAAGATCCCCCATAGATCAAGACAAATGGTCCAATTTTGAAGCCTAGAGGAATCCAGCTGGGTAGCCCAACCCCCCACCTCCCCAGATGTGGGTCCCAGGAAGAGCTCTTCCACAGTCGGTCTTCTCTCAACTGGCATGTCATATGCCTTCTTGATCCTGCTGTGCTCCCACGCCTCACGATTGCCTGTCCCTGGCTAAGGATGAGGAACACCTGGACTCAGTCTTGTTCCATGTCAGCAGGGGGTGATTTGGTGCTCACTGGTCCCTTGGAAGTTCACCCTACACACACACACACACACACACACACACACACACACACACAGAGAGAGAGAGGGGGGGGAATCCTGCATGCCTATCTTACCCTTACTCTACCTTTTGGCCTCTAGGAAAACAATGAGGCTTATAGGAAATGACAGGACAAAAGCTATTCAGGTCAGAAATGCCCATCACACAGGGAAGAGCATTAGGGAAGAGCGAGTGGGAGGAAACACACCAGACTGCTCTGTGAAGAAACACATACATGTCAGGCCCAGGGGCTGCAGCTGCTAGGACTGATGGACTGAGAGGCTAGGTCACCTTTAGGCATGATGTGTGTGTACCCTAAACCAGTCCTAAGCTTTCTGCCCCAAACTGGGTCCTTAGCAGCTAAGGCTGAGCCTTCTGCTGACTGTCTGCCTTCCTTATCAGATGCTTCCTCACCTCCCTCCCCTCGGGATGATCTCCTCCTGACTCGAAGTTTCTCTCTGCCTCTGTGGGAGTGGAGGCCAGACTGGCTGGAGGACGCTGAGATCAGCCACACCCAGAGGCTGGGGAGGGGGCTGCCTCCCTGGCCTCCTGACTTCAGGGTAGCTTCCCAGCAAAGTCGGCTCAATGGTGCTGTGCCCAAGGCTGGTGGTAAGTATCGAGACGCTCTCGAGAAGAGTCCAAAGGGAGCCTTGGGTCTAGTAGTAATTCTATTCTTCTTCAACTTCCAGACTCCTCCTGAATTGTCCCCGAGATGGCCAGAAGAGCACCCAGACTATTCTCCTACCTGTCCCCAGGCCTTCCCACAGGTGTGGGTCTTGACCTATGCTTCTCTGTAGCAAAGGCCCATTAACACTGGACTTCTGGAGAGATCTGTCACTGGGATTATTAAAACAGAAGGAAGTAAACCAAACTGTGATCTAGAGAGACTTGAATTCTCACTGAGAGCAAGACAGCATCTTCATACATACCCTCTCCTACAACCAGGGCCTTTGGCCTAAGTAAACCTGGCTCCTGGTCCCCCACCCATGTGGATCATGGGAAGAAAAAGCCAATATTGTCATCACGGAGGACGGACATGGCTGTTGGAGAGGGCTACAGTGGATGACACTTAGAGGAGCCCTCTCATCTGTTCCTGGACTCTTCCCTTAGAGGCCTGCTCAGCCCTTTCCCCGGCCACACCATGCAAGGAAAGTAAAGAAGGAAGATCATGTGTGCAGTGGGTCCTATCTAGTGTCACGGTCAGTACTTCAAAGTTGGTTTAATGGAGGAGGGAGGCTGAAGGAAAAGAAGCAGGAAAACCAAAGCACACCCCTCATGCCATTGTCACTGTGAGCTTCACCAACTTGATTCTGTAAAGCTGCAAACACTTGAGTCCTATGATGTCGTTCCTTGGGCTTTATTTTGGGAAGGGCACCTGCAGAGATGTCAGAGTTACCTGACTGGAGAATCAAGTAGTCCTTGTCTGTCACTCATGGAATAACAGTCAGCATTTCTGGTTTTCAATCGAAGGGGGATGGGGTATATCCAGCAAGTTTAAACAGGATGTAGTTAGAGAAGAGTAGGGGTGTCAGAGGGTCTGTGGATCTTGGGGAGCCAACTCCTGTTTCCTGAAGTCCCAGCTCTGCTCCCTAAAAGTCCAGTTCCAGGTGGTATCTTAAAAATAGACAAGCAGCTAAATTCCACAAAGGGTAGAATCACCTGGGATACTTGGCTAGTGAGCACTGTTTAGACAAAAAAAAAAAAAAAAAAAAAAAAAAAACCAATGGGACAGAGATGGACATTTGGTGGACTTCTGAGCCCTGCACCACTGAAAGCCACTAGAGGGCAGGCTACCTGCACCTCCCACAACATGGTGGGAAGGGTCATGGGCAGAGCAGGAGTTAGGGCTGGGCTGTAGAGCATCACCATGGCCAAAGAAGATCTTTCTGGTGGTGTGGAGGGAGGGTGTGATTCAGTAGCAGGCCCAGTGCTTTTAGTTAGTCTCTAACCCCAACAACTTTTCCTGAGGACCACTCAGTAAGGATGCCAAGCAGGTGTGACCAGGGTGGCTGATTTCCAAGTTCCGTGAAGCAGCCTGACTGGTCTGCAGGATCTTGAAAAGAACAATGAGCATCCTGGATACACATCCGTTCAATTTTTGCTCTTTCAGATTTTTTCTTTAGCTTTCTGGCAGCATTCCTCTTGAAACCATTCCAACTCTGTTTACCAGACTGAAGGGAAATGGGGGATTTGAACACACAAATATTCAGGTCAAAGTGAAGGGCAAAGTCGTGGCTCTGGAGGGCCAAGCTATTTAGAGAACTAAGGACGGAGCAGGCAAGAAGCAAAGACAACTTCAAGCAGCCAATACGTGCATCAGCTGTGGGATGAGAGTGACGGTGGCTGTGGCGTAAGTTCATGACAAACTCTAGATCCAATGTAGTCAAGAGATACCCTTTGCAGAAACATTCTGTGAAGGAGCCTGGGCCCATGCAGAGCCATGTACTCTCTTCTTGAGTGAGATTGCATTCACACACTATTTTGTTTTGTTGGAGACAAGGTTTCATGTAGTCCAGGCTGACCTCAAACTTTCCATATAGCTGAGGCTGGCCTTGAATGCCGAATCTTTTTGCCTTCACCTCCCAAGTGCTGGGATTACAGGTAAACGCTACCGTACTGGCTGTCTTTGGGTTTTGTATTTTTAACTTACCTGCTGTGAGGTAAGTGTTCTCTTACAGAAGAGCTCTGGAGGAGTGCACCAAAGAACTTGGCCTAGTTCTCTGAAGGGGTGACAATGATCTGTGTGTTGGCTATTTGAGTATCCCTATAGTTGTAACAAAGTATTATGGTTTAGATATAAAATGTCCCTCCAACAGGCCTATGTGGTGAAGGACTGTACCTTATCTGGTGTCACTATTGAGAGGTGGATCATGAAGGCACTAATTTCATCCATGGTTCTCAACCTTTGGGTTTCGGTCCCTTTCACAGGGATCACCTAAGATCATCCCGTATATCAGATATTTACATTATATATCAGATGATTCATAACAGTAGCAAAATTACAGTTATGAAATAGCAACAAAAGTAATTTTGTGGCTGGGGGGGAGTCACCACAACCTGAGGGACTGTATTAAAGGGCTGTAGTATTGGGAAGGTTGAGGACCACTGATCTATGAGCTCCTGGGAGGTACAGAATGACTGGAGGAAGTCACTGGGATCATGTCTTTGAAAGACACATCTCACCTCAATTGTTTCTTATACGCTTCTTTCTGCTTCCTGGCTGTTACAAGGTGAGCAGCTCTGTTCCACTGTGATACCCTGCCTCACCAGAGCTACACAAACAAAATCCAACCAACCACGGGCTTAGTCCTGAAAAGCCGAGCCCAAAGAAACCTTTCCTCCCTTAAGCTGTTTGAATGTCAAACATTCAGTGAACTAACATGCTGGTGGTGGGTGGCTTCTGGTCCTCTGGGAAGCGGGCCAAACCAGTGTCACTTATCATCTGTCCTCATCTTGTGATTCTGACAAAAGTTCAGGAGGATGCAGAAGCAACCAGTGTGATTTGATCTGCTCACAATACTGCACAAAACAATCAGGGCACAGGGCTCATATTGAACATTTTTTTTTCCTTTTATACAAATACATCTCAGTCAGAAAAAAAAAAAAAGATGAAAAGGAAAGAGCTAATTCTCTGGCTCCAGAGACAACTAAAGCTGTTGAGGACAGCGGGTTTGAGTGAGTCACAAGCATCATCGCTGGGAGGAAGGCAGCCAGCCCCATCCTTGCTCCTCTTGGCTCACATCTGCTGACCAGGGAAGGGGTTCCCACCCGTTCCCTGTGGAACTTTCGATAAGCTCATGCTCCATGAAGGGTCATCTTGGTTCCTATGGAGAAAGGGGTATGGAGGGGTAGCATACTATTTTGTGACATAAGGGGTCAGCATTTCCTCTGGTTCACTTCCATGCCATGCCTAGGCTCCACTCTTGTGTGTCATTCAGCCCTTGCCATTTCTTCTCAAGGTTTGCTCCCTGACAACCGCCTCTGGGCCCTCCCATATGTCCATGGCAAGCCCTTCACCATTTGCCTGTTTCCCTGTGGCCTGTTCTCCCAGCCCTCCGCTCTGTTTCATTATTTTTCTCTGCTTCCCACCTCTCGACGTTTCCGTCCTGGCCTCTGGCTCTGGCTCCTGCTGCGGCTGCGTCCAGGGCCCCGAGAGCCCCGAGAGCCCCGAGAGCTGCTGGAACCCCGGGAAGAATTGCTTCCAGCAGTAGAACAGGCTCCGGTGCCCTGGCCATGGCTCAGGAAGCTTGGTCTGCTGTATGGGAGCCAGGCCTCTTGTGTGGCTGGGCCCCAAGGAGGGAAGCAGACTGTCACTGCTCGTCCACTGGCCACCCTGTGCACTCTCCCAGCTCTGGGTAATGACTGAGGGACAGGCACTGGGCTCCCACGGGTTGAGGGCTAAGGAGAAGCAGAATGCCTAACACGTGGCCTTGACATGACAGGGGTTCAGAAACATGAATTCCAGAGTACAGAGAACTTAGGGAAGGGAGATGCCACCCAGACCCTACTTTTTCCTCATCCCCCGCTTCAGTCCTGGAGTTAATAACTGGTGACATTGAGGGCTTTTGCTTAGAGTGTATGACATACAGGAGTCAACATCAATGTTGACCAGATACACTAGTCCAGCCGAAGGCAGCAGGTGAGCTGGGGATCCTGGGGGCTTGTGGGAGCTTCCAGTCCCCTCCCACTGCCCCGGCTCTCCTTACCATCTGGGTGGGGCCCAACGTGGAAAGGTACTGCCTGCATCATCGCTCTCCTCTCTCCACTGCGCTCGCGCTCTAGGGAAGACGTGCTGCCTGCTGCTGCCAGCCCCAAGGGCCAGCTTGTTTCTTCCTCTGGTGGTGGCAAGGGTGGTGGGGGCAAGTCTGGGGAGAAACCTCTGTTCAGCAGAGTCTCCTGCTTTCTCCTGACACTGATACACCTCCTATCTGATCCCTGACACCGGGAGTGTCACCTACTCCATCCTCCTGGTTCTCTGCCCATTCCCTCTACTGACTATCATCACCTCCCAGGCCCGGGGCTCCCCTCACCCCCAGGACTGTGCTCCCGTCTGTAAGGAAGAGCCTTGGGTTTCTTCCGGATCCGCCCACGGTGTCCATGGAGTGGGGGTGTCATCTCTCCAGTCACCTGGCAGGTTCTCTCTGTAGTGTTAGGAGACAAAGTGTGGGCAGGTGTGGGAAGCACTGAGAAAGGGGGTTGAAGGTAAAGGGAAAAGAAGCTTTGAGGGGTCCAGTGTGGGAGCAGGTTGAGTGTCAGCAGGCTCACCTGGGGCACCGCTAGGTGTACTAGGCACAGGACTGCAGCTGAGGTGATAGGAGACTGTGGGGCCAGCACCCAAGCCGGCAGGCCTCCCATCATGGTTACTCAGAGTGGGCTGGGATACACTGAGCGGAGAACTTGGCCCAAGGGGCGCCCTCCTGCAATGACATAAGGTCTCAGCATTTGTTCACCCCATAAAAACCAAGAGCTTACTATGTGCCAGGCATCACACTGTGTGTTCAGCCAAATACTCAATGTGGAAGATATGATCTGCCCACCACAAGGCCTCAAACTAGGGAAGCATGAGGACAGCCATGTTTGCATGAAATGCCTTGGATGTTTGCAGATCCACATTCCAAAGAGAGGCAGCCTGGAAGGTGGGCGAGAGTTCTGTCAGACTTCACACTCCTTGCCGCATCAGGCTTCCACTTGAGCACAGCCATGAGCCCTCTGTACCCTCTTCAACCTTCCACCTACCCAGCCACCCACACACCCAGGGAATTCCACACCTCCTCACCTGGGCGCCTGATGGAGATGGGGGATATCAGTAGGGGGCTGGGGAGGGTCAGGAGGTGAAGGGGTAAGAGTGGCCGTGGACTGCTGTCCATAAGAAGAGGTAGGGGATGGAGTTTCCCTTTGGGATGGAGCCACCAGGCATGCGCCACTGGAGTTTGACTCAATCAAGCGGTTTTTCTCAGGCACCGGTGGGCACCACTCTTCCAGATCTGAACTGGGGTGGAAAAGGCAGAGGAGAAGTGAAGGGCTGGATCGCTTCACCTCCAAACCCCCAGCAACTCTGCCCGCTTCCTGTCCTCAGATGTCCGGGCTCATCCATACGTGAGGGGCATCTGCTGCCACTGTTGGCAGTATGTTACCTGCCCTTCAGCTCCTCCTCGGGCCCCTCTGGACAGCTTAGTTCACAGGAAGGTGGAGGTGGTGGCAAGGCTTCTGGCCAGCTCAAAGAGGGCATGTGTACAGGTTTGCCCGGAAGCTTCGCCTTGCCTCCTCTAGCTCCTGAGGAGAAGAGAGAAGAGCACACCAGGAGCATGCAGGAAAGAGCCAGGGTGAGGTAAAATGCCAGGGAAAGTGCTAGGCCGGTGCCTGAGGATGGAGGACTCAAGGGGGGAGGTTAAGAACTGGGGGCATACCACTGTCCCCCTCACTCCACTCGGGAGGAGCATACTGGCTCCAGGTGCTTGGGTCCCCAGAAGAATGCTGAGGGAACCCTCCGTGGAAGGTCTGCAGCTCTTCCCCTACTGTGTCGATGGTGCTGTAGACAGGACCCTCACCAGGGGCACTGGCACCCCGGGCAGTCTGAGCCAAATACAGTGAGATTCCTGCTTCTGGGGAGGAGAAAAAGGGAGGCCCAGGGGAGGAGGCAGACACACAAACATAGGGGACAAAGGAAAACAGAAAGCAGGAGATACCATGGGATCAACTTCCTCCCCCACCCCAAATCTGACATGTCAAACAAGGCAAAGGTTAAGATTTGATAGCTGTTCTACGACTTAAGACCAAGGTCCATGCCCCAGTCCTCCAAGCACTAAGCAACCTCAGGAAGACCAGGGTTCCTCAAATCCCTTCCATTGTTCCCAGGAGGCTGACAGAATAAGAAGTGGGGGAGAGGGGGTAAGTGTGCCCTTAAGGGATTAGAACTCCTCACCATTGTAGTATCTATCGTCTGGGTCAGGATTGCTGGGGCAGCAGCTTCCCCTGGGTTCCTGAGCTGAGGGACTTCGAGATGGGTGGGGCCAGGAGTCTGCCAGCCATGGGTAGGCAGCAGGGCCAAGGCCCATGGGTGGCCTGGGGGGAGCAGGTGAATATTGGGAATGGGGAGCCAAAAGAGGCCAGCACGGCAAGGAAGGTGGCAGGAATCAAGAGTCACAGGACAGAAATGATGGTTAGGGCTAGGAACTGGGAGAGGCTGAACACAGAAAGGTGGTCAGGCCTGGAGTGGAAGGGGTACTCTCTCTGTAGAAACAAGCATCATTAGAAAGGTCACAAGAATTACCTGGAACTGGCTCCAGAAAGGCCCTCTGAGTGTGGAAAGGACACTGGGGAAGATGAAGGGGGAAACTGGTCAGACAAGAGCTGGTACTGGGGTTCTGAACCCCAGAGAGTAGAACTGCTTACCTGCAGGCGTGTAGGCAAAGGAGGCTTCCGAAAAGGAACCCGTAGGAAAAAGAAGAGGGGAAATGAGGTGAGTGGTCAGGAGGCCCCGACCCAAATCTATTCATGCCGCACAGTGGACCAATTTAATACTGATGTCTTGGAATGGGACCGACTCAGATCTCTCTCTCTCTCTCTCTCTCTCTCTCTCTCTCTCTCTCTCTCTCTCTCTCTCTCTCTCTCTCTCTCTCTCTCTCTCTCTCTCTCTCTCTCTCTCATTTTGAGACAAGGTCTCATGTAGCCCAGACTGGCCTTGAACACTATGTAGCCAAAGATGTCCTTAAACTCCAGATCCTCCTGCCTCTGCCAGCCCCCGTCCCCGGGTGCCACATCCTGACATCTTTTCCTAAAGTTTTCCCAAGTGATTCCTATATGTAGTCAAAATTGAAAGTCTCTGACCCCGGAGATTTTTGTCATCTCTCCAGAGATTCCTTTTATTAGGGAATAGATCTTTGAGCAGGCCAGTCTAGCCATTAAGGGGGGGGGTCACACCCCCTGGTCAGGCCCCGCCCACCTCCGGCTGTTACTGCGCTTTCTTGTTTACTCAGATTGAGTACCAAAGCCTGCTTCCCAGTGCTGAATCCAACCCCGTCTGTTCAAATCGGTGTCCTTTTCCCTCTGGCCCCGCTCTTTCCCTTCTAAGGCTGCTCTCCACGACTTTTTGCACTCTCATCCCCCAGGGCGTTGTGTTCCCCGTGGCCCCTCCTCAGTCCCCGCCCTACGAAGCCCTTCCCACACAGGCTCCTGGTGCCCGGAGGCGTGGCTCTCACCGGTGTAGTGACTGAGCTCTTTGCGCTGCTTCTGGCGCCGGTAGAGGGCAGCGCAGAACCCGAGCAGCAGCGCCCCGCAGGCCGCGCTGCTACCAGCCAGGAAGGCGGGCTGCCGCAGCACCCTAGCCAGCCGTTCTGCCAGCCCTTCGCTGACCTCGGGCCCGGGCTCCGCTGCCGGAGGGGACGCTGTGGGGGGGGTCAGAAAGATGAAAGGAGCCCGAAATCCAAAGGCTCAGAAGGCGTCATTCCGGACCGTAAGGCCCAACTACCCCAGTATTCCCCCAAATTATTTTTTATTAATTTTAATCTGTTACTGTTTAATTTTGTTTTAATTAAAGACAGGATCTTACTATGTATCCTTGGCCAACCTGGAGCTCACTGTAGACCAGGCTAGCCTTGAACTCACAGTGATCCTCTGCCTCCAAAGTGCTACATTTAAAGAAAAGCTCTGCCACTCTCCTTCCCCCCCCACCCACACACACACCGGCCCCCAGCCCCGCCCAGTTCTCTAGCCCTGCTTTCCCATGCCCAGCACCGGACTCACGCAACTGCACCAGCACTGGGGCACTGGCCACACCCACGCCAGCGCTGGTAGCTGCTGCCACCAGGGTTCGATAGAGCAGGCCTGGTAGCAATCCCGGGAACATCACAGAGCGTGCCCAGCCTGCTGCAGATCGATTGAGGTGGAAGCGGCTTTCATTACCCAGGCACCAGATCTAGGGAGACCCGGATATGAGTGTGGTCAGGAATTTAATTGAGGCCCCATGTGGAAACTTAAGGTTCCAGTTAGGAGGAGCTCAGCCATGGAGACAATGCTTTTCCTTTCTCCCAAACTCCTCCCCAACCCAAAGCCAAACCCAAAGCCAGCCAACCCTAGGTTCCCACCATCGTAGGACTTAAGCCCTTAGTCTCACATCCCACACCCACATCCTCCACCCTCTCACCCAATCTCCAGCCAAACTCTGTACCTGGTATTCAACGATGACCCCATTTTGCTGGGAGGAAAGTGGGGGCTCCCAGGATACAGTGATACTGTTGTTGCCATTACCCCCCAAGGCCACAGCCACTCCCCGAGGGGGGCCACTGGGGGCTAGCCCAGGGTGGAACATGGTAAAGAGAAGGACACAGACAGTCATTGCTAGCTGTCCCAAACGTCACTCTCTCTGCTCTTCCATGAGGGAACAGAAAGGCATCCTCCCAGACATCCTGATGTTCAAAGCTCCCCTCTCCCCCTCCTCTCCAGTCTAGACGTCACTCT
Organism: Cricetiscus sungorus; assembly: GCA_030556225.1. Classification (NCBI taxonomy): domain Eukaryota; kingdom Metazoa; phylum Chordata; class Mammalia; order Rodentia; family Cricetidae; genus Cricetiscus; species Cricetiscus sungorus. The sequence continues at coordinate 40,052,733 of JANBXA010000740.1, read as the reverse complement.
GAGGCCTTCCTTACCCTCCTCAGGAATGCTCCTCGTCACAACAGGGCTTTCAGCCCCCAGCCCCTCCTGGCCTTGGACTTGCACCTTGATCTGGACTTGGGTCCCTGGGGGGAGTCCTCTTAGCACAGTACTTTGCTTGTGTGGACTTTGTAGGTCCAGCACTGTCCAGCTTCCCTGGTCAAGGCCTACAGTTCTCCAAGATACCCGAAAACCTTGCACCAGCTGGACTGGGCCATCCACCTATAGGACACAAGACAAACTGTGCCCCAGGGCTGGGGGGCTGGAGCCACATCGGACTTCCAGGTCCAGCTCCCACTCCGCTCTTGCCTTCCCAGCCACTAAGCTCTGACTCTCACATACTTCTCAGATGCCCTCATGTCCCCCATCACCATCCCCATCTCTAATCACATCCCTATGCCATACTCACAGTCCAGGACACCTGCAGAGTTCTGGGCCCAAGGACTATGGGCTCCTGCATTCGCACAGCCACTTCAGCGAGTCCTCGCTGGCCTCTCCATGGGTCCTCCACTGGCCTAGATAGGCTGCTCTCTGCTGAGCAAACAGCCCAGTCAGCAGGGGCCACCAAAGCTAGAAATGTGTACTACTGCTGTGTTTGTATCCTATCTCTGCCTACTTCTCAGACTGTACCAGTGCAATGCAGCATAGCACAGCAAGGTTAGGGGAATCTTTCACAGTGGTCATCTAGGGAAGCAACCTACATGAATGTTTTTTCTGTGTGTGAGAGTGTTTTGTTTTGTTTTGTTTTTTACTCAAAGCCTGGTCTCTAGTATGCACTTGATTCTCCCAAGTCCTTTTAAGTCTTAACAATCTTTACATACATCTGGTAGGAGACTAAATGGTGAGAGAGCTACTGAGATGAGTGACTGTCACATTGCCTCCTCATCTTTCCCTCTTTTCTTTCTTGGGCCCTCTGTGAGAGAGAAACATGACTTCCTGTTGTAATCTGTATAGACCTGGCATATCAAAAGAAAATGCTGTGAGCGGCCATCACTCTGTAGGTTGGATGGGAGGTTGGACGAGTAACTCTTCCTTGTTACTCGTCATACCTACACCCATAAGGCCTCTGCCTTACCCTGGGTTTGAACAGGTGCAGAGACAGGGCTGGGTTCACTGAGGCCCCAGGCTCCAACAGCTCGCACTAGGAACAGGTAGATGGTGTTGGGCTGCAGACCACTGATGGTGTGTGTTTCCAGCTGCACCCCATCTGCCACTGTCCGCCATGTGTTGCCAGCTGCTTGGCTACAACAGAAATGAGATGATAGGCCTGTCTAAGCCAGGAATCCCCAACTTGTCTGCTTAATCTCACCCATTCTCTATGAGACCCCACTACTTCCTTACCTTGGGAAAGGGGGCTAGAGACTCATTCTCCCAAAATAGCAAAGGCCCTAAGGACACTCTTTTTTACGTCTCCAGATTTGTATTCAAAATTGTCTCCAGGGGCCTGGGGAGATGCCTCAGGTAAAGTGCCTCCTGAGTAAGCATGAGGACCTGAGTTCGGATGCACCTACCTAAAAACCCAAGTGTGATGGCATGTATCTGTAATCTTAGCATTTGTTAGGGGAGGAGGGTAGAGACAGGCAGATCCCCAGAGATGACTGGTCATCCTGTCTCACAGACCTTGGGGGAGGTCACTTGACACTATGCTGTAGCCTCTGTGTGCATGCATATGTACACAGACACACAAAATGGTCCCCAAACCTGAAGGCCTCTATTACATAAGAGGTAGCTGTGGCTCCAGACTGTGGATTGGGCTTCCAGGTCAAGGTGACGCTGTTCTTGGTTACCTCTGTAACTACCGGCTGAGAGGGAGGCCCCGGAGGGTTACTGGGTTCGGTTGCAGGTCCTGGTGAGGCTCCCCAATCTTCTGCAGTGATAAATTATCATTAGCTAGACGGGTGGGGAGGGAGTGTGACCAGCCTCCTTCCTAGAGAATCTGCGGATTCTCTGACTGTGGTGATGGTTGAGGTAACATAGTATATTGACCCCGACTCACATCTGCCTCCCGGGTGCATCAGTTCATCCTCATCCCCACCAAGGTGGTCATGGCATTCGGAAGATAAAATTATCCCTGAGGCTTGGGAGGTACTGACCATTTTTTAAGCAGATTTGGAGAAGGCTGCTGGCAAGACTGGAGAATGATGGATAAACTTACCTCGCTTCCTAAGCCAGCTATTCCATGTGGCCTCCCCTATGGAACTCTTGGCCACACAGCTGTAGAAACCCATGTCCATCTCCTGTAGGAGAAGGTAGAGTGCTGGCCCACTGGGAGTGGAGCAAGGTAGGGTGAAGGGGTGGAGAGGCAGGTTACAGAAGGATGAGGAAGATGCTGGACACTTTAGGAAGTCTGAGAGAGCAGAGAGGTAGAAATGGATTAGATGCCTAGTTGGTACTTACTAGAGTTGGAGTGTGGACCAGATAGCTGTTCTGTTAAAGGGCTCTAGGAGTGACACTAACCTGTACACTGGCGATGTATAGAGTGCCATTGTCCATTAAGTTGAACTGGGAGTCATCCCCCTGCAGCCATTTCTCATCCTTCTTCCATTGAACACTGGGCTGAGGGTTTCCAGTCACTCTGCATGGCAGCCACACAGAAGAACCAAGTGCCAGTGTCTGGTTGGCTGGTCCCTGGAGGATGACTGGAGGCAGCCCATCCATAGATGCTGAGAGAGGAAGAACTTGGGTCAGAAAACCAGCCCTTTGACCTTCTGCCTTCATTGTTTCATCATCTCATTCCTTCCCCCTTGTTAGCCAAGAGGACTTTGATACTCATTTCTAGTCTCTGCCTGGGACCATGATGCTGTTAGTTTTCAAATACCAAGGATATCCCCAAGGAACATACCCCGTTCTTTTTTTTAGACACATTGAGCAGCATCCAAAAGAAATAGCTCTCTTTAAACAATGTCTTTGCAGATCATGGGTGCATTCTTCTCTCCATGGATACATACCTCCTTTTATTTTCAACAGGGCCTTGGCCAGGATGCTACCAGCCACACTGACAGCCTGGCACACATAGTAGCCAGCATCCCTGATCTGTACTTCAGTGATGTTGAGCTGGCCTCTTGGAGAGACTGTGAGGCGTCCCATGGGCTGGAGTGTCTGACTAGGGAAAAGCAGGACCTGGGGTAGAGCAGGAAGTAAGATAATGAACTGGTTGGAGGTAGAAAGCCCTGCACCAACTTAGAAAAGCCCTAACAATCTAGTTTGTACTCTGCCTCCAGGCATAGATATGATGCTGGCCAAACTAGATAAGCCAACTCACAAAAATGATGGATGTATTAGAACTTAGGGTTCATGTTCCAGCTCTGTGACTTGGTTAAGAAAGTCTACGGAACTAAGCCCAGAGATAAGACAGGAGAATCACAAGTTAGAGACCAATCTTAGTTCAGAAAACAAACCAACTGAGGGGTGGAGAAATGGCTCAGCAGTTAAGAGCACTGGCTGCTCTTCTAGAAGACCCAGGTTCAATTCCCAACACCTGCATGGTAGCTTACAACCATCTGTAACTCCAGTTCGAGGGTATATGTTACATAGGGGATACGGTATTCTCACACAGACATACATGTAGGCAAACCACCAACATGCATAAAAATAAATCTTGAAAAAAGAAAAACTTTTAAAAAATGAACCAGCAAATTAACAACAACTAAAATAAAATCTCTAAGTCATTATGTCTTTATGAGACCCAGTTTCCCCAAATTTGACTCTCAAAGCTTTAGGGGTCAAACTCAGTAGACTGAAATGAAGGAATCATATGAAAATTTTATAAAACACTGAGATAAATGTTGCATGTTTTCTGGCTTAACATTTTACTTTGGACAGACACATGGAAAGGACAAACAGACTAGGCCAGAGCTCTGACTAACCCCTTCCTACTCTTTCCTACCCGTGACCACTCTGCTCTCATCCACGTGAGACCTAAGGAACATTCATCAGTCACAAGAACTGGAGATGAACACTGGCCATCGACTGGGAACAAATATCCTGCAGTTTTCCTGTAGCGTGGGACAATGAGACTTACTATACTGACCCTGTGTCTCAGTAGCACAGTCACTTAGGCTGAAACTTCCATTCTTTTGGGTAGTATGATCTGCAGTTGCTCAGTGGGTAGAAAAGGGTTGGCTCACAGCAGGCATAGGGCATGTAATCTACCCTAAGCAGCATTAAGTCCATCAATACTTGCTTTCCAGAGCAGATTTCATGACCAAAAGCCATGGCCCAGAGGATCTTGGGGGGGGGGCAACCTAGCTAGACCTCTATACTCTCAAAACAGCATTGGCCAACACATAAAGACTCTGAGAAATTGCTACTCAGGACCATTCTGCAATTGCTGTGTTACCATTGAACTTTCCCAGTGTTCAACTGCCCTGGGCCTTTTATCTTCATCGCTTTATTTACTCCTCCAAATAACCTGTTAGAATTCCTTGGAGAAGAAGATAACAGGGAAGTTTGCAGAAAGTCAAGAGAAGGATCCAGAAAGGAAAAAAAAAAAAATGGTTAGAGCTTTGGAATGGGTTACCTACTTGGCTCCCTTCCTTCTGCCAGAAGATGGCAGGTGGGGGGTTTCCTTTGGTCTCACATTGGAAAGACACATTTTCTCCAGGAGCTGCTGTCTGGTCCTGGGGCTGAATCACAAATTTGGGTGGGACTGGGAAGGAGAGAAAGACAAAGGAGCAGGGGCTCAGTGATAGGAAGTTTAAAGCTGGCTTAATAGAGCAGGGATCCAGCCCTTGCTCAAATCTCTTTGGCTTCACCTTCTCCCTCCCTCCCTCCCTCCCTCCCTCCCTCCCTCCCTCCCTCCCTCCCTCCCTCCCTCCCTCCCTCCAGAAGTCTCGAATCATCCTCCCATACCTCCTGTTCTGCTCCTTCTTCCCATTCTTCTCCAGTCCCGCCCCACATCGCCCCTGCAAGCTGTTCCAGGAGCACACACACACACACACACACACACACACACACACACACACACACACACACACAATCGTTCCTGCATGCTGTCCCTGGAGGAGCCCTCACCATGAACACTGAGGGAACCTGATGCCTCCACGCGGCCCACACTGTTCTCTGCCACACAGGTGTAAGTCCCCTCGTCTTCAGAGCTCACTCGGCCGATCCAAAGGCTGTGGTCACTCCGAATCTCATACCTGCTCCACTCCCCACCCCAAGCTGGGTTGGCCACAGCTACAAACCCATTCTTTGTCCCCCAGGACAAAACCAGGGTCAAGATAAATAAGCAAGGCAGGACCCAAGTGGTACACAAAATAGTACCCACTGGGTGGCATAAGTTCGGGCAGGGACCCCTAGCTCTGGGAAATAGATTTCTCTGTGCTAGGGCCTGGTAGGGTCTGGGGCTCCTTGGGTCCCCCTGCTGTCAGAGGAAGGGACTTCTCACCTGCCAGTGGGTAGTTCACCATCATCCTTGCGCCATTGTAGACTGGGCTGAGGATCTCCCTGCACCTCACACAGGAAATTCACAGGGGCATCAGTGAGGACGACCTGGTTTATCGGTCTACGCAGAAATGAGGGACGCTCTACAGAGTGGGAGCCATTGAACTGTCAGGGGTTGTGAACAGCTACTTGCTTAATGGGCTACCCACTCCCATGACTCCAAAGTGCCCAATGCCTACCCAGTACCACAAGCTCAGCTGTCCCGCTTTCTCGTTCTCCAGCCATGTTGGAGGCCACACACATATACATCCCAGCATCACTCTTGAATGTGTGTGACATCATCAGCTTTCCTCCACGTATCTGGGGAATACAATGGTAACATTGGCCCTTTACTGCCACTAAAAGTGTGTGTGTGTGTGTGTGTGTGTGTGTGTGTGTGTGTGTGTGTGTGTTTATATAATTTGTTTGGTTCTCATAATAAGCCAATGAAGAAAACCAATGAAACTGAGTCATGTGCCAGGTACGGACTCTCTGGGGCCTCATGGCGTTCTCTCTCCACTTGTTTTAATGGGGTGGGGGGAGGGTCGAGACAGGGTTTCTCTGTGTAGTTCTGGCTATCCCGAAACTCCTCAGGGATCTGCCTCTAATGCCATGTGCGCACCACCACATCTGGCTCACTCAATTTATCTCACCTCAGTTCCACCCTGTCTTTCATTGAACAACACCAAGGCATTCTTCCCAGGCCTCAAGACCCTTAAATTCAAGACTTCCCCCTTTAAGACATGCTCACACTCACTGCCTACCTGCATATGCATGTGTGCGCACGCACGCACACACACACACTCACACACACACACACACACACACACACACACACACACACACACTCACAGTGATCCTTCCCTCCTCTTCCTTAAGTTTTGCATTGCCCTTCTTCCAGGTCACCAAAGGCTCTGGGTGACCCTTAGGGGGCACACATTCCATGACTGCGGGCTCCCCGACTGCCACCACCACGTTCCCAGGCGATTGCCGGAAGTCATCACGGAGGACTGAAAAAAAGAGAAGGGGACATGTAGAGAAATGTCAGAAGAATAAACAGAGTGGTGTGTTGGATGCTAACAGGAGGGACTGTCCCACAGGAGGGTGGGTCACAGTCGACCTGGAGTCCAGAAATACCAAGTCAACCCCTCTTCCTTCTCCATGCTCAGGGTTTGGCGTTAGAGACCAAAGGTCTCTCTCTATTTTAAAAGAAGTGTCGAGTAGGGTGAAGGCCCCCGAGGCCGACTCTTTGTAGGCCTTCCTACCTGCCCCAGACTCTAGAAGCATTAGCTGACCCAGCCCTCTCACCAGCTACTTCCAGAGAGGCATTTCTACTAGCCGCTGCTCCCAGGTAGTTGCGAGCCACACAGGTGTAGACACCCTCGTCCGGCCGAGAGCGGCGCCCGTGCACGATGCGAGGAAAGAAGAGGGCGCCGCTGGGCAGCAGCAAGCGGTGAGCGCGCGGATCCTCCCGCGCAGTGGCCACGCGCGCCCCGTTCTTGTACCACTCGATGTTGGGTCGAGGCCGGCCTTCGGCGCGACAGGGTAGCGTGGCCGGCTCGCCCCTGGAAACCAGCAGATCTGGCGGCTGCTCCACAATGCGTGGCATGGCATCCTCTGGCCCAACTCTTGACCCTGGGAAAGTGCCCAGGCAAGGCAATTGAGAAGACTGAGGCTCTGGAGGGTAATAGAACCCTCTGCCTCGCTCATCTCCCATGCTCCTTTGCTAGAGTGCCATCCGCATCCCCGTCTGCCCCCTACCCCACCCCCACCTGGTAGGCTCTGTTGTGGTCTTAGACTGGAACGGAAATGTCCCTAGATATGCCAACCTACAGAGGGATCCCGGCACAAACTCCTAGAAAGGCTTTCTGGGTCTCCTTGAGATCCTGACCTCTTTACCTGACACGAGTAAATGAGGGTGACTGAGGCATGGCTTAGTGAGGAACCTGTGCCCTCGCAATTTGGTTTTCACCCATGCACACTGGTTCACTATAGTCCTCGCTCAGTGAGCAATCATGCACGTTGTATCATAGTACATACTGAATTGACTTCTGAGTGATCCCTGGTCCCATAGGGGAAATGGACAAGGTGAATTGTCCTGGGTCCTTCATTCAAGAGAAGGTGTTAAGGGTTGGAACTAAGACTACAAAGGGTTCTTAATTTGAAGGCTATGAGGCCTAGGTACCCTCATTTTTATTTGCAGGGATCCTGTGATGTCACAGAAATTAAACGTGGTGGGAGAGGAAGTGTGAGTACGGTTGCTTTTCCTGAAAGGCACAGTTTTAAAAAACAGGAAAGAAATGAATTGTTCTCCTTGCTCTCTTGGATCAGTTTATCTGTAGGTTCTACTCCTGCCTCTCTCCGCTTCCAGACCTCCGGTCCCGAACCTGGTTCATTTTCTGCCTCAAGTTTGCGATCTAGGTGTCATCTCCATTCCCAAATGTTCCCATGCCCTCGCCCCCACTTGTATCCCCACCCTCACTCCCACCTATATATAGGATTGGTAGATACCGACACCAAGCTCTTAGTCCGATTTTTGGAAATTATTTCTAACCCACTTCTGCCAGTAGGGGGCGCTGCAGCCTTGCACAATCTGGTGTCCTTAAATAACCAGGGACTACTGTGCGCATCTGTTCTGCGCCTCTCGCGCGCGCCCCCACCCCGCCTACCCTGTTCCGAGATCTTCAGGGACCTCTTGGTTTCTAGCCCAGTGGGGGATTAGCTTTCGTTTCCTGCCCTTTCTTTGAGAGTTCTGGTAGAGCAAACTGGGCCGTGGCGGGTGCAGGCTCTGTCCCAGTAGAGTGATTTGACTGCTTCGGGTAAAATCAGTTTCTCTCCCACGTACGGAAGAGAATAATATTCTCAGTCATCTCCCTCCCAGATGGAATCTCTGCTGCTCACGCGTCTCTCTTCTCCATCCCATCCCAGTCCTGATTCGGAAATACTCCATTGAGAGAGGCCTCTGGCATGGCTGGAGCCCAGATTCTGATTTTGAAGTCCTCTGAGCTGGAATCTCAGATGTTGACATCTCCCAGAGGTAATATGTTGTTGGACAAATTATTTAACTTCAGCCCAGTGGTGGTTCATGCTTGGGGTGTGGAGGCATTTGGACCAGTTCAAAGGATGACTGGGTTACATAGCTAGTCTGGGGCTCAATGAAACAAAAACTATCAAGTGTCTGAATTTCACTTCTCTCTCTGCAATGAGGGAATCCTAAACCCCAAGGATGCAAAGCACATCAGCAAGTATGATAAAGTTACCATTATTGAACATCTGTCCTTCCCCAGTACCCTAATATGGTTCCTACAGTCTATCTGAATGAGACTCCAGGCCCCAGCATTCCCGCCCACACCTCACCCCACTTCACGAACTTCTCACATGCAACGGAAGTACATTTAGGTCTCCTGCTACCAAGATTTTGCTCTATGCTGCTTTTGAGACCTCTGAGATATTCTTCACCCTCCATGACTGTTTTCCTGGTGGCAGTATGTCGCTGTCAACATCTTCCCTACATTTCTCACCGGCGTTTCAAGCTTGAATGAGATGTCTGATGTATAAAGCTCTAGGGGAGTGGAACTTGACTCTGGGACATCAGTGAAAATAACTGCCTAATCTCTTGGGATTCCTCAAAGGTGACAAGACCAGGGAATCCCAGCCTATTCCCTACTCTCTTCAAACTCCTTGCATGCATACCATACCCTTCTGGTCCACCCTTTCCCCCTAATTCCTGCAGACACAGCTGCGGACTCCCTTTCCCAGGAATTTCTTCCTTGTCATTCCTGATCTCCAGAGATACTTCGACAGCAGCCTAATGAATAGCTAATGGCAATGCAAATAGGGCTCTGGGGCTCCTCCCCCGCACCTGAGTACCATAGAGGGGAAGGGGGGGGATGAAGAGGAGAGAGACAGAGAGAGACAGAGAGAGAAGAGAGAGAGAGAGAGAGAGAGAGAGAGAGAGAGAGAGAGAGAGAGAGAGAGAGAGAGAGAGAGAGAGAGAGAGAACACGTTTCTTTCTATTTTAAGTTCCCAGCAGAGGTGGAGGTTGGCCCACTATAATTTCAGCAGAGGTTTCCCAAAGGGAGAGTTCCTGGCGTGGCCAGCAGGGGGCGTTATCGGGCCTCTCCCGGCTGCCTGTGACGCTCAGGGAGGCAACTCAGTCTCAAGTTATTTATTAATCACTGTAATTAGCGGTAACGACCTCGCCGCCGCTCTGCCAGGTTGGGTCAGCTGTGAGTCTCACAGGGGATACAAACTTGGTTCTAAGTTTCCTTGAAAAGGTCTCTGACTCCTTCCCCTCTGCAGCAAAACACCTTTGAAAACTTAAAAAAACTCAGGTCCTTAAAGTGACGCTACTTCGGCAATCACCTAATGGTCAGTTTAGCTCTGACCCACTAGCGACTGTGTTCCCGCTTCTACCCTACTTTCTTAGTTTGGAATTTGCCCGTCACCAGTCACGGTTCTCTCACCTGGGGTGGGTGTGGGGGTGGGTAGTAGGAGAGATGGGGGCAAAGGGAACCCAGATGCCCTCCACCACTGGCAGATACCCCACGCAGATGCTCCTTCGGGACCCCACTTCCCAGGAGGGCCCTGATAGGCACCCCTGGGTCCTGGACTTAAAGGAAGGGCACTTCAGTCTAGCCCTCCACGCAGTCCTCCCTCTCCCTCTCCCTCTCCCTCTCCCCATCCCCAAATCCCAGGTCCCCATCGGGCAGTCTCACCATTGATAGAGAAGTTTCCAGGAGGCAGCAGGCTAGGGTTGAGCGTCGCCAGGGTTGAGTTAAAGCCGAAGAGCAGCTCGCTGGAGTTCGAGATGTCCCCCGCCAGGGAGTCAGCGAACAAGTTCATCTGCAGTAGTGTTTTAAGCAGGTAGCGCAGCATGACGCGGCCTGCCTGGGTTCCGGGTGAGGGGCTCGGAGCCCAGCCCCTGGGTCTGGGACCCACGGGCCGGGAGCCGTAAGCCCCTCCACAGCCTCTGCGCGCTGCGGCAGCCACGGTGCCGCTGTCCTGCGAGCGTGCCTGGGTACCGGCCGTGCCTCGGCGTGCGCTGTCCTCCTTCGCTGGTTCTTCTCTCCACCCCCCAGTGCCGGAGTCCCCTGGGAGCTGGATGGGCAGAAAGCAGGTGCCACTCGGATCACGCCGTAATTAAGGGCTTAATCCGCCTCCCCCTATACCCCCACCTCCATCAGAATGGCCACTGGCAGGGCACCGCGCGAGTTAGAGTCCCCGCCCCACACTCCTTCGTTCCTCACATCAAATGTTGCGCTGAACCTGGCAGGAGACTTTTTCTCTTTCTCCAAGTCCCCAAGGTGAGAACTGAGGCTCTTTCAGACTCTGCTCTTCCCTCTAAATTTATAACGGGAATTGCCTCCTTTCTTGGACGTCAGGGAAACTGAGGCATTGGAAGAGCAGACGCTGTTGGGCTCTCAATGTCCAGTATCTTCCATTATCTTCCTAGCCCTGGGGTTTGGAGTTGTAAGCGCAGGATGCTGAGATACTTGGGAGTGGGAGAAAGAGAATTCCACCGCTGGACCATCCCTCGCCTTGGCGAGCGCACCACGATCCTCCGCCCCTGCCCCGGCATCCTGTGGTTTGCTGCCAGGAGCCCAGGGAATGCGGTGACTCCAGATGCCCCAGTCAAGAATTCCTGACGGGTGCTCAGAACTGTGTAAAACCGGAGGAGACTCCCAAAGCCAGGCAGCTCGCACTTATTAGCATGGTGCATTGCTCTGTTCTAATATGTTACAGGAAGTTGTTTTCAAAAATTGAAGAGACCAAAAAAAAGTGGAACCAAGAAGTCTAGGGCAAAGGAAGCAAAGTGTAATAAACAAGATGGATGCCAAATTGAGCGAAATTGCTGGAACCAGACAACAGCTGGTCATCTTCTGGGGGCAGGGTGTGCAACAAGAAAGCCAATGCTCTGGTTCTAGACATAGGGTTCTTAACCTTGGAGATGTCCCAGTCGACCATCCTTGTTCATGCCCCTTCGTGCCTACACTTTACCTAAAATGGAAATGACGTTGGATGTGGAGAAAGAGATCCTAGATTTCCCATCTTGGGGTATGGTTCTGAGAATGAACGAAAGAGTGATGTGTTTTTAATTGCTCTTAAGCTGTGTTACAGTGCGGGGCGCCTGCACAGGGAGGGAGCACAGAAGAGTGTAGGCTACTAGGTCGAAGGTCCTGTGGCCAATTTCAAGCCTGAAGCAAGCCAAAGAGCAGAGAAGCATAGTTTGTCCTGAGACTCTTACAATCCATTCTACTCCCAGTGGAGTCCAGACTCTGGTGTGTTGAGTGCCTCCGAGTCCTGCCCAAAACCAGACCTCAAGGCAGGACAAACTAAGTGGTGGGGGTTAATGGCACTCAACAGACCCACAGGAGTCAGAGCCCTAGGGGATATGTATGTCAGTGTGTCATCTGTGGGTACTGAACTGGATCCCTGGTGCATCCACCTTAGACAAATCTGGGCAGATCTTGACATTGGGGTACTAAAGAGAAGGACATTCAGCAGAAGAGGTAAGGGGCGCACCGGAAGTGTGCTGGAGTCCTGTATTTGCCAATTACAAAACATTGCCATTCTAGACAGGTTCCCTCATGGATTAAGGGTGAATCAGGCTACTTAATCTGGTCTCATCCTCAGGTTCTGGATCCCAGTGACCTTTTGGCTTGGCCTCCTGCTGGAGGGTCACGCAGGTTCCATCACATCAGAAGACCAAGCAGGACAGAAATTTAACTTCGTGCCACAAGGCCCTGCTTTGGAGCTGGGAAGGCTACAAACCTCCTCACCATTCAGATCTGCCCCATCCTAATCCCCTGATTTGCTCCTGGCCGGCCTCTGGGCAAACACACCGCCCGGCGGCGTCTAGGGGCTTGTCACCCTGTTAGCGGATTTGTTTCCGGAGACCGCACAGTTAATTGGCCCTTTATGTGGGGATCAGGGAGTATTTGCTCTGGGTTCCCTAAACGGAGGCGGCAGCACAGCCCATGGGCACTGCTGCTCCCTAATCCCTGTCATCTGGGTTTGGAAGCTGAACAAACGAGGAAAGCCATCATCTTTCTAGGACTCTTGGCCCCTATCTCTGATCCATCTTGTGTGAATCCCACCTCTCTCTATTCTCATTCTCTCTCTCCCTCTCCCTCTCTCCCTCCCTCCCTCCCTCTCCCTCTCTCTCTCTCTCTCTCTCTCTCTCTCTCTCTCTCTCTCTCTCTCTCTCTCTCTCTCTCGTCTGTCTTCTCTCTCGTCTGTCTTCTCTCTCCTCTCTGTTTTATAACTTAACTTTTAAAATCCTCCCCATTTTCCTGCTTGTCTTTCTCCACTCTTTCCTTCCCTGTTTGTTGATATCTGTAAAATATTATTTCTTTTCAGTAAACCAGCCCAGATCTAAAGACAAAAGAGGGTTAGAGGGCTCCAGGAAGATGGCCAGAAGATGAAGTTACCCTATCTATATCACAAATTTCTTCCATCTGCTTCCTTCACCTCCCCATCCACCAGGGTCCCCAGAGTCTCCTTTGGCAGATATGGAAACTATAGTGAGAAGAGATGGCCCAATGGAGGTCTCACGTCCAGCAATTCTGCAAACCTTTTCATTTTCCCTCACTGTTCCAGGGCAGCCAGAAAACTAGCTGTTCATCCTTCATTTTTTTCTTTTTCTTTTCTTTCTTTCTTTCTGTCTTTTTTTCTTTTCTTTCTTTCTTTTTTCTTTCCTCTTTCTTTTTTCTTTTCTTTTCTTTCTTCTTCTCTCTTTCTTCCTTCTTTCTTCCTTCCTTTCTTCCTTTCTTTCTTTCTTTCTTTCTTTCTTTCTTTCTTTCTTTCTTTCTTTCTTTCTTTCTTTCTTTCTTTTTGAGATAGGGTTTCTGCCTGTCCTGGAACTTGCTCTGTAGATCATGCCAACCTCGACCTCACAAAGATCCACCTGCCTTTGCTTCCCGAGTGCTGGGAACCTTCACCTTTTCCAGTACAGTTGTTCTGTGGACTGCTCCCAGAGGCAACTGTGCAAAGGGTGTGACTCTTGCGTGCCTGCCACCAAAGTTGTCACAACTCTAGCTTTTATGTCTTGCTTAGCTGAGGCAGGCAGCAATACTCCCACGTCCATTTCCTCATCTGTGTTGCCCTAAAGGCACCAAAAACACTGCCCTTGGAGGGGGTCAACCCGTGCCTTTGATGTATACACCCCCACCTTTGTCTGAAGGGAAAGCCTGAGCTGAATTTCAAGCAACTCGTTTTCCTTTTGTTTTCGGGGGCTTGCTGTTTGTTTGTTTGTTGAGGCAGGGTCTCCTGTAGTCCAGACCTGTCTCATAAGCGAGGAAGATCTTGAACTCACTTCCCAAGTGCTGGGAGTGTAGGCATGTACTGCAACCAGCCCGAGGGCCTCTCCTTTTTATTACCTCAGGAACTCCTTTCCCATGCCATGTGGAGTTGAACTTTAGAAAGTGTAAGGGAGAGAAAAGGAGGTTTTAAAGGGGAAATGGCAGAGAAGAGAGAAAGTGATGGGGGGCAAGGAGGGTACGAGGGTACGAGTTTGTAGAATTCTGACTTGAAAGGGAACCAAGTGTTTGCAGGCAGAGTCACTGAAGAGAGCATGGCTCAGGGGTTGATGAGGCAGATGTACATGGAAGACAAGTATTCAAGTATTTCTTTCCGAGAGTCTCATTTCGGAGACCAGGCTAAGGAAGTGATGCAGGAATCTTACCTAAGAGTGGCCTTGGGGGGGGGGGAGGGGATTGGACAAGAGAATACTACCGCAGGCTAACTTTGGTTGGCCTGGTGCCAGCACAAAAGCCAGAGAATGTGGCTGGGAATTTTCAGTGACCAAGCTGGGGGCCATATGGGAAGATTTCTTGGTGGTCCATATGCCAGCTGGTAGTGGATGAAGCTGCTGGCATGTGATTGCCCAAGAGGGCAGTCTGAGGACAACCCCCCCCAATCTTACACTGATTATTCACACACACACACCACACACACACACACACACACACACACACACACAGAGTTGTACACAGCCTTTCGTGTTTACATCCCCCCAGAGCCTACAGCCTCCCATCAGTCTCCCTTCCTGGACCTCTTCCCAGGACATAGATACCCACTGAACATATGTGTGGTGGATGTGTTTGTAGGGGGAAGGGATACATGAACCTAACATCTGCCCCACCCCCACTAGGCTATGATGAGAATGGTCCAGCAGGATTGCTAACTCCTGCTGGCTGGTTCTGGGGCCAGTGGCCCAGGCAGCAGGGGCCAGAGAGCTAACAGGAGGGGGAATCAGAGAGCAAAGAGCAGCACCCAGCTGGCGGGCAAGACAGCAGGAGCCCTTCTTGGCAGGAGCCAGTTTGTTGGCTGAGACTCTGTAGTTGCTGAGATAATAAGCTAACCCCCCACCCCCACTCCACTCCACCCCCACCCAAGAGTATCTCTTACTCTGTAGGGTTCCAATGGAGCCCTGCAGGGACACACTCTGCAAAGTCCAGAAATCTGGAGGCATCTAGGCAGAAGTGTGCACATCTCAGTGCAGTTGTAAGCTAGGCTGGGGAGAGTAGGGCTGTTTCCCCTCACATCGTTAGTCCTTTCAGAGTTTTAAAAAAGCACCTAAGCACATATATCATTATCCTTTGGGAGCCTGAATACCATCGTATTATGCAGTGCACAGCCGTACCATGCACTTACAATCAGTCTCCAACTTAGGCATATTTAGTTTATATTTTGGGATTTTTGTTTTGCAGGCAGAGCTGCAAATCAACTTCCTATGCATACACATATGTCTTTGCATATATGTATATGTGCAGGTAAATTTTTATTATTCTGTAATTTTGTTTTGGGTTCTTGTTGCTTGGATGGGGGGGTGCTGGTTTGTTTTTTTTCAAGGCAGGGTCTTACTGAAACTGTCCAAGTGCTCGGATTAAAAGTGTATGCCACTATGTTCAGCTGATTTGGATTTTTGATACAAGTACTTACTACACGGGTCGGGTTAGACTGGTGGGTCAGACTAGACTGAAATCTTCCTGCTGGTTCTCCAGGTCTGGGACTACAGCGCGCGCTACCAGACCCAGCTGTTAGTTCTGTGACGGGTCTTGCTGTGTAGCACAGGTTGATTTCAAACTCCTGCTCCTTTTGCTGGAATTGGAACAGTGTTCTACCACACCTTGCTGGAATAAATTTTTTTAAACTTTTTAATATTAGATTTCTTTGACACATATAACTTAGACTGGCCTTAGCTATGTAGCCAAGAATGGCTTTGAACTCCTGATCTTTTTTTTTTTTTTTTCATTTTATTATTATAACCTGTGTGGGTGTTTTACCTGCAGGTGTATCTGTGCACCATGTGTGTGTGGTACCAAGAGAGAGAGAGCATCAGATACCCTGGGACTGGAGCTACAAATAGTTTTGAGGTGTCATGTGGGTGCTGGGAACTGAACCCTGATCTTCTGGAAGAACAGCTGGTGTTCATATTACTGGGCCATCTTTCTTGAGCCACTATTGATCTTGGTTTCACTTTCCAACCATCATGACCAACTGCATTTAAACAAAAAGGTATTCATTTTATCTATATTTATGTGTCTGTGTGTGTCTATGTGTATACATTTACAACTCTGTGTAGACAGAGTTACAGGTAGTTACGAGCTGCCTGATATGGCCCTGGGGAACCAAACTCTCGTCCTCTACAAGAACTCCAAGGCTCTTAACCACTGAACCATCTCCCTAGCCCCCTTTAAAAGCATTTTTAAACCCCATGGTGGGGGGGGGAGAGGAACCATGCCACAGTATGTTTGTGGAGGTCAGATGGCAACCTGTGGGGGCTGGTTATCTCCTAACATCATGTAGGTCCCAGGGGGTCAAACTCAAGTTCTCAGGCTTGGTGACAATTACCTGTACTTTTTTAGTCATCTCTCAGTCTCTGCTGCACTATTAAGGATTTATCCTTGGAGGCCTGTGAGAGGGTTTATCCAGTAAAGTTCTTACCATCAAGCTAGATGACCTGAGTTCAAACCACAGAACCCACAGAGTGGAACAGGAGAACCGAACCAACTCCTTCAAGTTGTCTTCCGTTTTCTGAATGCATTCGTATACACAGATGCCCACACATAGATTATAGATGTTGACTTATTTTGTTTATTATTCTTTTCTTTCCTTCTTTTTTTTGGGGGGGTTGGTTTTTTGTTTTTTTTTTTTTAAGACAGGATTTCTCTGTGTAACATCCCTGATCTCTTTGTAGATCAGACTGGCCTCAAGCTCACAGAACTCCACCTGCCTCTGCCTCTGGAGTGCTAGAATTAAAGGCTCCACCACCACCATCACCACCACGGCTCTTACTTGTTTTATTGTATGTAGATGAGTGTTTTGTCTGCATGCATGTCTGATGTTTGTGCAGAGTACGTGTGCCTATTGCCCTTGGAGTTCAGAAAAAGACAGGGTGTGTCAGATCCCTCAGAACTGGAGTTACTGACAGCTGTGGGCTGGCATGTAGGTTCTGGGAATAGAACCTGGGTCCTCCAGAAGAGCAGCCAGTTGTCTTAATCAGTAAGCCACCTCTCTAGCCCAAATGCAAGATTTATATTTTAAAGATAAAAGACATTGTCATTAGTCCAGAAGTGATAACAAAGGCTGGTGACAAGAAGATCAGGAATTCAAAGCTGCCCAGCTGAGTTTTGAGGCCAAGGTGAGCTATATGAAATCCTGTTTTAAATAAAGTTACTTTACCTAAATAAATTGCCTAAAGTCTCATAACAGCACACAACTTTCTTTCTTTCTTTTGTAACAATGTGTGTTGTATAAAATGGCCTTGAATTCAAACTCCCCCTGCTAGCCTCTTGAGTGCTGGAACTGAACAGGTATGGACCACCATACCTGGTAAACTTACTTTTTTTGGAGATCAATAATATAATCATATCCTTTTCCCCCTCCTTTTCTCCCTCTAAGTCCTTCCATATAACCCTCCTTGTTCTCTTTCAAATGTATGGTCTTTTCTTTCATTAATTGTTATCATATACACATATGTGTATACATAAATATAACTTTCTCAGTCTATATAGCATTACTTGCATATACAAGTTTTCAGGGACGACTATTTGGTATTAGGTAACCAATTCGTGTGTTCTTCCCTGGGGAAGACTATTTCTCCCACTCTGAGCATTCCTTAACTGCCTGTCGTTCTTTGTGTAAGATTGAAAGGTCCCAAGGCAGTTGTGTTGGTGAGACTCTATGGGTATAGCTCCTCACATTTTTAGGAGACACAACCTCCATGTTCCTCTGGATCTTAAAATCTTTCTTCCCATATGCAATGAGCCCTGAGCTGTGGGTATAAAAGTTGTATTGTAGATTGTCTCCTGGGACCTGACTCCACAACTCTGTATTTTGATTGTGGTTTTCTGTAATCATCTCTGTCAGTTGTGGAGAGACGCTTCCTTGAGGAGGAGTGAGGACTACACTTATCTGTGGGTTTAATGATAAATACTTAGGATGTAATTAGGGATTATACTAGTTTAGTAAAGCAGTAGCTGGAGATCTGCAAGTTCACTAGACCTGTGTAGCTAGCCATGTTCCAGGGCCAGAGGCAAAGAACAATCTTGTTTTAAGTTGAGAGAAACACTTATGTTGACATAGTCACTAAGACTGTCATTGAAGGGAGAAATTTGACACACAGAAGGAAGATTTTCTGGAGCAATTTGCCCAAGCAGGTAAGGTGGGGTCTAATGGACAAGTCAATGAATTCACTTAGTTAGGACCGGATGGCTTATCCACAGGAACATGGCAAAGAATAACATATAGGGACAGAGACAGAGGGAGGTGGCAAAGTGTAGTACCGGCAGCCCATAGGAGCCCCTTCTCTTGTGATGGTTTTCCCATTCTTCAAGAGATAAGAAGCAAAATTATGAGGTGAAAGTGGACATAACAGAAGTAAGGACTGGAGGTGGTGGGTATCAGGATACTGAGATGTCAGATTCAAATATGAGGTCTTAGGGAGGAGGAAACTGAGTCCAATCTAACTATGAGAAGCCTGTTCCACCTCTAAGCCCAGGGATACCGGTTGTGAGATTAGCTACTAAACTTACCTTTAATAATTTTAAAGCTTTACTCCTTTGTATCTGGAACAGTTTTGTTATGATTATTCTAATGTTTATATCATTGTTGAATTAATAATAAACAGTCTTTTTCTTCTGAACTTTTTCTAACTTCTTTGTATCTAAAGCCCTAAGCTCAAAATGAGCATGCCACGCTAGTGAGTTTCCAAGTGGTAACATCACCATCTCCATAGCCACTGGTCAGTTTAGATTCCTGCCATCTTTCACCCAAACTGCTGCAAAGCCTCCTAACTCTCTACCTTCCTTCCTTCTATGGAGAATCCCTCTTCCACACCAGTACTACAGAGAGTTGCTATGCATTTGTCCAACTCCCACTTAGAAGGCACTTACTAAGTGCCAGTCACTGAGGTACCCAACCGTCTCTGTCCAATTTGACCATGTCACATTGACAATAGCTCCCTCCCTTCTGTAGGCTAGACCTCTGTGTAGGCAACAGACAGCTTTCACAATAGTTCCAATGCTGCTGTCCACCTTTCCAAATCATTGCCGTTACTCTTTACCCTCACCCCAGCCCCTCTAGCCATCTATATCCCAACACCAGCACCTACCATTTATCCTTGTCTATGTGATAGTCTTTGTACTTTGGTGCTTTGGTCTTGCCATTTCTTCCTAGAGTACTATGTCCTTCCCACTCACCAGCTTCTAAATTCCTTCCACCCTATTGATCCAGCCTTTGTCCCTGATTAGTGAAGCTTCCTGAATCACACTTTTTACATCCCCCTCCTATATGCCTTCATAGATGGCATAGATGTTGCCTCAAACTCTCTATGCAAATAACATGACCCTGAAGTTCTGATCCTCCTGTCTGTGCCCCACAAGTGCTGGGATTATGAGCAGGTGACTTTATACCCAGTTTATACAATGCTGAGGATCAAACCCAGGGCCTGATGCATACGGTGCACACTAGACAAGCATTCTACCAACTGAGCCACATGTCTGGCTCTCATAGGTGGCATTTCATTTATATATATATCTTCACCATAAACTCCAAGTTCCCTTAAAGAGCAAGGGAGTTTCTTTATCATTGTATTTCTGGTGCCTAACATACATATGGCATATGATTAAAAGGCTTCATTTAGTGCTGAAATTATTTATTATAAATATACTATTAATAAGGCTGTTCTGAATGTTTTGTATAGTTACTCATTTAATTCTAATAACTAAAATTAGGTACACTTATTATTCATAGTTTATAGATGGGGAGCTATTTGACCAGGAAATGGAGAATCCAGGACTCCACACAGTTAGGCTTAATCAGAAAGGCATACAGTATCCCCATGAAAGCCTTGCATCTGAGTTAGCAGAAGAAAAGCTCCTCTGCCCTACCTCCCACACGTACATACCCCACCCTCATGTATAATTCAAAGGGCAGAATGACATCTATAGTCACTTTGCCGAGAGAAATTTATGGAGACCTACGACTCCTTTTCTGCTATTCTGCTTTTAAATCTGAAATCCTCTACCCTCTTATACCTATCTGGATTAATCCTGCTGCTATCTGTATTTGCTCACATCTGTTATTCCTGGCATTTCTCCATTCTCAGGAAAGTCCAAAATGACCTCTTTTACATTTCTTCTTAATTTTTCCTTCTCTCTTTCTTTTTTTCCCTCCCCTGGCCCTTCTCCTTTGGCGGAGATGAAATTAACAAAGGAAGAGACCAATTAGGATCTCTAAATCCCCTAAGTCCTACAGAGGATGTCCCACTTTTCAATTAAAGAGGAATATTCCCTTGTCTCTAATGAGTTCCACTCAGAGGAAAATGCTTTGTGTTAAATACATATGTGAGTTTTCCAGGTCACATGGCTAAGAGTTGTTGGTGCTTTGACACTGCCTGTGTGTCCACAGAGTTTTGTTTTGCTTCCCCTTGCATCCCAGAATCAACAGGGACCCTTTGCTTCACACTGACCTTTGGTTTCTCCCACCATGAGGTCTTCCTTTCCACTGGCTCTCTGGAGCCCAGTCCCCTAGCATAAAGGTGACTCTGAGGTCTCTCGGGGCTCCCCACAGAGGGGCACAGTCTGGTAACCTTGGGCTTGCTGGGGCCTCATTTCCTCATCTGTATAGAGAGCCTAGGAATAGAAGAAGTTACTGTGCAGAAAACGTGGTTTTCCTTTTTTTCCTTTTGTGTGCTCCTGCCCTTTCCTCTTTCTCCGTGCATATTCCCTGCCCCCATCCTGCAGCCTCGTTCATTCCTTAAACCTTACCTTCTCAGTCCTGCTTGCATAGCTCATACATATTCAGCATTTTCTAGGAACAACCTCTGAATGTTATTTCACCACTCCATGTTGCTCACCCATCTCATCATAAATGGGGCTAGACTTTCCTCAGTCGTTTGCTTCTGTCCTCTTTGCCTTGTACTTATCAGCATGAGGGTTAATCATAAAGGGATTTCTTACTGTGACTGGAGCCTCTTATGGATTCCAACAATGATAGTCTCGGGACCATATCTCCAAATACTCTATGATGAGAAGATTTACCCATTCCATGACAATTACCCTGCTATTGAAGGAGGAGGAGGAAACTGTATTGTATATCACAATACAGATATAAAAATTATAAGTGTATGCCTGTATACAGACATTCAACAAACTTGTGTTTTAGTTATGTTGTTAAATGATTAGAAAAGAAGAAACCAGATGCATAAGCAACCGTTGACTCAAATGAGGAAAAATGTATACCTTTTTTCTTCTTTCCCACATTTCTTTTTTTCTTGTTTGAAACAGAATATGTATCTCAGGCTGACCTTGAACTCAGAAATCTCTCTCCTCTGCCTACCAATGCTGGGATTATAAGCATATGCTACCATGCTCATGCTCTGGCCTGATTTTCAACTTTAATAATGAAAAGAATATTTTAAAGCTCACTTATAAAAGGTTAGGTAGCAGAAGGACAGACAGCTTGTGGGCCTAGGACTCTCAGAATACAGAGTTCCTGCTTCAATGGACACCTGAGAACTGCCTGAGACCAGATAACAGCCAGAGCCCGTCCCCTCCATTGGTGTGGTATGATGGTCCATCTTTGCATTAGATGAAAGGAAAGGAGGGAATGGGGCCAGATTAGGACATAAATGTGGGGAAACAGACAGTGATGGGTCCTTTACAAAATCCTCTAAAACAGCTCTCTGTGAAATTCTAAACAGATGTTGTCTGTACTTAGCTTGACTCCTTCCAGAGCCAGGGAACTCAAGCCTGATGTGCTATGCAAAGCAGCTCTTGTTTCAGCCTCAGCTGCTGGGCTTTGGTGCAGGTCCTGCCTCAAAAATGGATGAGCTAGTTTGGAAGCGAGTGGCAACAGAATCATGGTCAAGAGATGGAGATGGGAGGCCAAACTGTGAAGAAAAGTGAAGCCGTTGGTTAAGAAAGATTGTGGGTCCCCAAGGTTCATCTCTATCCAAAACTCACATGGAGACTTAAGTTGGCAAAGACTGTGGTTGGGGTATGTAGCAATGAGTTGGGCCAGTGACCGAGGAAGCAGCTTCCTCACCCCTGTTTAAATTGTATTTCAGCATAGCTCATATTGGACATGAGTGTGGGACTATTCCATGGGGCTACTTTTAAAAGATGGGGGATGCTGCCAGCCCGAAGCTGAAAAAGTGTCAGGGAGAGAGCAATGTGTGTGGAGACAGGGCCCATGTGTTTGGGGCTCTATTAACTAACTCCCTTCCATCCATCATAGCCTCCCCCTCCCCCCCGCCCAGGGCTGCTGCAGTCCTGGCAGCTGGGTCACCCCGGGGAGGCTGGGCTGGGGGTCCCTAAAGGGAGCCAAGCTTCAGGCAGAGCCGCGGAGACACATGTGTGCCTGGCTGGGTTGGGGCCGGCACCTCATTGAGAAGGGGGCCCTCCAAGCTGGGCTTCATTAGGGCAGTGGCACTAATAAGGAGGGGGTTCAGGGGGCTGGGCTGACAGCCAATTACTTGGTCTTCTGCATTATGGATTAACCCATCTGGGCCTGGAAGATTGGCTCTGAAAGGGACACAAAAGGGGGGGGCGTGACCACAATCACACAGTGAATTATCCCTTCTGAACACTATTGTCCACCAACAAACGGGGGCCTCTGGATGGGTGACCCCCTTGGGTGATCTCCATCCCCATTGCTTGCCTCATAGGAAGAAACAGAGGTAAACAGCTGCCTGGTTAAAAGGCAAGGTCTGCTCTGGACAGGAGACCAAGGACACCATTCCAGTGAGGCCGGGATTTTAGGGAGAACAGCCAGACTGAGGTCCCTACTTGTATGTAACCAAGGATGACCTTGATCTCCTGATCTCCCTACCTCCACCTTCCAAGTGCTGGGCTTATACGAATGCACCACTGTGGGAGTGGGGGCAGATTCTCTTAACAAACTTTATGACTTCTGCCTTTTTACTTCGCAAGGAATAACATAAGGAACTTACTATCCCGAATTCATAGAAGAATCCCACCAGAGAAGGCTCCATTGGGGAGGTGGGGGAACAGGGGAGGTGGGTAGGAAGGAGGGCCTCCCATCTCACCCACCACCTCTTCTGGGCTAATTGATACCAGGCATGAATAAGGGGCTCTCACATGGTTCTTGAAGGGCCCTGGCCCTGCTCTGGCATCTTGGATGCTATCCCAGTGGGAGTGTCCAAACTCCTCCTCCACACCCCTCTTCCAGGAGTAAGCCCACCCTGCCTGGCAAGGAAGAAATGGTTGGAGATAGTGGGAGGGGGCAGCAGGCAGGGGGCTCTCTCCTCTAGCTAATCCCCTCATTACCATCTCATAATCAGAATCTCGCTTTCAATGTAAATGGGGATGTTAAATATTGGTTTCTCTAGACTCAAGCTCCTTTGGAGACAATTATTGATGCTTTCCCTTTTGTGGGTGCTGCTGGCCCTCACTGGGGGTGTGTGTAGCATCAGTAACGATGGGGTTTTTTTGTTTTTACAAGATTGGTTTAGTGGGAAAGGTAGAAGTGTCTGACAAGAGGAGGCAGACAGACAGGTCTGTTTTCAGTGAACTTGAACAGCCTCAGTGTCCTTGATTCAGCTGAAGAAACCAGTCCAGAAGAAATTGGCTAATCCCTGTTTCATTCACTCTTCGTTGGAGGCTGATTGGCTTCTGGTCTCAAGTCATATTCTCTCTCTCTCTCTCTCTCTCTCTCTCTCTCTCTCTCTCTCTCTCTCTCTCTCTCTGTGTGTGTGTGTGTGTGTGTGTGTGTGTGTGTGCGCGCGCGTGCGCGGCTGTGTGTGTGCTGGGGGGGGGAGAGAGGCCATAGAAGCCAGAAAAGGTCATGGATCCCCTGAAACTCAAGTCAGATAAGGTTGTGAACTGCCCAGTGTGGATGCTAGAAATCAAATTCCAGTCTTCTGCAAAAGCAACAAACACTCTTAATTACTGAGTTCAATGTAGATTCACATGGTAATATATATAATCTATTGACACAAGGTCTGTGTAGCCCACTCTGGCCTTGAACCCACTGTGTAGCTGAGTCTGATTTCACACTCTTCATCTTTTTGCCTCCACGTCCCAAGTGCTGAGACTGCACTTCCGCCACCGTGGCTGGCTGAGAAACCACTATTCTAAATAGTGTTCACTTTGTTTTGCACACAGAGTAAACAAAACAGTGACCCCTAAACTCACCCTCGTGTCCCTGCCTGTGCTCTCTTCTTTAAAGACCTGGTCGACTGCAGTCGTTTATGGGAGGCAGGGACAATTTGACATGTCTATGGGTTGTCTAGAGTTGGTTATCAAGAGGTGAGAGAATTTAGTCAAAGCCTGCTCAGTCCTACCTCAGAGGTTAAGGACCCAGAAGCTTGGAGCGGCCATCACTCTATTCTTTCTGTTTGAGGATCCCATTTCTAGCAATCACCTTGGGAGTAGCACTGTAGCTTGATGCTAAGGATGCAGAATCTAATGTTTGTAGCCTGTGTGCACCTGTTTCCCACCTCCTCGGCTGAAGAGCTGGGACACTGGATCACAGCAGACAGGTAGCTAAAATGAGTGACTATGACCGCTGGCTGTGTGTGTGTCATGGTTTCCTGTTTCGCTTTCCTCATGATTAGGGCCTAATCTGTGGGATCAAGGATCACACACAAGTGTCTGTTGCCCATTCTGGACAATAGTGAGTCATGTTCAGTAGGTTAGAATTCAACACTGCTGTGCAGGTAGCAGCCTCTCACGGAGATAAACCTGCCTGAAGTCGGGGTTGTTGACAGCAGAGCATCTTCTCCGTTCTGGTTTGGAGTGAAATCTGCAGGTGGTCTGAGACCCAGGTTCAACCACCAAACCCCCAAGAGAAAAAGAAAAAGGGCTCTCCTGAAGTCCTTAGCTGTTTTAGGTGCAGCGTAGATTCTCTGTTCAGATCCGCCGAGGAAGAACAAAACTACTTTTACATTGTGGCTGGCTGTGGTAAGGCCACTTCCCTCCCCTGAGTCCAAAGCTGACAGTAGAGCCGGGGCACCATGTGGCTGGCGCTACTGCTGCCCGCCACTAAGACCAGGGCGGGAGATGCCTTCGGAGGGCCCCTCCAGGGCCGCAGAGAAGCCATGCGCTGCTCAGCTCCACCGTTTAGCTTTCTCCTCATTAACTCTCCGGCCTCATTAATCAGCCCCGATGAAATGCGCCCCCGGGAACGCTGCCCGCCTGCTCCGCCGTTTGGCGCTTTAATTATCCTCCCAGCGGGAAGAAGGAGGGGTTGGCGGGCGCTGAGCAAAACCAGGGTGCACAGAGACCTAGAGATCCACAGATCCACACACTGGTCGCGGGGTGGGGGTGGGGGGGGGTAAGGGGGGAATGTCTGCTCCCAGGTAGGGCCAGGAGTGACCCAGCCAAGACACAGGCTTTGGGCTGCTTTCAGAATGCCACATCAACCACAAGCAATCAGAGCATCTCCTGCGCCCTCTGTCCATGAGCCACTGTGGCATCTTGTTTCCTCTACGAGGGAAGAACCCCTTCTCCACAAACTCGACCAGCTCCATTCTCTCATCTGAAGTCATTTACGGGCCAAATCTTTACCGCCCATCTATTGTGAGCTCCTGGGGTAGGGTCTAGATATTGGACACAGGCATAGCTCTGGTTAGGAGGTAAACATGCCCAAATAAATACACTTAAAAACACAAAGCAAACAAAAAGCCACCAGTAGCAAGGTGCTAGCTGTTCTTAACAAAAACACAGCAAGCTGTGGAAGGCAAACAAAGCAGGATGTTGAGTACAGCCAAGACATGTCAAAAATAGGGCTTCTTAAGTTCAAGCCTTGAAGTGGGTCTTGTTGAAGGAGTTAGTCGGCAGAGTGGATATGTAAGAAGGCAAAGGCCTAATACAAAGGGCAAACACACATAGTCTAGCTGGGAGATAGGTCATGACAAGGGGACAGCATAAAGGAGAAGGCAGCCTGGCTTTGCAAACAATGCTGTTTGACTTAGATGTACTATAAAGGCAATGAGTTAATGGTGGATTTTAAAACTGTTAGAATTATGTTTTGGAAAACCACAGTGCAGAGGAGGAGGATGAGTGGCAGGGGGCCTTGAATGAAGGCAGGGAGGCTAATTAGCAAGCAAGGTGACTGACTAGGTGTGGGAGGTAATGGAGAGGCACTTGGAATACTCCAGTTTCTTCTGCAAAGCTTGCTCTGAGAATCAGGAAGGAGATCTCATGGGATGTTCCTAGGCCTCTGGCTGAACTCAAAAAGAAGATAAGGCAGACCTCTTGATTTTCCCTAGTTTGCTTTCTCATCTTCGTAGGACACTTCCTATCCAGTCCAGAGAAGGTAAATTACTGCATCTGTTTTATCATTTATAAGATGAGAACATTAGAATGTATCTAGCTTACAAATACACACCTGCAACAACACAAGGAAGAGACAGAAATCAAAAAACAAAAACAACAAAAAAAGCAATTTTAAGTTTAAATAAGGACTTTATAGCCTATCAACTGTATTTAAATCTGAATTGTAATGATGTTTATATTTTGGTTTGTTTTTGCAGTGTTGGGGACAGAACCCAGGGCCTATCAAATACCAGGCAAATTATCTATCACTGAGCCACACCCCCGGTGTGAGTTTTGTTTTGTTTGGCTTGGATTTAAAGCCATCAGTTACCTTTGGGGGATGCCAACAAACCAACTTGATTATTTGAAAAATAATAAGTAAGGGGGGCATGGTGGTATACAACTTTAATCACAGAACTTGGGAGGCAGAGGCAAATGGATCTCTGAGTTCAAGATCATCCTGATCTACAGAGAGAGTTCCAGAACAGTTAGGGTCCAGGACAGAGAGAACCCCTGTCTTTAAAAACAAACAAACAAAGAAACAAACAAACAAACCAAAGGGGGAAAAACCAAACTTTTATCATGTCTTTCTTATTCATAAG
Source organism: Cricetiscus sungorus (assembly GCA_030556225.1). Lineage (NCBI taxonomy): Eukaryota > Metazoa > Chordata > Mammalia > Rodentia > Cricetidae > Cricetiscus > Cricetiscus sungorus. The sequence continues at coordinate 40,025,900 of JANBXA010000740.1, read as the reverse complement.
TAACCTCAGGGTAAACAGATAGCTGAAGACAGATCACCTTAGAGGAGAATCTTATCTCATAATGAGGATATCATAGAAATAGAATGGCATGAATTCACTGTCTCCAGTGAATAATGAACCTAGGTGATCATAGTCGCTGGATGCTCATAAACAACAAAACAGACTGGCAGACATTTCTCCTGATAGACAAAGAAACATTGCCTATGAGGTATTCTGGGGGAAAAAAATTAAGCATTAATTGATCACGCCTCTATATCTAACAGCCAATTTACAGGAAATAATAGGGGCAGAAAAACATGTTAAATGACACCACAGGGATACATTCAACAAAATCCAGACTGGAAACTCCACAGAACAAATGACCTGGTTTCCTCAACAAATGAATTGTAAAAAGAAAAAAAAAATAATTAAGGAGTGGGAATGGCAGCAGATTAAAAGAGATAACACACCATATAGATTCACTGGGGTCCAGATTTGAACAATGGAAGGGAATAAGATAATTGGGAACAGTGTTGGTGTAGATGCATGATTTCATTGGAGGCTGATCAGTTGAGACACTCTGTTTTGATTATTTCCTCTTCATTTATGAGCTGGGAACTTTTCTAATGATTATCCGTCATCAGGTGTAGATTTGATGATAAAAAAATTGTTATTTTAGATATGATAATTCTACTGTCCTTTCTTTATATTTAAAAGGGTTTATTGCAATCTGTGTATTTGTGTGTTTATTGAGAGATTGAGCATTGTCAAAATTCATATGTAGAAGGTAGAGGACAACTTGTGAGGGGGTTGGTTCTGGGGGTCTGGGGGGTCGAATTCAAACCATCTGTTAGGTTTGACAGCAAGCACCTTTACTCACAGAGCCACCTCATCGGCCCATTAATAATGTTTAAAGGGTTCCTTATCTTCTTTGGGGACTGCATTGAAATATTTACAAAGAAAATTGTAACATTTCTGATATTTGCTCCAAAACCATGAGTAGATGCTGAGAAAATAGGTTGATATGGGATGCAAAAGTGCCGAGCTGGACGTTTGGGGATTCTAATTGTGTGTATTTATATTAGCCCTAAAAACAGTTTGGATAGCTCAGTGGTGGTGGTGGCACACACCTTTAATCCTAGTACTCTGGCAGCTGAGGCAGGCAGATCTCTGAGTTAGAAGCCTGCCTGCTATACAGGTTGAGTTCCAGGAACAGGCTCCAAAACTATAGAGAAACCCTTTCTTGGAAAACAAAGCAAACCAGAATATATTTATAGGCCAAAACGTGTCTGTGCTGTAGATTTGGTCCATGGGCTATGATAGATTGTGCTTCAGGATCTGATCAAAATTGATTTTCATCCAATCCACCGGTGAAGTCAATCCCTCGACCTCATGAACTCTTCTTCTCTGTTCCATTTTATTTGTTTGTTTTATTGTTTTTCAGGTCCTTTACAAGAGAGGAGAGGTAGATGAAGACGTGTGAGTTCTTGGCCTCAGGACAGCACAGGATAAGGACTTTGGGAGCCTGGTGTCTTTATTCATTTCCCTCCAAGCAATCCTCTCATTCTAGCGTTAAAGGTGGACAGAACATAGAGACAGGCTTCAGCATTTCAGAGCCCAAAGGCATCTACTGCTCAGGAGAGTAAACAAATGAAGGAATGGCTAGACCTCCCTCCACTGCCGTCCAGCATCTAGAAAGAGGGTGTCAAACTGGGGAGACAGCAGCTGGGGCGGGAAAGGGAAGCCCGAGAAAGTTCTCTCATCCAAAGGCACGTGAGAGACCGAGTTGGATCGAGATGACTAATTACCGCTCAGTCTCTTTCCTCTTTGCATTCCTCCTAAGTAGAACCCCTTCTCCAGGCACACGTCTGCGGCGCCGCTTGCTCACTTAGTGGAGAAAGAACCGCTGGAAGAATGAATTGCATCCACGCGGGACTCAGGCTGACGCCGCGTGGCGACACACAATAGGTCATCGCGGATGCAGGGCACCTGGAAGGGCGCACGTCGGTCTCTCCCCAGCCCCGCCGTCCTGCGCGGTGCGGGGGACCCGTTTTTTCGGGTTGGCCGCGCGGGCTTGCACCCCGGTGCGCCGCACCTCTCCCTCCGCCCCGACAGCCTGGCCCTCAATGTCTCTCCAGCGATCCGGTGGCGGCGCTCCAGACTCCCACCTTCTCCATCAGCTACTCCCCGGCGGGCCGGGGTAATGAGCCGCCCCGCGACTGGCCCCACGCCATTGTGTGCGCGCCGGGGCGAGGCCGGGTCTCCGCGGTGCGGTGAAGGGTGACCGCGCGCGCCGCTGCGACCCTCGCTTCACACCTGCTCCCCGCCCCCGGCCGGCGGGCGCGGGCGTGGCCTCCCCCTCCCCGCGGGAGGGGCCTCAGCTGGGGCTGCACTTGGTAAAGAGGCCGTGGAGAGGACGCCCGCGGCCGAAAGAGGGGCTGTAAATTTGGAGCAGATGCGGCCTGACAGTCAGTCACCCAGCTCTGGGCTGCGGGGGAGGGCTCTGCTCCGCGCCCACGCCCCTCTTTTAGTCAGCAGCTGAGTCCCGGGGACTCCACACCTAGGTGACCGGGACTTAGGACATATGGAGCCTGTCTCCTACTCCCCTGCGTCTGTCCTGAGCTTTTTGTGTCCTCACTGCTGGGAAAAGGAATGGAGGGAGGAGAGATGTGCCTAAATTAACCTATTTCTTTCTAAAAAGAATTGTTTCTTCAGATGAGAGTATGACAAAGTCTGCTACCCTGGTCCTGGGCTGTCGTTTTTTGACAGCATCTGGAGAAACTAGAAGAAGCATCTCCATGTGTAATACCTATTTTAAGCTAGCAATGCAAGTAGGGAGGCACAGAACAAGCAGGATTGGGTGAGTTTGGGGAGGGGCGAGGAAAAATACTAAGGAATAATACTTGCTGTGGTATCTTAATGTATTGTGATACTGTATATTTAAATAGCATGGCATTGTCTCCATGTAACAGAGTGGGGTTGCCTCTGGGACTAGGCACACTTTCCACTCTTCCACACTACTAGGGAAGTAAAGTGAAACTTCCATGGGTCTTGAAAGGTTGGGGAGTGTTGGAGCAAAGTCTGCTGTGGTGGGAATAGTCCTAGTTATCTGTTCGGAACGCTGTAGAGGTCCCTCTCTAAAGCAATGTTAAGTGACGTAAGTGACGTCTGAGTCTATGGCTTCTACATAAAGATTTGGTCCCATAACTGTCTCACCAAGGCTAATTTGGGGGTTATGTTCACAGCAATGGTGGAGTTGGCAAAACCCTCTGTGATGGCCCTGTGCTTTTCTGTTTGGAGCTGTTTTGTTTCCTCTGCCACTCTAAGTTGCTTGGTGGGCTCATTGGCCCTCTCTTCCCTCCCACTCCCTTAAGTTTCCAGGTCTGCAGCTTTCTGCCAACAGGGTCAAATTTAGTTTGCATCAAAATCACTTGAAGGTCTGCACACCCACAGTTTCCGATTCTTTTCATCTGGGACCCGGCCAGGTGATTTGCATTTCTAAAAGCTGCCCGGTGACTGCTATGGAAATGCTGTTGTAATAGCATTCTCCCCGTAGGAGCTTAATCTAGCTAGAAAGGAAGAACCTGGCTGCGGAAATAGGTGGGATCTGAAGTACTTAGCCAGTTGCAGAAGCTGGGATATCTTCACTTTCAGAAAGGGATCCACAGGCTAAGGCCTGGAATATCTGTTTGTGTTAGTGTGTGTGTGTGTGTGTGTGTGTGTGTGTGTGTGTGTGTGTGTATGCTTATGTTTGGAGATTCAGCATTCCTTTTAATAGACTCATGATTCTCTGTTGTCTTCAGCCTTTTCAAAGCTGACCATGGTAGTGTAAACTGACCATGGTAATATATGGCTTTAATCCCAGCACTGAGGAGGCAGAGACAGGAAGATCTCTGTAAATTTGAGGCTAGCCTGGTCCAGGATAGCACGACTACATCCAAATAACTTATTTCAAAAACACAAACAAACAAAAAATAACTCAAACAACAAAACAGCCTTTCAAAGGGACAAAGGGAAGGATGCAAGAGCTACCCAATTTAGTTTTCAAACTTGGTCATCTAACCATTTTGCCACTGTAGCAGGAGGGGTGTGATCCTCACAATTTTGTTTGCAAATAGACTAACAGAAGTTATAGTACATAAAAGCAACTCAGTGTTTGTGTATGAATTAACTTCAGACAACCCTGACACTTAATCCCCATTCACTGTTTCTGGCAGTTTTGAAACACTTCCAAGGTGACATAAGATACTGAGTTTGAGCTCTCTGCTGAAAATTTTTCCCCAAGATGTCAGCATTATCATCATCATTAAGGAGCCTTTGACTTGTGACAAGTAACACCAGAATAAACAAAAAAGTAAATTAAAAATTATTTAAAAGAAGCGTTGGATGAGAAGGCAAGTGGCTTTTTATTTCTTGCCACCAGGTGGCAGACCTTGCCTCATTAATGAAAATCATTCCCAGAACTTAACCCTAGCCTAAACTCAACTCAGAGCCGGGGCAAAAAGGGCTGTTTCTGTGCTCAGCTAGGAACTGAGGCATGGAGAGTTGGTAATTGAAAGTGCTGCTGTATCTGCTGCCAAGGTACCCAAAGCATCCTATGATTCCTCATCTGTGAGAGTGGGCGACATACACTTGCTAGATTTTCCGTCTGGTAAAGGACATATTCTCTTGTAAATGCCTAAGAAAATGAGATTCATAAGTAAGAACTTCAAAGAATCTAGTTCCAAACTAGCAGATCCTGGGGCTACATAAATGTGGCATCCCTTACAACATAGTGAGCACATATCTTGGCTTCTCTTGCTTCTAGCCCATGTCTGCCAATCACTCTCTTATTTCTTACATGTTCTACTGCCTAACTTCAAATTTCCTCAAAGGGAGAAGCAGAGATTTTGTCTAGGTCTAGAGCACCCTTGGGAGCCTTCTTACTGTTGGCGTGCAGCTGTGCAGCTGAAGCATTCCCTTAAAGATCTCTGCTCAGGTGAGGCTGGGACTCTTGTGCTCCAGAAAAGAACTTCAGGACAAATACCAGTCTGAAGCAGCAGAATTGGAGTTTACTAAGAGAAAGATTTACTCTGGATTTAGGGATTTAGGCACTGGAGGAAGGAGCAGGAAAGTATTGGAGAGTTTAAGACAAGGATAGCTGTACACCTAAGGAGAAGGCGGGTACAGACTTTTTTTTTTTTTTTTTTTGACAGGGTCTCTCCTTGTAGCCCTGGCTGTCCTGAAACTTGCTCTGGTCTTGAACAAAGAAATCTGCCTGCCTCTGCCTCCTGAGTGCTGGGATTAAAGGTATTCACCACTACTGCCTGGCTTAAATTTCTTAAGAATAGGCAGGTGTAGTAGCTCTAATACAAGTTCTAAGAAGGTAGAGGCAGAAGGATCAAGAGTTCAATGCCAACCTAGGCTACCTGACCCAGTCTCAGACAACAACCAAAAAGAAACACACACACACACACACACACACACCAGTTGGTGGCTTTTGAAGTTACATTGTTCAAAGGATTTGAAAGATTAGGTAAAAATGTTTTGGTTTACATACTTATCCTAGGAACTCTCAGTAAATTTAGTAAATGAGGTTGTAAGATGATTTAGTGTACATTATTCAAGCTTACAGACAAGATAAGATAGAAGTTCAGGATCCCGCAGGTTAGCTCCGCAGGTAAAGGCACTTGCCACCCAGCCTGATGACCTGAGTTCCATCCCAGGGATGCAAATCGTGGAAGCAGAGGACCAACTCTTGCTGCACTCTGGTTTCCACACAAGCATTATGGCAGATGCAGCACACAGAGACTTATGGGGTCCTTTCCATACCTAACCTCGCTTTTCTTATCTTCTTTTGTTTTGTCCAGACAGGGTTTCTCTGTGTAGCCCTGGCTGTCCTGGAACTCACAGAGATCTGCCTGCCTCTGTGAGTGCTGGGATTAAAGGCATGCACCATCACCACCTGGCCCTCTTAGTTTTCTTTCTATCCTGCCTTCTTATTCAATTCATTTGCACTCTGATGAACATGTGAGTGACCTCCTGTGCTTCCCCACCCCAAATTATCTTGACTCTCAAATGACACTCCGTGCATAACAAAAACCTAAATCACATAATACTATAGAAAAATCGATGTACAACAAGAGTGTGGGGTATGTTATAGTGAGCTGAGTATATCACTTAGGAGAAAATTACATGCCTAGCATGTGAAAAATTCTGGACCTTATCTCCATATTATACATATACACACATAGACAAATGATATTTTTCTCATATAGGAGGGCCCAGGAATGTTTCGGGAAAAGAGCAAGTGACATACCTAGCTTGTATACCCTAACTCAGCTGTGTTATAATAAATACTAGGAATATAGAAATTATATATATTACAAAATATATATATATTACAAAATCAAAATGGGAACTGATTTATACCTTGCACAGAAAATAAGGTTGTCAAGCTGGGGGTGTAGCTCAATGGTAGAGTATTTGCTGGAGGCCTAGCAATAAATAAATAATACATACATAAATAAATGAATGAAATTGCCTGTATTGACAGTAGGGACACCTTTTCTCTTAGCACAAGTGAGTCATTGTCCTTTTAACCCAAATGACTCTTCTCTCTCTCTGAGGACTCATTCCGCATTTAGAGTGAACTGACCTCAGTACATACTGAACACCCCTCTTCTTTATTATTTTTACTTTGGTTTTTGCTTTTCTGAAGTACTAATGATTAAACCTCAGGTCTCCTGAATGCTAGGCAAGTGCCCTAGCGTTGAATTATATTTCCAGGCCTTTTTGCTGTTGTTGTTGCTGCTGTTGTTTGTTTTTTTGAGACAGGGTTTCTCTTTATAACCCTGGCTGTCCTGGAACTGGCTCCGTAGACCAGGCTGGCCTCGAACTCACCGAGATCCTCCTGCCTCTGCCTCCTGAGTTCTGGGATTAAAGGTGTACTCCATCACCACCCAATTATTTCTAGATCTCTTTTGCTGTTGTCATATTTTATTTTGAGGAGGTAGGGTCTTACTGAGTTGCCCAGACTGGCCTTGAACTCACTTTGTAGTTCTCTCTGTCTCTCTCTCTCTCCTAGAGCAGCATGTGACTCTGTGTGATCAATGGTCTCCAGTCCAAAGTGTGTCTGTGCTCTGGGTAGTCCACTCACCATAGCAGTTCCCTTGTGTGTTTATATGTTTAAAGACATACCACCAGGGTCCAGAAGAAACACTATAAGAAGACTGAAACTGTACATTTAGATTTTTTTTTTCTACACTGGCTGCTGAAAGAGTCCATCTAAATATATTTATGGAATGCCTGTAGGCTACATAACTTAGCACTTCACCCTTCATTGAAAATCTATTAAGAGAATTACCAGGTCATGCTTGGAAACTTTTTTTGTTTTTAACACAGGAATTTTCTTAGTTGCTGGGTTGGCAAGAACTCATTTGAGATACAAAACCAACAGTCTCATTTGAACTATGCCTGTCTTATGTAAACAACTGCAGATAACATACATGAATTTGTTCCTGTGTCTAGGTATACGAATGTAAAAGCTGAAAAGCCTTAATGGCTCTAACATGTACATATAAGGAGAGAAGGGTTTAAAGCCAGTGAATCATCATATGCTAATGTTCCAAAGTTAATTGTTTACCTAGAAGGTTAGACGCTATTAATGACCCCAGTAAATAAAACTGTTCACAGCTATAACAGTCATGGAATGTCATACCCTCGTGCCTCATGCCAGGAAACTAGGCTTGAAAAAAGTCTACTTTTCTTGACCAATGTAAAAACAGACACATTCAAGCCAACAGATGGCCTTTGAATGTGATTTATAAATGTAAGGAGATGTCATATGCTAATTTTTTCATTGAAAATTTCAACTCTTATTATCATATGCATATCTCAGTTGGTTGCATCTTCTTTCAATTATTTATTTAATTATTTCATGTGTTTTGATTGTTATTCACACATGCATGCCTGGTGCCTGAGGAGGTCAGAAGAGGGCATTAGGTCCCTTGGAACTGGAGTTATGGACAGCTGTGAGCCACCATGAGAATGCTGGGAATTTGAACCCTGGTCCTTTGCAAGAGCAAGTGCTGAGCTGTCTTTCCAATTAGTTAACAAGATATTTACACTGACTACTTCAGGCCCTGAAATAGAAAATTTCTCCATTTCCTTCATAGCATCTATGTTATAGGGTTTTATTAAGAGTTTTCAGCCCCCCTCGCCCCGCCTCCACACAGGTGTCACTAAGATGAGCGAGTATGTGGTGTGGAGACAGGGCAGAGAGGTTCATGCACTATGAAGAGAGGTGGGAATGGAGCCGCCACTGTGCACTGTGGCGAGGAACAGCCTGATGTGAATAGCTTGTGCTGCCACCTGAAGCTGTGGTGATGTCCTGTCGCTGTGGAGGACAATGTCTGGTCTGTGGCCCTGCCACAGCAGTGGTCTGTGTTGATGTGCGCGTTGCCCATGTTACATCATAGGCCATGTGGACTTCTATGGTCTTCGCTGCTGCCTGGGGCCATGATGTCTGAAGGCTACACTGAGCTGGCCCCGCCCATCACTGGCCACTGCACGGTGGATGCATCCATGTTATGTGGCTGCAGGAGACCTGTCCTGTCCCTCTACAGACTAGCATTGGAGAGCTGGCCCCGACAGTGTGAGTGCCTTAAGCTAGAAAGCTGATTCCATCCTTTGCCTGGGAAGAGCAGGAGAGCTGGCCCTAGCGGCATGGACTTTGGAGAGCTGGCAGGCTAAACAACTCAGCTAGATCCAGGGCTTTGAGTTGACTCACCCCATCCATGAGCTGCTGGAGCCAGTGAAGAGACAGGCCCTGCAGAACCAATGCTGCAGGACCTCCATGACTCAACAGCAGGATCAGAGAGGAGCTCCAGTGAGGGTCCAGTATGGGTGGTGTAACAGAAGCCAGAGGCCTTGAGTCAGACCAATGACTCATTGCCATGAACACATGAACATTTGCAAGTAAAGCTGTTTGGGCTAAAGGGTATACTGTGTGACACACTGTGACATGACATGCCAAAGCTTCTAAGTCAAGATTTTGTTTTTAACTTTTAATTTTCTTATTGTTCATTTTCTTTTGAGGAGGTAGTTACCAGGGTGAAGGCAGGTTATGGAAGGCCTGGGAAATGAGTAGGATTGGGGAACATGATGTGAAACAAACACACACATACACACACTCACACATACACAAAATCAATAAAAAACTTTCAGTTGTAATGGAATTTCTATCCCTGTTTCATGCCTATTCAAACCCTCTATTGCATTTTCTAGACAGTAAGAGAAAGATCACAGTCAGGCAGGGAACCATTTCTTTCCATCCTCCCACAGGCTGTCTGGAAATCTCTATATAACAGACTGCCCTGAAATTGAGAGATCCACTTCCCTCTGTCTCCTGATTGTTGGGATTGGAAGTATGTGACCCTACACTAGGTGCCCTATGATGTGGCATACACCTTTAATCCCAGCATTTGGGAGGCAAATACAGGCCAATCTCTGTGAGTTCCAGGATGTCCAGGACTACACAGAGAAACCCTGTCTAAAATAACAAATAGAAAATAAGCAAACAACAACAAAAAAATGACATTATGGGGCTGGGAAGATGACTCATCGGTTAAGAGCACATGTTGCTTTCCCAAAGGATGCAAGTTCAAAACCTCGTCCCCAGGTCAGAAGTGCACAAATGCCTGTAACTCCAGCTTCAGGAATGCAATGACCTTTTCTAACCCCTGCTGATGCCAGCAGATACACACACACACACACACACACACACACACACACACACACACACACACAGGAGTGCCTGTGTGAATAAGGAATTTTTTTTTTTAAAGAGAGATAGTATAATAGTTGAACACAGTGGTATGCATTTGTAGCCCTGACCATAAGGAGGCTGAGGTATAAGAAAACAGACTGAGAAAACTAATAAGTAGCACTCTCCCACGGCCTCTTTTTCAGCTCTTGCCTTGAGTTCCTGCCCTGACTTCTCTGGATGATGGGTTACAAGCTCTAAGATGAAGTAAGCCCTTTCATCCCCAAGTCCCTTTTGTTCATAGCGTTTTATCACAGCAATAGAAACCCTAAGACCACCTCAAGTCAGAAAACTAAGCAAACAAGATGCATTTTCTCCTGCCATCAATAGGGAAACTAGGTGAGTAACTTAAGGAAAACTATAAATTTAGAGCAGAAACTAGGATTGAATAATTCTGTGATTAGTGCTCAACTCTAGCATGGTGTCCTGAGTGTTATAAGTCAAAAACACAGACAAGTGTGTTTGTGTCTTTCCAGCAATTTACCAAGTAGTCCCAGTTTCCAGCATAGCCAACCAAGGCACACAGGTTCACTTATTGCTGGGAGATTCCTCTCCGTTCTGCAGCCAGCGAGAGAGACATGAGACTAGGCAGCCAGATGTTTCTGTCACTTCTTAGTTTGGGAAGTTGCTTGCACTGCACTTCCTGCTTATTCGGATAATATCATACTCTTCTCGGGTCTCTAATGGAGTTGAAGACTAGAGAGTTATAACTATAGTTTTTCTTGAACCAAATTCAAAAAAGAAACTCATAAAAAAGGTGTAATGTGTATAAGGTTGAGAGACAAAAAAGGATAGTTTTGGGTTGGTAATACAAGTTAGGATAGAAAGTAAATTAGATACAAAACTTTGAACTCACCAAGATAGGATAGAAATGGAGTATTTTCTCTGAATTTGCCAAATACAAATGGTCTGGATATTGTAACTGTAACTTTTTTATTTATTTTTTTAAATTTAATTTTACAACCACAGTTCTCCCTTCCACCCTTCCTTCCACCATCCCCACCCCCAGTCCATCCCCAGTCCATTCCTCACAAATAAGGGCTCCCATGAGGAGTCAACAAAGTCTGATACAACAGGTTGGGACAGGGACAAGCCCTCTCTCATGCATTAAGACTAAGCATGGCATCCTACCATAGGGAATGGGCTCCAACAAGCTAGTTCATGTACCAGATTTGTATCATGGACCTACTGCCAGGGGCCCCTTAGAAAGTCCAAGCTTCATCACTGTCTCCCTCCTATGGAGGACCTAGTTCAGCCTGGAGTCTCCACAGCTGTCAGTCTAGCGTTCATCAGTTTCCATGACCTTGGTTCAGCTATCTCTGTAGATTTCTCCATCATGATCTTGACCTTCCTTGCTCCTATATTCCCTCCTCCCTGTCTTCGACTGGACTCTGGGAGCTCAGCTTGGCTCTTTGGTTGTTGATCTCTGTGTCTGGTTTGTAACTGTAATTCTTACTATGAAAACTGTTCTTCGTGTGTGTGTGTGTGTGTGTGTGTGTGTGTGTGTGTGTGTGTGTGTGTGTATGTGAAACCATATATGTGTGTGTGTGTGTGTGTGTGTATGTGTGTGTGTGTGTATTTTAATTAGACAAAAGGGGGAGTGTTATGGAATAATCTTTTTGTACACTGTGAAGATGTGTCTTTGCCAAGGTGCCTTCTGATTGGTTTAATAAAAGAGCTGACTAGCTGGTAGCTAGGCAGGAGGTATAGGCAGGACGGTCAGACAGAGGATGCTGGGAGGAAGAAGGGTGGGGTCTCAGGAGTCATAAGGGATGCAGAGAGAAGCAAGATGAAGGTGCTATGTGCAAAGAACGTACAGTCAGAGGGTAGATAAGAGATATGAGTTAAGAAATGCTTTGGTGGGGCACGCCTTTGATCCCAGCACTCGGGAGGCAGAGGCAGGCAGATCTTTGTGAGTTCAAGACCAGCCTGGTCTACAAGAGTTAGTTCCAGGACAGCCTTCAAAACCACAGAGAACCTTGTCTCGAAAAACCAAAAATAAATAAATAAAGAAAAAAGAAATATGGGTTAATTTAAAATGTAAGAGTTAGCTAGTAACCAGCCTAACCTATCACCTGAGCATTTACAATTAATAGTAAGTCTCTGAATGGTTATTTGGGAGTGGCTACGGCGACACAGAGAAACTCTGCCTACAATTTATTCTAATCATAATTGCTAACACTCTCAAGTCACTAAATTCTCTGTCTCTCTGCCTTATAGCAACTGCAAAGGGTTAAAGAGATCCCAGTGGAGTTCAAGGAGTTTTAAGCAGAGATGCAATGAGTCTCTGCAGATATAAGGTTGGCAGCAGTTGCATTGTGGGATATTTTGATCACGCTCTGACACTCCGGAAACGACCAATAAAGTTTACCTTGAATCAGAGGGTTGAGCTAGCTACTAGCTGGCGGAAATTAGCTATTGAGGTTTTGGAGGACCCAGGACATACAGAGAGACACAGGAAGTAGTAGGGAGGGGCTCAGAACGAGGCTTATTCTTTTCCATTTAGCGGGAAAGAGAGAGAGAGAGGAGGTCACTGGTTGATTCTTGCCTCTGACCAATCAGGTTTATATCCTAACAACCGACTCCTGGGCTTTTATTGATAAAAGAATAAATAGATAGATGCTTCAGACGTGTGTCCCTCCTACCCCACTCCCAGAGAAGCTGTTACTGCTACTGAGTCAGGCCGCAGGCTCAGAGTTAAGCGGAGGTTGCAGAGATGAGGGACAGGGTTGGGTCCAGGTGAACTAAGGGTGGATAGTTGGATGGCAGATCCAGAGGAATGGACAGACTGACAGGTGGACAGACAGATTGAGCCTGTAGGACCAATCAACGGCAGGAAACAAGCTGAGCTGGAGCCCCTGGGTTCTCGGCCTGTCAGGGCCTGTCAGTTCCTCGATCATGTACTAGATTATCACATGACAGACAGTGCTTCTTTTCATGGAGCCCAGGAGAGGAGTTGCGCCCATTCCTCAGGCTGGTGTGCCTGGTAAGTTCCCAGGCCTGGCTCGCCTAATGATTTTAATATCTCCATGTGCTCCTTTAGTCCCATTTTGTTTTGAAAAAATGTATGAAATGGCACCTTTTTTGCTTTTAAGAGTAAGTTGTTTATCACTCCGTGCCTGTGGGTGGTGCTGAACAGCTGGTGTTGTTTACTGGACTGCCAAGGTGCAGAGTCATCTTGTCTCTGTGTTTGCACTCAGAACAGAATAAAAAGCTGTTTGTAAAATGGAGTCTCTACGGGCAAGGCACAGCCTGGAAAAACACCATTTTGCATAATATAGAGTAATGAAGGGCAGAGCACAGCCGGATACCAACATATGGTAGTATCGCCTCTCATAAAGGAAGTAAAATAACATTTGGACAGTGTTTGCTGTAATATGAAGTGAATGGACATGCTTAGGACCCACCAAACCCAAACTTCTATGTGAACAGAAGCTGGCCCAACCTCTGTGACTTCCAGGTGCTTTACCTCAGTTATTGTGAATTATTATAATAATAATAATAATAATAATAATTATTATTATTATTATTCTGTCTTCTTTCACTTGGCTCAAAGCTCCTAAATACCTTAACATCTCTGGGAATGATAAGAATCCTTAATGTGGGCCAGGTGGTGGTGGCACATGTCATCGATCCCAGCACTCTGGAGGCAGAGGCAGAGACAGAGGCAGAGGCAGAGGCAGGCTGATTTCTGAGCCTGGTCTACAGAGTGAGTTCCAGGACAGCTAGGGCTGTTACACAGAGAAACCCTATCTGGAAAAACAAAAACAAACAATCCTTAGTGAGCTATTGAGATGGCTGGAGCACCATCCTGAGGCTGCTCACAAAGAAGGCTGAGGAATAAGTGAAGGTTGGGAGCTTCTGGAAAATGGCAAGTGCTGGTGTTTGATTGCCTACAGACCAGCCAAAGAAGCAACAACAGTCCGCAACAAACGGCTGCGCGAAACAATCCCACCCCCAACCCATTCTTTGAAATAAGAAACAGCTGAGGCAATTCATGACGACAATCCCTCCATCAGAGACAAGTCAAGACGAGTGGAGTTGACCTGGATAATAGCGGCTCTCAGGTCCCGAAGTGTCTGCTCAAACTCGGAGGTTCAATTCTGCAACATGAACTGAGAAAGGCTTTTAGACAAATTAGCTGTTTTGGTAAAATTCTAATATTGGATGGAGGTGACATATAGGCCGGGGGGCTTTTGCTCACAGCCTAATTGGGCCATCTGCCACAACATGTCCAACTGCTCCTGCACTAAATCAATGTACTGGTTTACCAGCATCAGGCCACCCTGTATCTGAGTGTTTGCAGAGGCCTGCTTATCCAGGGCCTTGGAGACAGTAGCCGACAAGCCATTAATAGCCTGTGCAGTTTGCACCGAGGTGGATAGTGCAAGGGCAGAGGCTGTCACTGCTGCCGTGACCACAGTAGTAGCCACAATGGCGACAATAATTGCTGAGATTCTAAAGTCCCTCTTTTCTCGAAATTGTGAGAGGGCCGTTTGAAACGGCCGTCTCCGAGGTTTTTTGCTATTTTGCATATGGTCATCTGGATGGTATCTTTCTTCCTCATATTTAGCAGCCTCCTCATCTAGCTCAGCTTCTTCCTCAGAATCTAAGACCTTATCCCCTGAGCTTTCAGAATCATTGGAGCTATCAAGAGTTAAGGCCTCAAGCTTATGTACAGGGTAAAAGCCAGCTCCTCTCTCTGGTTTGACAGCAGGGGAGGATCCCTGTGATCTGGCGGATACACCCCCCTTGTCACTAGACTCACCGGGGGGGGGGCCTTTTTCCTTCTTGTGGACGGTTTTTTTCTGCGCGCGCCCAACCTCTCACTACGCTCGGTTTCTGACATGCTATTCTGGACCTCCTCAAGGGTACTTTGACACTTTGCTAACAGGATAGTGGAAAAGATCAAAATGGCCCCAAGGACTGGTGACTGATGATATAATCAATCATGCCGACTTATCAAAGCGTCTAAGAGTCCAGGGAGCTTTAGAATAGCTGGACAGGTGGAGGTTTCCTGAGACAGGTGTCTGAAAACCCACAGAGTGGGGAGGCATCCCACCACTTGTCACATGCTTGCTTGCCCCTTGCATCAATTCCATCTGTCCATCCATCTGAATCCTCTGTAGCAGCCTTCATAATAAATCAGTAGATGCCAGTAAGATGCTTCCCTGAGTTCTGTGAGCCATTTTGTGAACTAAACCAAGGAAGATGGTCAGGAGAATTCCCAACTTACAGCAGGTCATCCAGGGGTTAATAAGGTAACCGATTGTGTGGCTAGCATCAGGGTGAGCTTCAGCCTGTGGATGACAGCATGAGAGTAGAAACACTACCTCGAGGCACCTTCTAAGAAAACAAAACAAATGGAGACCAGAGGAATGGCTAACTTTTTCTTTTTTCAAAATAGGGTTTCCTCTGTGTGGCCTTTGCTGTCCTGGATTCACTCTGAAGACCAGGCTGGCCTCAAACTTAGAGATCCATCTGCCTCCTAAGCGCTGGGACTAGAGGCGTGCACACCTCCAAGGCCAGCTCTGCCACTGCCACCAGGCTTGTGTTTGAGTTCTTGGTCCCCTATTGGGGGCACTGTTTAGGGAGTTCTAGGAGATAAAATCTTGAGGGAGGAGATACCTTACAATATTTAAGACACAGTTTACTTTTTAGCTTTGTTAGCTGTGGGTCATGAAGCCACGGCTAATTGTATAAACTGTCATCAGCTTACCCTTTGGCTTTGTGATCAGTTTGGAACCCCAAGTTGCCTTTGGTCATTTTTAACTAGGAAGTGACAAGCATTTTGAGGACTGCCTGCTGAAAATGTTAACATCTGGGAGTTTTAAGGGGCTGCTTTGGGAATCTTCCTATCCCGGTTCCCTAAGTCCTCGATTATAGTCTGTGCTACTTTTCCTGTTGCTGAGATAAAGTACTCCGAGGAAGGCAGCTTAAGGAAGCTTATTTTGTCTCACAGTTTGAGGGCATGGTTCATCCTGGGATGGTATCAGAGCTCCAGAGGCCTTCCACACTGCTTTCTCAGATGAGTGCCAATGCTCAGCTAACTCCCTACTTCTGATTTGATCCAGGACTGTAGCCTGTGTGATGGTACTGCCCATTCTCAAGGCAGGTTTTGCCTCAATTAACCTAACACAATGCCTCACAGACACACCCAGAGGCTAACCTATTGTAGATAACACCCACAGGCATGCCATAGGCTTGTCTCCTAGGAGACTCTACAGACTAACATTGACAATCATCTACCATTATCTGTTCTCCCAAATGACGCTACCTTGTGTCAAGTTGACAAAATAAAACAAAACAGCCCGAATGCTGGGCAGTGGTGGTACACACCATTGTCTTGAGTTGAAGGCCAGCCTGGTCTACAGAGTGACTTCCTAGCTAACAAGGGCTACACAGAGAAACCCTGCTTTAAAAAAAAAAAAAAAAAAAAAAAAGACTGCATAAATGCACAAAGTTTTTGTCTTAACTGCTAAGACATCTCTCCTTTGTTTTTCTATTTTGACTGTCATCTATTAATATGGGCAAATATAACAAAAATCTCACTGCATCTCCATTAAACCAGGGTATTGCTTCACCCCTTTGAAGCAATAGTTTATGTTCATGGAGAAAATTCTGTTTTGAAAAGATTCCAAAGATAATTTTACCTTCTAATTTCTGGTAGAGTGGGTGGGTCTTTGAGAGGTAATACTGAAACAAAGTTTTAAGCACAAGAAGTTTGTGGGAGAAATGAGAGGCCAATAAGGAAACAGATGTGTGACAAAGAGGAAGAAAGCCAATAGAGGTGAGGAGCCGGAGCTGAATCTTTCGGGAGATGGTGTAAAGCTCATCTCAGACTTACTGTGCTGGAGGAGCAAAGTTGGGATACTCGTCTACAAACTCTCCATCTGCTGTATCTCCACCTCCCTTAACTCAGAGTGAGGCGTGGAACGGCCTTACAGAACCCAAGATGCTATAACCACTATAACTTCTTCAATGTGTATGAGTGATTTGCCTGCATTCAAGTCCACCCCATAAACACAGTGCTTTGTAGGAAGCCAGAAGAGGGTAACGAATGCCCTGGAAATAAAGTTATAGATGATTTTTAGCTCCTTGTAGGTGCTAGGAAAGGAACTCAGGTCCTCTTTGAGAGCAAGTGCCTTAACCATGAAACTGTCTCTTTACCGCATTTTTGTTGTTGTTGTTTTGAGACAGGGTTTCTCTGTACCTTTGAAGACTGTCCTGGAACTCACTCTGTAGACCAAGTTGGCCTCAGACTCACAGAGTTCCTCCTGCCTCTACCTCCTAAGTGCTGGGATTAAAGGTGTGTGCCACCATCGCCTGGCTATTACAACTTTCCTATTGGAGTTTGTGAGAGACTCCTTGTGGCATGCACAAATACCTTTAGTAACATGGAGTTACTGCCATGTGGCTGGAGCAGCAAGGTCACCCAGACACTGCTGCAGAGCCAGTTTTTGCTGAATCCCCATCCTGTATATGAATGGGGGGTGTTTTGTTTGTTTTATTTATTCATTTATTTATTTTTAGTTCTGTCTTTTGCTTTGCTTATTTATTTGTCTTATTCTCAGGGTTACAGTGCAATCCTTGGCTCTGAGAAGAATTTAGCCACTGAGAAAAGGAATGAGACAGTTTTATCTTCCAAACCAGCAAACCCTTGGCCTTAAAAAACAACAACAACAACAGCAAAACTCCTCCAAATTCTGCCTGGGAAAGGAATCATTTCTTCTTTTGCTCATGTCACCTTTTCTATGTGTTGTTATACATAGTTAGGGGCTACCAAATGGGACATTCACAGTCATCCCTGCTATCTCCTTACTTAAACATTTGAAATGAAGTTGATGAGATGGCTCTAAAGTTAAGATGTCCTCTCACCTGAGCATGCATGCCATGGTAAGTACATACCTACACACACATGCTCGCATGCATGCACATGCACTCACACAGCCCACATCCACATACCACACGTACAATAATAAATCCAAAATTTGTTTGAAACGTTATTAGGTAGCTTTTCTCTCTCTCAGCTTGCCAAAGACCAGTCACGTGAGGACGGCATAACTTGAGCCGCCCTTTCTCCAGCTTCAGCGCTATTTTCTCTCTCTCTTTTTCCCAGCACCAGCAGCTGTCGTTCCGTCGTCCCTCCAGCCTTCCCTCACAGCCTCCTTGGTGCTTTTCCAGTTCTAAGCACCAGCTGGTCCAAAGGCAGAATTCCAACACCATGACAATGGAAGACACATGTCTGTAGAGGTTAAGCTCTGGCAACGACTTGGCTTCCGCCACATTTTACAGATACAACTGAATTGAATCACAGGGCTTTCTCAGATCCAAGATGTAAGGAAAGCGATTCAAATCCTAATAGAAAAGTTATTAAATACGGGGTCAGTGTTTTCCAACTTGTAGCAAATGGCTCTGTGCCTACATATGGACAAAGTTGTGGTAAGTTTGTAATATATTATATTAACAATTTCCCGAGGCAATGCCACATCACCCTTCACAGAAGTTGTATTGATTCTGAATTGCACCTTCAATGTATGAGGTTACCAAACCAGGCTTTCCTATGTCTCACAAAAATCTTCCTTTGCCACTTTGATAGTTAAAATGGCAACTCCCTGCACTCTTACTTCTCACAGGGGATTGGATGGATCTTACTTAGCTATCTTTTCTCTTCTTGAAATTGATATTCATCAGTTTTGTTGTCCCCTTGGTTTTGGCCTTGTTGTCTTATGGTATACTAAATAATTTACACCTGCTGGTGTAGATGTGCTTGCTACTGACTCTGGGACAGTTGGCAGGGATTACTCTGTGAACTAGAAGTGTTCTTAGATACCTAACTTTGGTCCTAATGAAGTCTACAAATTCTTTCCTCCCCTGGGAAAGTCGGATGGTATGAGAGATCATGATGCTCTTAAATAAGGCAAGTGTGCCAGTCTCACTCCTTATGTGCAGATTCACCGACTTTTAATAAGCTGGTTATAAAGTGCGGGGTTCTCATGATTCCATGAAAGTTCAAAATTCTTCTGGAACAAGTCGGTAATGAAATGATACAATTAAGAACCAGCCAGTAGATTAGGTTTAGGGGCCCCATGCCTGCCCCAGCAATTGGAATGCTATAGTGGGATTGTAAGTTCAAGGTTAGCCTGGACTACATATTTTATGGTACAGTGCAAGAGGGACTTGGCACCAGCCTGGTCTATAAGAGTTAGTTCCAGGACAGCCTCCAAAGCCACAGAGAAATCCTGTCTCAAAAAAACAACAACAACAAAAAAGAGGGACCTTGGTGGGAAAGGCCATAGCAGGTGAGGGACAAACATGCCATGCAGACAGAGCTTATGTGGGAAGTTTTATTGGGTAAAGGGAAAGAGTGGGTAAAGGAAAGAGAGAGAGGGAAGAAGGGAGGGAGGAAAAGAGAGAAAGAGAGAGGCAAAGATCTGCCTGCCCCTTCAGAGGACTGTTGGAAAAAGAAAGAGTGGGGGCATTGGAGCTTATCTCTTAAAGGAACCTTTTGCCCTGCATAAGAGCCAAGGTACTGCTTGCCATGAGTGCAGGAGTTATGCACTCTGCAGGTCTCCAAGAGGTGGGACCAGATGTTCCTGAATGCTAACAACATAGCCAAACCCTATCTAAAGAAACCAAGTCAAACAACTTGTCGGCAAGGTCCTTTTGTGCACCAGGAATATCCTGGTTCCACTGTCTGAGGTCCCTTAGACTGCTCAGTCCTTCTAGCTGAGACCCATATTCAGGGGGTCCAGTCCCATGCTGAATTCCCAGCTAACAGTCTGGTGGGGGGGGCATTAGCTCCTTCTTGTTCAGGTCAGCTGTCTTTGTGTGTTTCTGGAACCTAGTCTTGTCCTCTCTCTCTGCATCTGGATTCTAATTCGACTCAGTGTTTAGTTATGGGTGTTTGCTTCTGTTTCCAACAGGTACTAGATGAGGGCTCCATGATAGTGTATAATTTAGTTGTTGATCTCACTATCAGGGAAGGGCATTTATGGTAGCCTTTCCACAGTTGCTCAAATTGATACTTGGAGTCAGTCTTGTAGGTCTCTAGACCTTTCTTTAGGTTCAGTTTTCTCTTCAAACCAATAATGGCTCCCTCTTTTATATTCTCTCTCTCTCTCTCTCTCTCTCTCTCTCTCTCTCTCTCTCTCTCTCTCTCTCTCTCTCCTGTCTTCTATTCCTACCCTGACTCAATCTTCCTAGTCGCTTGTGCTTTCCTCTCTCCTCCCCTTCTCTTTCTCCTAGTTCTCTCTCCATTCACTGCCCCCTCCCCACTTCCCATGTGCTCTGGGGGACTTGTCCCTTCCCCCTTTTGTGAGGGACCATATATGAATCTCTTAGAATACACCTCGTATCCTAGTTCCTCTGGTGGTGGTGTGAATTATAGGCTGGTGATCCTTTGCTCTAGGTCTAAAATCCGTATATGAGCAAGAACATACCATGTTCCTCTTTTTATGACGGGGTTACCTCATTCAGGATGGTTTCTTCAGGTTCCATCCACTTGCCTGCGAATTTCAAGATTCCATTATTTTTTTTCTGCAGAGTAGTATTCCATTGTGTAGATGTGCCACATCTTCTTTATCCATTCTTCAGTTGAGGGGCATCCAGGTTGCTTCCAGGTTCTTGCTATTACAAATAATGCTACTATGAACATAGTTGAGCATATGTCTTTGTTGCATGGATGTGGATCATTTGGGTATGTGCCTAAGAGGGTGATTGCCGAACCAACAAATTTTATTGGGATTAGTTGGGAAGAGAAAGACCACCGACCCAAACTATGGCCGAATTAATTAAAGCAAGCTTTTAAAATTTGTGCACATGGTTGCCTCCCCCTAAAGTGGGGTTTGAGAGGTCAGCATTGGATATAAGAAAGACAGAGCTTTTATAGCTCAGGAGTAGGGAGTTTCCAGTGGGGGATTTGGTGAACAAAATAGGCAGGGTCACAGGAGCAGAACATTTAGTCCTGAGGAGCTCTTGAAACCAAGATGTGGTTGCAAGGTGGACATGGGCATAACAAGGTGGTCATAGAACCTTTTGAAACAAAGTTAGGGTTACAAGATGGTTATAAACAGCTTTTGAAACAAAGGTATGATTCCTAGGACAGACAGTATAGAACCATTTGTAGTTAAGATTACACATGGGGCATAGCACAGTTCTTGAAAAACAGAGGTTTAAGCATAAACAGTAATGAACCTAGTTTGTCTTTAGTATAAGATGGCTTTTAAGCTTAAGATGGAGGAAGGTTGGTTCTTTGTTACTTGCAGAAATGCAAAAACATGGGTGAGAGGTTAATTACAGGAGCAGAGATGACTCAAAGACAGCTGCATCTCCAAAACCCACCCAGCACTGTGATAGCTCACAAAGCTGGGAACCTGGAATCCTACACAGCCTGCAGGCAGCTTAACTGCTTAAAGAGTGACTCTTTGTGACTCCCAGTTGAACTAAACCTCTTCCAGGAAGTTTGGCTAGTCTCTGCTTCTTCCAGGCAGCTGATCTGATGCCTGAGTCTTTGCAGTTTTTATTGTTTACTCTGGCAAGAAGGGGCCTAGTGAGTCCGGTCAGTTGCAGGGATTTCCTGGACTTTATTTTGAGTCTTTTACCTTCCTGCTTAAGGAGCTTTCATGCAAAATGGGATGTTTCAATCTTAGAGGAAACTGTTCAAAACCACTAAGAAGCTCTGGCTGGCCTGGAACTCACTATGTACACCAGTCTGGTCTAGAACTCACAGAGATCTGCTTGTGTCTGCCTCCCAAGTGCTGAGATTAAAGGGGTACTGAAGGGGAAATGACATCAGCTCAGGACACTGCAAGACCAAATTTTCAACACAAAGGAAATTTATTTGATCCAGAGGGACAGAGGCAGGAATAAGGGATAAAGACAGGAGACAGAGGAAGAGGGAGCACGGAGGGAACAAGAAAAAGAGGGCAAGGGTATTTGTCCTGGAAGACTAAGGCCTGCCTCAGGATAGAGAAGAGAGATGTGAGGCACACAGGAAAATAAGGGTTTATAATGATAAAGGGGAAACTCTGTGTGAGGATGAGGTGTTTGGTTCTAATTGGTCATGTTAATTAGGTGAGCCAAAGGGGGCTTTCGATTGCTAGACTTCAGTACTTTGATAGCTGGACCTTAGTAGTCAGTCTCAAAAGGAGAAAGTGGCCAAATAAGGGAATAGACCTTGGCGGCTAGCTTCAGGGATGCAATCTAGGTTTTTAACAAGGCAGAGGGAGTCAGGGAGAAGGGCAAGGCCCGCCAGAGCCACTAGCTTGAGTGGACTAGTGTCCCTTCAGGTGTGTCATCACATTTGGCTCAAGATGATTTTTTGAAATTTTATTTTATTTTATTTCCTGGCTGTTTTGAGTCCCCATTCATGCTTTAAGTTGTTAACCCTCACTGTATAAAGACCACTCAAAACTTACCATAACCACCATTCTTATGTGGCTCTTTAATAGCTGTCTGCACAAACAAACAAATAAATAAAAGCCAGCTCAAACCTGTCTTAGTTAGGGTTTTTATTGGTGTGAAAAGACACCATGGCCATGACAATTCTTACAAGGAAAACATTTAATTGAGGTGTAGTAATTTACAGTTCAGAGGTTCAGTCCATTATCATCATGGTGGGAACATGGGTCTGCAGGCAGACATGGTGCTGGCTACATCTTGATCAGAAGGCAACAGGAAATGGTCTTTGACACTGACACTTGGGAGGCAGAAGCAGGTGGGATTCAGTGAGTTCAAGACCAGCCTGGTCTACAAAGTGAGTTCCAGAACAGCCAGGACTAACCCTAACCCCAAGAAACCCTGTCTTTAAAAATCTAAATAAATAAACAAATGAAAAGAAATACAGTAAACTCCTTATTTATTTGTTTTTGTTTTTTCGAGACAGGGTTTCTCTGTGGCTTTGGAAGCTGTCCTGGAACTAGCTCTTGTAGACCAGGCTGGTCTCGAACTCACAGAGATCCTCCTGCTTCTGCCTCCCAAGTGCTGGGATCAAAGGCATGCACCACCACTGCCTGGCTGGTAAACTCTTTTTTAACATAATTTTTATTGATTCTTTAGGAATTTTACATCATGTTCCCCAATCCTACTCATCTCCCAATCCCTCTGTACTGCCCTTCCCTCTTGTAGTGCCCCCCCCCCGGGACAATTTTTTTAAATAATAAAAATAAAAAATAATAAAAATACAAATAAGAATATTAATTTAAAAACAAAACAACAAAATGGGCCAGCACAAAAAACAAAATACTTCACTCCTCCTTTCCTACCTCTCCATCTCCTCCTCATTTGTCTTAGGCATTGAGAGATGCTGTATACCATGCAGTAGACCATTTTTTGTTTGTTTTTCAAGACAGGGTGTCTCTGTGTAGCCTTGGCTGTTCTGGAATTCATGCTATAAACCAGGCTGTCCTCGAACTCACAGAGATCAGCTTGCTTCTGCCTTCTAAGTGCTGGAATCAATGGCATGCCACCACCGCCCAGCTGCTGTAGAGCCTTTTGTCTAAAAGCTTTGCTTGCAAATGTTTATTGTGTAATGTGTTGTTAGTCAGGTTCAAGGTCTCTGGCTTCTGGTACACCATCCATACTGGACAATTGAAGGCATGGTAAAGGAAGTTCATAAAAGAATAACATGGCGGGGTGTAGGGCCAGCTTTCCCAAATTGGGGGTGGATGGGAGGGCAGCTCTCCTATGAGGGGTGAGACCAGCTCTCTCATGTCAGGGTTATTGGGCCCCTTATCCCAGGGTTAGCGAGGGGCAGGGTCAGCTCTCTGGTGAGGTGGAAGGAGGCTCTCTCCAGGCCATTGAGGGATGGGGCCAGCTAGCACTGCCATCATACTCCAATACATGATTCAATACATAGTTCAACACATGGTTCACATGGGGCCCCATGGCAACATGGGCTGCCCTGACCCTCGGGGCCTAGTTATTCGTGGGTCGAGGTGGGCTAGAACCTGAAAATAATGGGAGAGAAAGAAGAAAGGAGACCAAGCAGTGCATTTGTCAAGGTCTCACTTTATTGGTAAAAGAAAGGGTTTTTAAAGCAAAGCAGGGAGGGAATAGGGAGGAGGGAAGGGAATAGGGGGGCGTAGCTCTGCCAACTCTGGGGCTCTGTTAACCATCCCAGGCCATAAATATCAGACCATAAATGTCTGCTTATCTCAGTTCTTGGTGCCAGGCTCATCTGAGTCCCAGGCACTGGTTTATTTCAGTACCCGGGGTGAATGGAAGAGACCATCTATTAAGCAGTTTTCTGAATACCAAGATAATGGTCAATTAGTGTTTTAAGTTGTAAGCAACTCTGCAAGAGAATGTGACTCAAGGCCGGCTCCCAACAATGGGCAACACAGACTCCAACTGCAGCAGGACCATGGAACAGATCTCCCAGATCTGCAGCAGCAGCCCCAGCAGCAGTGTGGTCCCCAGACTCCAACATGGCCCCAGGTGGTGGTGCAGAGCCTGGGCATCCCTGTGGCCCTTGGTGACAACACAGGACATGGACATCAACGCAGATCCTGGCTTTTGTAGAAAAGCCAGACATGGTCCCCTGTAGAAGTCCCACCCAAATGTCACCATGGCCCTTGGTGGCTGTGCAGGCCACTCAAGTCAGCTTCACTCTGGCTGTAAGGTGGCCCTCGGATACCAACATGGTCCCAGGTGGTAGCCCAGATCCCAGGCATCCATATGGCCTTTGGTGGTAACAGGAGCCATGGATATCAATGCAGAGCACAGCTGTAGCAGGGCCATGACCCCAATATGGCCCTTGGCAGCATCCCGGGTACAAATGTTACAGGATGACAAGCAGGCAACCCATATCAGCTCATTCCTCACCACCTTCACCTCTTCAATTCTGCCTCTCTCTAGTCTATACCCCACTATATATTGCCACCATAGTGGCATCCTATCACTCAGTATGCTTCTGGTCCTTTTTTCTTTAAAGGATTTTTTTTTTTTTTTTTTTTTTTTTAGCCAGGCATGGTGGTACTTGCCTTTAATCCCACAACTCCTGAATCAGAGACCAGAAGATCTCTGTGAGTTTGAATCCAACCCTTCTAATTAGGTGCTGGGAAGATGGCTGAGAGCCTGTACTGTACTTCCAGAGGACTCAGATTCAATCCTTAGCACCCAGTCAGGCAGCTCAGTACTGTCTACAATTCCAGCTCTGGGACAGTTCTTGGGACATGCATGATGAAAAGAGAGAATGAATTGCCCTCTGATCTCTGCACAAGCATTGTAGTACATGCTTCTCCCCTCCAATAAATAAAAACATATAAAAAGAAATAGAGTCTTCCCTGTGTATTGATGGAATGCCTAGCAAAGTACTGTGTTAGGATAACAGCTCAAAAAATTTGATCTTTATGAGCTCCCTTGTGGTAGTTTGAAAGAAAATGGTTCCCAAAGGGAGTGGCATTACTAAGAGGTGTGGCATTGGTGGAGTGGGTGTGGCCTTATTAGAGGAAGTGTGTCACTGTGGAGGTGGGCTTTGAGGTCTCATATATGCTCAAGCCACACCCAGTGTTTCAGATCACTTCCTATTGCCTTCAAGATGTAGGACTCAGCTCCTTCTCCAGCATTATGTCTGCCTGCATGCTGCCTTGCTTCCCGAAATAACAATAACAAACTAATCCCCTGAACTGTAAGCTGCCACCCCAATTAAACATTTTCTTTTATGAGAGTTGCCATAGTCATGGTGTCTCTTCACAGCAACAGAAACCCTAACTAAGACAACCATGCTGCATTTTAATATTTTTTACCTACCCATCAGATAAATGTCACTTAAGTGGCACAAATATGTACTTTTTCCTGACAAAATGTTTCTCTTGTTAGCAATTGAATAAATACAAATTAAATAATGAAATACTATTTTAACCTTTCAATTTGCAAATAATTTAAGATGATAGCATATGCATGACTTCTCTTTATATTCAGCAAATAAAAGAAAGTAATTTCCATTTCTAAAGCATTTCATAATATCTATTTGACAATACTACTCAGAAATAAAAAGAAATGAACTCCCTGGAGGTGGTGGCAAGAGATTGACAGTGGGTTGTGGGATAAGGTATATTTCTCCACAATGTTAAAAGGAATATAAACTATAAGAAATGTTCTATAGAAAAATTTTGACAAATATCAAAATCTTCAAAAACATGAGAACCCAACATTCTTCTTGATATGGGATAATACTCTTGTATACTCTAAAGATTTGTCACTCTCATTTGCTTAATAAAACACTGATTGGACAGTAGCCAAGCAGGAAGTATAGGCAGGGCTATCAGACTAGGAGACTTCTGGGAAGAGGAAGGCAGAGAGAGAGCAGTTGCCAGCTAGATGCAGAGGAAGCAAGATGAGAATTCCTTACTGAGAAAAGCTACCCAAGCCATGTGGCTAAACATAGATAAGTATTATGGGTTAATTTAAGTTGTAAGAGCTAGTTAGTAATAAGACTGAGCAATAGGTCAAACAGTTTATAATTAATATAAGCCTCTGTGTTTATTTGGGACCGAACAGCTTCAGGATGGGGCAGAACAAAAGCTTCTGTCTACACCTTCTAAAAATGTATACTAGGAAAAGAGGCTCACATGGAGAGATCTAGTCCAATCCTCCATGAACAAGGCTGCATTCTACATAATTATTACTATGTCACATTCTGGAAAAGGCAAAACTCTAAAGAAGTAAGGCTGCCGAGGAGTTAAAGGTGTTTGTTGCCAAACCTGATGAACCCCAGTTCCATCCCTGGGATATTGTGGATGTCAGAGGACAACTTGTGAAAGACAGTTCCCTCCTTCTATCATATAGATCCCTGAACCTGAACTCAAGTCATTAAGCTTGGTGGTAAGTGCACTTACCCACTGAGACATCTTGCTGGCTCCAGAGCTACTTTAAAAATAGTAGCTCTGTTGACGCAGAATTAACATACAAGGAGTTGAAGCTATTGAAAGTGTGTACTTTGACCATTTCCATTTTTTTTTGAATTTTGTCACTGTGTGTATGTATGTGTGCACATGAGTACAGGTGTGCTGACCCCTATGTGCTTGCTTCACAGGTGCTCCTGTGCTTGTCTTTTACATGGGTTCTGGAGACCTGAACTCAAGTCCTCATGCTTGCTGGTTACATAACAAGCTCTTTACGTACCTAGCCATCTCTCAGCCCCCAAAGTAGTGTCAATTCAACCTCAAGTCAGTGTGTTCATCATCACCCTTCTTTCTTTTGTAGTACTGGCGATTGAACCTGGGGCCTTATACTTGAGAAACAAGCATAGATAGCATCAGTGAGCTATACAACTAGTCAGAATTAGAAAATTGTTAACATAGTGCATATATATGTGGAAACATGGTCACAATCACCCACAAAATTACCTCGCATATTTTGTAGTTTCACTTTCCTGATTTTGCACCCCCTTTTCACCATTCCCCAAGAATCGCTCTTGGTCATCATAGATTAATTTGCATTTTCTAGAATTTTGAATGAATTAAATCATGAAGTATGTACTCTTTGGGGAAAGGAGTGAAGGGGAACCTCCCTGTAAGTGGGGGCTCCCTCCCCGACCCCGGATTAGGCAAAAATCCACACCCAAACACCTGTTTTCACAGAGATACTTTATTAAACAAGGAAGAAAGTTAAAGTGGCTGATTTCTGACTCAAGCAGTAAAAGAGCAAAAAGACCTGGCAGGAGTAATTTTTAAGAGGAAAAGGGGAGGTCTGTGTTAGAATGGACTAGGCTGGTGTGGTGTGTTTTGTTTGGGTATGTTAATTAGGTGAACCAAAGGGAGCTTTTGATTGCTGGACCTCCATACTTTGATAGCTGGGCCTTGGTAGTCAACCTAGGAGGAGGAAGTGGCCAAATAGGAAATAGGCCTTGGTGACCAGCTTTAAGAATGGAATCTAATGGTTTTTTAGTAAGGCAGAGAGACCAGGGGAGAATGGGATGGCCTGCTAGAGCCATGCCAACCTCGCTGGATCATGCAGGAGTTCCTTCAGGGAGTCTTTCTTTCCTTATTTGCATTTTTACTTGGCTGTCCTGGAACTTCTGTGTAAGGATTCAGGCATTATGCTTGCCTGTCCCTGTCACCTGGAAGAATGTACTCAGGCAGTACCCTAGTCAGCCCAGGTGCAAAGGACCCCTTTAAAAGAAAACCTCTGCCCAGTTATTCTTTCCCGCACTCTTTTCCTCTCTCTTTCCTGCTCTTCCCCTGGGGCAGACAGAACTTTTCCTGTCTCTCTCTTCTCTTCTGTCCTCTCTCTGTCTTTGTGTATCTTTACCTCTTTTCTCTTTCCTTCCTGCCCCTCCTTTCCCTTTCTAATAAAACTTCTCCCTTTAGCTCAGTCTGCCTGGCATGTTTGTCCTCCACCTCGGTCACCCTCGCCTTCAATGGGATCTGCTAAGGTTCCCCCTGTAATTTATCATAACACTCTGTGGACCAGGCTGGCCTCAAACTCAGAGATCCTCCTGCCTTTGCCTCCTGATTGCTGGGATTAATGCATGTGCCACCATGATAATAAATAATACATTGTTATTATTATTTGACAATTTCACACTCGTATAAATACATTATGATCACACCTCCCTACCTTCTCATACGTCCTTCTGTCCCCTAATAACTGCCCTCCTCCCACTATCTCGTCACTATCTTTTATTTATTTATTTATTTATTTATTTATTTATTTATTTATTTTTGACACTTGCTGATTTTAACCAGGGCCTCCACATAGACCTGACCATGGCTCACCAATGACTGTACCACTGAGAACAACTATTCCACCTACATTTCAGATTTTGTTTTTGCTATTTGAGGTATGGTCTTACCAATGAACTTTGGCTGACCTGGAACTCCCTGCATACACCAGTCTATCCTCAAATTCACAGGGTTCCACCTGCTTCTGCTTCCCAAGTGTCAGGGTTAAAGGCATGTGCCACCATGTATTTTGGATTTTTGAGTCTTGGTCTTGCTTTGTAGGTAACCTGGAGTTTCCTCAGACTCATTCTGTGGCCCACATTGGCCTTGAACTTGTGATGCTTCTGCCTTGGCCTCCCAGATGCTGAGATTTAGAAGTATGTGCCTCCATGCTTATCATATTTCACTTAGAATTATTTTGCCATCTATCATTGTTATATGTGTCAGTAGCTTTCTTTCTTTCTTTTATCTTTTTGAGACTGGTTGTCATTATATAGCCCAGGCTGTCCTTGAACTCATGATCCTCCTTCTTCCTCTCCAGTGTTGGGATTATGCACATGTATACCTGGGTCCCTCATTTTTTTTTTTTTTTTATGCTGGGTGTTATCCCTTGTGTGGATAGACCACAGTTTGTTTATACGTTCGTTCGATGATGGACATTTGGATTTTCCAAGTTTTACAAGTATTGAAAGGATCAGTATTGGCTCAGCACTCCCAAGACCAAATTCTCAGCATAAAGGAGATTTACTCTGCTTAGAGGGACACATTGTAGGGAATAAGAGACCAAGAGCTAAAGGAAGAGGGAGAAGGAGACGGGAACAAGGGTCAGGGCCAGCACGAGCTCTCCTGCTGCAGTGTCCAGTGAGGGGCAGAGCAAGCTGTCCCAAGGCCAGCTTAACATGGCCCTCTGATTTCATCATGCATGGTTCCTATGGGCCCCAGTCCCAGAGAGGAAGAAAGGACTGCCTCTGGATGACAAGAGACATGTGGCCCTTTATAAAGGTACAAGAGGAATCCCAATGTAAGGATGAGGTGTTTAGTTTTAACTGGACATGTTAATTAGGTGAGCCAAAGGGGGCTTTTGATTGCTGGACTTCAACACTTTGATAACTGGACCTTGGTGGCCAGCCTCAGGAGCAGGGATTGAGCAAATAAGGGAATGGACCTTGTGGCTAGCTTCAGGAATGTAATCTAAGGGTTCTTAGCAAGGCACAGGGAATCAGGGAGAAGGGCAAAGCCTGCCAGAGCCGTGTTTGCCATGCTCAGGCTGGCTAGAGTCCCTTCAAGTATAGCTGCAACACTTCGTGTGTATCCTTAATGGACATATGTGTTCTTTTGAGGAATGCCTAGAAATCATATGGCTAGGGCATATGGAAGGTGTATGTTTAACTTGTTAAAATTCTGACAATTTTAACAATTCTGTTTTCAAAGCAATGAAATCTTTTAATGATTTCAGCAGTATGTAAGCACTCCATATTCTTATCAGCTAGTGTGACTAGTCCTATTAATATTAGGGTTTCTGATATATGTACAACAACATATTATCTGGCTTTAGTTAATCTGCATATTCCCAGTGACCAATAGCATTTACTATCATTTCATAAGCTCATTTGCCATCTGTATATCCCCTTTTGTAAAAATGTATGTCAAAATCTTTTGCCCATTTGAAAAATTAAGTTCCTTCTGTGTTGCTAAGATTTAAAATCATTGCACATGTTTTGGGTACCAATACTTTTAATATACATATATTTTATAAATATTTCCTTGTCTTTTTATTTTTATTTATGATTTATTTTCTATTTTTATTTTATGTGTATTTGTGTTTTGTCTGTATGTATGTCAGTATGAGGGTGTTGGATCCCCTGGAGTTAGAGTTTCAGACAGTTGGGAGCTGTCATGTGGGTGCTGGGAATTGAGTCTGAGTCCTTTGAAGGAGCAGCCAGTGTTCTTCAACCACTGAGCCATCTCTCCAGCCCCTCTTTCTATTTTCTTCTTCTTTTTTTTTCTCCCTTTCTATTTTCTTAACAATGTTTTTGAAGAACAGAATTTTAAGGCCTTTCCTGTGGGTAGAGCCAACTGCCATCAAGCCTGTTAACCTGAGTTCAGTACTTTTGATCCATATTGTGGAAGTAGAGAACTAGTTCCCCCAAGTGGTTCTCTGACCTCCATCATATGAGCATAGTGACACATTTGAGCACGCGCAAGGTTGAAGACAAGTACTTGGGAGTTGGTACTTTCCTTTGCCTGTGAGTCCTTGGGATCAAGCTCAGGTGTGGCAAGTACTTTCCTACTGAGCCTTATCAACAACCATGTTTGTTTGATTTTTAATTTTATTTATTTATTTAGATTTTTTTTGACATAGCTTTTTTTGTGTAACAGTCCTGGCTGTCCTGGAACTCATTCTGTAGGTCAAGCTGGCCTCGAACTCAAAGATATTGGACTGCCATTGCCTCCCAAATTCTGGGATTAAAGGCACGCACAACCACCACTTGGGTTTTCTTTTGTTTGTTTTTTAATGTTTGATACAGGACTTAACTGTAAATCTGTAGCTGTCTTGGAGCTTGGAGTAATTCTCCAGCCAAAGCCTTTTTTAAAAAACATAATTTCTGCCAGGTGGTGGTGGCGCACACCTTTAATCCCAGCACTCCGGAGTCAGAGGCAGGAGGATCTCTGTGAGTTCAAATCCTGCCTGGTCTACAAGAGCTAGTTCTAGGACAGTCTCCAAAACCACAGAGAAACCCTGTCTCAAAAAACAAACAGAAACAAAATAACCCCCCCCAAAAAACCCATAATTTGTTAATTCTTGTTAATTTCACATCATGCACTCCAATTATGCTCACCTCCCAGTCCCACCATGTCCACCTCTCACTGCCACCCCTCACTGCCCATAGCAGCCTCCCACAAGAAGATTAAAAAAATTCAAACCAAACCAAAATGAGCAAGCAAGCAAGCAAACCTCTTCTGCCTTACACACCTCTCCAGCACCTCTTCGTTTGTCCTGGTGGCATTAGGAGTCCAATCAGTTTTACTAGCAAATGTTCATTGCAGTGAGTCACTGGTCTGGTCCAAGGCCTCTGGCGCACCATCATCACTGGATCACTCCTCTGGGATAGCCTGTGGCTGCCCTGAGTCATGGAGACCCTATGGGCATTGTTCACAGAGCCAGTCACTTCACCAGCTCCAGCAGGTCCTAGATGGGGTAGATGTCAGGATGGACCCACTCAAGGCCTGACTGTAGGCCTGAGTGGTAGCTGAGCTGGTCAGTCCAGGTTACTGGGGCCACCCCTCTTAAGAGAAGAGCAGAGCCAGCTCTCCTGTGCCCACGACATCAGGGCTAGCTCTCCCTCATCTCTGGTAAGGATGAGGCCATCTCTTTCCCATAAGGGTCAGGGCCAGCACGAGCTCTCCTGCAGTGTCCAGTGAGGGGCAGAGCAAGCTGTCCCAGGGCCAGCTTAACATGGCCCTCTGATTTCATCATGCATGGTCTATGGACCCCTGTAGTAGGGTTCTATGGCTACGTAGTCTGCACTCAGGTGGAAAGGACTCCTTTAAAAGAAAGACCCCTGCCCACTTATGTTCTCTTTCCCTCTCTCTTTCTTGCTCTTCTCCTGGGGCAGACAGGATTTTTCCTGTCTCCCTCTTCTCTCTGTTTCTGTGTCTTCTCTTTCCTTCTCCCCTTTCCTTTTCTAATAAAACGTCTCACTGAGCTCTGTTTGCCCCACATGTTTGTCTTCCATCTCTGTTACCCTCACCTGCCATGGAATCCACCAAGGTTCCCCAGGCTTTATCATAACAATAGGTGTGCACCACCTTGCTCAGTGTATGTGTTGTTTGGGACTGAATGCAGGACTTCATCCATGCTAGGTAGGCACTCTACTTACTGAGCTACATACACAACCCAAAAGTGCTCTAAAATAAGGATATAGGACAAGTCCAGTTGGGTGTGGTGATGCAGGCCTTTAATCCTAGCACTTGGAAGGCAGAAGCAGGTGGAGTTTGAGGCCAGCCTGGTCTATACAGTGAGTTCTAGGACAGCCAAAAGCTACATATTGAAACCCTGTCTCAATAAAACAAGCAAGCAAGCAAGCAAGCAAACAAACAAACAAACAAGAAAGCCAAGTCCAAAGGCTCTAAAATAAAAACGAACTTGACTTGTTCAATGGCATAGATACAAGGCCAGTGAAGCTGGCAAGCAAACACACACACAACAGACAGACAGACAGACAGACAGACAGACAGACAGACAGACCACTGTAGTGCTGACAAGGAATTTGGAATTCATTCCAAATGAAAGTCATCACAGGACTGTTAACCAGAGAATGATGTATAGTGATTTACAATCGCTCGTTTTAAAGTTTTAATGTCCATATAGCAATCATATGTACTACTGGGTTTCAGAATGACCTGTTCATACATGCATACATGTATTTTGATCAGGTTCCTGCTTTGTTCCACTCCCATTCACATATCCCCTTCTCGCTTAGTTCCTTCTGCCGTCATTTGGTGTGTGTGTGTGTGTGTGTGTGTGTGTGTGTGTTGTATGTGCTACTTATGGGAACATGAGTGAGTGCTTAAATACAAGAATATGTGAATTTTACTGAGGTTAGAGCACTGAAGAAAATTTCTTTCCCTCCTTCTAACAACTATTACCTGCCTAAATATCTCATGGAGTCTCCCACTTTTCCCTAGCATCTGATAACAGCCTATAAATTCTCAGAGGAGGATGTCCTTGTGAATCTCTCCTCTTTCCCCTGGCAACGTGGGCAGGCCCATTTTGTGTAGGTGCAAAAGTATTGGTTGTTAATTTGATTGGGTCTAGAATCACTGAAGAGCCTGCAGGCACATCTGTCAGGGTTCATCTGGATCGGGCTCATTAAAGGGGAGAGGCCCACCCCAAGTGTGAGTAATACCATTCACTCCATCCCTTGGGGTCCCAGAGTGAATAAAAACTATAAGGATTGCTGGGCAGTGGTGGCATACGCCTTTAATCCCATCACTTGGGAGATAGAGCCATGCAGAGTTTCAAGGCCAGCCTGGTCTACATAGCAAGTTCCAGCTAAGGCTACAAGAATCCCCGTGTTGAACTCCTTCCCTCACTCCCCCCCCAATAAAAAAAGAAAGAAAGAAAGCTGAGAACAAACATACCCCTCTCTCTGCTTTTGGAATGTTGAAGGCAAATTTATGCCTCCATGCCTCCTCTGCCACAATGGATTGGACTCTTAAACCATGAGCCAAAATAAACTCTTCCTTTCATAAACTGCAGGTATTTTGTCACAGCAACACTCAAGTAACTTATATAGCAGGTTATTACAGTTGCTGTGAGTGACAGAATGTCATGGCATACCCAGAAAAGTGTTCCACAACACTCCACTGTCAGAGGCCTGCTTTGGTGGTGGTGGTGGTGGTGCAGGGTGGGATGGGCAGAGTGGGGAGTGTTCAGGTCCCAATGAGGATGTGTGGAATGCGGGGAAGGGGGGTGGAAGGAGGAGATGGCCACTGAGGGTGAATCAGGTTCGGCTGCCAGCATTGTTTAATTGAGAAAAGATTACACCTTTTATACTGTATAGTTGCATGTAGGATTCAAGGAGAGGCAAGGGGCGTGTGAGCTGGGATGTGACTTGAGATCAGGGGTTGAGGAATCTAGCACTGACTTTGACAATAGGCATTAGTCATGCGTTAATGGAAAGGGCCACAAATTTCTCTTGCTAGAGATAAGAATGACCGCTCTATCAAGCGGGAACTACTTACCTCAAGCTCCCAAGGGAATGGAGACCATTATCCAAATGCCTCGTCTTCGGAAAAGGACTTCTGGTAAGGACATACTACACTGCAATTTCCTAGTCTTACTGTGTGGGCCTGTTCCCCTCATAATGCACCCAAAAGGGAAGGTCATACTCTTTTCCCATTACACTGTACCATTCTTATTTCTCTGTATTTATTAATTGAACTCTTGACCTTAACAGCCTCAGGCTCTGGATCTGACTTGTAGACATCTCATCCTTGGAAGTACATCTCTAACCTTCCTGACTTGGTGTAATTAGGAGGGTACATTGGAACTCCTGGCTCCTCAGTGGTAGGGATTTTTTCCCCAAAGAATTATTTTGTTTAGAGAGGTAACCGTTGTATACATTTTTATGCTTTACTAAATGATGTCAGAGGCTTTCTATCTGACAGGTCCTGCAGCCCTTTAGGTCCAAGTAAATACACAGAGGCTTATATTAATTATAAACTGTTTGGCTAATGGCTCAGGCTTCTTATTAGATAGCTCTCTCTTAATTATTAACCCATAGCTATTAATCTATGTATTTCTACATGGCCTTATTTTACCAGAGACTGCTTGTCGTCCTCTCTGCCTTCCTCCTCCCAGAATTCTCCTAGTTTGGTAGCCCTGCCTATACTTCCTGTTTGGTTAATGGCCAATAAGCATTTATTCATCAACCAATAAGAGAAACATCTTTAGTCCCAGCACTTGGGAGGCAGAGGCAGGCAGGTCTCTATGAGTTCAAAACCAGCCTGATCTACAAGAGCTAGTTCCAGGACAGCCTTCAAAGCCACAGAGGAACCCTGTCTCAGAAAAAAAAAAGGAAAAGAGAAACAAAACAAGACAAAACTGTTCTGGAGAGAAGAGTGGTCTGCAATGTAGAAATGCTGGAACTTTTCCAAGCAGCAATAATCACCACCGTGTGGTCCATGTTACTCCACCCCTTTCTCTGACTCTTGCATCTTTTTTACTCTCTCTTCCATGATATTCTCTGACTTCAGGAAGGGGAGACATAGATGTCCTATTCAGGAATAAGCATTTAATAGGCTTTCTTTTCTTTCTTTTTTTAAAATTTTTATTTATTTATTTATTCATTCATTCATTTTTTGAGGCAGGGTTTCTCTGTGTAGCCCTGGAACTCACTTTGTAGACCACCAGAAAGATCTATCTGCCTCTGGCTCCCAAGTGCTGGGATTAAAGGTAGGCTCCACCACTGCTTGACTTATAGTCATTTTAAAAATTTTACTTATTGTATATGAGTGTTTTCCTGTGTGTATGTATGTTCATCCTGGGCATTTCTGGTGTCTGTGGAGGTGAGGTCAGAAGAAGAAAACGGATTCCTTGAAGCTGGAATTACGGATGCCTGTGAGCCACTATGTGGGTGCTAAGAAAGAACCTGGGTCCTTAGTGAATGAAAAAAAAAAAGAAAAGAAAAGAAAAGAAAAGAAGAAAGAAAAAGGAAAGAAAAGGACATGACTGCTCCTAGGTGTGGTAAAGGAGAAAGTTTATTATAGATACGTGGGAGAGCATTATCAGAGGAGACACATCCGAGAGAATCCAGAGTGATCATGACTCTGAAGAGAGGGGGAGGGGGAGAGAGAGAGAGAGAGAGAGAGGAGAAAGGAACCAGGTATAGTAGCATGGAGACAAAAGGTACGGGGGAAAAAAGGTGGGGTAACCAAAATGGTTGAATTATAGGGAAGGGCAGCCTAGCCCATGGGCAGGCTCAGAGTAGAGGGCAGGGTATGGCAGCCATGCCCTGTAACAGTTTGAGCGGTGCTGGGGGACCTGGTGGCCAGGTCTGCTTTGACGTGTTAAGTAGGCACCTCAGCCATTTGTTCCAGTTTGAAATTTAACGCTCTGAAAGAGCAGCAAGTGCTTTTAACCATTGAGCCATCACTTGAGCTGCTGTACAATGATTTGTACTCAGTACTTTGACTAATAAATCTCAGAAGTAACCACTGTCTGATGGCTGCACTAATCTATGGGCTTGCTATTTGACATCATGCCCATCTAGTGAAACAACATGGCCCATGGGTTTTTGACCAAGACTATAGTACTGGATTTAATTTCCTCATGTGAAGGCCTCATATCCAATCAGAGAGTGACCCACTACCTCCATAATGGCTATTCCACTACTGTACCAGTGAGTACATCTAGCCTGGGGCAGGTCAGCAGTGCAGCATGCAGAGTTCGTAGCCGAGTAAGACTGATTTAAAAATTTCCAGCAGCCTGCATAGCACTTTCTAGCACAATGAAAGCTAGCCAGCAGGGAGGAAGCTTCCAGCTCAGTTCCAACTTGATTTTTCTATATCATTTCTTGATTTCTCTGTGTTGTCCTCAGCAGTAGGGTCTTACCATCTAGTTCTGGTGGGCAACCAATAGCAGTGGCAATAGTGTGAATTGTTTTGGAGATTTCTGGGACCTCCTGACCAATAACCCACAAGGAGGTAGACCAACCTTGACAATGAGATTTCATTTAATAATCTATGGCTTTGGGGAGAGGCTTTATCAACTCAGGCTAAGTCTCAAACACACTATGTCACTAAGTGCCCCACCTGCACAGCGTGGGGGGAGAGGGGGTTGCTGAGAAACTGCAGAGGGTGTCGAGGTTGATAACACTGGACTCTTGCTTGATATTAAGAAGGCTCTTTATTTTTTCATCTTTTACTTCTGGGGCTGGCTTATATACCCCGGCCCCAGATGGAGGAGGGGGAAGCTGAGGGGGCGGTTAGTCATCTTAAGTTCCAAGGACCCTGTTAGGGTGCTTTCAGGGCTGAGGAAGTCAAAAGAGCATTAGCATTTTGCATTAGAAAACATGTCTCTTGTTTTCCTAGGGTTACAGCTGCCTGCATAGAGGGCAGCAGGGGGAAGTGAATTCTTAGCCAAGGTCTTGATTCCTACAACTAAGGCTGACCTTGAATTGAACTTCTGATCCTTCTGTCTCTACCACCTACATGTTGGGTTTATAGGCATTTTCTACTACATCTCCATGCACATTCAATCTACCACATTGAATATGAGAGACCTAAGAGTCCAGTGTAGGTCCTAGAACAGTGGTTCTCAACCTCCTTAATTCTGTGACTCTTAACCATACAATTATTTGTTGCTACGTCATCACTGTAAGCTTGTTAGTTATGAACTGTAATGTAAATATCTGATGTGACACCACATTGAGAACCACTGTCCTAGAATCAATGCCCCAGGATTGGCTGACTGTATGAGTGGGTATTACATAGAGGACTTCTTTCCAACTTCTACAGGAAAGTCCTGTAGTGGGATATTCACCGTGTCTGCTTCTGTGGCACTGACCACACCCATTGAGGGGTGGAGCCAGGGGCGGAAGTGACCGATGGAGTTTAGTCTCGGGAGGAGGCGGAGAAAGCCCCTTTTCTGGCGGGACACGGAGAGAGGAGCATCCAGTTTTAACTGCTGTGTTCATCTGTCTGTGTTGTGAGTTGTTTCTCCTTAATAAACATCTATTTGACCTATTTGTTTATCCTGACCCTTATTGAACCGCAATATCTGGTGTCAGAAGCGGGATCAGGATTTTCACTGCACCTGGGTTTTACCCAGGTGCCGCAGCAACCCTTCCCCCACCTTCCTTGAACGGGCAGGATATACCCTGCCCTAGAACTCCTTTTATCTCCATCTTGGCCCTGAGACTACTGCTCATCTTCTGCCCATTCCCTCAGATTGTATTCGCACAGAGCCCTGCAGCATTAGCCCTGCCTTTTGTGTTGCGGCACTAGGCCCGGACTCTGCCTGCTCTGTTTGTGTGCTTGCAGGCTCTGGAGGCTGTGGCGGCTGCGGCAGCTGCGGCCTGTGGACTGGCAGAAAATATACACACTGCAGTTGCTTGCGGCTCCTGTTTTCCCTGTGGTCTCAACAATTGTACAAGGCTCGTTTCACTCCTTCGTTTAACAAAATTTTGCTTGCCTTAGTTTGTTAAAAGCTATTCTACAGGGACCGGGATCAGAAGGATCGTTTCCTGCCGGAGGCTATTTGGCGGACACTCTTTGGTGGTACAATTCCGGATAGAACCGAATTGGAAGGCTCCTCTGCTGTGGACGCTTTTTACTGCTACACCTCCGAGTGTAACTACAGCAAGTTGAGATCTACAGCTAAAAGCATCAAAGTTCCAGGACAGCGGAATTACATCTAAGGTAATTGTAACATCTTTTGCAACTTAAGCTGATATAATATCTGAGATCAATTGTTCCATAGCTATGGCAGATAATTTTACAATGCAGTACTTTAGGAATTTTTTTACTTCATATATAGAAGGAATCTTAGCAGAAGAAAATTATGACTGGATCAATATATACACCTTTTTCGTAATAGTAATGGGTTTTATCATTAATATGATATTCTTAAAGAAATGGTTTGAGATTAGCGCAAACAATGAGGAACTTGTACAAACCATAGGAGACTTGGTAACAAAGATTCAAAACATTGAAAATGACAGAATGCAAAACATGGAATGTTTAGGAAAAAAGTTTCAGGATATTGAAGATGGCAACAGAGAGCTGACAGGTAGAATACAGAACATGGAACATAAAAATGATCAAATAGAAAACAAAATTTGTTCCATGTCTGATGTTGCCTCAACAACCAAAACAGAAACAATGCAATGCATTAACACGCTAACAGAAACAGCTCATTCCTGGTTGGATGAAGCTAATAATAAGGTTAAAAAACTGGAATATCAGATGGCAAGAATAGCAGATAGAATCTCTTCCATGTCTGAAGATAATGGCAAGCTAGCAGATAGAACATTGTTTTTAGAAGGCAGTTTACATGCCATTCAGATAATATCTAAGGATGAGAATATCAAAAACATGGAATCATTTGTACTTGAAGAAAGTAAGAAACTGACAGATGCAATGAAGGCTCTAGAAAGGGATATGCTTCAAGAAGTTCAGACACTCAAAGAAGCAATAATTAATAGACTTCAGGCTTTAGAAGACCTTCAATCTGATACATCAGAAGAAGAGCTCCAGGTAATAGGGCATGAAAAAAACTTAAAATTTTCCACACCATTTAGGGTCAGAGGAGCTTTCCCTGTATCTGTTAATGGAAAATCAGCAATGAAAAAACACCCAAAAGGTGTTGTTGCTTATCAATGGGAACCAATATGTATGAAAGATTTAAAAAGTATAAAGGAAGCAGTAGTCTCTTATGGCATGCACTCACCATATGTGAAGCAATTAATAGAATCATGGGCAATGAATAACAAGGTAACCCCTAAGGATTGGGAACAATTAATATCAGCTGTCCTTGAAAACTCCTCTCAATTAGAATGGAGGGCTTTATGGAGAGAAGAAGCAAAGGCTCTTGAACTTCAGGGCTTAAAGAAAGGTTATGAAGCTCCCAAAGATAAAATTCTTGGTGAGGGTATTTATGCTGACCCAGAAACCCAAGCTGCCTATGATGAACATATCTTGTCTCTATGCATTACGGCAGCTCTGAATGCTTGGGATAAGGTTCATGAACTAGGGGAGAGGATAGAATCTTATACCAAAATAAGGCAAGGACCAAGAGAACGCTTTAGTGTGTTTCTAGAAAGGCTGTCTAGAGCAGTACAATTACAGGTAGCTGACATAGAATCTAGGCGAATACTCATAGAATCATTAGCCTATGAGAATGCAAATCCTCAATGCAAACAAGTGCTTTGGCCATTAAAAATTCAATCAGCACCTTTGGATGAATGGATTCGATATACAGCCAACATTGACTATAATAGCAATAACACTGAAGCATGGGTAGGAGAAGCTATATCTAAAGGTTTGAGGAGTAATCAAGAGAACAGAAGTTGTAACTATGGTGACATAAAAGCTTGGATAGGAGAAGCCGTCTCCAAAAGTTTAAAGAGATATCAACATGTCAGATGTTATAACTGTGGTAAGATAGGACATCTAAAAAGAAATTGTAGGCAAAGCATCTCTAGAAATAATACTCCCAAGAATGAATGGAACAGAAGGCCTAAGCCTTCTGGGTTATGTAGAAGGTGTGGCAAAGGCAGACACTGGACAAATGAGTGTAGATCAACTAGAGACAAGCAAGGAAACCCTTTACCACCGGGAAACTCCTTGGGGGGCCTCTCGAAGGCCCCCATGTCAAAGGTGGTCCGAACATTCCCAGTCACAGTGGAGGACAACCTCCCCACAGGACAATTAGAAAATCCTTGGCCTATTGTAAAAACTCATACCGCTCTGGCTGACAAACTAGTGAAAGAAGTTGAAGCAGACATGACAGAAGAAAATAAAAAAACGTATATTTTGGCAAACCTCTATAAACAGTCAAAGGCCTAGATTGATAGTTAAAATGAATAACAGACTGTTTGAAGGCCTCCTGGACACAGGGGCGGACGTAACTATCATAACTAATAAATCCTGGCCTCGAAATTGGCCCCTGAAAGAGGTTAATGTTCAATTCTTAGGGATTGGAACCCTGTCTCAGATAAAACAAAGCATGAGATGGATTGAATGTGTAGGACCAGAAGGACAGCGAGGAAGGTTAAGACCATATGTGGCTGATGTATTGATAAATTTATGGGGTCGTGATCTATTACAGCAATGGAATACACAGATTAACATTCCTCCAGTATTAGATAGGAACCATAAACGACCTCATGATTGTGGAAAAAATGCTATAAAGTACTATACAAGATGGACACCAAATATCCAGGCTGTACAAAGACAGAATGCAAGTGCTGAACAAACAGATGAACCAAAAGCCTTACCCTTAAAATGGTTAACAGAGGAACCTGTCTGGGTAGGGCAGTGGCCTATGACTTCTGAGAAGTTAGAAGCTTTAGAAAACCTGGTTCAGGAACAGCTAAATGCTGGGCATATCGAGGAATCAACCAGCCCTTGGAATTCTCCTGTATTTGTT
Organism: Cricetiscus sungorus; assembly: GCA_030556225.1. Lineage (NCBI taxonomy): Eukaryota > Metazoa > Chordata > Mammalia > Rodentia > Cricetidae > Cricetiscus > Cricetiscus sungorus. The sequence goes on along the minus strand of JANBXA010000740.1, from coordinate 39,984,790 downwards.
ATCAAAAAGAAATCTGGTAAATGGAGAATGCTTACAGACCTGAGAGCCATTAATAAAGTTATCCAGCCAATGGGCTCTTTACAGCCTGGAATGCCGTTGCCTTCTTTGATACCTAAAGAATGGCCTATTATAGTTATTGATTTAAAGGATTGCTTCTTCACTATACCTTTACAAGAACAAGACAAAGAGAAATTTGCCTTCACGGTACCTAATTACAATAATTCTCAACCAGTGAAGAGATATCAATGGAAGGTTTTGCCACAGGGAATGCTAAATAGCCCAACCCTATGCCAATATTTTGTACAAAAACCACTGGAAATAATTCGTAAACAGTTTCCACAATCCATAATCTATCATTACATGGATGATATATTGTTAGCTGACTCAAAGCAGACATATTAGAAAAAATGTTTGAGAAACTGAAGGAAGTTTTACCTCGCTGGGGATTACAAATTGCACCTGAAAAAATACAAAAAGGAGAGTCAATCAACTACTTAGGATATAAAATAGGTCTACAGAAAATCAGACCACAAAAAGTACAGATCAGGAGAGATCGCTACCAGACTCTTAATGATCTTCAAAAATTACTAGGAGAGATTTCTCAACTGCAAACTATTATTGGAGTTGAAGGGCATGATTTAAAAAACTTGAAAATGGCCCTAAAAGGGGACAAGGATTTGAATAGTCCCCGAATACTATCAGCTGAAGCAGAAAAGGAATTAGAATGGGTAGAAAAGAGGATATTAGAAGCACATGTGGACCGTGTGGATCCAAATCTAGACTGTATTCTGGTTATATTACCATCTAGAGAATATCCTTCAGGGATTTTGATGCAGAGAGAAGACATCATATTAGAATGGATATTCTTACCACATAAACAGAATAAAAAACTAAAAACATATATAGAAAAGATCTCTGACTTGATTTTAAAAGGTAAATTAAGACTTCGTCAATTAACAGGAAGAGATCCAGCAGAAATTATTGTACCTTTAACTAATGAGGAAATTTCCTCCTTATGGAAAGATAATGAATATTGGCAGAGAGCATGCAGTAATTTTTTGGGAATAATTAGCAACAATTATCCCAAAACTGAAAGAATCAAATTCATAAAGAAGACGATTTGGATCCTTCCACGCATTGTAAGACAAACACCTATCTCTGGAGTTCCTACATTCTACACTGATGCAAACAAATCTGGTAAAGCAGGATATAAATCAGGAGAAATAAGCAAAGTAGTTCAAAGCCCTTACAATTCTGTACAAAAGGCAGAATTGTATGCCATTCTCATGGTACTTATGGATTTTACAGAACCCCTCAATATAGTTACTGACTCTCAATATGCAGAGAGAGTAGTCTTACACATCGAGACTGCAGAATTTATTCCTGATGATACAGAATTAACTTCATTGTTTATACAGTTACAAGATACTATCAGAAAGAGGATTCATCCTATATATATAACACACATCAGATCCCATACGGGTCTGCCAGGTCCTCTAGCACAAGGCAATGATGAAATTGATCGGTTATTGATAGGAATTGTGCTAGAAGCCTCAGAGTTTCATAAGAAACACCATGTGAACAGCAAAGGATTGAAAAAGGATTTTTCTATCACTTGGCAACAAGCCAAGGAAATAGTAAGGAAATGTCCTACTTGCTCATTCTATAACCAAACTCCTTTACCACCAGGCAGTAACCCTAAAGGTATAAATAGAAATGAAATATGGCAAATGGATGTGTTTCATTTTGCAGAATTTGGAAAATTAAAATACGTACATCACACTATAGATACATTTTCAGGGGTTTCAATGGGCTACTGCTCTGAGCTCTGAAAAGGCTGATTCTGTTATCACACACCTTTTAGAGGTAATGGCCATTATGGGCATACCTGCACAAATAAAAACTGACAATGCTCCGGCATATATTTCCAGCAAATTGAAACAGTTTTTTGAGTATTATAACATAAAACACATAACTGGTATACCACACAATCCTACAGGACAAGCAGTAGTTGAGAGATCTAATCGTACTTTAAAGGAAATGCTCCATAAACAGGCAGGAGGAACCAAGACACCCAAACACAGATTACATAATGCTTTATTAACATTAAACTTTCTTAATGCTGATGAAAAAGGAAAAACAGCTGCAGAAAGACACTGGACAATAGAAAAAACTTCTGAACTACATCAGCCGGTGTACTTCAAGGATGTATTGACCTCAGAATGGAAACCAGGATATGTGTTACGTTGGGGTAGGGGTTTTGCATTTGTATCTACAGGAGAAGAAAAGCTATGGATACCATCTAAGTTAATCAAGATCCGGGTTGAACAAGAGTAACATCTTAATGAAGAGAAATGACAAGTAATCCAATAAATAAGGTCCCATGAGATGTGGAGACTTCTCAAAGGTAGGGGAAGTGTTCTGCTCTTGTCCTTACAGGAAAACAGAGAACACCTATCTTCAAACAACCAAAGGACACTAAACATGTAGGTACCTACAGAAGAGAAGACAGCTCTCCAGAAAGAATCACTTAATGAAGAGGAATATGATTTATGGTAAAAAATATTTAAGTCTAGTAAACTGTTTCTATACTGAAATCTAGTTTTCTTTACTATCTAATATTTCTGTAGTCCCGATTCATGTAAACCAGTGCTGGCTTTGGAGTTGGATTTGGCTTTCCTTCTCTAAATTCAAGCATGTTGTTAAGATTAAATTCACAGTTTCTGCCTTATATCAAGAAGCCAATTGGTGTAAGGCAGAAGAAAACAAAATCGAAGGACTCATTCACTTATTCGCAATTTTCTGTCTGAAATCCTAATTTTCTCATTTACATTTTAATGCTTACTGTTGCCTTGCCCTAATGCATACCGTAAAATTAAAAATTTTACCTTGATATTGATATTTAAAATTTCCACAAGGACTATAACAGTTCTCAACAGCAATCTTTGAACACTCTGGAAAGGAGATGGGGCCCCAATTGGACATTTCTACTTGACTCAACCTGATGCATCTGGACTACAAACTGCACCCTAAACCGGTTTGAGACTGCTTTTCTCGAGACAACTCATGACTAGCTAGCTGTATTGGTGCACCTTCTTATTACAACCTGGCCAAATTTCAATTAGAATTCCAGTCAAGCATTTTCTGCCATACAATGACTACCTACATATGTTACAGCCAGTTCTGTATAGAAATTTGGTTGCTAAAAATTTTTTTTCCAACAGGATCCCATAGAGAAATCATCGTCCCATTTCAGCAGGAAGTAATCTTAAGATAACAACGCCCCCTTTCCCCACTCTTGGAATTTAGGAATAATATTCATCTTCATAGGGTTGGTTTTAGTTACTTGGGGTTGGGTTTGTAAGGTGATACTTAGACTTGGTTATCTCTTTTAGACAGGAATAGGGTATGGTTGGGAAAGGTGTGATTCAGAATGGATATAGGTAGATTAGCCTATTTTCTTGTGAATTATTCAGTAAGAATGAGACATTAGTATTACAGCTTACATTGTTATATATTATTATTTGTGGTAACCTATGTAAAATTAAGTTTATTCCCTTCCTGGAAGAATTGTATCTTATATTTGTTGTATTGTGTGAAATCTTTCCATTTATGATGTTTTATGTACATTATACTTGCCATATTCTATGTATGTATACTATTGCTTGTGTTCAAGACATTTTGTATTTGTTACAATTTGGGATATTTGTCTTGCTGCCCTTTAGAGCTCTACCTCTTGTTTAGACATTTTTACTCTACCTCTACTTTAGGAATTTACATGTGAGATATATATATATATATATATATATATATATATATATATATATATATATTATATACATGTACATAGTTATATTGTTTAGGTATTTATCCTTGCTTTACTCAAGGAAGTTTTATTCAGGCTTGTTAGCCAAGTTCCTGAGTATTACAGATTATCCTCACCCATGTTTCCTTTGCCTATGAGATTAGTCAGACATAGATGCTTAATCTTCAATCACTTCATAGACCTGCAGAACATGGCATTTAAATGTTTTATATATTAGTACTCTGTTGACATGAGACACTGTTGCTCCTGACAGCACCGTGCACTTTCCCGAAAGTATGTTGGACACTGTTGTTGCTCCTTCTGGAGTTCATCCTCGCTTCGGCTAATGGCCTCTTGGGCAAGGAACTGCCTCAGCCTTGACCACTGTTTTGGACATGCGGTCCTATATGCTTGCAGGAGACAAACTTAGAAGACTGCTGAACCTTGCCAAGTCACGGTAAAACAGCCTTTCTACCTCCCTGCTTTTGTTGTGGTCTGTCAAATACTCCTGGCCTTAGTCATATCTGGCTGTACCAACATTGCTGTGAGACCTTGGGTGACTGTCCAGGTAGCTTGCTGTTTCTGTCCTCACTGCACCTTTTGGAAGTTGCCCATCTGCACTTCCCGTCTACCCTAGTATTGTAATTTTCCTTCTCAGGTCTTGGTGAGGTTGTAGATTAAACTATCTTAGTATTATTCTCTCTTCCTAGTTAGATATTAAGTACTAGACTTAAGCTTTTCAGCTTAGGACAACTCTATCGTAAACTCCCTTATGCCTTCACCCTAGGACTAGGTATGTTTGTGGTTTTGGTCTCGATTTTCCTTTTCTTAGAGCACACTTGTTATTCACTGTTTTGTATATAGTTTTGTATCAAGCTTAAATCTTTTCTTTAGACTAAAAGGGGAATTGTAGTGGGATATTCACCGTGTCTGCTTCTGTGGCACTGACCACACCCATTGAGGGGTGGAGCCAGGGGCGGAAGTGACCGATGGAGTTTAGTCTCGGGAGGAGGCGGAGAAAGCCCTTTTTCTGGCGGGACACGGAGAGAGGAGCATCCAGTTTTAACTGCTGTGTTCATCTGTCTGTGTTGTGAGTTGTTTCTCCCTTAATAAACATCTATTTGACCTATTTGTTTATCCTGACCCTTATTGAACCGCAATAAAGTCCTTGTATTTATTTTACATTTTTGTTTACTTCTCTGCTCATGTGTGATCATGCTAGTGTCATGGTGTACATGTAGAGGTCAGAGGACAACTGAAGGGGGTTGATTATCTTTCTACCTATGGGTCTTGGAGATCAAACTTGGGTGGTCAGGCAGCAAGAACCATTACCTACTGAACTAATGAAATCTTTATAGGAAATCCAGAAAAGGGCTGAACAGATCAGGCAATTGTTTGTAGTGAGATATCCACCCCACCCACACCTGTTGTACTGACCACACCCATTGGGGCCTGGGGACAGGTGTGGTCATGAGTGGAGTCCAGGTCTGTGTCCTGACTTCTGGGTTGGAGACAAAGGAGATCCAAGGACATCCATGGAGCAGGAACCTGCGGCAATGGTCTGTTTCTTGTCTAAGTAAATTCTCCCCCATAAACCTCAATCAGCCTTTATTGTGTTCCAGAATCTTATTACCTGCATTAGACAACAGGAAAGCACTTGACACAGATTACGGAGGAAGTGATTAAAAGGATAAAGGGATGGTGTGAATAAGGAATAAGGGAAGCACCAGGTAGTGTGCACTGTTTTATTCTTTCCCATTCCATTCACCACCTTACAAATACATGCTTATCTACTTACGGCCATCATTTGCATTCACACTTGTACTTTTAGGGCGCTCCTGCATATTTTAATCTTGAAATAGTTTTTTCTTACTAGGTAGGCCCAAAGGTACAGAAAGAAGAATAATACAGAAATGATAAATAGTAACTCAAGTTTGTGGGAGGTGGCTTTATCTCTCAGTTGGCTTTATCTCTGAAGGCTTCCTGAGTCAGAGTTGATAATCATCCAGAATCAGGCAATAGGAGAAGGGAGGACTGTTGATGGGCCTACATTAAGAGAAAAATAAAGCAGGAATTTAAAAAGTCTTTGGAACCTCTTGTTCCGTATTTTTTTTTTAAGAGTGCCTCTCCCTAAATACTTTATATTAAAAAAACAAAACATGCTTTGACTTCAAAATTTAAGCCTAAGGACAAGTTACTGGGAAAAGGATTTCTAATTTTGTTTCCACAGAAAATGAAAAGCTGTGGATTCCTTCCAGACTAATGTGGTTTGATTGAGCAAGAATTGATTAAGCAACGTTAATGGGACAATGCAGCCTTGCAGACCACTACAGCCAGGATTTCTGGCTCTTCTTAGGTTTCCCCCATGACAGCGCCCCCTACCAGCAGGAAGCAGTTTGGAAAGAATGACACCCAAATTCCCAAATATTGTTTATAAATGTTTGTTTTTATTTAAAAAAAAAAAAAAGGCATGTATAATTGTGTCCAGCATAAAATAAATAAATGTTTAAAAAAAAACAAAAAACAAAACAACAAAAACCCTGGGCCTAGCAGGGCAGTGGAGGTACACACTTTTAATCCTAGCACTTGGGAGGCAGAGACAGGTGGATGCATATGAGTTGGATGCCAACCAGGTCTATAGAGCTAGTTCTAGGACAGCCAGGGCTACACAGAAAAGCTTTGTTGTTATTGTTATTCTTTACGGGCATCTGCCATCCAGCTCCTAAATAAATCACACACACACACACACACACACACACACACACAGGCTTATTACTTCTTAGGAGTGCCCAGCCTTAGCTTGGCTTGTTTCTAGCCAGCTTTTCTTAAATTACCTGTCTTTCACCTCTGGGCTTTTACCTTTCTTTATTTCTGTACATCTATTTTTTCCTTCTTACTCTGTGCCTTACTATATAGCTAGGTGTCTGGCTCATGTCCTCCTCCTTCTTTTGCTCCTTGATCTTTCTTACTTCCCAATCCCCCTTTTTCTCCTTCTACTTAATCTCTCTGCCTGCCAGACCCCTATCCCTTCTCCTGCCTTGCAATTGGCAGTTCAGCTCCTTATTGGACCAATCAGGTGTTTTAGACAGGCAAAGTAACACAGCTTCACAGAGTTAAACAAATGCAACATAAAATATTGCAACACATCTTTGCATCATTAAACTAATGTTCCATAGCATAAACAAATGTAACACATCTTAATATTCTACAACACCTTTCTCAAAAAATCAAAAAGGAAGAAAAAAGAAAGAAAACAAAGAAAAAAAAAAAACCTAAACAACTAGGCCCTCATGTTTACTGTAAACTGTCCACTATTCTAGTATTCTTCCTGTATTAAACCATTTAATTCTTTCAATAATGCTGTGAGCTTAGCCTCATTTCTTAGCTAAAGAATTTGTTGCAGGTCATAGAAGTAGAATTTGAAGTCAGGTATTCAGACTTTAGAATCTATAGACTTATCCAAGATGACTGTGTCTTGCTGTTAGATAAAAGGAACCATTAATACAGGAGATGTAAAGCCAGGAAGAAAAGGAGTTTAAGGTCATCCTTGGCTATATAGTAGAACTTATCCAAATAAATAAATTCTGTAACTTCTTTAGACTTCCTTATTCTGCAAACAAACTATGGTACCAGTATGTGTGTATGTGTGTGTATTTGAGACAAGGTCTCATTATGTAGTTCTGGCCTTGAACTTAGGTAGAGCAAGCTGGCCTTGAACTCAAAGAACTCCATTTGCCTCTGCCTCTTGAATGCTGGGATTAAAGCTGGCTATGGTGGTATTTTAATATGATAGATGAAGGCAGTTATCTCTGACTTTATTATCTATTGTATAATTTTTTGACATTCCAACAACTACCATAGCCATTTTGTAACTATGGCTGACCTCAGCCTTTTCTTTTCCTTTCAAAAACCTAACACATTTGTTAGCTAAAAACACCTCTCTCTCTCTCTCTCTCTCTCTCTCTCTCTCTCTCTCTCTCTCTCTCTCTCTCTCTCTCTCTCATAGAGGCACACACACAAGAAAAAAAATAAACACACCAAATAGTTTATTCATAATATCATTATCCAGCTGCCTCAGTTATAAGTCTGCTTTAAAACAAAACAAAACCTGGAGATTTAAACTTTGTTTTTAAAAAAATTATCTTGTGCGGGGAGTGGAGAGATGGCTTAGTAGTTACGGACAGGGGACTCAGACCTTGAATGATGGCTCACAAAGTCCTGTAACCCCCATTTCAGATTTATCTGATGCCCTTCTTTGACCTTCACCCTCAGGGGACCCACCCCATGCAGGCAAACATTCATACACATAAATAAATACATATTTAAAATGAAGTTTAAGTTTTATTTTGCTGTGTATCTGTGGGAACATGTGTGAAGGTCGGAGGACAACAAATGGGAGTTGGTTATCTGTTTCCACAGGGAGGGCCCCAGGGATGGAATTCAGGTGTTTGGGTTTAGCAGCAAACACTTCTACGTTTCCAAGCCACTACAGAGGTTTTAAGGGTTAATGATCATCCAAGATAAACATTAGTTTAGATAAACAAAGTTAAGCTTTCCAGCTTTAAGAAATAAGGAAACCGGCTGCCTCTGGTGGCAGGCGGAAGGCAGATTTGAGTTCGAGGCCAGTCTTGTCTACAGAGCAAGTTCCAGGTAAGGCAGGGCTACACAGTGTAGCCCTGTGTAGGGTTTCAACAAACAAAATCATTCAAACAAACAAACAATACAAAAAACAAAAACAAAAAAGGAATATGGATACACTTTACAGCTGTGTGCTACCTTGGTGTTCAAGATTTGATGGAAAAATGCAGGAGTGACCGATACATGCTAATTTATCACCAGGTCACAAGAGCTGTCATAACTAGCAGTTGTTTTCATTTCCTTACACTCAATAGAGCGTAATGGAAAACCGGGGTATTTTATACCACTTCCAAATCGCAGAGGATTAAGATACTGGAGTATCTATTCTGCTGGACCCTGGAGCTCTTTCATTCCCCCGTTATATAAACTGTACAAAAGCAAGAAAGGCAGACATCTAGAGACTGTCACTGGTTACACCTACCCAGAGCAACATGAAAACAGACTAGGCGTGGAACCCAGGGCTTGTGGGTGTGGCTCAGTGGTAGCGCGTTTGCCTAGCAGAACAAGTTAAGTGGAATTAGTTGCTATAATGGATGAGTTTCTAAGCTAAAGCGTACACTATCTAGCTCACATCTGCTCTTAATAGCCTCGTCCAGAATTACTCCCTACAGCTTTCGCGCCTTGCCTTCCCCGACACACCCTTTGTAGGGTTCACTCGCCTCCACCCTGGACATCAGTCTGTGTACTTAAAAGCGGGCTTAGAGGGAGGATAGGCACAGGGAGGAGACAGGAAAATAGAGATTGCCAATTCGTCCTTAACTCGAGCCCCTCGCGGGCCTCACCCCTGCTGTGGAGGCTGAGATTGGAGAGGAAGTGGGGAGGCTGCACTCAGTCCCTCACTCCCGCGCCCTCATGCCCCCACCCTTCCCTGCTCCGAGATACTGCGCTCCCGGTCCGCGCCCGACGCTTCCGGAGGGGAGCGGCCGACGCCAGCGCGCTCGCGGGATAAAGTGGAGATCTGCCGGCCGCCGGAGCCCACCGGACAGGTCCTCCGCGTCCTCAGCAGGCAGCGAGCAGCCCAGCCCCGAAGCAGGCCCCAGGGTAGCCCCGGAGACCGCGGTGGCCGGATGCGCGGGCGCGTCACTTCCGGGCGGTGCAGCGGCGGCGGCTTGGAAGATGGCTGCGCCCTGTGGCTCGGAGCTGCCCGCCAACTCGCCGCTCAAAATTCCGAAGATGGAGGTGCTTTCCCCGGCTTCTCCTGGAGACCTGAGCGACGGGAACCCATCACTATCCGACCCTTCCACGCCGCGGGGAGCCTCCCCTCTCGGGCCGGGCGGCGCGGCGGGCTCGGGGACCGCGGCGTCCGGGGGTCTCGGGCTGGGGCTGGGGGGCCGCAGCGCTGCCTCGTCCTCGGTCTCCTTCTCGCCCGGAGGCGGCGGCGGTGGCGGGGCTGCGGCGGCCGCTGCCGCCGCCTGCCGGGGCATGTCGTGGACGCCGGCAGAGACTAACGCGCTCATCGCTGTGTGGGGCAACGAGCGGCTGGTGGAGGCGCGGTACCAGCAGCTGGAGGGAGCCGGCACGGTATTCGGCAGCAAGGCCCCTGGGCCGGCCATGTACGAGCGCGTGTCCCGGGCCCTGGCCGAGCTGGGCTACGAACGGACCCCGTCCCAGTGCCGGGAGCGCATCAAGGTAACCGGCCGCCCTGCCCGGGACAGCGAACCAGAGGCTGAGAAGGCGGGGAAGCGGGCCTGGGGGCGGGGGCCGGGCCGAGCACGGGGCTCCCCTCCCGGCCCCGGGTACCCCTCTCGTCTCCTCTGCCTCTTTCTTCTCTCGCTGGGAAGGGGCGCTTCTTTCCAGATGGCCGCCAGCCCGTAGGTTTCCTGAGTTTGAAGTTGGGCGTGTCTGCCGCCGCCCCTCTTTCTTGCCAATTGAGGATGTTCCTGCGCTCTGAAGTTGGTGGTTTCTTATTGTGCGCGGGGCCGCACTGTCGCCGGTGCTGTCGCCCTTACTGCTTTGTTCCCAGGTAGAGGGGCTCTTCAGGCTGAAGCTGTCCAGTTGGGATGGGATTGATGAGGGGCAGCCTGGGCCCGAAGAATGCCCAGTATAAGATTGTTCAGTAAGTGATGGAGTTTTAAGAAAGAGCCTTGGGGAGGCTGGCCTTTTGTGTCAGTCGCATTGCTTGTCATTTGAGGTGGTAAGGACTAGCAAGATTTGAGATGCATTTTAAAGAGTTGGAAAGGCTTAAAGGAAGACAGGCTGTGTATTGTTATCGTGGAGGTGGAGGACACCTTGAATGTTACTCTGGTTGAGGGTTGCATTGGCATTTAATGGATTGGTGATCTCTTCAAAGTTGGTTTGGCTTGAGAGGCTTCTATTTCTGAGGAAGCCCTTTCCTGACACCCAGTTTTTACTGCTTTAGTTACGGTGCCGGATGCTGACAAGTAAAACTGTGCATCTGGCCATCCTTGTACATCTGCATGTTTAAATGCGGAGGCTTAATGTGGGCTAAATTTTACCATCAGCCCTCTTATCGCTTTGCTGTTTCTTCTGATTTGTCTAGGCGTTTGTATCTGTCTTTGCAGACAAGAAGCTGTGTTTTAGTTACATTCCTTTCCTCAGTCTACGGTCTGCTAAAAGTTTCTCCCAGTTTTCATTGAAAACATTTATAGTACTTATAGTATTCATTTATGATAGTTCAGGCATTTTTTTCTGGGGAATGAAAAACCGCCTAGAGGAGTCATAACAGAGAAGAATCAGATTCGCAAACAACCATAGAACCCAATGAGAACAGTTTAAGTAAGAGTAGTCATACTGAATTGGAGATTGTGCCACTCTGGAGATTCTGCCAGAGTTCGTGAAGTCTTGGCTGCTGTGATGTTCATTGGAAGACATTGTTACTTAGAAAACTTGGTCTAGAATTGGCTATTTCATTATTACCAACTGTTCAAGGAATTTGGGACCCATTAGAAAGTTAACTTACATTATTTGATAATGCACATCTGAGGATTCATATTGAACTCCGTTAAACAAGAATGCCATTGAAATAATATGTAATAGTGAAAAACCATTGTTCTTCAGATTTCATTCATTGCTCTTTATTCAGGGTCATTCTGTTTAAGTCTGGGGCAGTTTCTGTGCACTGCTGTGGATAGCATCTGTTCACAAACTTTTCTGGAGTTCAGAGAGTGCCTTGGGCATTTGTAAACTATGCCTGTTTTCTTGATTTTTATTCATAGGACTTTCAAAGTGTACTATCAAAACCTTGCTGAATATAAATCTCTCCATAAAATTGTTTCTCAAACAACCAGGGAATATCTAGTTGGAATGCTTCATTGTCCAGTTATGAGAAGGAAATCTAAAGCAAAGAAAGGAGATTGAACCTCTGAAGAATTTAGAGGATCAGTTTACCTGTTTTCAAACAGGTAAGACCAAGTTGACCTCAAACTTTTAGTGTTTTGAGATTCTGAGATGATGGTTCTCTGATACACTGCAGCAATTAACAGACAAGGCGGGCTGATAAATGATTTGTAAAGTGCTTCAATATAAATGGTTTGGATCAAGGAACTCAGTCTTTTGTTAATGTTGCTATTCCCTGCCAGAATTAAAGATTCTTTAAGGACAAGCCCTGATCTGTCATGTTCATCAGTACTCCACCACACAGTAGACACTGAATGCTTCATTTACCAAATGAAGTGTAGAAAGAATTTTGGAAGGCTTTTTTGTTTTGTTTTGATTCTGTGATAAAACACTGTCCAAAACCAATGTGGGGAGGAAAGGGTTTGTTTTATTATCTGCCTTACAGGTTACAGTCCATTATTTAGGGAAGACAGGTATCTTGGCTACTTTTTAAAATTGCTGTTTAGAGACACTATGACCGAGGCAATTTGGGGGACTTGCTTACATTTTCAGAGGATGAGTTCAGGACCATCATGGTGGCAGGCAGGCAGGCATGCATGACACTGAAACAGTAGCTAAGAGCTTACATCGATCCTCAAGAAGGCAGAGAGAAAGAAATGGCCTGGCTAGGCTTTTGAAACCTTAAACCTCACTCCCAGTGACACACCTTAATCCTTTCCATAATAGTTGCACCAATTAGGGACCAAACATTTAAATATATGTGCCTATGGGGGCTCTTTTCATTTAAACAACCACACCAGGGCAGGAATTCAAGGAAGGAATATGTAGGCAGGAGCTGAATTAGAGAAACACTGCTTACTGGGTTGCTTTCCCTGGCTTGCTCAGCTTACCTTTTTTTTTTTTTTTTTTTTTTAATAGCCCAGTCACACACCTTCCCAGGAATGGCACCACCTATAGTGGGCGGTCTCTTGTACATCAATTAGCAACTAAGAAATGCCTTACAGACTACAACTAGTCTGATGGAGGCATTTTTTCAATTTGATAAAAACTGACTGAATGTATAAAAGCTTATAGCAGTGTTATTAAAGTTAAAAATACAGGTTTTGGAGCCAAATTTGAAAAAATATAGCACTGAAGTTAAGCTTCAAAGGACTGAGGCTTTATAGCTCTGTGGTAGAGTGCTTTCCTGTTTTTTACAAGGCCTTGGAGTCAATCTCCAACACTGTGGACAAATACCAAAACAAAACTGTTAATAAATCCCCAAGCTTTGTCCCTTTAGAAAACTGTAAATTTGATCTTAAGCATAGAAGCAAATGTAGTCACTGAAATCAATAATTATGAGATAGCTGACCAGGGAATGGCGATCATACTTAGGAACTTAAGTTCTTGGAGTCTTTGACCTAAAGACAAATCTTTGGATTCCAGTTTTTAGAAATGCCATCTTAGAACAAGTAATTTGAAAACCTCTTGTCACTATTGTGTTGATGACAAATACAGAAAGAAATACTGAGGGCTGGAGATATCTCAGGGCTTCAGAGTGTTTGCAGCACTGGAGTTTGTTCCTTTTGGCCTCTGTGGGCACTCACACACATGGAATGATGGTGTGTACAGACACACACACACACACACACACACACACACACACACCAGACACACACACACACACACACAGGCGTGCATTTATGCACATAAGTAAATCTGGAAAAAACAAACAAGAAATCCAGTCAGTAATACAAAACAAATAAAGAGAACCAGGGAATTAAAAAAAAAAAATTATTTTATCTTTTTTTTGGGGGGGGGGTAGGGTGGGGAGTGGTTTTGACACAAGGTTTCTCTGTGTAGCTCTGGCTTTCCTGGAATTTGCTCTGTGGACCAGGCTAGCTTTGAAACCAGAGATCCACTTGCCTCTGCCTCCAAAGTGCTGGGATTAAAGACTTTCACCATCAGCACACAGCTATTCATTTTATTTGAGTGTTTTGCCTGCATATGTGTGTGTACACCTCCATGTGTGTGCCTGGTGCCTGCAGAGGTTAGATTGAGGGCATTGGATACCTGGAACTGGAGTTGTGAATGGTTGTAAACTACGAAGTGGGTGGGTGCTAGGAGACGAACCCTGGGTTCTTAGCAAGAGCAAGTACCCATTACCATTGATCTATCTCTCCAGCCCCCAATCCTGGAAGTTCTTGCATACAGTAATGTAGCTTTTTAAAAATATAAGCTCAGGGCTAGGGGGTTAGAGCTTGTGCTTAGTATGAGGAATTGCCCTGGGTTCCATTTCTCAACATTGCAGAGCAAACAAAACACCTTAACAGGGTGTAGGCAATACTGTAATTACTTTTCGATCCGATGATCCCTTGTGGTGTTCTCAATAAACTATTCTTAGAAAAACAGATCACCAGGAACCTTAATAACAGGCTTGTAGGGAGAAAGAATACCATGTAAATAATATTTCTTTTGTAATGTGTTTGAAGTTCCTGTAAGTAGTTATGTAAAGTCAGGAAAGAAGATGGAGATGTTCAGCACCTACATGAGGTTCACAGACTTCTCATTCCAGGGGATCTGATTTCCTCTTCTAACTTCCAGGGGCACAGACATACACACAGACAAAATACCCGTACATATTAAAGGGTGTAGAGTGTATTTAGAGATTGGATATCAGTAACATTTTTTATTGTTCTTGAGACAGGGTTTCATGTAGCCTAGGCTGACTTTGAACTTGATATGTAGTTGAAGCTGACCTTGAACTTCTGATCCTTCTGCTTCTCTACCTTGTGAATGTTGGAGCTACAGGACTGTGCCACCATGCCCATCTCTAGTAAATAATTTCTTGATTTGAAGAGAGATGAATAATAATCAGTTTTCCATTTAGATAATCTATCCCTCCTTTTCCTTCCTTCCCTCCCTCCTTTGTGTGTGTGTGTGTGTGTGTGTGTGTGTGTGTGTGTGTGTGTGTGTGTGTTTGAGACTGGGTCTTACTATGTAGCCTTGGCTGCTCACTCTGTAGACCAGGCTGGCCTCAGATTTACAGAGAATCTGATCCACCAGCCTCTGCCTCCCCAATGCTGGGATTGAAGGTGTGTGCTACCACTGCCTGGCCCCTTTTAGATTATTTTTACGTGGAGCAGCCTTCCTCATAAGAAGGCATGGGAATTCTGACTCCTAGCCCCTTGCCCAACTACTTTAAGTATATCACTCCTCTGGAGTGTTCTTGTTATTTATACAGTGAAAGTGTTAAGATTATAAATATTAGTAACTTGGATTTTGTTCCTGAAGTTCAACTTTTTAATATTGTTCAAGTGACTATATTTCTAAGCTTACAGTATTTTAATTGAAAGTCAGATATAAATAGTGTTTAGAGTTGTAGTTTCTTTTTTTTTTTTTTCCTTTTTGATAAAATAGATGTTTGAAACTGCTTTGCTACGCAGATTGTTTTTTCTGAAATTTTCTGGCATTTTTGTTTACCAGAAGAAAATGTGTTTGCTAACAATTCCAGCCCAGTTTTAGAGTCAGATAAACAAATACAGGGGGCTTTTTTTTTTTCTTTCTTTCTTTTTTCTCTTTCTTTTGGTGTTGTCTTGTTTACCTTGCAAGTTCTTTTTCTATAAACTCTTTCTTCCCATGTTCATTCACCAAATGGAGCTTGAGTGTTTGCTATGTGTGGAAGTGTCTTCCAGTCGTTAGAATATAAACAGAACTGCTAAATACAGTTTCTGTAATATAAGTGCTTTTCCTGCAGCTGAAGTTTGTACACACACACACACTGGAGAGTTGAGAAGATGTGTGAAACACACACATGCTACGCAGAGGAGTGCTTGAGTAAGTGGCACAGGACTAGAACAAACTGTAAGTGTGATAACTTCAAAGGGGGAGCCATCTTCTCATGTGTCCTTAGTAGTTGAAAGATTTGTCTTGACTTGGAATCCATGAAAGCATTCACTTCTGAGCCAGATGCCACAGTCACACTTCAGTCAGTTAATCTGATGCACTGCAAGCCTTGTTCTCAAGCCTCATATTTTTGGATGTTTGCCAAAAATTTGCCTCTTGAGAGTTGGCTTTATATCTCTGAACAGATGTATATGTCTAGCTTTGTCTGCAGTTGAAAGGCAAGGTGACTGTGTATGGCCTAACAAACTTGCCTTTGCTATGTTTGTTCCATGCTGGTTCACTGTCAGAGTAGTCTTCAGTCTAGCAGACAAAAGTTTTATTGGAACACTGCTTAGATTTGTACATTTGAAATACATTTTGTTAGTTTAGCAACCAAATCACAATACAATGTATGTGGACTTTTAGTGTCTGCCTTCTCTTTGTGAGAACCAATAGGGCTGAGATAACTTGGAGCCAAAAAGTGTTGCTCTCCTTGTACAAGCATTTTAACGGCCTATTGGTCCCTGAGAACTTTCTTTGGTGTTTTTGACAAGATTTCTTCTTCTTTGTGTTGAAAGATCTCCAAGAATGTTGTAAGCCTCATAAATGGATCTGGTTAGACTTTCTTCTATCATTTGTTACATATTCTAATTCTGCTCTCCCTATCTTCCTGTTACTGGAAAGCTTGTTTGTTACTTGGAAGCTTACTTGTTTGGGGTCTGGGAGTGTGGCTCAGTGTTAGAACATTTATTTGCCTAGTATTGGGTTCATAGCACTGTATGAAACAGTAACAGCCACCAAAACCCAGCTCCTTTGAGCAGAGTATGGTGGCTAATGCCTGTACTTCTAGCAGTGGAGAGGTTGAGCAGAAGGTTAAGGGCAGCCTGGCTATGTAGAGAGGTCAAGGTCCTCCTGGGCTAAGTTATCAAAGCCTTGTCTGTCTCATGAATCTTACACTAGGGCTTTCAGCTTTAAAGAGATGTAACAAGCTCTCACTAGAACTGTGAATGAGTGGGATTCTCAGTTATATTCTGGCTTTTTTTTTTCAATCATTTTATTTAATGAAGAGTAAAGTTTAAATGTGTATCTGGGCTTGGTGGCTTACATTTGTAATTCCAGCACTCAGGAGGCAGAGGCAGGAAGATTGCAAATTCAAGGCTTGCATGAATGGCATGAAAAGTGCCAAGCTAATCTGGGATACACAGAGAGACCCTATATTAGTTACTTTTTTCCATTGATGTGACAAAAAATCTGACAACACCTGTCAGCACGTGGGAGGTGGAGGCAGGAAGATTAAGACCTCAAGGTCATTCTTGGCTCCAATGACCTGGTTAATGTGAGATTCTGTCTGAAAACCCAAAAAGGAAAAAATATGAAACAAGTTATGTAGTATAAACATTGCCATCCAATAAACTTTCTGTGATGACGGGAATGTTTGTATCTGTTAGTTTAGTTTGATTACTATCATTTACCTGTGCCCACTGGCCCCTTGGGGTGTGGCTAGTGTGCTCAAGTGACTGGGTTTTCACTTATATTTAGTTTTGATTAAGTTGCTTTAAACTTTTAAATAAATAGCCACTTTAACTGACTATTATATGAATGTTGTTGGAGTATTTAAACATTTTTAGTTTGACTTTTCAAGACAGGGTTTCTCTGTGTAATAACTATAGCTGTCCTGGAACTCATTCTGTAGACAAGGCTGGCCTCAAAGATCTTGCTGTCCCTGTCTCCCAAGTGTTGGGATTAAAGGCGTGTGTCACCACCACCTGGCTCTAAAGCACTCACTCTATGAAAGGATTCCCTTGGTTAGATATGCAGACCTCTAGGGGAAGACCAGAATTCCTTCCACCTGTCGTGCCATTCTATTTCTCTCTCTGTTAGGGGAACCTTGAAATGGTCCACTGTTCTAGGTGGTGATTTTAGTTGAAGAACTAGAAGTATTCTGACCTAAGTTGACTAGGGCAGGTACACAAAGTTTGAGGACTGTGTGATAGTCCTTACACTTGCTTTACCCCGATACAGTGAACACTAGCACAGGTGCTGTTGAATAACTGAAATGTTACCAGATTGACTGCAGAGGGATTTTTAATTTAAATGTGAATGACCACATGGCTCAGTGCTGTTTTATTAGCTCAGGTAACTTTGGAATTATGTAAGTTTTTCTGCTGTGTAGCCCCTTAAGGCTTTTGAAGTTCATGTATGCTCTAAACATTTTTAGGCAGATAGTAAAAATGTAGATCAGGGGCTGGAGAAATGGCTTAGCAATTAGGAACATTTGTTTCTATTAACAAAGGACCTTGGTTTAGCTCCCAGCAACCTGATAGTGGCTCATAGCTATTCATAGCTCCAGCTCCAGGCAATCTGATACCCTCTTCTGGCCTCCATGGGCACTTGGTAAGAATGTGGTACACATAGATACATGTGTACCATACACATAATCATGCACATCAATCATACATCAATCATACACATAAGATAAAATAAATCTAAAAACATTTGAAAATAAGCCTGGTTGGGATGAATAAGATGAAGATGACTGAAATTTATGAATATTGTGCTCTGAAACTGAAGAACTCTTGTAATATTCTTGTTGGTGTTAGCAGATTTATGGAGAAAGAATATTCTAGTTACATTTGAAAGAAACAGTGTCTTAAACCCATTGTCACTTTGGTCATTCTAAATTCAGAGGCCAAACTTTATTCCTAAAAATAAACAACGGTTTGACACCAATCCCAAAAGTTTTTAGGTCCCTGATCAATCAGCAGAGGAAAGCCCTGAGTAGTTTTTGGATATCTTTCTTGCCTGATAACAGTGGGACTTGATCCTTGAGAGCCAGTATTTCTTTAAGTAATAAGGTCTGAAATAAAGGTCTTAATTTTTATTTATAGTGTTTGAGAAGTACAATGGTGTGCCTTTATATTAAAGGAATTGTACACTGAAGAACCAGTTACTGGGTAGTTAAGTGTGTGTGGTTGTGTTGGCGTTGATATTAAGCGCATGTGGTGCTTAATTGGGCAGAAGGTAATAGAATTGATGAGTTTTGTGGTGTTCAGGAGCAATGTAATCTGGATCCTTCTAAATAGTGAAACTGTCCCCCCCACCTCCCCACCCCTAGGCAGGGTTTCTTGTGTAACAGCAGCAGCCTTGGCTGTCCTTGAACCTTACTGTGTTACCAGGCTGGCCTTGAACTCAAGAGATCCGCCTCCTCCTGCCTCCTGAGTGCTGGAATTAAAGGCATGTGCCGCCTATGCCTGGCTCGGTCAGAAAAATTTTAAGTGATTGTTTAAAAAGCAGTGCCTTTTAATTAAACAACAATTTGCTGTGTAGTGCATGGCCTGTGGTGAAGGTGTGATTTAGAATCTGAATGGTTGCTTTGTAGTGTTGTGAAGAACTATCTGAAAGAGTAAACTGGTAATTTCATGATGACATTTCAGTGACTGCACCAATTCTAGGTAACATTTTTGACGATGAGCATATTTTTTGTAGTATTGAGCTGTTGTGAAAATAACTATGATTGCATTTGTTAAATTGATTTTAAGAAAACCCAAAGTTGCATTGGTGGCGCATGCCTTTCTTTAATCCCAGCACTCGGGAGGCAGAGACGGGTGGATTTCTGTGAGTTGGAGTCTAGCCTGGTCTACAGACCTAGTTTCAGGACAGGCTCCAAAGCCACAGAGAAGCCTTGTCTCGAACACCCCCCCCCCAAAAAAAAGGAAACCCGAAGCCACAAATCTTTATTTGACTACAACCCACAAGATGAATATAGTTTACTTTGGGGACTAGTACTCACATTAATGTAATATGTACATACATATAATAGAAATAACTTTTACAAGATAATGATAGCTTATACTATATAGTGCTACAATAAATGTTGCATTGAGCATATACCACAGACTGTTCTGTTAAGTGTTTTTACAAACATTAACTTGCTGACATGTTTACTTTAGTCTGATAGGTTCTGTCCTATTTGAACATAGGCAGACCAGCTTCAGAGCCTCTTAAATAACTGTGAATATGGAAACACCTAACAGAGATGGAACTTGCTCCTGCTATGACCTCTTTATTGCCCCCTGGTGTCACACTGCTTTTCCTTCTCCCCAGTCTTTGCCAGTATTGTTTCTCCTGGTAACCCAACATGAGGCACTGATCAACTATCCTATCCATAGCACAGTGGTAGGTCTCCAGACATTTGCCCCTACAATACTCTGGAGAAGGCAGAATAGAAGAACTGGAGGAACAGGGGAAGAGAAGACAGCGTAGAATTCATCAGTGGGATAAGACCTTTCCTCCATGGTCCACATCCCCGAACTTTACATTTGGGAGAGAGGCCTGCCTGACTTCCTGTCTGTTTCTCATTAACCAGCATGTTACATTAGCAATTCTATGGCTGTGCTTCTTTGCTCTCTTGCACAGTGACAGAACAGTGGTACCTGTCAGCCTTTGCCTGGGAGAGTCTGCAGCATCAGGGATCTGTTTGAAAGGTCATGGAGTAGCCCAGAGATACTTTGAGATCCCCTAATAAAGGTTGCTGTACCTTGGCTCTGGGCCAGGACAGCACCTGTTACTCTGTGTCCACAGGCTCAGCTTAACCCTTTTCTCCAGACTGGCCTTTTTCATATGTGCCTTGCTTGCATCCATCCTTTTAACTTAAGCTAGCCCCTGTTCAACTATCTTATAGACACCCCACCCCCACCCCAACTCCTCATCTACCCCTTTTCCTTGTTCTGTGTCTCAAGCAAGGAGGCAAGGTTTTGCTTTGTAGCTCAGACTGGCCTAGAACTCAACCTTTCAACCCATCCTACAGTTTGATACAAGAGTACTGAGCTGAGCTATAATCCCAGCACTTGGGAATAGAGACTAGAAGATTGCCCTGGGCTGTATGACACAAGACTTTGTATCAGTACCTCCTTGCCTCCCTGCCCCCAAAAGACCTGAAAGAGGTGAGACCAACATTTTTTTTATTATTATTTTATTTTAATGTGCAATTGTGTTTTGCCATGGAAAGTTTTGGGTCCCTGAAACTGGAGTTACAGATAGTTAGGAGTTGCCATATGGGTGCTGAGAGTTGAACTCAGGTCTTAGGAGAACATTCAGTGCTCTTTAAGTACTGAGCTATCTCTACAGCCCCCAGGATCAACATTTTTCATTGTGCTTTTTTTTTTTTTTTTGAAAATTCTATTATATTTATTTAGTATGTGTTCTTGGGTGTTCAAATACCATGACACATGTGCAAGTTAGCACAGCAGTGTTTGGGAGTTGGTCATCTCCTGTTACCAGTGTGGAGCCTAGAGATTGAGCTCAGGTCAGTCAGCCCTGTGGCAAGCACTCTTACACACAGAGCAATCTTGACAGCCTTGTGCCGTTGCTAACTTTTTTAATTTATATTTAAACTTGTTTACTTTATATGTTTGGCCATATTGCCTGCATATATATCTGTGCATCACATATGTGCCTGGTGCCTATGGTTTCAGGTATCAAACTTAGATCAGCAGACCAAGTGCTTGTACCTGCCTGCTGATCCATTTATTTGCCCACACTGCTCTTCTAGAGTTATTACAACCTGTATGAAGTCCCAGATTCTCCAGTGGAACACTTGCTTGAGTGAGGGATCAAGGGAAGTAGTAGTAAGGAGAAAGGAGACTGGTGACAAACTGGAGGTCAGGTGGTATACAGGAAAAGGGGCTTTATTCTCATCCAACAAACCATTTTAAGCCACCTACGGACATGCCCCCCCTTCATTTTCTAGCAGTCACTGGCAGCCATGTGAATGGAAAGGTGAGAGTGGAGGCAGGGGGTTGATTCTGCTTATCCCTGCAGTGAGTTAGTCAGGCAGATGGTGAGAACAGTGGCAGTGGAAGCTTGGGACAAGAGAACAGATTTCATACTGGCACAGTTGTTGAGGGATTTGTTGTTCTAGAACTACCTGTCTACTTCTGCCGGTTCGTTGCTGTGGTCACAGATGACCTTCGTGGGACTCCATGGCTAAGTGTTAGGCCTCATTACTCACAACCCAGTGAGATAGAAATAGAACAACACCATGTTTGGACAGCCCTGCCCTACCCTGCAAGATACATCCCTCCCTCCCTCCCTCCCTCCCTCCCTCCCTCCCTCCCTCCCTCTCTCCCTCTCTCCCTGAGACAGGCTTTCTCTGGTAGCTTTGGAGCCTGTCCTGGAATTCACTTTGTAGACTAGACTGGTCTCAAACTAACAGAGATTCTCCTGTCGCTGCCTCCTGAGTGGTGGGACTAAAGGTGTGTGCCACCACTGCCTGGAGGAAGGTACTTCTAGCCTCCAGTCTGTCTGGTATGGACAGATGTGGACAGACAGAAGATTAATTATCCTATCTTTTTTTTTTTTTTTTTTTTTACCAGAGGGTAGGAACTAAATTCAGATCTAAGATCTCAGTTTAAAAACATTTAAACTATTTTGAGATGAGAAAGTCCTGACAGGCCTAGTGCTCACTAGGTAGATTAGGTCAACTTTGAAGTCTGAACAATTCTCCTGTATCTACCTCTGGGATCCTCTGATTTTATAAGTGTGCCACCAGACTGGATTAGAACAGCAGTTCTCAACCTGCAGGTCGTGACCCCCTTTTCACAGAGGTCACATATCAAATATCCTGCATATCAGGATATTTATATTACAATTCATAGCAGTAACATAATTACTGTTACGAAGCAGCAATGAAAATAATTTATTGTTGGTGTCAGCACAACATGAGGAACTAACAGTATTAAAGGGTCACAGCATTAGGAAGATTGAGAGCCATTGCATTAGCTGTATTTTACCCTTGTGGGAAAGGGACACACACTACATCCCTGCTGCTATGAATTCCATGTTTAGAAAATGAGATAAAATGGGAAGGAGCTCTGAGTTTCAAAAATAACTAACAAGTAGTATTAGTGGTTTAGTTATTTATTTGTGATTTTTTTTTTTTTTTTTTTTTTTTTAAGGCAGGATCTCACCATGTAGCTCTAGCTGTCTTAGGACTCACTTTGTAGACTAGACTGGTCTCAGAGATTCATGTGTTTCTACCTCCCCAGTGCTGGGATTAAAGACATGCACCATCAAACCTGGAAGTGTTTTAGAATTTAAACAATTTTTAGGGTTGCAGGAATAAGGACATACTCCTTAATTTTACCACTGTCTTATCTATCTTCCTACTTTTGCTTTTGCAGAAACTTCCATATGTGTTTAAAATGGATTCTTACTGAGCCAGTGCCTCTTATGCATATGCCACAGTTATCTGTAGTTTGTAATCTGTGCTGTGCCTTTCTGCTGTTTGTTATACTAGGTGAAAGATGTCTGCACTTGGAAAAAGACATGTATTGAAATGTTTGTGGTAATCACCTATTTGTAGTTTGGAGAGTCCTTGAGAGCCTGTGGAAATAGTAAATCTGTATTTTTCTCAGGTATCCTAGGGATAGCAGTGACCACTTCAGTTTTCTATATGTGCTCTTAGCTCTGTTAATGAGTAACATATTTTCAGTTAGCAAATATTGTCGATTCACTTCTGTGTGTTCTAGTTGTAGGTCCTCAGTATTGTGAGACTCCTTCATTTTAGACTTCTGAAATTCACAGTACCTTCCCTTCAGATTACTTCATTTATTCAAATAAGCCAATTATGTTTGTAAGTGATATTAATAAACCAAAATAAGTTAATATCAGTCAAAAACTGCTTTTTATTATTTATTTAACTTATATTTTTGTCTCCTTGGAAAGGTTGGGTTGTGATTTATAAAGAAGAATGTGTTAGGGTATCTGAACTCCTAACAACAATCTTAAAAGAATTTTTATTCACTCAGCCATCAAACACTTATGGAGCCATTTTCATATGCCAGGTATTGAAGACACCAGGAGTATATCAATAAAAAAAAATTACACACACACACACACACACACACACACACACACACACACACACACAGTATCTCTAACTCAGGCTGCCCTCCCTATGTATGTAACTCACTATGTAAGTGATGGCTGAGAACTTCTAGTTGGCCCACCTTCATCTCTTAAATTGTGGGATTAATTACAAGTGTGGTTACAAAACTGATTTAAAAAAAAAAAAAAACAAACCACAGATCCTATATTGTAATAGAAAATGATGATAATTTTGTTCTTGCAGTGATGGGGATTGAGCCTGAAGCCTTGCATATGCTAGGTAGGCACTCTATCATGGTCCCACATACTTCAGTCCTGAAAAAATAGGTTATTTTAAAATAGCTAATTCAAACCAAATGGTTTACTCTTGTAATTCTAGCACTTGACAGTAGGAGGCAGAAGAATTTGAGCCCAGCATGGCTACACAGTAGAACCTTATCTCAAAAATAAGTAAGAACAATTAGTACAGGACAGAAGCTCCTCAGATGTGATACTTCTGTTAGTGTGTTATTGGCTACAGTTTGAACACCATACCTTGTACTTTTACATAAAGAATAGGTCGGTTGGCTTTTGTTTTGTTGAGAATGGTCTTCATGCTTTTTAATTCTTTGCATTGTATGCATCCAGGTGACACTGAGATTTGCCTCACTGAGCAGCAAAGTGCTGTTTATTGTTCTGTCAGTGACTAGCTCAGAGCACCCACCTCCTCTTGATGAACGTGCTATGTTTGCAGTCTTGAGCCAAACCAGGTAATTTCTTTCTCTTCCTCAAATTAGGAAACAACAGTTGGGCTTTGAGAGGTTAGGGTTGTGCCCATTTTAGAAAAAGATTAAACCATGTTGGTTTCCCTTTATGTATATAAGTAATATATCCATACTACTAAACTAAGAAAAAAATAGAAGAACTTTTATTTTCTTTACTATAGCATAGCCACACATTCCTAAAATGTTTATTTTTCAACAAAATCAGTAAACCTACTTTTAATTTCAGTATATTTTCATGTTTCAGAAATAAAAATTCCAGGCTAGAGAGATAGCTGAGTGGTTAAGAGCACTGGCTATTATTCCAGAGAACCCAGGGTGAATATCCATATGGCAGTTCACAGCAGTCTGTGACTTCTGTTACTGGGGATCAGGCACCATAACACAGACATATGAGCAAGACAAAACAGCACTGTACACAAATGAAAATAAATCATTAAAAACAGAAAAACTCCAAAACAGGAATGTGATAGCTTTATACTATCCATCACACTCCAAGAATATATATGGGTGATTCATCTACATCTGAAAAAAGTTTTTTTTTTCAAGACAGGACTTCTCTATGTAGCTCTGGCAGTCCTGAAACTTACTCTGTAGACCAGGCTATAGAGATCCTCCTGCCTCTGCCTCCTGAGTGCTGGGATTAAAGATGTGTGCCTTCATCTCCTGGCTTTTTTATGTACCTTATTTCACCATCTGTAATGAGTTTTCCTTTGTGCTTGCTTCTTATGGCTTAATTCACTGGGTAGGGAGTTATTAGAGTCCTTTTCCTTTTTTGTTCATATGTCAGTGTGTTAATTATGTTTTTATATTCATACTAAGCCTAAAATTTGTTGGAATTGATTAGTTAACAAAGCTAGATGTTTATGAAATTTGATTCTGTAAAATATATTTGCACAAAAATGTCACAAACCCTCATCTACTCTGAAGTCCTTTTGTGTGTTGAGCTTATGTCATTAAACAAATTATCTTAAAAGGGACTTTACTAAGATGGGCAAAAAATAAAGGTAGCATTTCTAGAACATGAGTGGTGTGGGTTAGTTGAAACTCTTGATTTGGCCTCTACCTTATTCCACCTGTGTGACTCTTATTTTATTTTATTTTATTTTATTTTATTTTATTTTAGAGAAAGGGTTTCTCTAGTCCTGGCTGTCCTGAAACTCTCTCTGTAAACCAAACTGGCCTCAAACTCACAGATCCACCTGCTTCTGTCTCCCGAGTGCTGGGATTTAAGGCTTACGACACCACCTCCTGGCAACTCTTAACCACTGAGCCATCCCTCCAGCCCAGCAACACTTGATGTTGATTGCTGTAGTAAGGTTCTTTTTGTAGAGATGAAGTGGTGTTGAAATAGAATCTTTATATAGTCCTGGCTGGCCTTAAACTTGGGACCATTCTCCCAAGGCTGGGGTCACTCCTGGCAGTGAGGTTCATTTGAAGGTTCATTCATTCACACTTTATTCTTCCTGTGTGCCTTTGCTAAAACACTTTAATGTACTTGAGTTTACCTTTGTTCATGAGCTCCTCTGTATACACACATTGTGGATGTATCATCTTGTAACAATTATACTAGCCAACGTGTTGACGAAAAAAGCAATTAGCTATATTGCTTTAAATCTTCTACTTATAATGTAATGCTCACAAGAAATCTATGATGAAGTCCTGTCTTCAACTCTGCTTTACAGGTGGAGAAATTAAGGCATGAAGATTAATTTGGCTAATGTCACAAAGCTAGCAGGTGGTGACAATAGAGTATTCGTTCTCACTCCAGACCCTGTGTTTATAACAACTTGGTTTATTTCCTCCTACAACAGCCCACTTTCGTTAAATTTTGACAACTGCAGTAATGTTTTTGGAGCATAAAGCATAAATGTAATACCCAAACCATATAGTAGCATCCAGATGGACACACCACTGTGCTTACATAATTTTTCTTTTCTCTTTTCTGTCCTGTTTCTGCCCCATCTTCCCCCACCCCAATAGGGAGGATCTCATTTAATCCAGGCTGGCCTCTACTCGGTATGTGGCTGAGGATAACCTTGAACTGTTGATTTTCCTGTCTCTAGTACAAGGTTTATAGGTATTTGTCACCATGCCTCATTTAAGTAGTGCTAGGGATCAAACCCAGGACTACATGCATGCTAGGCAAGTATCCTACCAACTGAGCTACATCTCCAGTCCTCTTAGTATTTTTTGTGTGTGCGTGCGTGCTTGTGTCTGTGTCTGTCCTTTTATATACTGGGCAAGTGCCTTTATTTATCATTGAATTATATTTCATTATTCAGATTTATGGAATCTTACAACCTGCTGTATTTTTATACTATGATGCTAAATCTAGCTCAGTTGAAATTATGTATTGATTCCAAATAATGGGTGCTTGAATGGAAAAGTACAGTTACTCTTTGGAGTCATTTGGGTTTGAGCTCCTCAAAAAATTCTTGTAAAATAAAAACTGGCACCACATCACTAGAGAATATTAACTCTAAGATTGCTATTTGCAAATCTATGTCACAGTTGGACATTAAAGCTATTAACTCTTAAACTTATGAAGATTTAATGTGGCAGTATATTGCTTGCTACATTGAACATCCATTTACAGTGAGACATATATCAACTGCAAATGTGTCCAAGGCAAAAAAATTTAACAGAAAGTCCTGTTTCATCTATTCCATGAAAAGTGGAAGGTTGAATGAACCATTACATCTAAGTTTTCTCATCACCTATGCTCTTAAATTATCAGCCTAAAGAAATAGATTTTATTATGAATATTTGGCCCGCACACAAACTTAAGTCCATAATATGCATGTAATGCTAGGAAAGTCCAGAATAGGGCGTCAGCGCTCCTGACAGTTGTGAGTGACCATGTGGATGCTGGGAATTGAACCTGGATCCTCTTGAAGAATAGCCAATGTTCATAACTGCTAAGCTATCTTCTCAGCCCCCCAATAAGCCTTTTATTCCCAGCTACATTCTTATTACCAAATGTCATCATAACTTTGAACTGTATCATTCTCCTTATATCTGTCAAAACTCATGGTGAACAAGGAGTTTTGGGTTACAAAATAGGTTTCACTCAACAAACACAATTCTGCTTTGGAATTTTTAAGGAAGAGTTTAAAACATGAAACTAAAATTAAAGCCTTTATTGTAGAAGATTCATTGTCATTCATTCACATCTTCATGTAGATGATGGTGGTTCTTAGGCTATCAAACTCCTCTTAAAGGAGGTGAGCTTGAATTACAGCAGAAGAAATATCTACAAGGTACTTACTTTTTGACTATAAAAACAGGTAAGTCTGATGCTTACTTGCCAAAGGATGTTATAGATTATGGCCATTTCCTCAAGCTTTGTATTATTTGCTATATGAATAAATGGTTGGAGACTTGTCTCCTTAGAGATAGCAATGGAGATGAGATGTACTGTAATGAGTACAAGTTGTGTTCCACACAATGGCATTTTTGTCAACATTGGAGGTGTACACAAAGGCAGTCCTATCAGTCCCATTATAATGGAGCTAAAAATTTGTTGGTCATTTAGTCAAGTCGTTGTAGCTATCTTTATGTCCTATGATAAAACATTACTCAGCTGGTAGAACTCTGTTGCCAATCAGTAAAAGTGTTGGACAGCATGAAGCCTCGCTTCCTACTTTGCTTTTTCTCTGTTGCTTTGATAAACATGGACAAAAGCAATTTGAGGAGAAAAGGGTTTATTTCGTCTATCAGTTTCATGATAGACAATCTATCATGAACAGAAGTCAGGGTCTAAAGTCATTTAGGACCCTGAAGATAAGACTATGGAGGAGCATTGCCTACTGGCTTGCTCTCTCTGGCTTGGTCAGCTTGCTTTATTAGACAACCCAGGACCACCTGCCCAGGTGTGGCACTCGCCATAGTGGGCTAGGCCTTCTCATGTTACTCAAGAAACTGCCCCATAGAAACATTTTTTTTCAGTTTAGGATGCCTCTTGCCAGATGACATTAACTTGTGTTAAGCTGACCCTCCCCTCCCCCCCAAAAAAAGGGAGGAGGCTGATACAGAAGGATTTTCATGAATTTCAGAGTAGTCTAAGTTACTGAGTGAGACTGTCTTACAAAACAAAATAGGAACAACAAAAACGATACCCCACAGTCCCACATTTAAGTATGGACAATGCTTAATACTTGGAAATGATACTGAGTGTGCTACTGGTAGTTTAGGTGCATACTTTACAATCATTTTATAGTATATTAACTTAAAGTCATTACTGTAAGACAGAATGCCTTGCTACACTGGCTGCACCCTCATGTACTGGCTATGAGGCCGTGTGCAGTAATAGACCCATGCCTATTAGGTTTGGGTAACTACACTATAATTTCTGCTCCAGGCAGAACTGTCTAACAATACAATTTTTTCTTCCCCCCCCCCCACCAGTCAGATGGGATCTTATGTAGCTCAGACTGGTTTGAAACTTACTGTGCAACTGAAGATGGCCTTGAATGAATGATGCGTCTGCCTCTACTTCCCAGTGCTGGGATTACAGGGGTGTACCCACCATGTCCTGTATTGATCATTAAATGCCTTCCAGCTTTCTAAATAAGGTTAGGTTGCCCCAAGGCAGAAACTTAGAGTAAACTTAGAACTTGCTTTTTTATTAAGTTTTCATAGAAATAATGGTGAGAGATCTCTTCTCATGCAGTTATGGTTTATAGTTTAAACCATATAAATGCAAAAAAAAATCCTTCCATTTTTAGAACTGATTAAATCTTGATTCAATGTTTAGGCCTAGAAATCTTTTGTTTTTCTTTTTTTAAATTGTGTGTGAGTGTTTTGCCTGCATGTATCTCTGCACCATATGTGCTGATTGCCTTCAGAGGTCAGAAGAGGACATCAGATCTTCTGGGACTGGAAGTGTAGTCAGTGGGAGAACCACTATATCGGGGCTGGGAATTGAACTTGGATCTTTACAAGATCATCCAGTGCTCTTAACTGCTGAACCATCTCTCTAGCCATGGGACATGTCTTGATGGAGATCAGATGGGTGTCTTATCCCCTGGAGCTGAGGTTACAGGGTATTGGGAGCTTCCTGATATAGATGCTGAAAATGGAACTCGGGTCTCCCTAAGAGCCACACATCTTCAGTCCCTATGGAGACTTTTAAAAGGAGAGGACTATTTTCCTCGGTTGTGCTAGAAGTACTTTTGTAAGTGTGCTTCCCCCCTCATTATCACCTATTAGTAAATTAATGACAGTTTTAATGTTACCTGAATACCACTGGAGTCAGAGCCCCAAAGTGAGAAGTATTGAGAAAACAAACACCTGGAAAAAGATTCTGACATAGCAGTTTTAGAGGAATGCTTTTCCTGGAGTACCAGCCTGTATGTTTAACGTTCCCTTCCAAGGTAGCCTTTGTTCTAAGTGCTTCCCTAGCATGCCCAAGGGTCCATTCCCAGTCTAGCATACAAGCATTTGCCATGCTTTTCCATAGTACCTGCCAGTTTTGTTAGCATTCTTTAGCTTTGTTTTGAGATGGGGTCTTAAGTAGCTTAGGCCAACCTTGTATTTCCAGAATGAATTGTAAAATATTGCTATTGCCACTTAAGAAAAAAAAAATTGTTGCTTATCAATGTAGAAAAAAGTGCCTTAAAATGAATTGAGAAACCAAGCAATAAGTGACATTTTTTTCCTGAATCAGACACTATTCTTTCTTGTTTTATTTACTTGTTTATTGTGAGCTTTACTGAAATTTTCTTTCTACCCAAAATTTGCAATTGTATGTCAAAAGATATGATTGCAAATTTATACTTTTTTTTGTTTTTCTTTTGTCTCCCCCCCCTTTCTTTTTGAGACAGACCATTCTATTTAGCTCTGGCTGTCTTGAAACTCTGTAGACCAGGCTGGCTGGAATTTACAGAGCTCCTCCTACCTCTGCCTCCCAGTGTTGGGATTACAGGTGTGTGCCACCTACTGTTATCATGTTAGGCAAGCACTCTACCAACCCCAGCCCTGTGTGAGAGAGAGGGAGGATGAATGTGTGTGTGCTCGTGTTGCTTAAGAATGATTGAACCCAGGCAAGTAAGTACTCCACTGAGCTGTGACTGCAGACCTTTTGAATTTTTATTAAACTTGGTGTTTGTTGTTGTAGGAGCCACTAGTAGTAATTGTAATAGGAGTTTAAAGGAAAAAGGTCTATTTTACAGAATCTACTCATTTTCCTTAGCCAGAGGTATTTGTTTGGTGGGGTTGTTTTCCACAGACACTGTCACAGTTTACACCAAGCTGGCCTTGAACTGGAGGCAGTCTTTCTGCCTTTCATTCTGGGATAATAGATGTGAACTTCCATGCCTAGTTTGAAGTGTTATTTTGACACTTTTAGACATTTTGATCATTTGAGTGAGAAGAATTTTGGGGTTGTCGGCATTCAGTTGGCCATTGGGCATGTTTAGTATGGGCGGTTTGACAACTACATTTGCAAAGCTGTGTACTGTTTGTGTTTTCTTATAACACTGTTTCCTGCTATTGTAACTAAGCTGTCCTCCCTGCAGGTTCACTGTATTTTTCATCTGACATCTTAGCCCAATGAAGCCAGTGTTTTCTAAACAGCAGTGTGTTTATACGGCTGTTATGACTTATTTCTGCTCCTCCTTACTGTATGCTCTGTTCCACTTGCTCTCAGCTCTGTTAGAACAGTGGTTTTTGTCATGGTGACTATTTTACTGTATGAAGTGGGTAAAGTATGGAGCCACTAGCAGAATCCTTGACCTATGCCTGTATGAGCTAGCTAGTTCACTTCCTGTGTTCCCAAATCAAGGAGGAACTAGCTTTTCCCACTTCTGAATGCAAGAGCAGGGATTAGAGGACACTGAAGTGGAAAACCTCAGTGTCACCTTGAGTAACTTAATGATGTCAGGAAGGGCTTTGAAACCACTGGCCCTGCTTGTAGATCTTATTTTCCAAGCCTTTCATTATTTTATTTGCCCTTTTCTGAACTCTACAATTTCCCTCTCTTGTAGCTGGTTCGATGCCCAGACCTGAATGCAGTGCTCCAGCTGTGG
The DNA here is from genome assembly GCA_030556225.1 of Cricetiscus sungorus. Lineage (NCBI taxonomy): Eukaryota > Metazoa > Chordata > Mammalia > Rodentia > Cricetidae > Cricetiscus > Cricetiscus sungorus. The sequence continues at coordinate 39,953,507 of JANBXA010000740.1, read as the reverse complement.
CCTCACCGGTGCTGAATAGAGAGGAAGAGCCACCTTCATAGCTTACATGTGATTCCTCTGCTTATACAACCCAATACTGGATTTACTTACCTTGGCAAGATAGCTGCATTGTGCACTGTATTTAATGTTACATGTACTGTAACCCTGGGTCTTTCTCTGCATTGCTGCCGTCAAACCCTCAATCCTGCCAATCTAAAACTCCTGCCTTTGTTTACCTGCCCTTCTCCCCATAGATTCCCCAAACATTCATCCACAATGAATGTCATTTTTTTTAATTCTCTGATTTCCTTTTACTTTAACCTTAAACTCTGGCAAAACTTTCCTTCTGTCCTATAAATTGTCAGCTCTCAGCCAGCTTTTCCCCCTGCTTTGGTAATGGAGCACCCCTCAAGCCTTTTCTCTGGTTCTTTTCCATTTGTAGTCCTGAAACCCAAGCACTTGGTATGGTGGCTTGATAAGCATTCATTCACCTGGCGTTTCTGAATCAGGTACTGGGAACAACTCTGGTTTGGCCCCCTGAAGTTTCCTTACTTAGTTCTGTCTAGATTTTCTCAACTCCTCACAACCTCTCTTTGGGTGAATAGTAAGTCTTATAGAGCCCTTCCTCCAGGGAGGAGAGGGAAACCTGCAATCAACTTACTAGAGAGATTTCTCACAGTAAAGAAGTTAGTTAACTATTGTCTTTTCATAGACTAGCCTTTGTAGTTTTAAGTTTCTCTAGTTAGAGATTAAATTGCTATACACTTCTGAGATGAGTGAGGTAAATGGAAAAGGAAGTGAAGCAAGATTACATAATATTAAGTAGACTGTGGGTTCACCAAGAAAGCCAAATGGTATATCTTGTTGGATTTGGTAGCTGACTCAAATGGGAGCTGCAAGCCTCATTTTCCTGGACTGTGGAGCATCATGCCTGATTTAGAGAAGGTTTTAGTTTTAGTTGGTTTATTTAGGATTGTTGATACAGCCGCCCAGTCTTTTAATTATATGCTTTGATTAAGCATTTAGAGGATAATGTATTGTATAGTCTTTTCAGTGGGTGGTAAGAATTGGAAGGTCTCCAAATGTCCTTTTTATCTATGTCTAAGCTCTCAAATGAATTCTAGTTGGTCCTAGGGTAGCAGTTAAGTCCATGTTTGAGTCGTGCACCTCAGCCCTTCACCACCACAATCTTAGTGGCTGTGCCCTGTTTAAACAGACTGCCCTTGAGTTTTTGGTATTTATTAGATTTATAAGGTACTGCTTACATGTATTTGTATCTTGAAGGAGAGACAGTTGATTTGGAAATCTTTTTAATGTCATTTTAGTACATCAGATTATTGTGGTTTTAGACATTACCAAACGCTTGGTAAATATCAGCACATTGTAAATATGTATCACAATATATACTACAACTAAGAGGTGTGCTTAGCTGTTGGAGACACTGATTTCATTACTCACAATTACATAACCAAAGGAAATTATAAGCTCAATTTGGTGCTTTGAAAAATGTCTTTTCTCTGGTTCCTCCCCATGTATATTATTAAAATTTGGTGAATTTATTTTTGCTCAAGAGAATTGATAAATTTGCTTGTGCCTGTGTCACTTCTACACAAGTATGGCACCTTTCTTGAAAGGAAACAGTTTTGTTCCTTGGCTTCTGGAGTAACCTTTGGAGATAGGGCCAGTTGACTGCTTTGGTGTTCTTGATGCTATTCTGTAGGCAGCCAGTAAGTCGTAAGAGAAGGGTACACTTTCCATCTCCATTTATGGTCTCAGAAGGGGGAAAGGGACATGATTGGGACTCTCTATTTACAGTTAGGAATCAAGAATGGTTGGGGTGTTCTTGGAGGCAGAAACTAGACATTGTAAGATAAAAATAAATTGTCAGGGGCTGTTTGCAATTCAAATTCCGATCTCTGAGGAGGGCAGAGGGTGCTGGGAAAAGGGAGTGTGTGAAAAGTCAAGTGAGATTTGCAGCGCTTGTCTCTTTCCGTTGTGAGATTTGACCATGATACACATTTTCCAAGTTTACGTTTCTGGATTTTTCTAGAAAGTTTTGTCCTATGGGGTCATGATTCTCTGTGCAAAAAGAAAGCTGAGATAATTTTTAAAGGTTTATGGGAAGCCTTGGTTCTCTGTAAGGTATCATTTGAGGTGGTGGGAGAGATGCTATGAAAGGGAGATGCTTGTTTGGGGGGGGGCAAGGCTTCAGGGTGGGTGACTGTGTCTGAGGGAGATGATCATGTCTCATGCTCTTATTATTCTTTTTGCCTATTTGGATTTCTGTCCTCAGGGGACAGATTTTAAAGAGCCTTTGAAAGAGTGTCTTGTAGATTGTCTATTGGCTGTAGTTTGAAGGTACTGCACTCTCATGGAGATGTTCTGAAGACCCAAACTTGTTTTTGTTTTGTGAGGATTGGTCATGTATGGGCTTATGGAAGGCATTTTCTCATTTAGGAGAATCTTACAGTCTTGGTAATGCTTATACATTTAGTTAGAGATAAACTAGGTCTAACAGTTAAGTTAGAGAGTGTTTAGGAGCCACCAGGGAAAGAGGGTTTTGTCTATCAGAATTCCAAGTGAAACTCCATAAAGTAGAAGAGTGATTAGAAGGAAGAAAGGAAGCCAGACAAGTAGAGCTTAAATGTGACTGGATTTTTAAGCTGAGACAAAGTCCTTGATTTATCTTTTGATGTATTAAGTAAGATAGCATAAGGTGTGTACCATTACATTTGGGAAACTGGGCTAGTCTGAAACATGTAATAGAAATAAAGACTATAAAAAAACAAGGGTTGAACAAGGCAATGATGTTATCCATGTTTTGTCTTCGAACTTATATAGTGGTATTTATTTGTTGTGTGTTCAGTGGCAGGGGAAGGGTAAGATGATTCCCTTAATTCCTAAGAAAGACTTGTTGGCCTTGTTTGTTGATTTGCTTAGCTGGCAGTTTTCACTGGCAGACTAGTAAAATGTAGGTATTAATGTACTGCTTCTTGGTCATTGTGTCTGATACTGGGGGCGGGACTTAGGACATTATTGAATTGATTTCTGCTTAAGTGGTAGAAGCTTTTACCATGACAGAGTGAGCTAGTGAGGAACGTAGATTCTGTAAGGGTTCCTTCCGTTCTGTTAGCTACTTTGTCTAGGTCACTTTTCCCCTGTACTCCTAAGCAAGGGTGAGGAGGTTGCTCTTCACTGGGGAGATTCTTCTTTCTGTCCTCCTTCCCTCATGTTTTCCAAACTCTGGGCACCATAGCAGCTCTCTCTCCTGTGGCAGGTGTGCATCCTATTGGCTGGCTGGTATTTCTTTTTTTCCTTCCCCTTACCCTTTTTTAAATGGGGGAGGGGGCATAAAATATGTGTCCGGGGTACATGCAATAATGTTGTAATGTTTCTTGTTGTTTTAATTGATAATTGCTCAATAATTGTTTGAATTATAACATGTTTGAGTAAATGCTAAATTAGTATTTTTCTAATATAATAATGAATTTGAAATCTAGCATTCCTGTAATGATGTGTCTGTGTTTGTTTGTCTGTGTCTGTCTGATAGTAATTAATATCTGTGGTCCGTATCTGGAGGAGGAAGTACAGCTTTAAAGGAATAACAAAAGACTTTGTGTCTTAGACCCTTCGCAGGTGTTACAGTCGGGTGAAAGAACATGGTGTTGGGAAAAGAAAGAGCAGTTACACATTTGAACAGTTGGAACAGGTGTTTGGTCAGGGAGGATGGGATGCTCAGCCCTGCCAGCCTGTACTTATTAACAGTAGTGGCTTGTACCAGGAGCTGGAGTCAGATGGCAGCACTATGGAGGACTATTCACAGGAGGACTGGGGAAACCACAGTCAGGATCTCCATGGCTATCCAACAGATCAGGAATTGGGTAAGAAAACTAATACATGCACTTTGTGTGTATGTGCGCGCGCGTGCGTATGCGTGTGTGCGTGTGTGCGTGCGTACTTCGTATGTGCATTGGTATTTACCATCTGTGATAGCTCTAGTGATGTCAGCACAAGGCCTATTGCTAAACTCTTATGAGCCAACATGGGCATCCTTGGTTCAGCATCAAACTACCAAATAGTGCTTTTAGTATTGGTTACATGGTGAGTTGGGTACCACTAAGCTCCCTGAAGATAAAAGAATCCCTAATCTCAGTCATATGAGGATGGTCACTGACAGAACCTTATGCAACTCAAAATACCCTACTCTTTGTAACAAGCACTAAGATTCTCGCCAAGAGCACTGACTCTTGGTCCAGCTACTTTAAATCTACATTTGAGTGGCCTAATTAAGAGGGTACATGTAGTTTTTGTTTGCGTCCCTCTCTGTATGTCAAGTATTCCAGTTTTGACTTTCTCACTGGAGAAGTACTAGTCAGGTTTTAACTCTACACTGTGTACATCAGCAGCAAGTTGTGTAATGAGTATGTTAGGCTAAATGCCCTTCCCCCTCGTGAGGTGCTCTGGTAACACCTGAGAAGGTACAGGCAGGATTGGCTATATAACTTTGTTTCCCTTCCTTAAGGAAAAAATTAGAGAAATCTAATAATTTCTAATAATAATCTAATAATAACAAACAAATAAAAAGGTGGACTGTTAACATATTTTCTATGAATACTGAGTAACTTCTCCCAAATATTGGAAGGAAAAAGAGCTAAGATTATCAGCCATATGTAAGAAACCAAAGATGGGAAAAATAAGAATGGGTGCTAAATGATCTTGCCTTTCAATCTCAGGAGAATAATAAGGGGTAGACTTCAGTGTCTCCTAACCCTGTTTGCTGTAAAGACTCAAATCACCCAAACCTTGGGAAACAAATAACATGCAGAATATGCTGATCCTCGTATTTGGGGAATAATTACTTGCACTGTAAAACCTACAGAGAAACCTAAATAGAGCAGAATCATTTTCATTCTTGTTCTCTCAAAATCATGTTTGCAGTGAAATTAAGCTTTAAGCTCCTCGCTTGAAATCCACTGGTGACCTTGAAGAATTTTATACTTGGAGCCTGGTTTCTGATCTCGCATATAAATGTTTGCATCTCATTATATAAAGTTATATTTTTAAGTCAGGTACAGGGCAGTAAATAGAGCTACTTATCCACATGTATGCCACCACTCATGAAAATATAATTTGTCTCAATTCTTTGTTTTCCAGATGAAATGCCAGTTTCAAAGAGAACATTAAAAATAAAGCAAGAGTCTTCCGAGGAAGCACAGTAAGTAGATGCTTCTGCTTTGCATCAGTATATTTAAGTTTGGTGACCTGGGAGAATCACGGGTGCCCAGGCATGACAGCAGCTCCAGCCTTACCATCCTGAAAGCATGTCTGTTCATCCTTCACTCTACCACTGGGGACCTGAAATGCCGAAATTTGTATATAGGAAGAAGAAACAAGTGTTACAAGAAAATAGGTGTTTCCCTGTGTGAATGTGCTTTCTAAGAGACAAGCCAAGCCACAAGGATTTGAACTCAGTGGAGCTGGGTGACATGGTAGAGGGCCAAAGGGACATTTAGATTCTTTATAGTATTGCAATTTGAATCAGAAAGAAAGCACTTGGGTGAGCTGCTTATGCATGTAGAGAACAGCTTGTAGGGGAAGCACTGAGAAAGTCTAGGCTAGAGCTCTACCATCTGTCACAGTTACAGTTCTTTCTAGTGGCTTTAAGTGAGTTCCTTATCAAAGCCATTGAAAAAGTAAGGTTTGGGGCTAAATGAAGAGCACTCCTCATTTATCTTCCTGGTAACCTTGAATTCATAGCCTCCATGCGTTGCGTGTTATCCACATCTGTGGTCTTGACGTTTGAGAGATAGGAAGAGACAAGCTGCCACTTGTCACTAGCCCTGAACTTTTTTTGTATTGGATCTTCAGAAGCCAGGAAGTGGACACTTCTCAGGAACTACCCAAATAACTATGGTGCTAAACGGCTCCAAGCTTCTGAAATACCATTTGTGCTAAGGCCAGCAGGATTCTTTGGTATGCTCTGTCCTCTGCTGCTCTCTCTCTCTCTCTCTGGGTGCAAGCTCAAATAAGGACTGAAAGGTTTCAGAGAGCTTCTAGCAGGCCATTCACTTCTCAGTTTGGTACTTCTGAAATTTCTAGCGGTATAATGTGAAGTGCTGAATAAAATAAAAAGATCTTGATCTGGGCAGGGGTTGGATTTTGTTATCTTCTCTCTCTCTCTCTCTCTCTCTCTCTTCTCTCTTCTCTCTCTCTCTCTCTCTCTCTCTCTCTCTCTCTCTCTCTCTCTCTCTCTCTCTCTCTCTCTCTTTGTTAACTAACTGATCTGTGTTTCACAAAGAATATTCACTTTATCATTTCATTAACAAACATGCTCTTAGCAAATCCCCCTTTCTTTATTGTGAGTGTGGTATAAGCACTTTTGTAGGTTGAACTTACAATTAATTTTAAAGAATGTAATAATTTGATTGCCAGCTTAATATCTAATAAGCCAGTTTGACCTTACTGAAGTTTGGCTAAACTTAAGAAACAATTTTTAAAATATTTTGTGTGCACATTTGCCCGAGTAAGCATCTCGGATGCTCTAGAACTGGAGTTAGACAGTTGTGAGCTGCCACATGAGTTAAAACCAGGTCCTCTACAAGAGCAGTCATGTATTCTCAACTGTTGAGCCATCTCTCTAGACTCACACCCTCCATCCCCCCTCTTTTTTAACAGAGTCTCTCTACATAGCACTGCTGGGCAGTGGTGGCATGCACACTTAATCTCAGCACCCAGGAGGCAACTCTTGACTTGAGTGTGAGGCCAGCCTGGTCTACAGAGTGAGTTCCCAGACACCCAGAGCTACACAGAAAAGCCTGTTTTCCAAAACGCAAACTAAAACAAAAAAACTTTCATGACCCTGGATGGTGTCAGTGACAGAGCTTAGTAGCTAAGTGTTTTGTTCAAGTCTGAATGACTGAGTTCAGTCCCCGGAATGTATGGAAATGTAGGAGAGAAATAACTCCAAAGTTTTTTTTGACCACCACACAAGTGACCTAGCATATACATGTACACAGCAAGAAGTTTTCCAAAAATTCATGGTCCAAGGTTCCTGAGATTCTGGGAGCTCATGAAAAGCAGTTTGTTTTTAGTTCCAGAAAGTTGATGTGATATTTCTGACATTTAATGCAGTGACCTTCTAGTGACTTTCTGAGGTGTGGGTGTTTAAATGTAACATTTTACTCTTGTTGGCTGTGTTTTAAGTTCTAGTACTTCCCATAGTGGGCAATCTAGGCATTGAACATTTCCATTATCATAGAAACTTCTGTTAGATGTTACAACTGTAGGTACTTGAAGAATTTGACTGTTAATTTCTCTTCATAGGAAACGAGATACCATGCAGAATATTGTACAGATTTTGGAGTCAGTGCATTTGAAATGGGAACTGTTTCAGAGCTGGACAGACTTTTCAAGGCTTCATCTTTCCAATAAGTTGGCCATTTTTGGAATTGGCTATAACACCCGCTGGAAAGAAGACATTCGTTACCACTATGCTGAGATCAGCTCACAGGTGCCCCTTGGCAAGCGTCTCCGGGAGTACTTCAACTCTGAGAAGCCTGAGGGACGGATAATTATGACCCGAGTGCAAAAAATGAACTGGAAGAACGTTTACTACAAATTTTTAGAGATCACCATCAGTGAAGCCAGGTGCCTAGAGCTACACATGGAAATTGACTGGATACCCATTGCCCACTCCAAGCCAACCGGTGGGAATGTTGTTCAGTATTTACTGCCAGGAGGGATTCCAAAAAGTCCAGGTCTTTATGCCATTGGCTATGAAGAATGCATTGAGAGGCCTCTTTCACCAGATGTGGAGCGCCAGGCCCTGGACCCAGGAAAAGAAGGCCGGGTTGGCCTGGAAACCCTCTCAGCACAAGCCTCATTACAGGTGGAAGTAGAGCCCACCCGGATCGTCTACTGCTACCTCGGTATTGCTGAGGTCAGGACTCTGCAGCAGTGCTTGTTTTTACATTTCCAAGCAAATACCAAAACCTTCAGTAAAGATTGGGTTGGCATTAATGGGTTTTTGTCTCAGAACTGTATTGTGGATCCTGGAGTTTCCCCTAAATCCATCTATATCAAATTTGTAGAAGTAGAGAGGGATTTTCTTTCCGCTGGCTCATTAGTTGAGTGCCTGGAAAAAGCCATTGGATACCCCTTAAAATTCAACAACTGAGTGTCATCCTTCATAAGGATTTGGGCGTGTGCATTCTTTCCCTAGTTCCGTTACCCAGACTAACCCACATCCAGATGCTGCCATCAGACTCTTCATGGGAACTCTTTCCACGATGAGACCAATGCAACCTCTAAAGAATCATACTAGACTCTGGGCAGAAAAAGCAGACCTCACCTGAATGCTCATTTTGAGCAAGCAGGTTTTGCATGGTGGGTCAGTTCTTTTTTAAAAAAAGGTAACATCGATTTTTAAATGGATTTTAGAGCCCTGATATAAACAAATATAGGTACATTCCATATTGGACAAATCTTATACTTTGAGTTTCATATGAAATTGAAAATTGTATTTTTTTCACGTTTCATTTTTACACATCTCTATAAGTATTATTTACAACCTTGAATAAATAAGCAATAGATAATGGCAAGTAAATCTTGAGTCACAGTTAAATAAGGCTGTTTTTCAATATTACCTTTAGCTACTATTGTATATAATTTAGAGTTTCATTTTTTCACCAACCAAGTGTTTTGCTATTTCCAATCAGTGTTGCCTGCAAAGACTTTTGTTTATGTGATGTACCAACTTTTATGGTTGTATTGCCATTTAAATTAAAAAAAAAATTAAAGGAATTCCTGTGTGCTGGTGTGCTGGTTGAGCTTTTGTACCAGAGTGTGGCTGCAGTGATTGTGGGGAATGTATCCAGCTCTGCTGTAAGAGTGACCAAACCAAGGCTGGGATGGGGCCCAGTACTAGTGCTTATCTAGAGTACACAAGGCTCTGAGTTCAGTCCCCAATACTGGAAAGAGAAGAATGACCAAACAAGAAATGCTCTATTATCTGTCTGTGTTAACAGTGACCATACTCGTTTCTTGTCAGAGACCCAGAGGCCATTAGAAACCACACTGTATCTCCTACTAGAAAATGACTGCGGTGATATTTCTTCAGACTTTAGGAGTTTACACTTTGAGTCCATCTTTTTTACTTAGTAATTGGGTTAAGTTTCCTAGGTACTGAAAGGACAGACTTGATGCCATCTTGCTGTGTATAAAAAAGGAAAGTGAGGAACAAATAGAAACACAATACTTACTAATGCCATGAGAGAAATTGGAAGGTTTCTCTTCCAATGACTCAGGCACAGACCTTTTCCGAGATTTCAGTGGGTCAGGCACCACTCCACTGTGAGGCTAGTACACTTGACTGAGAACAGTCTATATCACTCAAGGGTCACTTGGTCTTATGGCAAGAACTTGCTCCTTTGGTTATTTCTCTTTAATGGTTCCTTAACATCTCTCAGGCGTTTCACTTTAAGTGGGCAGCAAACCAAGAGGAGAACTAAGTCCCTGATTGTCTGTACTGTTGGAAATAAAATCAAATGCCAGGAGGTGGTGGTTCACCCCTTTAGTTCCAGCAGCCGGGAGGCAAAGGCAGATGGATCTCTATGAGTTCCAGGACAGCCAAGGCTACCCAGAGAAACCCTGTCTCAAAAACTAAAAGTAAAATAAAATTGGATATTAAAAAATAATTATTTCCCACAACCCACAAAGTGAAGTCAAATCAATGCCCCCCCCTTATTTTGATACCATTTGGCTAATTGATGCTTATATATTTTTCTAGTCATGTAAAGCATTTCTAGCCATCAGCATGGTTAATGTTATTTGAGTGTAGGCTTATGGAGTTAACTTTTTTTCCTGATGTAAGCTGCTATAAATAGGTGCCACTTGAGGGAGAGCATAAATACCCTGAGACTGTCAGTGCAGCACCTGCTCAGTGTGCAGTGTGTGTAGGTGGGGGCCTTGGGAAATTCTTGAGTTTAATCTTTGGTTCTAAGGCTTAAGATGCACTGATGCTGGGACAGCAATAATCTCATAATTACCAGTGCCAAACCGGAGGAACAAACGTCACCAGAAATATTATCTTCAAATACAGCCACTGACTAACCCAGAACTAACATTAATAATACTGAGTATCTATACCACCCACCCACCCATCCATCCATCCATCCATCTATCCTCTTCCTTGGCTAGTAGATACTAGATGGGGCAGAATAGTTTAGGGACATTTGGTGAGGACTTCCTCTACCTGCATAATATTATGGGAGTGTGACATTATTAGACTTCTGTGGTCAAGATGGAGGGCAAAGATGAGATCAAGCCTGAATTTCCATTTAGTTTGAGATGGTTTGAAGATCAGGGAAGTGGACAAAACTGAGCACTGGGAATGGAGGCTTGTCAGGACAGTGACTGACAGCCTGTTATCTTTTCTAGACTGCTCTGGTCAAGCAGATAGGATATTCTAGGAAAGATAACAGGCAATATGGTAACTGAGCATTGCTAAAAGAAGTGGACTAATTAAAACCTTAAGTATACTTTTTATCTGATCCAGGCAGGATGGAAGCCCTTTATTCAAATGTTTTTCAAAGACTTGGAATTCCTTTTGTTGTTGTTTTTGGTTTTTGGTTTTGGTTTTTTTCCAAGACAGGGTTTCTCTGTATTGTTTTGGAGGCTGCCCTGGAACTAGCTCTTGTAGACCAGGCTGGACTCAAACTCAGAGATCTGCCTGCCTCTGCCTCCCTAGTGCTGGGATTAATGGCGTGTGCCACCAATGCCCAATTTAGGATTCCTTTTTAAATTTCATTTTTTTTTTTTAAACATGTGAGTGCTTTGCTTGCATGTATGTATGTGTACCACATGTGTGCTTGGAGGTCAGAATAGAACATCAGATCCCCTAGTATTGGAGTTCAGGATAGTTGTAAACTGTATGGATGCTAGGAATCAAACCTTTGTCCTCTGCCTAGGCTGTTTCTCCAGCCCAGGTTATAAATTCTGGGGAAGATCTGAGATGCAGTGTGATTGAGAGAAACCTATGAGGTTGTGAACTAGGCTTACACACTTCAAATGTGTATGTAAGCAGTTCTTAGCACTGGTGTGTGTTGACATAGAGTTTTACACAACAGAAAGCTGTCTGCCCTAAAAAGTGAGTCAGAGCTTGGGTGTAACAGAGCTTCCTTGCTCATGTCTTGGCTTCCTCAGGGTCAGAAGTTGTTGGGATAGGAGACAGTGAGGAAAATTCCTTTTGGTAAAAGCCTGCAAAGACTACGTCTGTGTCACATGGAGACAGTCACTCCCATCAGACCCTTGTGGTATTTCTTTCCCCGAGGTAAGCTGTTTGGAAGCAGCTTCTAGACCCGGATGGGCATACCTGAGTCATCAGATGTGTCAGTGTCACTGGGCTAGGGCCAGGGCTCTGTACTCCCTTTTCCAGGGAGGAGCCATTTGGAGTGACAACTCTGGTCTAGAAACACATGAGGGCTTTTTGCAAGAGGAGTTTTATGGGGCTGGAGAGATGGCTCAGAGGCTAACTAAGATCACTGGTGCTCTTTCAAACCCGAGAGCACCCGGGTTTGAACACTCAAATGGCAGCTCATACAGACTAAGACTCCAGCCCCAGGGGATTCAATACCCTCTTCTGGCACTGGACACATGTGCACAGACAACACATGCAGGCAAAAATACCCATACACATTTTTAAAAAGCACTTATAATTTTCTGAGATCTAGAAAAAAATCAGAATTTAGTAGACCAGGAAAACCAAAACAGCCCATCACCTCTTTGACAGTCCCAAAGTTTGAAGTGTCTGCACTTGGCTGAGCTGTAGATTCCAGAAATGTCAGGAGCAGTCTAGTGTTTGTGCAAGCATTTCGTAGAGCCACTGCATGACGGGTATTTGAAGAGGAGCCAGGCTGGTGCACTGGGAAGAAGCTGCAGGAGCGCTACAGGTAGGAAAAGCCATTGCGCAATGCTGGAGCCATGGAGTGTGTGCAGCTGAGGAGGGTGGCTGCCTCAACTACCTGTTCCCTCAGAACAGGCCACACCAGACATCCGTGGTTATGCCTCCTGCTTTCCGTAACCTTTGTTCAGTGGCCAAGCTCTGCCCAAATAATGTGGAGCATCTTCTTAAGTTATTTCTTGTCGGGCAAAGGCAACCAGTGTGTGTCCTGCTGAAGCAGCCTCTACCATCAGAGGGCCGAGAGGTGCCTCCCCCGAATGGCGTGGGAGGGGTGTGGGGTTGAAATTAAATTCACAGTGGAACGCTGCTCTAGTCTTGGGAATTAAAGGATCAGAGCCGACCTAAGCCTTCCCCTGAAAGGATGGGCAGCAACGAAGACACCAGCGGCTGTACAGAAGGAAAGGAAATTTATTTCCGGTTCCCCTGCAGCTGCCCCTGCTCCCCAGTTAGCATTAAGCCTAGGAGCAGCTCATGGAAGAGAAGCTCAGGACAGTTTCCTGCTTTGTTTCCTTGTACCAGTCTTCCTTGTCTGCCGCAATGAGGCAAAGGGCTGGACTCCCTCGGGCCTCAGATTCTGGAAGCCCTCCCTGGAAAACAGGCTTCTTTCTCGCCCTAGGAGAAGGAAGGCATGTGGTATCTAGCTATCTTGGACTTCCTCGCCCGAAGCTTCAAGCCTGGGCCGGGCTGAGAGGGCGCTGGGCGAAAGTTCGAATCCCCACCTCGGGCGTCTGCGCCTGGCCCACCAGATCTCACACTCCACACGCCACAAGGCTCTTCCTCCGAGAAGGCCGCCCTGCTGAGTCTGAGGACGCGGCACCCCAGGCTAGGAGCGGACCGTTCTGGCCACAGCTGCTGGGCTTTTAGTGTCGGGTGAGGGTGGCTGCTAGTCCTCCATTCCTCCTTTGTCACCTCAATGCCCGACGCCTGCGCGGGAGTGTGCATGATTCCAGGGTTGGTTCCTGGGGTACTACGACCTCGCCAACCCCGGTGTGAAGAGTAAACTGGTAGAGAGAGAGGGAGAGGGATCCAGTTATCCGAGTCGAGCGGGAGGAGGGCTCTCCTTCCCCGCTGCGGGTCACTAGCGCGCCACGCCCGGCGGGACGGTGACCTCTCCACCCCTTTGAATGCCCCGCCCCCGTCCAGTTGGTCCCCACCCCACCTCTCCATCCGCACACCAGCAGACTTGGGCTGGAGCCACCCTTGTAATAGCCTGGTGCCTGTGCACAATCGAGTTGCCGCTGCTCGCTATAGCACCTGTAGACAGCGTGTGCCCTAGCTGTCCTGAGTACTCCAGGCCAAGGAGGACCATGATTATTCCGGCTGGAATCCTGGAGACCAGCTTGCTGCGGGTTTTGTTCCTGGGACTGAGTACCTTCGGTGAGTCAAATCTCGGGCCTGGAGGTCTTTGATGAGATAAATTCGATCCTAGATCCTAGGGAGGACTTTGGGGAGTGGTTATGATGGGATTTTTTGCTTGACATTCTTGTCTTTCTTCATCACCTTCCACTTCGGGGTGTCTCTGGTTGGTGCTATGTTTTCTCCCTTCTATGGCCAGAACAGTTCCCAGCTTTGAAGTTGGATGCAGTGCTGTATTGGGAAGGGGGGAATAAAGATATCTCCAGGTAAGACCTCTGGGATGAGTAATGGGAGCTATTTTGTCTACTCACCACCCCCCACTCATCACAGCTGGATAAGCTGAGGCACTAGATGAGACAGTAACTAAAGAGCTTAAGGACTTAATTCCAGTGTAACCCCCCCCACACACACACACACATTCAAGCTGATAGGAAAGATCCCTGGGGAAATGTCTCTGGTCCCCAGCCTTGACGCAAGTTCTTCAAGCCAGTATTTTGCGTCACAGCATTTACCCCATTAAGTTCCTTTCTTTCTCTATGGCTTCCTGCCCTGGAAATCAAAGGAGATGCCCCCAAAGCCTGACCATGAGGTCATTTGGACACAGGAAATTCGGGAAGAGGTCAAATGCTGAGACTAGTCACATAGCACATTCTCAGGTCTAACATCATCCTTATCTTTTTCTCACATCCAAAAGAACAAGGAAAGCAGGGAGAGGGTGCTAACGTGGAGGAGGAAGGGAGCCTCCTGAAACAAGTGCTTGGGAGAGCTTCCTAGGACATCTACCAGGAATTGACAGTGACCCAGTGCTTTATCCGGAGAGAAAAGACCCAGCAAGGACTAAATCCATTATTAGCTACTCCCTGGGCTATTTGCTGTCTGGGTTTGGCATTCTCTGCATTAACTCCTTTCTTAGGCTAGAGGATGCTAGAGCAGGTAAGACCTGGAAGAATGTAGAATAAAATTCAGGTCTCATTGACGGGGATCCCTTTATTCCTGCCCATAGTCTCTTTCAGTCTGTGTGCCATGGTGTTGAGGACATGAAATCTTAAGGTCCCCAGATACATGAGTCTCGAGGGCTTCTGCCCCCCCCCCCCCCCCAGCTGGCCCACCCTACCCGGCCCAAAGCTTAGAGAGCTTTCTGCTCCTTCTGCTTCCCCACTCTACTTTTGTATCTTCAACCTCAGTTTGTTTCCCTTCTGCACTTTCCCTCAACTTGGCCCTTCTGGTTAGAAAGGGCAGTGCCAATCTTCCGGCAGGGGAGGAAAAGCCTGTGTTGGCTGCCTGGGCGCCACGGGCATCCTCTGCAGGTCACCCGCGGCCCCCTCCTTTTCTCTTTTCTTAGTTTGTCAAGCCAAAGACCCAGAGCCCAAGTTGCAATCTTTGCCTTGCAGGTTGCCCTTCTTGGCCTCTGGGGTGGGGGTTAAATGTGCTCGCTGCTCGCCACTCCTGGGGAAGGCACAAAGCCCTCCTGCTCCAAGTACTCTTTCGTGGCTCAGAGCTGCCCCTGGAGCGTGAGAAGCCCACAAGGGGAGTTTCTCAGAGAAAGAGGGAAACTAAAAATAGTAGCCCTGGGGAGCAGGGACCATTAGCTCTGCTAAGGCCCTTCGCCTGTTCTCTTAATCTGGTCTCAGATTGGGCCAAATGATGCTATTCTTGAGCTGCTCCAGAATCCTTTACTGGAACCCAGCAACTCCCCATTTTTCTCCTTGTGGCACCCAGTTACCAAAAGGTCTGACCAATTAGGGGTCTTCCATTAAAGTGACGACAGAGCAGAGGGCTGGGAAATCTTCGGAACTTTTGTGTGGCTAGTTTCTCACTGAAGGACCTGCATCTCACTCTCACCCCACCCCCGCCCCTCACTTTGCAAACTACAAATGCAAAACCTGGAAGAGGTAGATAGGGCACCCTTGGTGAGCCAAGCTGGAGTCCTTCTGGGTACAGGCAATGTCCCCTCGTAACTGCCTTAGAGAGAGTGTTTCTGAGAAGGCTGGGATGAGCGGCCACGGCCTGGAGTCCCCAGGTGCGCCTACAGGCGGAGTCTCTGGGGGAAGTGGAGCTTCTCAAGGCGGGGTTGTTTTCGCCTGCTGAGCCTCCGGTCTAGCGGTCCCGGTTTCATTGTCTTCTGTCTTATCGGCGGGAGCAAGTTTCCTGCTCCTACCACGGGGACCCGCCAGGAAATGTCAGGGGTGGGGGATGTCACTAAGGACAAGGAATAGGGGTGGGGTCCGGAGTTAAGACGAGGTCGGGAAGCGATGGGGGAGAGGCGCATCCTGGCTCGGTGGGCTCTGAGTCTCCCGGGCCTTCCGCCCGGCTTTGCCAGCACAGACGGTCACCTTCCCCAAGGTGGCACCTAGTCCTGCCGAGTGCTGTGATCCGGGAATACCAGGGCTCAGAACCAGAGCCGTCAGCGCACCCAGGCTCGGTTCTATACTTACCCAAAGTTATTTCTCAAAAGGCTTTAGTATTCCACACCCTCTCGCCTCTTCAAAGCGCAAAAGGCAAGTGTTCTTGGCACTATAAGTGCCATCAGTGTTCCCCTAACTGAAGCTGACACTCTATCCACCCGAGCGCAGGACACACTCCTGGGGAAGCTTTGTACTTGTGAGAAGATTGTCCTCACCTTCCTCCCTGAAACTCCCCGCAACCCAGCAGCACTTGCTTCAATAGCCAGGAACCCAAAGTGTTCTTGAAGATTTGGCTGGGTCTCAATCAATGGGACTGAGCTGAGGCCTGGGATTCCCCTGGTCACGGCAGGCTAGGGAGCTGGGGAGCGCAGTACTCACTTTCAATCCCGAGTTCAGAAAGAGGCACCCGGTTAATGAGTAACTGCATAACGCTCCCCCAGCCTCCCCTCTCCCGCTCCACATCTGCCATTCGGGTGACCTGGACCGGTACCTTCATTCTCTCTTGCCTTTTACTAAGGAGATTGGAAAAGCAAGTGTGTAACGCGTGGATCAAAAGTAGGTCTGCCTTCCCTTCCAAATCTGCCCTCCTCGACCTGGAATCTGCTCAGATTCTGAACCTCTGGATTAGAAAGAATACATAGAAATGTGGTCCCATCACCTCTCTAGGAGGAGCAGGACCTTGGGAAAGAGGTCTTCTGGCACTCCTCCAGGCTCCCTCTCCCCTGCCCCCCCCCCTTCAAACGACAGACGTTGGGCAGGGTCCTTGGGCTGACCTGGTTGCTAGTCCTGAGAGCTGACACTTCCTTGCTCTGTTTTCAGCTTCCTTCGCACTGGCCCAGCTGGCGTTGCATGTGCCCACTGGCCTCAACAAATTGGAGGCCATTGAGGGACAGGAAGTGGTGCTCCCCGCCTGGTACACGATGACGCAGGAGGAGTCTCTGTCCCAACCCTGGGAGGTGCCCCTCCTGTTTTGGTTCTTGGAACAAGAAGGGAAGGAACTAAAGCAGGTGAGGGGAAACTCTCAGCCAGGGACGACCTAGGAACGTAGGGATGAGCTGACAGAGAATGAGGGCAAAGGTGGGAAAGAGCAAGCGGCCCCTCAGGATCACTGTTAGTTCTCAATGAGAAATCCAGTACCTAAAACTGGTGAAACCATGGAGGTGGGAGGGGGTGGGAGGGGCGGAGGGAGGGCTGGGGACCTGGTCTCTCCCTATATACCTGGGTGGCCTCACAGGGACCTGTCTGCCTCTACCTCCTGAAGACTGAGAATTAAAGGCAGGGGGCACCATGGCCTACATCGCCAATTTTAAAAACTCCACATGTGTGTGTTGACATTTTCTGGGCTTGAAAATGTATCATCATCATCATCGTGTGTGTGTATGCGGGCTTGGACGTGCCATGGTGCTAGTATGGAGGTCAGAAGACACCCTTCAGGAATCAGTTCTTTCCTTCTAGGGATTGAACTCAGATCATCAGGGGTGGGGGCAAATGCCTTTACCCAGTGAGCCATTCCCAAACCCCTGAGCTCTTTATATCTGTGGAAGACAGTATGGCCTCCTTCCACTACTGTCCACATGACACAGGACTGGCACTCAGTGGTTCTTCATCCAGAAGCAGATGCCAGGTTCTTGCTACTTGTGTGGATTCCTTGTATTCAGGGAAGCCATTTGATCTTGATGTCTTGTCTTCGGTTTGTTTGTTTGTTTGTTTGTTTTCTGCTTTTTGTTGATAAAAGATCTCCTCTATAGCTCTGATTGTCCTGGACTCATTTTGTAGACCAGGCTAGCCTCAAACTCCTAAAGATCCACTTGCTTCTGCCTTCCTGTCTACTGGGATTAAAGGTGTGTGCCACCATGCCTGGTCCTGTTTTGCTTTGTTTGAGACAGAAGCTTATAGTCTATTCTGGCCATAAACTTCCTTGCCTGTATCTCTCATGTGCTGGAATTGTGCAGTACTGGGTATGTGCCTATGGATTCCTGCACACAAGGGTGTGTGCACTCTACTAACTTAGCTTCTCAGAAATCCAACCCCCCATTTACATTTTTTTGTGAATGTGCATGCCTGTATGTGTGTGCTTGTTGATGTATGATGTGTGTACATACTCATGCATACATCCATGTGAAAGTCAGAAGTCAATTCTGGTGTCATTCTTTGGGCACTGCTTATCTTGTTTCTGAGATAGGGTCTCACACTAATTACCCTTGGAGCTCACCCAATGGGCTGGTCCCAGAGACCACTTGTTTGTGACCTGCTAGATTTGGGGTTATAAGTGCTCTCTCTACCATGCTGGGGGTTTTTAGTTGTTCGTTTGGATTTTTCAAAGACCATATGCTTGCAGGACAAGCACATCAGAGACTGAGCTATTCCTCCCAACCATACTTCCCCCACCTCTCACCCCTCCCACCCCAGACAGGGTTTTCTCTGTGAATGGCTCTGGCTGTCCTGGAACTCACTATGTAGACCAGGCTGGCCTCAAACTCAGAGATCTACTGCCTCTGCCTCCCAAGTGCTGAGATTAAAGGCATGTGCCACCACCACCACCACTACCACCATTGGCCAGCCATAACTTTTAAAAGTAGAAAATAAAAATCTTTTCTCTCTTTTTAAAAAGATGTGTCCTCTAACGGTAGAACTTTTACATCTTAGAATCTAGTTTTTTTTTTTTTCACACCCTCTTCCTCTCCTATTGCCCCTTCTTCTCCCTCTGAGTATTCACCTAAGAAGCTACCATAAAAGCAGAAGAGATGGCCCACATGAAAAGGCAGAACTGCCAGGTGTTGTGAGAGGTGGGTGGGAAGATGGGCAAATGGGTTCAAGTCCAGCCTGTGAAGAAGTCCATTTTGGAGGCAGGGGACAGACTCAGCCTGAGTGTGAACAGATGCATCACAGGCTAGTAACACCTGCGTGTGGACAGATGCGTCAGAGACTAGTAATAATGTCCTGTCCCCACTAGGTATTGTCCTATTTCAATGGAGTTGTGTCAAGTAAACCTCGAGCATCCCTTGTCCACGCCATCTCCACACGGAATGTGTCCCTGAGGCTGGAGGCCATCCAGGAGGAAGACTCTGGAACCTACCGTTGTTCTGTCAATGTACAAGATGGTACAAGCACAGACATGGCCCACAGCAGCAAAAGCATAGAGCTCAAAGTGCTGGGTGAGGAAATAGGGCACCTCTCTGGATCCCTTCCCACCCAGGCAGGGGGAGGTCAGGTAGACCTCTCCCTCAAGTGGCTGAGTATAAGATTTGGGGTGAAACGTGGAATGATGAAAGAGACTGGGGGAGGGGATGCCGTGGGTCCTTAGGGTGTGGGTTTTAATCTATCTTCTCTTCTCTAGTTCCTCCAGCTCCTCCATCCTGTAGTTTCCAGGGTGTACCCTATGTGGGGACCAATGTGACCCTGAACTGCAAGTCTCCAAGGAGTAAGCCTATTGCCCAATACCAGTGGGAGAAGCTGGCCCCATCTCCCCAGGTCTTCTTTGGGCCAACCTTAGGTAAGGGAGTTTCTGGAGGTTGTCACTGACATGGTGACTGAAGATGGGGAGGATAAAAGGTATCTCACAGATTGGCGTGACAAGAGTAGGCATTTCAGAAAGGGACAGGAGGAAGATGTGGAAAGAGGGTGAGAAAGATGTCATATTAGGTGTAAGGTAACATGTTCAATGCTTCTGAAAACTTCCAAGTATACTGTTGCTGAGGGTTGGAGCTAAGCAGTCTGTTTCAAATTCCAGTCCTGGCACTCAATAACTTTGTGACTATGCTTCCATTCCCTCGTTTGTAAAATGAGATTTATACACACCAGCTATAAACAATACGTGTGTGTGTGTGTGTGTGTGTGTGTGTGTGTGTGTGTGTGTGAAGATTTGATAAGCTAGTGCAGGCAAAGAGGTCAGGCTGGGCTTCAGCACAGGCTCAACAGCCAAAGGATCAGAATGGTTAGTCTACACAATCTTCTCAACCCCACCAGGTAAGGAGCATTGTGCCCACTTTACAGATGAAGAAGTAGGGACCAGCAAGGGTCATATGGGGTGTTTGGCATCCCAGCTTTTCTAGTTCCTAGTCAAATGTTCTTTCTGTCCCCTCCTTCCTTCACGTTGCCTTTCAGAAACAAATGTCCAAACGATGCTTAGGTTTTCTGTGGGGCACTTCCTTTCAGGCATTAGTTGGAGCTACTGTGGGATAGAAACGAAGCAGGTCTTGAACTAGCCTGTCTGCAGGGTCCAGAGTGCTGCCACAGTCTCATAGCTCATAAGGCCATGGATAAGCAGTAACTTTCGGAGACCCAAAGAGGGCATTCCAGAAGTAGGGCATGGTATATATGTTTTTTTTTTGTTTTGTTTTTTTTTTTTTAATGAAAAAGGCGAGCCTTGGACTGATGGCTAAATTGTATTCATAGATGCCATCCGTGGATCCTTAAAGCTCACCAACCTTTCCACTTCTATGTCTGGAGTCTATGTCTGCAAGGCCCAAAACAGAGTGGGCTTCACCCAGTGCAACGTGACCCTGGAAGTGATGACAGGTCAGTGAGGGGTAAGTGCGGTGAAAAAGCATGGTCAGTGGATGGCTTTACTGGAGAGGAAGAAGCCTGTCTGCTGAAGCTTCTCAATGAATCGTGGCTGGGAATTGGACACAGTCAAAAGCAGGGACAAATGTTGGCTTAGCATCTGGCCATTTTCTGATAGACAGTTCTCTCTCTCTTCCCTAACCCTGACAGAGAAAATGGGAAATGCTGGGGTGACGGCTGTCGGTAGATCTTGAGTGGATAAGGAACAGATAAGTGTCCCTCCCTCTAACACTGAGGATTTTTCAGGGTCTAAGGCTGCTGTGGTTGTTGGAGCAGTTGTGGGTACTCTGCTTGGGTTGGTGCTGTTGGCTGGACTGTTCTTGTTGTACCAACGCCGAAACAAGACCCTGGAGGAGCTGGCCAATGATATCAAGTAGGTGTCCCTGATCTTCGAGGGGGCGGGAACTCTTGTGACTTTTCTGGAGTCTGGGAATTCCTAAGAGAGGATTTAAAGGACTAGACAACGGGAGTTGATGTCTGGGTATGGTGGGGCAGTAACACAGACATGTAGGAACTCCTCATTTTCTCCTTTCATCTTCTCATGTGTCACTTCTTTGATGACCAGGGAAGATGCCATTGCTCCCCGGACCTTGCCTTGGACCAAAGGCTCAGACACAATCTCCAAGAATGGGACACTTTCCTCCGTCACCTCAGCACGAGCTCTCCGGCCACCCAAGGCTGCTCCTCCAAGGCCCGGCACATTTACTCCCACACCCAGTGTCTCTAGCCAGGCCCTGTCCTCCCCAAGACTGCCCAGGACAGATGGGCCCTCACCTCAGCCAGTGTCCCTGAGCCCAGGTGGGGTTTCGTCTTCTGCCCTGAGCCGCATGGGTGCTGTGCCTGTGATGGTGCCTGCTCAGAGTCAGGCTGGGTCTCTGGTGTGATGGCCCAGGTACTCATTGACTAAGGCTAGTATCTCACCTTCCTGTAAAGGTCACCTGTGGCACAGAGGACAGAATCTTGGGAGGACAGCCACACTCTAGACCTCCAGTCCTCTGCCCCTACCTCCCTTTATTGTTGGAAAACTGGGCCTCAGTAAGACCAAAGTCTGGGCCAGAGGAGAAATGAAGGGAATGGGCCTGAGATTTGGGGGTGGGGATGGAGGCTCCATCTCTCCCCTGCTTCTCTTTATGAAGCCAGATGAATGATACTGAGATTGGCTGCCCTCCAAGGACTCTGTAGGAGACCTCCAGTCAGTGAGGCCCCTGGCTCTGTGATCTGTACAAATACCCCATGTAATGCTGTCCCTTGCTTCCCATTCCAGTTCCCTGTATTAATATAACCTATCCTGCTGGCATGGCTAGGTTTTGTTGGAGCAGGGAATAGGAAAAACATTTTAAAAACTAACTTGAAATCAGTGTTCTTGTTTTTATTTTGCAAATTTCAATAAAGATACTTTGCATTTTCATGGACTAGTAATCACATCACTTTTGCTAACTAGGGCTTCACAGAAACTGAGTTGCAGGAGGCTATGAAGTAGATCCTACCTACTCAGGTTATATATCCAGGAAACTTTATATAACCGCAGGGCTTACTGGCTTATAGTTCCTCTAGAGTTTGTAGAAGGGCCATTCACTATCATATGGAATGGGAAGGTGCCAAGAGCCTGAGTCTGAGGAGCCCCTAACCTAATCTGAACAACAAGGAGGTGATGATGGACCTGGACACTTGCTGCTGCTGCCCCTGGGCTTGGGTCCCCACAGAGTCCATTGCTCCTCCTTCCAGTGCTGAGGGAGTCCTATGCCTCTGCATCCTTAGCAGACACACTTTCCTACTCCTTAGGTAGCAGTTCCCTTTGCCAGCTGAGGGAAGACTTCGGATGTGGTGTTGTGCTACTCTGTCTCACACGGAGGGGGTTCTTCAGATATCAGTTTCTCTGTCCCCAGAGATCCTCAAATGGAGAAGTGGGTGTAGTTTCCCTGAAGAGCCTCTTATTTACCCCAGCCGGTGGTGGGAAGAGAATCTTCCCAGGACAGTTTAGCTCCCAGGAATGCATGCCCGCTGTCTATGGTCCCCAAGGTGACATCATCTGCCAGCGGGCATCAGAATGCCTTCTCTCCTTCTGGAGACTTTTCTGGCAGAGTTCCAGTTCTGAATCCTTGTCTTTAGGGTGCCCTCCCCCAAGTCCAGCTCCTTCTCCAGGGCCTGAAAGCTTCAGAAAGTAGGGGGAAACTAGGGAGGAAGAAGTATACTGGATCAGGTGGAGGAGGGAGGAGCATTTCCCTCCCGGAGGGTGCCCGCCTCTGCCCTTGTTTGCTCTGAGATAGCCAGTCTCTCTCCTGCCCAGGACAAGGTGGCTGCTTTTCGGGCTTTCCTAGAGCCTTAGGCCCTCCAGACCAACAGAGGACGGGACCAGGAGACAGTCATGGCCTGGGCCCTTGTGGGGGCTTTTTTCTGCGGATTCTTGCTGGGTTTCGTGTACCTGAGCGGTGAGGAGAGGCTGGGGGGGGGTGTTAACCAAGGTGTGAGTGAGCTGGGGGCAGGGCTTACCCTTCCTGGCTGGCTCAGGTCAGTAGGCCAGGAGCCATTGTGCCAGGCTGGGAAGGGGGCATTGAAGGCAGGGAGGGAGGAGCAGGGAGGCAAGCTGGCCAGCTAAAGTGTTCAGCCTCTTTCACCATCTAAGGATTTACCACTGCAGAGCCTTTTCTGGTTTCCTTCTGTCAATACATCCTCATACCTGGCCCAGTCTTGGACCTTTTACCCACAAAATCAGGCTTAGGCTGTGGGCTCCTCCCTCCCGGAAACCTAGAGTTTCAGGAGAGAAGGGGTTGAATTGAAGGAGGGGAGTTGTGGCTGTAGCAAGGGAAGCCCCAGGCTCTAAACAACCACGCTAGTGTGGGATTGGGGTCCTCAGTCCCAGGGCTAGCCGTGGAGGTGACTGTGCCCGCTGAGCCACTGAGCATGCCAAAGGGCAAGACGGCTGAGCTGAGCTGCAGTTACAGCACGTCGGTGGGAGACAACTTCGCCTTGGAGTGGAGCTTTGTGCCTCCTGGGAAGCCCGTCTCTGCGTCTCTTCCTGTGAGTTGAGGGCAGCTCTGCCTGCTGGGGTTGGCCAGGGACAGAGGACTCACACAGGATGACCAGTGGGGAGGGCGTTTGCCTCCTGGGGCTTCACCCAACATTCTCCTTTCCTTTCCTACACTGCATGCTTCCAACACCCCGAAGCAAACATAACCGGGTTTCAGTTACTAAATTCACTGACCCCAAGGTGGTGTGATTAGTAGTATAGTATATATAGGGGACATGAATGCCTTGGGTCTCTTCTCAGATTCTGTACTTCACCAATGACCACCTGTACCCCACCGGCTCTAAAGCAGATCGGGCCAGCCTTCTCCATAACCCCCCCACAGGAGGGGTGGCTACCCTGAAACTGACTGATCTCCACCCCTCAGACACTGGAACCTACCTCTGCAACGTTAACAACCCACCCGATTTCTACACCAATGGCTTGGGGTTAATCAACCTTACAGTGCTGGGTAAGACATGCTGGGGATGCAGTGGCCACCCTCCTACCCTGTAAGTGTGCACTGACCCTGGCCAGACCCCCTCAGTCCCAGCTGCACTGGGAGCCTCAAGAAAAAAAAATGACCCCTCCCCAAGACTTTTTTGTTTTGTTTTGTTTTTTTTCATTTTGTTCTTGGAGACAGGATTTCTCTGTGTAGCTTTGGAACCTGACCTGGAACTCACTCTGTACAACAGCTGGCCTCGGACTCACAGAGATCCTCCTGCCTCCCATGTGCTGGGATCAAAGGCGAGCACCATCAACACTGGTCTCCTTCCCAAGACTTTTAATCTAGATGGTCATGCTCCAACTCCACCCCACAGTATCTCCTTTAGGGTCTAGTGTTAACGTGTCAGAGAGAGAGAGAGAGACAAACACACATACACACACACACACACACACACACACACACACACACACACACACACACAAAACAGAGGGACAGAGAGAAACGGGAGGGGGGAGAGAGAGAGAGACAGAGAGAGAGAGAGAGACAGAGAACAAAACCAACCTTACAGGTGATGGGGGTTTGAGTCATAGTCCACTAGCTCCTCATTCATTCAGATTTAGATTCTGTCCCTCCCAGTGTCCATGACAAAGAAGGGAAGGGGCCATTAGAGGAACAGAGCCTCTCTAGTCCATTACCACATTGTGTTCAAGCTCCCACCTCATCAGAAATCAGAGCATGCTCAGAGCTGAGCAGTAAGAAGCTTTGAAAGCAGAAAGGGATGTTTACATGAAAAAGAGAAGGCCTAAGGTATGGTGTGTGGCCTGTCTCTCGGTTATTTGTATTCAAATAACCAAAGGGCCTTCACAAAGAGGAGAAGTTGTAATTTCTCTTTATGGGTCCCTGGGGGCAAGAACTGAAACCAGTCAGTGGATATTATATTAACAGCACGTTTGGGCTCAGCAGGGGGAAGAGTTCTAAGACTCAGAGTTCCTAATAGTGGAAATCACTTCTGCGGTATGGACAACTACTCGACAGAGGTGTTCAAATGGGAAATGTTGAACTCAATCACTGAGGTTCTTCTGTGGTTTTGCAGTGCCCCCCAGTCATCCCTTATGCAGCCATAGTGGGCAAACCTCTGTGGGAGGCTCTGCTGCGCTGAAATGCAGCTCTTCCGAGGGAGCGCCCAAGCCCGTGTACAACTGGGTACATCTCGGATCTTCTCCTACACCTCCTCCTGGTAGCGTGGTTCAAGGTGAGAGAGCAGGGCACTGGAAGGTGGGCCTGGTCTCTAAGATCTGGTCTCTAAGCCCCAAGCCCCACCCACATCATGACTAAGGCTCTTTCCCTCCCCCTTCCTTGTATTGATGCCTTCCTGTTTGTCTTCCGGCCGGTGCTTGGGAAAAACTTTTAAATGTACTGATACCCTGTAAGAGAGCAGGGGCAGGGAACTGTCTTGCAGTTCCGACCTGTCTAGTCATTGAAGATTTTTTGTTTGTTTGCTTTTGTTTTTTAGAGACAGAGATTCTTTGTGTAACAGTCCTGGCTGGCCTCGAACTCACTGAGATTCACCTGCCTCTGTCTCCCAAGTGCTGGGATTAAATGCATGCACCACCACCACCACCTGGCTTCATTGGAGGTTTCCTAAGTGTCACAAACTGCTTCCAAACTTTCAAGAGAGGAAACTAGAGAGTAGCATGGACTGGCTTAAACATGGTGGATTTCTTTTCTTTGGAGCCTTAACTTCCGTTTGTTGGTTCCATATGCCACCCTGTTTGGTTCTGTAGCTACCATCCCTGTAAACCCCTTTATCCAGCAAGTCTCCTCCCTTAGATAATTTCCTGCTGTGTTCTCTGCCTTGTGTGGCAGCAGAGTTCAGAAACGCAGTTGGATTCGCTTAGTTATCTAGAGGATGGATGTTTAGTTATTAAGATTTTTGCTACCATCCAGGATCTGAGCTATCCAGTAAGCATCATCAGTAAGCATCCACCTCCCATTATCACCTTCCTGTTCATGCAGCTCCTCCTCCCCAGAAGGCAGCTGTGTAGGGTAGCAAGGGCGCAGAAGTTGCAGTGGCTTTGGGGTTTCTCTCTGAGTTTTCTCAAATCACTCCCGTTTGGAGCCAGGATTCCCAGCAATCAAATGGGGTTAGACCTTTCTTGGCAGATGTTTTAAGGTGTAAATACATTGAGCATTTGTAATAGTAGTATGGGCTGACTGTGGGTTGAATGCATGGTTGTGTATGTCCTTCTCACTCTCTAGATGAAGTGTCTGGCCAACTCATTCTCACCAATCTCTCCCTGACCTCCTCTGGCACCTACCGTTGTGTGGCCAGCAACCAGATGGGCAGTGCCTCCTGTGAGCTGAACCTCTCAGTGACTGGTAAGAGATGCTGGGTAGAGGCCTGGAAAGGCTTGACTTGGGGAGACTATGTGACATTGCTGAAGGTGGGCCAAAGACTTCTGCAACTCGGAGGGTCCTGTCTCCCCAGACTCATCTGAAGGCCGAGTGGCTGGGACTCTGATTGGGGTGCTCCTGGGTGTGCTGCTGCTGTCAGTCGCTGCTTTCTGCCTGATCAGGTTCCAGAAAGAGAGGAAAAAGGAGCCCAAGGAGACATATGGGGGCAGTGACCTTCGGTGAGCTGGAGAGCTGGGGTTGCTGCAGAGGGTAATGAAAGATCTTGGGCTCAAAGGGGATGTCTTCAGGTTTCAAGCTGATGCCACTAAAAGAGTTTAGTTCTGGTACAGGATGGAGGGATTGGTTCATAAGCTAGGGTAGGAATGGCTCAGGATGCAGGACTCCTGCACAATGAAAATGTGTTTTCTTTCTGTTCTCTCCTTTTTGTTTTGAAGGCAGTTTTCTCTGTATAGCCTTAGCTGTCCTGGAACTCGCTATGTAGACCAGGCTGGTCTCAAACTCACAGAGATCCACCTGCCTCCTGTGTTCTGGGATTAAAGGCTTTGTGCCATTAATTTGTGCCTGGCTTTGTCTTAATGTGTGTATATATACACACCTCACTTAATATGATGTGTGTGTATCTATCTATCTGTCTATCTATCTATCTATCTATCTATCTTATCTGTCTGTCTGTCTGTCTGTCTATCTATCTAATCTCATATGGAGGTACTGGAGGAAAGTGGATGGTAGATGCCTGGAGTTGCATTTGTCTGAGATGAGTTATTCTGGGTAGAATAAACACAAAGGCCAAAACTCTCTTTGTTATACACTTGACACGTTAGCTGCAAGGCATGGGGTCAGAACAGGAATTGTTATAGCATTTCTCTTTCTTTCTTTCTTTCTTTAGATAGGGTCTCACTAGTAGCCTTGGCTGGCCTGGAACTTTCTATGTTGATTAGGCTGGCCTCAAACTCACAGGGATCCTCAAGTTTCTTCTCCTAAGTCCTAGGATTAAAAGTATGCACCACCACACCTGATTATTTCTTGTGTGTGTGTGTGTGTACATGTGTATATGTTTGCGCTTGTCAGTGCGCAAGTGTGTGTCCACAAGCTAATCTGGCCTTTCTAGGAAGGTTGTCCACCTTATTTTTAATTTTAATTTATTATGTGTTCTTGTTGTGCCTGTGCGGAGGGGCATATGTGCTCTGTTGCCCATGTACAAGTCTGAGGACAACTTTTTTGAGTCATTTTTCACTGGTCTGGAGCTGATCAAGTAAGCTAGATGGCAAGTGAGCCCCCAAGATCCACCTGTCTCCATCTCTTCAGTTCTGGGATTACAAGTTTGTGCCTAACTTATTTTATAAGGATTCTGGGGCTCATTGAGCTTTATGGTCTTCTGCTTAAAAATGGAACACTTAACTCACTGAGCCATCTTCTCGGCTCTCAGGACAGTTCTTAAAACGTGGCTCTCAGATGACCTAGAGAAATCTACCAGGAACTTGTTTAAATACTCAGACTTAGGCCATGTTCTGTGCCTTCTAAGGCAAAGTGTGTTCGTCATGGGAGATGGGGCCTGGACAGAGTTCTGCAGATCATTCTCAGGACAGCAAATCTAAATGTTCCTGGGTTAGAGACCACAGTCGCCTGAAGGGTGTTCCTAGCCTCTGGATGTCTTTGCTTGTGTCCTTCAGGGAAGATGCCACTGCTCCTGGAGTTTCTGAGCAAGCTTCTATGAGGGCCAATTACAGCAAAAGTCTCCTGGAGAAAGCCCCATCAGCCAGCACGGTGACGGCCAAGTCCAAACTCTCTATGGTTGTCTGATTTCTGATACCCCGAGGGTGATGAGGGGCAATGTTAATGATTAAAGCCGTTGGGTACCGTGTTACCTCCTTATTACTGGTGTGGTGAATTCCTCTCCGTGACCCAAAGGGAAGGGATGGGTTTGGAATCCCAGAGATGATGCAGCAAGCAGGAAGTTTGGCTGGGTCTAAAGGATAGGTTTTAACCTAGGCATCTTTGCACACCTCCCACCCTTCTATCCCGTTTGTTTTGGTTCCCATTAGTGGCTTTATGCAAACCCGCCCCCCTCACTTCCCATTTCCTCCCTCCTCCCACCCTGCACCCTCTGAACACTTGGACAATCCTCTTTATTGTTCACATTCCAACCCAGTATGGTAACATGCACACGCAGAGATTAAAAACCTTCCAGCCACAACCCCAGGAGCCCAGCGGGGGAGGGGCTATCTGGGGGCAGGGCTGCGGAAGACTCCTCCTACTGAGCCTCCAGGCGCTCAGAGGCTTTTGCATAAACAAAGGAGAGCGGGAGGGGC
The DNA here is from genome assembly GCA_030556225.1 of Cricetiscus sungorus. Lineage (NCBI taxonomy): Eukaryota > Metazoa > Chordata > Mammalia > Rodentia > Cricetidae > Cricetiscus > Cricetiscus sungorus. The sequence goes on along the minus strand of JANBXA010000740.1, from coordinate 39,925,069 downwards.
TGCTCTCAGGGTGCTCTCGGAAGGAAAAGGGTGACAGGCAGGTGTGGGTTAGGACTTCCCTTCCCATCAGAGCAAGGGGCATCATCAGACACCATAAAAACCCTCTTCCCCTCTTTCCTAGCCCCAGGTTTAAGGGGTTGAGGCTAGGCTGGGGTGGAAACGGCACAAAGACGCGGGGCGCCCCCTTTCGTTGCCCGCAGAACGAAAGGACTTGGTGGTTGCTTTTCTTCTTTTTCTTCCCCCGAGAGTACTTGGGCGACGCATCGGGCGCCCTCTGCAGTACGCGCAGCGAAGCGCACCGAGGCTGCGGAGGCAGAGCTGCATGCTGGGCGCAGGGACAGGTGGGCGTGAAGCAAAAGGACAATTTTGCGAGTATGGGGTTTGGGACGAGGGTGGGGAGAAAAGGCGAAAGGGGGTCACGTTAGACTGGAGAGCTAACTAAAAGGGTACGGATTTGGCGACGCCGCGACGAAGCCAAGGGTGTCTCTAGGACGCGGCTGGGCGGGTGGTGGTGAGGGAGGTCTCCTGAAGCTGGCTGGTTGGTGGGTAGGAGGGGCTCACAAACACAGTAGGAAAGTCTTGTCACTGCGAAGGGGACGCGGCATCATCTCTCCTCTGGAACTGAGGAGAGAGAAGGTCTGAGAATCTGCCCTCTGCTAGCGTCACCTCCTCCCTCCCTTTCGGGGAGTGTCACCCAGGTCCCCTCCCCTGCTCACTGAGCTGCAAAGAGCCCCGGGGCAGGTACATGAGTGAGCTTCTCTCTCTGTGCTTATGGCCCTCAGCTGCGCTTGTGCAGCCAAATAAGGGTGACTGACTGCGTGTCAGTGTTGGTTCAAGTGTGTCCCTGCTGCAGCCTCAGGCGTCTCGACATACCAGAGGGTCTGCAGGGAGGGGTTGAGGGCAACTGGGTCATTTCTCCCACCCAGTATCTTCCCCTACACACTCCGCAGCTTTGGAGTCATATTAGTTACCTTCTAAAACGTTCAGTTCTTCGGTCCAAGGTGAGGCATAAAAAAGAGGGAGGGAGAGACAGGTGAGCTCTAACGAGGCAAGTCAGCATCTTAGACCTTCTCTCGCACAGTTGTCTCGGTGTCCTAGGTCCACACCCTTGACTCCCACGTTCTTCTCAACCCAACCTTGGACATCCCCTGCTTTTCCCGGGCAGGCCTAGAAAACGAGAGCCTCCTGCCTGCCATGCTCTCCAGCCAGCCTCACCTGGCCTAGTCTCCGCTGGGGCCGCCGCCCGCGCCTCCCCGGGCGCCCCCAGCTCCGCCTGGTCCCCCGGGTCCCGGTCCCTTCCGGCCGCACTCTCCGCTCTTTATCTTCTTCCTCGCCATGTGGCCCCGGAAACTCGCCTGGATTTTGGCTGCAGCAGCGTTGGCTCCCGGATCATCCAGCGGGATGTCTAGAATATCGTCGTCTGGCTTGGAGCAGGCACTCTCCTGAGGATGGGACAGGTGTTCTTGTTGAGGATGGGACAGGTGTTCTTGTGGCTGATAAGGCCCAGACTATGAGGGCGTGGGGAAGACTAGAGCCCAGGATGACATGGGGTGGGGGTGGGGTGGGGTAGAGGGCGGTGGGAGAAGCAGAGTGGGAAGCCTCGGAGGGGGTGACGAACACATCTCCTAGCCACCAAGAAGGCTCAGGGCCAGGCAGACAGGAAGAAGTGCATGGGAGGGTGGATAAAGGGGAAAATCAGCTAAACCTGCTGAAAGCAGGCTTTAGTTTCAGGAGGATGCGGAGTTGGGTGAATGGTGAGTCTGGAAAGGTAGAGAAAAAGCAGCCAGTGCTTCTGAAAGTAACCACCCTTTGCTCTGAGAAGATGCCTCCAGCTCAGAAGGGCCCTTATGTGTACAGGATTCCCCAGGGAGTAGACACATATCTGCTAGAGTCCCCCTCCCCCTCCCGCCCCCCAATAGTACTGCACCAGAGCTCAAGAAGCTGGGGCCACTACTCCTTGATTCAGCCTAGAAATCTGTTTCCACTGGGCCCTCCCATTTCCTTACTGCATCCCAAGTTGAACTCAAACTTACCTTGCCCCAGGTGCAACAGCTGTGTTTTCCAGGCATTTTAGTTCTTCCTCAACAATAAAGCTGCGGCACTCGTGTGTGTGTGTGTGTGTGTGTGTGTGTGTGTGTGTGTGTGTGTGTGTGTGTGTGTGTTTTGTTTTTTGTTTTTTGAGACAGGGTTTCTATGTGAAATAGTCCTGGCTGTCCTGGAACTCACTGAGATCCACATGCCTCTGCCACCTGAGTGCTGGGACCAAAGGCTTGGGGCACTGCAGCCAGGATCTCTCTTTCATTCTTACTTGAGTTTACCATGATGCAATCGATGATTAGAATGTCAAAAGCAAAACAATTATCAGGCAATTATCAGGAGCTGGTAGACTTGAACCTTGTATGTCAAGTTCTAGAGTTTATTCTAATGCCTAAGAAATGAAATGCAACCAGCTGCTCAGCTATGTTGTACTTTTTGCTGTAATGGTGTGGTTTGGGGGAGTTATCTGAGTGTTCCCAGTCTTAACTGGTATTCACCTCTATGGGTTCTGGAGAAGAGTAAATCACATGCTATCTAGTGGCATAATCTAGTTGATCATCAAACAGTAGCTATGCTCTGACTGTCTTGTAAAGCAATAAGGGGATGTAAAATGATTGATTATGTAAGGTTAAAGTGGTCCTATAACAACAACCTTGTACAGTTTGTCCAAATAATATGTCATGTGCCATGTGATGGGTTTGGTCAATGATACATCATATATATGGTGGTCCCACATGATCATATCAACTAGTGATGCCATAACCATCTTAGCTTTATAAATATACCCTGCAATGCTTGCACCATTATGAAGTTGTCTAAACACTTTTCTCAGAACGTATTCCATCATTAAGGAGTGTGTGATATAATTAAAGCCATCTCTATGCCTCACATTCCTTCTCTTCCCTTTCTTTTACTTTCTCTCATTTTCTATTGCTCCTGCTGTTTCTCAGAGAGCCGAGGATCAAATCTAGGGCTTTGTGCATGACAGGCAAATGGTTACCACTTAGCTATATCCCTACAGCAAGTGACTTGTGGTCCAAGCAAGCCTTGCACTCACAATCTTACTGCCTCTACCTACAGAGTGCTGTGGATATGATTTCATGTCCAATTTCTGTTCCTCTATGTGAGAACAGAAAGGATTAAAACCAGACTGTGCTCCTAGTACTATGAAGCTATGAAGCCTGAGGAAGGAAGGTCAGGAATCGGAGGCCATCTTGGGCTACATGAGTTCCTTTCTCAATCACACACACACACACACACACACACACACACACACACACACACACACACACACACCTACCACCACCCCACTCTAGACAAAACATGATTAAAGCAAGGATGAGGAAGTTTATCAATTTCAGAGGCTTAACACTGCAGCATCAGTAATGACTTGGGGGGGGTTGCTATGATGTCAGAAGGGCATTTTCTCTTGATGGGCCTTTGGTGGCGTCTGGGATTTTGCCTTTATTTCTTGACCAAGAGTGTTCACTGTTTTCCCTGTCTCTCCTCACATCAGGTGGCCAAGACTTCACACTGTAAGTTAGCTTTCCTTCTGTCTCATTCTGACCATCAACTATCTCATTGTCAGAAATGGGCATGGTATGGGTGAGGATTCAGTGTCCTCTGTTCTTTCTGACCTTGACAGGTTTGCCCAAGAGACTTTTATTTTTTAATTTATTTATTTTTTTTTGAGACAAGGACTCATTATGCAGCCGTGGGTAACATGCAACTTGCTGTGTTGGCCAAGCTGGTCTTAACTTCTGACAGTTCTCCTGCCTCTGCCTCCTGAATGTTGGGAATACAGGTGTGAACTACCATACCCAGCCTTTAAGCTTAGCTTTCTACTCCAGAAGCCTAAGCCCAAGTTTACAAACGACTCCCCTTCATCATGTTTCCCCAGCTGTCCTCATTTCCTGGGCCTTAGAGTTCCTTAATTTGTGCTCAAGATGCTTCTCAATCGATTTAAACACAGTTTCAAGGAGTTGCCAAGAAGATAGTCTGAGTGCGGATGGTGGGCCTAAAACACCCTTTGTCCTTTTGTCTTTCTTAGCTCTGGGGCTCTTCATGATATCTTATCTTCACATAAATCCAAGTCAACTCCTTGAGTTTTCTGATTCTCTGAGTGTGAGTCTGTCTTGGAATAGTCTCAGGAAATAGACAGGCATCTTGAAAGAGGACAGCAAGCATAAAATATTCCCAGATTCCCTCTCCTTGGTCTTGACAGCAGTAGACGATGTAGATATTTGGGGGTTGAGTGCCAAAGGAGTATTTGTCTCCAACCACCCTAAGACCTGACCTTACCACCACCAATCACAGCCAAAATCAAAACCTGGAAAAACAAGCAAAGCCACCCCCACAGGGCCTAGCACAAGGCTATGCTGCTCCTCACCTGAGTCTGCTCCCTGTCCCTCAGGCTGATTCATTAGGGCAGGATTTCCATGGCTGCCCATAAACAGAACTGGAGGCAAAAGGGATGAGAACCCAGGATCTGCTCATTGGTCTTGGTTCTTGGGCCTCTGCCTCCTAAAGCCAAGACTGATGTCAGTCTGTGCTAGGGGCTCTGAATGAACTAGGGGCTTCTGGGGGTGGGAGAATGCACTTGCCAAAAGAGGAGGAGCCATGGATGGGCACATCACTTCCGAGACTCTCATTTTCTTCAGCTCCAAGTAGAGCTTAGTTCAGGTGAATAGTATCCTTCGGTTCCCCAAATCGGAACAGCTGGGGTTTTGTTTTTGTTTTCTCTTTTTTTGAGACAGGGTTTCTCTGCAGCTTTGGAGCCTGTCCTGGAAATGGATCTATAGACCAGGTTGGCCTCGAACTCACAGAGATCCGCCCATCTCTGCCTCCTGAGTGCTGGGATTAAAGGCATGCGCCACCACTGCCTGGCCGAGCAGCTTTATTAACTATGCCTGTCTGCTGAGTGTTCTATGTCAGGCCTTGTGCTAAGCACTTGGCACACTTTATCCTACGTAATCCCCATTTTAGATGTGAAGAAATAACCTCAGAGACATTTTATAACTCCCCATGTTGCATGGCAAGCAAATAGCAAAATGATCTGATTCAGAAGCTGGGCAGGCAGTTACTTCTATGCTGTTAACTGGTATTGAGTCAACTAGACTACATAAATAAATAAATAAATAAATAAAATAAAATAAAAAAAAGAGTGAGACATGAAAACAGAATTTTTTTTCCTTTTCCTATTAAATGAAGGCAGGAAACTCACGTATGTTGGCTATGTCAATCAGCCATTGGAACATTGAATAATAGCTCTTTAAAAAACATTCCCCTAAAAAGAACAGCTTTGTTTTCTTTGTCCCCGTTTTTGTCTAAGCTTGCATACTAAGGGGGTGGGGGTGGGGGTGGGGACAAGTAAGAAAAGATTAGATTCTTCCTAAACACCATGTGGATTGGTCATGGAGGAGAGCCCCAGAGGAAGACATAAAGAGGAATCCTGCTCTCTACAGCATAGGGCAGGAAGGTGCCTGCTAGCAGTTCTGTCCTTCCCCAGCCCTCCACCCTTCTTGCCATTGCCCCTTTTTCCTGCTTCCCTCCACCACCACAGACTGAACGGACACTGACCATTGTCTGGCCCTTTGGTCCAGTGAACTTGGGACATGGAAACAGAAGACTCTGTGTCAGGGTCCATTGGAGGAGGTGCCCCAGAATCCAGGGCCTTCACTACCTCTGGTAGCCCTACGGGGTGGGTAGCTGCTCCTCTTCTTAGGGGATACTGATTTCAGCCATGTCAACCCACACCCTCAGTTATTACCAATCAGCATCAGTTATCTGTTATGTGGCTATCTACTTGACATGTATCAATGGCTTGCTGGGTACTCACAGTTATGCAGCCCTGCACCAATGGCTTCCTGGATATTCATCAGCACTAGCCAGGACAGACAGGGCTTGCAGGTTGGAGCCCCAGATGTCACCCTCATCACCCTGCAGATCCCAAAGGAAAGAGACTCCATTCCTTTCCAAGCTTTCCAGTCTTCACTCACTGGTGTTTTCCCACTGACCCTGTCTCCTGATTCTTTCCCCCATCCTTTCTGCCTTCTCATCCTATTCTTTCTCGTTCAGCAGAAGCCCTCCCCCCACCCATTGACTCATATCTCATAATTTGCCATCTATTTGTTTTCTTTGCTTAATGAAACACTGCTGGGGACGAGGGGCTTCCTCAATCAAGACTGAAGACCTGCATTTCTCCTTTCACAGCCAAAAAGTAATTCCTGGGCTGGGTGTGTAGCTCAGAGGCAGAATGTATATTTAGCACGTAGAAGGTCCAGAGTTCAATCCCCAGCACCAAAAATATGTAAGTAAGTAAATAAATAAGCAATCAAACTGTTCTCTAGAGAACAACAAACAGCTTCCCTGGAACTGTCTGTCAGTTTTCTTCAAGGGGCGGAACTATATTGATTGGCATGTTTCTTTTTCATAGTTTTTCTGGTCTGCACATTAACTGCTATGGACATTTACTGTAATAGAAAACAGGGTACCACAAAGAGGGATCAGAGGGCAACCTTTTGAGAGCACAGGGCTCTACACTTGTCAAAGACGCCTATCTGGGAAAAATCACATCTCTAAACCTCCACTGTACAAGACCCGACTCGCAGAACTGGCACACTGGCAGCTGTTATTGATTCTAACAAGAGTTAAAATTTCAACCATGGCTTGCCTTTAAATTCTTGCTGCCTTTTGGCACCCAGGCATCAGGAAGTCTCTCACCTCTTAAAGAAATGGGCTACTCCTTCCCTCCAAACTTATTTATTTTTTGCACACTATGGGTAAGGTGGGATGCCCTTGTTAAGTACCCTCTGGAGGTTTTTTTTTTTTTTTTTTAGCCAGGCTGACAGAAGGAGAATACTAGGAGTTTGGAGTCGTCTTTCTCCGCAGATAGGAGTTAAGAATAAGCACGTTTTATATAGGTCTGATTCCTTTACTCTTAGCCAGCCAGGAGCCGGATCTTGAGCCAGGCGCGGTCATACCAAGTCCTTTTAACAGGACCTGCTTTGGCATCAGGCACTTGAAGTATCCACTTTCCCTATGGGCCCTGACACTTCCTCCCCTCGCCAGCAGGGCTCTCTTACGGTCACTCACCCAGAACCTTCCAAAAGGTAAGGCGTTGGGGGCCGGGCCAGCTCCTCCCCAGAACCACACTGACTAGGCTCTTTGCTGCCCATCACCACCAAGACCAGGTGGACTCTCCCCGCCTAAGCTGTATAAGGGCTAGACAATCATCCGGGGGTCGTGAAGATCTTGCCACGGTCCCATGACGGCGGCAATGAGATAGGAAATGGTATGGGGACAAAAAATACCAAGGGAAAGGACTTGCACAACAGCAACAGTGTCTTTCTGGGAGAAGTTCCACCTGTCGTCTAACCTGCAGCTTCCCTGCAGGAAAGCTCCGCTCAGCTCGCGATCTAACCTAGACTGCCTGGCCGCCGGGCTCTCAGACGCCCCCGCAAGCTGGGGAGCATTTTCCCCCAGGGCTTGGCTCGGATCAGACAGGCGCCTTCCACCACCCAACACAATATCTCAGCACCCTCCTTCTCCACATGGCCCCTAGGACTTCCGCACCCTCTTCCATACCTCTTTCACCCTCTGGGGGTTCTTGGGTGCCCCTTGTCCCAGACCAAGCTGAGTTCAAGCACAGACTTACCGTGCAGCAGTCCATGCTGGTGTTGAGGGTCCTTGGCTGGGGTGGAGCCCGCGCAGAGTGGGGGTGGATCTGTATGATACTGGGTGGTAGCTCACGGGCTGTCCCGCACTCCCCGACCAGAACAGAACCCTTGCAGAATCAACCTCTCTCCTCTTGGGTCCCGTCTCCCGCGCTCTGCAACTCTTGCGAATGTAACCTGAGCCCTGAGGCCTCGAAGCCAATCAGGACGCACTTTTAGTAGGGTGGGCGGGGAGAGCTGGAGCGAGGACCACTCCCTCTCTCGGCTCTCCGCCTTGCTCGCTTTGGTGCCCCAACCTCTCCGCCTACACACTTCCATCCATTCCTCCTACACACCCCATCTCCCAAATTCAATCCCTCTGCTCTAAACCACAGACTGCCAGGCAGATGTATGTCGGAGTAGGCACAAGGCTCCCAACATCCAGGGCAGAAACACACATCTGGGCGCAGCACGCCTTGCCTCACATAGAAAAGCACGCACCCCATCCATCTCCCTATACTTTCATAACCCAGAGTTCCAAACATTGCTGCCTCTATCTCCCCTCTTGGTAAAGAAAACCTCCAGAAACTGCACAGAAACTGCCCTTACCACTCTGACCATGGAGAAAGCTGTTTATACACAGCCTGCAGGGTGGGTACAAAGCGACGCAGACGTTTCAAGCCTCATGCATCCGTACATACTCCCTGGCTCAGTGAAGTGTGCCTATCTTCCCACATACAGACACAGCAGACACAATAGGCAAAAACAGCCACACCGGCCTTGTACACACACACACACACACACACACACACACACACACACACACACACACACACACACACATTGTGAGGCGCAGGTTAATTGCAAACTTCCTGTTTTGGGATTGGGTGCTAGCACACAGACAAAAATACCTGCATTCCCGCTGCTGGCAATATCTGCATTAAATACTTTTTTCTTTTTTAAAAAATTTTATTTAAAACATTGTATTAGCATATATTGATTCTACATAATAGTTGGTAGTTGGTTTCATAATGGCTTTTTCATACATGTACATAATGTTTTTAAATAATTTTCATCTGGTTACCCTCTCCCTCCCCCCTCCAATTTTTGATAATTCCCATCCTTTACATAAGTATTATGTTTTGCTATCATGTTGGGTCTTTTTTTTTTTTTTTTTTTGAGGGGAGGGATCCACTGAATTTTATTAGGGTTGTTTACAGGAACTTGGGTAAGGGTTTGTTTACTGGAGCGGAGGAAGACATCTTACTAATGACTCACCACTGAAGAAAATGTCTCTCCATACCTTACCAACCATTAGCTTCGTATAAATCCTAAGGGAGAGATGGGACCTCATGAGCCCCTCCCCACTTCCATGACAGAGTGTTGATGGGCCCAATCTTGTGCAGATCTTGTGCAAGTAACCCAGTTACTGTGAGTTCAAGAGTGTCAGAATTCCACACCCCACCTCCCTTCTTCTGGTTCTTACATTCTTTCCACCCCCCTTTCCACAATGTTTTCTGAGCCTTGGCAGGTTTGAATGAATATATGGCTGGGCATTCAGTAGCCATTTATTCTCAGTACTTTGACGAGTGCTAAGTGTCTGTAGTTGTCACTGAGCAGGTACCTATTTTGTATCTATTCATGGTATGTGATCTATCTACTCTTCCACCCATCTGCACTAAATAAAATTACTTATGCCCAGCACCCATTTTGAATAAACTCATATTCTGATGCAGACTTAGCACACTCACCCATCCCACTCCACGCACTAGACTAGAATCCTAACCTTTTGATTCATTGCCTCAAAATAAGGCAAAGGTTAGCCACCCTCTCACTTGCTTTTTGAAAGAAAAAGGATGCTGTCAACTCAAGCACTGTGGGTTTATCACTAGTATTGGTCCCTTGAGCCCATGCTGGGGAAGAATGCGGGTTGGGGAGTGGCCGGGAAGCAGGGATGTGAAGGGACATCTCGGGTAGGCAGCTTGCTTTTTTTGTGGTCACTTAACCTCCCAGACTGTCAAGGTAGTTTAGCTGACTGTGTCGCATGTTAAGTAGGTAGTTGGGACATCTCTGAGAAAACTCAACTCCTCCTCAGCTGAGGTCTCTGAGGGTCCAGAGAAGGGAGGCTATGGCCCTGAGCAGGACAAGGCACCTCAAGTAGCAGAGCTGCAGCACTGTCACAGGCCAGCCACAACAGTGGGATTGTTGAATGTCCATTTCACTGAGTGTTTGGCCCTTGACTTTCCTTGCTAATGGGAGAATGAATAGGAGGGATATGACAATGTCCACTCAGGTTGGGGACCAGATTAGCCAGTTTGGGGCTCCAAGATGAGCTGGAGGCTGGCTGGGATTCCAGGGTTGGGGTGTAGGGGTATCTCTCCCAGCATGTTTGGGACCCACCCACCCCTGTAACAGCAAATCTGTTCCCCAATCTGTCTCTGGCACATCTTTAGTCCCCCACCTCCACCAAATGGCAGGATGTTCTAGGAACTCGGGTCCTTGACTAAATGATAAACACATCTGGAGCCCCTGGTTTTGCCAACTTCCCTGGTTCTTTTACTCCAGAATCCAGAGCGAGAGGGAAGGGGGAAACTGAGGGTCGGAGAGGATATCAGATCTGGACTCTGCTTTTCCCAAATTAGAGCTGAGGAAGCTGGGATTTGGTGAGTTTGCAGTGAAGTCTCCCGAGTTGCTAGGCAACATCGCTCTGCAGGCTGTGCTGCCTCTGGGCCCTTCTTCCTGCTGGTCAGAACTGAAAGGAGGGGGTATCTTTATCCCCTTCTTCCAACTCCTACACAGCACCTCCCTCCCTTCCTCCTGTAAGACACCTTTGTGTGGGGTGAGGGTGTCTGAACACTGGCAGACCCATGGGATACCAGATACGGCAACTGTCAGTTCCATCCACAAAACAACCATTTCAGTAACAGCCCACTTGAACTGCCCACACAGAATTGGCCTCAGTCCTTGGCCTGGGGGATGGGCAGACTTCAAGGTGAGGAAAAGACAGACAGAGAGGAAGGCAGAGCACAGAATGAGAAGACAGGCACATTCACAATTCAAACACACAGAGGCGAGTGACACATATATACAGACTCGAAGGCATGCAACACTGGCTGCGCATATATCTCCAGAAACACCCTGAGCAGGCTGTCAAACTGTGACATCCACCGCTTCTTCCCATTGGACTCCCTCACTGCCTCGGAGCACACAGTGAAGCTGCTAGGAAGCCCCTCTTCTGGACAAGGAGCCTGAACTTTGTGAGCAAGGTGAGCTGATGGGACTGTTGCCTGTGACTTTCCAGGTGAGCTTGGAGAAGGGACAGATGCAGTCTGGGGCCCTTGTGTGTGACTGCACGAGTCTGGTCTTTGGCAAAGTCATGCGTCAGGTCATGCGTCCCACCATAGCCTGCCTAACCTTAGGGCCTGGTGTCAAAGGTCAAGGAGCTAATTTGGCTTAGGCCATATACTTAACTTTTCCAGTTTCAACCCCTCAGCTGCTGAAGGTAAAGACTGCAGACCTGGAAAGAAGAAAAGTTCCAGGAAGGCCAGGAACGACCTGGAATGACCCAGCATGAGCTATGGCCCTGGGCTGGAGCCAAAAGGGATTGCAGAGAGAAAGACTCGAAGGCAAGGCTGGCCAAGAGATCAGCCCATTGAGAGGCTAAAACATGAATGAGTGTAGAGCCTCTGTGGTCCAATACATATCCTTCTTGGGACAGGTGGAGAGGAATTTTCAGAGGATTGGTCCTAGTAAGAAAACGGAGAGAGAAAAAAAGTACTAAGTGTCATGTGATGATCTATTTGCCAATACTTGTGGCTTTCTCTCCTGGGAGTGGGCCCTCTCCGAACATAACATCCCTGCTCAAACCCACAGAGAGACTCCATAATAAGAAGGGGCGGGAAAGCTGGAGGCTTGTGCCTTCAGCAGAGCTGTGCTAGGGCTTCTAAGGTCAGGGTTTTACCCATTTGAGTGGAGGGAGTGGGGGTAGCAGGAAATTCAGTTTTCTCTGCAAATATTTCAGCTTTTGCTGTAGCCGTATTTTTAGCAACTTGGTTGGCAGAGGAGGAGCCTGGGTACATTTTTTAAAGGGGCCTGTGCCAGACTGGAGGGCTCTTTCCACCCTTAACCCACATGTCAGAAAGAAGGAGGAGGAAGAGGGCACATAGCGTAAGGGATGTGTGCAGACTTACAATTCAGGGTTGCTGGACTGTAGGTGACCATGAAGTCATCTTTTTCAACAGTGTTCATCACCAGCAGCCTTACGGTCCACGACATCAAGAAGAGTAAATATTTCCTGAACTTGCGCTGTGAAGTTATAATCTATAACTGTATAATACATAGTTCACCCTCCATGTCTATGGGTCTGAAGCTATGGACTCAGCTAACTGCAGACTGAAAATCTTCAGGAAAAATAAACTCATCTATACCGTTCAGACTTCCTTTTTTGTCATCATTCCATAATACAGTATAAGAATCATTTACATAGCATTTACATTGAATTAAGTCTTATGCATAAGCTAGAGAAAGTTTAAAATATACAGAAGGATCTGCATAGGCTACATGCATACATGTCATTTTAAACGACTTTTAAATTATTTTTTAAAAATTTTATGTGTGTATGTATAGGTCTCTGTGTGGGTATGTGCAAATGAATGCAGGTGCCCATGGAGACCAGAAGAGGGTGTTAGATCCCTCAGCAGCTGGAATTACAGGCAATTGTGAGTGCTAGGAACCAAACTTAGGTTCTCTGTAAAAGCTGTACATGCTTGCAATGGTTGAGCCATCTTCTCAGCCCTGAATATGTCATTTTGAATTAGAGACTTGCATCCCTGGAGGTTTCCCAATGGATATTCAGGTCGGACTCAGGCAGAGAAAGAACCAACAATGATGAGTGAATAGTGAAGCTAAATCCAAATAGTGTGTTCATAGGGCTTTCCATGGGTATCCATGGTACTTTGAAGATGCAATAGCATTTTAACCCCCTTTTCAGGGCTGATAACATGAAATGCCCTGCTATTTGCTGGTATCAGGTCTCCAGTGTGATACAGACCTGGGGCTGCAGCTCATGGGTTTACTTCCCAAAAGCACTGCACAGGACTGGGGAGATGGTACAGGTCGTGCAAACATGAGGACCTGTTTGGATCCCAGCATTACTGTAAAAGCTGGGTGCTGGGGAGGGGGAGATCTGAATAGATGCCTAGAGCTCATTGTCCAGTTAGGTGTGGTGAGTTGTGTTGTGTTTTATTACAAAATTAGTCCTATCAACTTCTCCCTTACTTCTTGTGCATAAAATAAAGGTAATAAAGGATAGGTACTAAATGAATGACACAGATAGTAATCATTATGGGACTTGAGAATTTGGATGATCACAAGACATTCTGACTTAGGCTAGCCCAGAGCAAGGTTTGGACTCATAAAAATGGAGAGAGGGTTTAGAGAGAGCAGGGGACATTGGAGGTAGGGGCAAATGTTGTGAGCCACAATGTTCATTTCACACCATCTCTGCTTCTGGCTGAAGGGACCCCTATGATGGAAGTCGTCTTGATCTCCTTCCCTATACTCAGGGATTTTATGTTTGAAGTTCAGCGTCTCATTGCCATTTATGGTGACATACTGGAGCATGTCTAGACGATGAGGAGCATACCAAATGGTGCCCATTACCCCAGTGTTCAGCCTCACTGTTATTTAGAGATTTCCTCTCCTTCTTTCAGTTTGCTTCCTGCTTATTGTATAAGTAAAAGCTTCAGCTGGCTGACCAGTGTGTGTACCTCCTAAGCTAACACATCTTCCTGGAACATTTGCCCAACATGAACATTTTAATAGCTAATATTATTTGAATAATAAACTCCAGAACCAACCTAAAAATAGCCTCATCAGTCAGAGGTCCAGATACATGTTTGTTGTGACTGATTTTTTTTTTTTTTTTTAAAGACAGAGTCTCATATACGTAGACTTGGCTGGCTTCAAACTTGCTACAGATAGCCACACATCCCAAACTGCTGGGTCTCCTACCTTTACCTTCCAAGTGCTGGGATTACAGGCATGTGCTATCACACGTGGTTTATGTGATCCTGAAGGTGGAGTCCATGGATTTGTGCTTCCTAGGAAAGCACTCTGTCTACTGGGATGTGTATGTAGCTAGCAGCCTTTTAATTGAAATGTAAACTTTTACAGAAAGACTTAATGAGTTATAATTGTTATATCATCCCATAGTTCATATAAGGACCTTTGCTCCTTTTGTTACTTAGCTTGATAGGTAAAAACAAAACAATCTTGGTTGGAGCAGCAGTGTCTAGCTCATGCAGCCTGGGCAACTCATCCAGGAGATGAAGATCCTCAGAAAATCACCCAGAATAGTCATCTCCTGGCCTGTGTGAATGTGTCAGTGTTGCAGCCCTGTCTTCACCTCGGTGATAGCCCTGTAAGCTTGGGGTGGTTGTTCTGATCATATGCTTTGGTCTATGGGTATGTGGTATACTGGTCAGCTAGAATTTATTGCTTGAAAAAAGCCTTTTGACTTTACTTATACAAAAGCTAGTCATGTAGTGTACAATGAACTCCTCTGTGCTTGTCATTTGTAAGCAGTAATTTTTATCTCATCATCAAACTTTAAATTTATGTCTCATACTTTTTCATTATTATTTTATTCATAAATACTCAACTATGTATTATGAAATAAGAGGCCTCTTTAGCACTTAGTTTTTAAAATTAATGATTACTACACTGAGATTTCTATAGGGAAAGAGGTGAAATTCTGGGAACCCAAAGTAACATGGTAACATTTCATAAGAGAGTGACACTTAAGTATACACCACATAGACACCACTAAACGGTGTGTGGGTTGAGTTAATTTGATTGTGGTAATCATTTTATAATGTACGTATCTTAGTTAGGGTTACTATTTCTGGGATGAAACACCATGACCAAAAACAAGTTGGGGAAGAAAGGGTTCATTTGGCTCACACTTCCACATCATAGTCCGTTACTGAAGGAAGTCAGGGCAGGAGCTCAAAGGGCAGGAACCTGGAGGCAGGAGCTGATGCAGGGGCCATGGAGAGGTGCTGCTTACTGACTTGTTTCTCATGGCTTTCTCAGCCCCCTGTCTTGTAGAGCCCAGGACCACCAGCCCAGGGGTGGCACCACCCACAATGTACTGTGCCCTCCCACATCAATCACTAATGAAGAAAATGCCCTACAGCCTGATCTTATGGTGGTATTTTCTCACTTGAGGTTCCTTCCTCTCAGATGACTATAGCTTGTGTTAAGATGACATAAAACTAGCCAACACAGTAAACATATACCAAATCATCACACTGTATACTTGAATGTATACAATTTTCATTTGTCAGATAAATATATATATATATATATATTTATGTATATATGTACCCTCTTCTGACATCTGAGGGCACTACATACCTACACATTCATACACATAAAATAAAATAAATATTTTAAAAAGATGAAATAAGAGCCAGGTGGTAGTGGTGAATACTTTCAATCCAAGTACTCAGGAGGCAGAAGCAGGTGGATCTCTGAGGCTAGACATGTCTACAGAGTGAGTTCCAAGACAGCTAAGGCTACACAAAGAAAGCCTATTTCAAAAAACTAAAACTAAAACTAAACAAACAACAACAAAAGAAATAAGAAGGCAAGTTTTTTTTTTTTTTTTTTTTTTTTTTTGAAGGAGACAGATTTTCATGGCTCTGCAATCTGATTTCAGTTTTCCATTCCAATGAGCTGAGACATGGAGATGTGTTTCTCAGATGTCCTCATTGAGGTGCTACTTCATGGGAGCATAGCAGATAAAGAATGTCAGGGCCTAGCCTAAAAACCAGGAAGAAGCCATGTTTGTACCCTTGACTTGGTTTGATATATATATATATATATATTTTTTTTAGTTTTAATATTCCCTTTCTTTGGCTTGGAAAAGCATTCCAACATCATCTCACCTATGCCTAGGGATGTTCAAGGTAGAACTGTATCTCAGGTATTGCACAAGAGAGGCCAAGTTGAGGCAGCCAGTTTGGTAGCAGTGAGCCTGAGTGGGTCCCACAAGAGAACCTTTCCTTAGAGTTTGAAGCCTTAGTCCTCTTTCATTCAGAGAGTCTCTTTCTAGTGATATTCTCAGAAAGCTTTATTTTTACTTTTAAAAGTCAAGACATTTCTCTCACAGGCTAGAGAGATGTGATCAATCCCATATTCCTTGAATAAGTTCATATGTTTATGAGTGTCTAGTTTGCTCTCTGTTGCTATGGTAAACACCACCACCAAAAAGCAATTTGGGAAGGAAGGAGCTTATTTCATCTCATGGCTTACTGTCTGTCATTGAGGGGAGTTGGGGTAGGAGCTCAAGACTGAAACAGAACCGGGAGGAATGCTGCTTATGGTCTTGCTCCCCATGGCTTGCCCAGGCTGCTTTTTTATAGAATCCAGGGCCACCTTCCTGCTTGAGGGTGGCACTACCCATAGTGGGCTTGGCCTTCCCATATCAATAATTAATCAAGAAATTTCCCCAGAGACATGGCCACAGGCCATGGAGGCAATTCCTCATTCAGTTGAGGTTTCCTTTTCCCAGGTGACTCTAGTTTGGGTCAAGTTGATAAAACTAAGCATTACATTGGCTTCTGCCTCCCAGGACAAGTCATATCCTGTTGGGTGAATAAAGGTTAAGGTGTGACTACTGATTATAAGGCATGATGGATCTACCACCTACCAAGGATGTTTTTAAGTCCACACAAACCGTCTTCTGCTGAAATGTCACAGGTGCTTCCCACAGCAAACCTGTTGGTATAGAAACATCTCTTACCCTTGAACTTCAGGAGGAAGGACATATTAATAGGATTGTTTGCATCGGCTGCTGTGCAATATGGCCATGAGAGAGGCGAACACTTAGAACTCAGTCACTGTAGCTTCCTTATGGGCACTACCCAGAACGAAAGGCATTTCACACTGCCTTGGGATGGGATCGTCACAGGAATTTGGTTATTTGGGCCAATGTATTTCCATATGTAAAAATAAGAAGACATTTAACTAGCTAACACTCCCTTCCTGTACAACCTTGGGAAGAGAATTTGTTTTCTTTATTTCTTATTCTGTGCAAGTTTTTGGTCAGATAGAGCTCTGAAAGATAAGAGATTATTAAAACTTAAGCTTGTGTTATTCAGCAGTTCATGCGGAACATTGAAGTGTGTTCGTACATATTGTTTGGGTTGATGTATTTGTGTTATTTTTGCTTTTCCTTCACTGGGTTGTGTGTTGGAGTGGGGTGAGTGGGTGGAGAGCTGAACATGACTTGTTTCTGGATTGGGTTGTTAGTGGGAATGTTCCTGCTGTTTAGAGAGAAGACATGCTAGGCAAAACCATGTTTCCTTCTGACCCCGAGGCATCAAGAGATTCGCTATGCTATGCTAGTATTTAAACAGTCCTTTAGTCTCTGTGCAGACTGGGTTTACAGTCTTACATAGTGTATGCTCTTTGAAAGAGAAAGAATGAGAAATTTGCTCCTCAAAGAAGACGCAGCACATCTTATTCCAATGGGTAGAAGATACGAAGTGTACTCTCGGTACATTGCTGTATGCTAAGAGGTGTCAGCTCATGACAGTGCACCTATTGTTTTGACAGGATGGGTTCCACATGTGCAGGCTGCTTCTAGTGATTCTTTGATGGTGGTCTCTGAAAACCCCAGGGACAACTAGCAATTCAGACAGAGTTTATGGAGCCACATGCAGCCTTGTTCTCCTAATTGGTTGTTCTAGTTTAGCTTTGCTTTGTTAAAGGACCCATCATAGAGTTTGAGGTGACCACTCCATTTCTGCAAGTCACACTCACAGCCTTGTCTCCCAATGTCTCATTATTCACATACTGTCTGCAACCTCTCCCAGCTGTGTCAAGTCTGGGGCACAAGCTTGCTACAATTAGAATCACCAGCAATTAAGGAGGTGTCCCTTAAGAGAACGATGAGGACTAGGGGGCTTTGAGCATTTTCCCTGTAGCCAGATATCAGGCCTGTCTGCTACTGCTTTAAATAAAAGCGAGACTTTTTAAGGTTAGCTTTGGAGGGAGGCAGATTGAAGGCAGAGGGATGTTCGTGCAGTACAGAGCCCCTATTGTATCTAATCTTTGCAGTTCTTCATGCAATGAGAGTACTTGGTAATCCATATACAACTACCAATCCAGCTATTTGGAAGGGGCAATTAAACTCCATAATGATAGAGACTCGCTACCCATTTTTTAGCACATGTGGGCTTGTTTCCTTTGAAATGAACACTACCTTTAACTGCTGGATAGGATTGGCTTGTATCAGTGAACTGAGACTTCTGGGACACTGGGAAGGGACATGTGCTTCTTTCTTGTTTATTATTATTATTGTTGTTGTTGTTGGCACCATCATTGTCATTTTTATAAGCCAGCATGCACCCTGAATGCATGCATGTGCACATGGACTTCTGTGTTTACCTTAAGTTAAAGCATAGACTCTGTAAGTGTGGGAGGACTCAAACCATTTTGGGGAGCACTTCCTGTGCCAAATGTTAATTATGAGCATTTATTTTTAAATTATTATTTTAATGTATTATTATAAAAATTATTATACTTATATATTTATTTATTTTGGTTTTTCATGACAGAGTTTCTCTGTGTAACAGCTCTAGCTGTCCTGGAACTCACTTTGTAGACCAGGCTGGCTTCAAATTCACAGAGATCCGCCCGCCTTATTATGAACAGTTATTACATTACATCTGTTTTATACTGCGTACACACATTGTGTCCTTTTGGATAGAAAGGATAGAAATCTGACTTACCTTAGCATAATCTTTGATTTGCTGGAAGGGCCCAGGCTGAGTTTTGTGCGCAATCCAACCACCACCATGAGGTAAAATGTACACTTATACCATGAAGTATGGGTCACCAGTAGCTTAAAGCAACAGGACCAAGCAAGCATGAGCTGCAGCCTCTGAAACTATGAGCCAGAAGCCTTTATTCTTTATGATTGACTACTTCAGCTGTTCTGTCATAACAATGGAAAGCTGGCTAGCAAAATTGGTAAATGCCTGTGAAAAGGTGCTTAGAGACCAAAATTTCATATATATTTGTGTGTGTGTATATGAAATTGTATACATTATATAGATATGTTACAATGTGTAATAATATATTATAATATGTGGATATAATATATATAATATCTAGATAGATGTACAGAGAAATATCTTTTTAAATGACTTAAAATTTTCTATTTTATGTGTATGAGTGTTTTGCTTGCACGTATGTATGCATACCATGCACATGCGTGGTGAAGAACAGGGTATCAGATCACCTAGAACTTTGAGCCCCCACAAAGGTGACTGTGTGAGTTTTGGGAATCAAACCCAGGTCCTCTGGAAGAGTAGCAAGTATTCTTAATCACTGAGCCATCTCTCCAGCCCTAAGAAAGAGACTTTTTGTTTTGTCTTGTTTTTGAGACACAGTTTCTCTGTGTAGTTATGGCTGTTTTAGAATTTGTTTTGTAGACCTGATGGGCCTTGAACTCATAGATCCACTTGCCTCTGCCTCCTGAGAGCTGGGAATAAAAGCATGCGCCATCATGCCCAACTGAAGAAATGGACTTTCATTATGGCACATGCGAATGGGTCAGAGAGCAACCTGCTAGAACAGGGTAGGCCTTCTACCATGTGGGAAGTGATCAGAGTCCAATTCAGGGGTCTCATTCAGGACAATTCACAAGGTGTGGTGGCAAGCACCTTTACCTGCTGAGCCATCACACCAGTGCTCTGCCCTTTACTGCTAAAGGTTGGGCATGCCAGCAGCTTTCTTTGCTACACCATATGGAAGATGGTGAAGGAATAACTAGCCCTGCAGTGCAAAACTCCGCCACTACTTCCTTCTCTATGACTGTTGTCTTCGCTTTCTTTTGCTGCCAGCACCTACCCTGGATCTCTGACTTATGGCCACTTTAAACTGAAGCCATTATAAACTTGGGATCCAAGAGGAAATATAATTCTTCAATCCTAATTTCATCAATAATAATTTAAGAGTTCTTGGAGAGGTCTCTCAGGTCTAGATGGGGAACCTTGCCTTGCCTACATCAATCCTTGTGGTAACAGAGATAGGATTTTATAATTAACCCAGCCTATGTGGTCAGACAGATTATATTACCTGCAGTGTCTTCCAGAACCTTTGGCATGGAGTTGGAGGAAGAGCAGTGTTCTGCAGTGGAAAGGTGTGCTAGACAATGGTAAGAGAATGTCTTCTTATCTTAGTATATATCAGGTCATGTCATGCTCAAGATAATGCAATGGAGGAAATATATTCATTGGTAAGGACCTTAAGGGGAAGCAATGGCTAAATAGATTGAGCAAGGACATATTAGTGATGGGTAGGTAGCAAACCTAGGGTTCCCTTTAATTCGAGTAACTACACTATTTGCTCATCTCTACTGCCTTGACAATTTCTCCTCAATTTGTACATCATAGTGTCAGAAATCATTTGCACATCAAGAAACTGTTTTCAACCCCTTGCTCTCCTCTAGGAGAGGCCACCTTTGTATCAAGGGTTCTAAAGCAGTGGTTCTAACCTGTGGACATGATCTCTTGGGGTCACAGCTCAGATACCCTGTATATCAGATATTTACATTATGATTCATAACAGTAGCAAAATTACAGGTATGAAGTAGCAACAAAAATAGTTTTATGGTTAGGGGTCACCATCACATGAGGAACTGTATTAAAGGGTCAAAGCATTAGGAAGGTTGAGAACCACTGTCCCAGAGTATCTAGTCTAAACAAAACTAAGCATTTATTAGGATGCTTAGCTGGGATGGGATAGCTGGACCCATGGTTTGAAATGACATTGGATCTTTTATATTTCTCCCCATCTTTCAGCAAGGGTTCCCTCAGAGGATTTCTGCTGGCTATGCCCTTAGGTTGGTATTCTATAAGAATGATAGTTGTTGACATTCTAAACCTTAAAAAAAAAAGAGATCACTTTTCTGTGTATTCATATATTTTGTGGAAGGGCCCTAAATACTCCTTGGGTATTATTAGTCGGCTTTCTGTCACTATGACAAAGTACCCAAGACAAGTCATAAGGAGGAATGGTTTTTAGCAGCTGACAGCTCAAATGTTTCAGTCCATGTTTGCTTGGTTCTGTTGCTTTGGGTCTGTGGTGGGGAAGAACTTTGTGGTGGCAGTTGTGTGGTAGAAGAGCCTATTCACCTCATGGGGGCAAGGAAACAGAAAGAGGAAAGGGTCAGGATCCTAACAGTCCCTCCAGGAGAGTGCATCCAGAGACCTGACTTCCTCCCACAAGGAAGAAACTACTGATCTCTAAAAGACGCTCCTGGCTGGAGATCAAAACTCTAACATGCATGGGCTTTTGGAAAGCATCCAGGATCCAAACTACAGCACCCACCATTCTGACAAAGACTCCAGAACTATACGGAGTCAGGGAGATGATGCGCCAACCCTGGGAAAGGATGGGCAGTTAAAACCATGTCCATTGATTTCGAGCAAGGTGAAATCATTAAAACACAGCGCCACAGCCCTATCTTTGCTTCATTTCTAACACTGTTTGATCACTGTATCCTCTTTTCTTCTCCACGGAGGCTGTCAGTGCCTGCAGAAGCAGAATTTGGCCTTTCATTTAGACACCCCAGCATTTAGCATAGCGTCTGACATATGGTAGGAGTTCAATAAATTATTTATTGAATGGATGTTATATACTACTATGGTTTACATAGTTGACAATTCTGTAGTGAAAAATATAAGTATTCTCCAAAGTTCTGTCCAGTGTGTACCACAGTAATAAAGCAGGGACTGAAAAGCATCTCTATATTTTATCAGCATAAGTACCTTGCCAACAATTTTATGTGTGCACCTCATTTCAAAGCAGACATCATGAAAATTTATGTGCCACATGTTATAAGCCTTGCACTCAGCTGGGTGCAGAGGAGGTGAGGGAGGCTGCAAGAACGAGGGTGGAGGTGCACCCTCTGTGGAGACTCTGATCTCGTGGAGAGACAGGCTAACCACGGCAATTAGAGAACCTCTCTCGGACGACATGAACAGGTTTCTCCATCTAAGCTCTGGTGCTCTCTGAGGGAAGCCTAGCGTCTCTTCAAGTTCCCAGGAGGAACTTGGGGACATATTTGAGGCAGGGTTAGAGAAGCAACAAGGAGAAGAGCTGGGGGAAAAAAATGACACGTGGAAAGGTTAAAGACTTCGGATGACTCAGGTTGGAGAAGAGAAGGCTGAGAGGAAACTGAATCATTTTCTTCAAGACAAAGAAGGGCTCTGGCTGGGGGATGATGGCCAGCTGTCCTCCGTTGCCTCTGCATAAGGAGCAAAGGGAACTGGGCTTAGACCGGAGGCAGGGCTAAGATTAGAGAGCAGGAAGAACTTGGCAGTGAAGGATGTTGTATAACCTACTTTCTGAAACAACTTGAGGACTGAAGAGACTCCCACACTCCTGGTCTGGGCCCAGTGGACAAGTACGCAGGGCTGATCTGGCTGGCTGGCTGCAGACGGAGGAGGTGGTGGTCCTGTGGCTATGTCTCTGTGTCCTCGATTTCCCGATGGAAGTTAAGTTCCCAAATTTTGGAGCTGGCAAGGCAGCACCTCCCCCACCCACCACGCGCTCACTGCACCAGTGTTCCTGGGCTGGGTAATAATGCCTGTCATTTCCTCTCCCGGGGGAGTGGGGCTGCAACCGCCCTGACAGCCCCGAGGGATTGAAGGCAACTAAAAATAGTGCATTAAATATAATCTGTTGAGGGGCACATTTGCATTGCTTCTCTTTCCCCCTGCTTATCTCTTCATCCTTACTCATGTGCCAGGCCTGGGTCTAGCTCTGGGCATTGAGAGACAGGTGCTGGGTACCAGCTGTTCTCACTTAGTGGTAGAAGAGTTGGCACTTTTCGAGATCTGGGGGAGTAATCCACCATAAGTACAGTTGAGGGTCCTCAGGGTGCTCCCAGTGTTCCTCTCCACTTCCTCCTGGGCCTCTGGGTCCTTCAGAACCCTTCCATGCAAGAAGAGGAGTTGGAAGTGGGGGAGGCTCTGTTGACAAGGAGAGCCAGCCAGGGCTTTGTTCTCCCATCAGCCACTTCCGTCTGCTACACAATCTCTCTGAGGTTAAATATTAATTAAGAGCAGAATGACAGTGAGAACTGAACAGTGTCACTTTCTGTCCCAACATAAATGCTAATTTCCTTACAGGTATAAAGTAACTGGCACGGGATTGGCAGCCAAGAGAGAGAACAGCTAGAGAGGAAAAGAAAGCAGGGGATGGGTGAGGGTACGGGTCCTCATAACTACTAAGAGCGTCTTGAGACAGGGATGGTCTGGGTGCTGGCATTTGAGAGGACAGGAAGGGCTTGGCTGATTACTGATCACATGGTTCCAGTGTAGTGCTAGGCTCTCTGCTTCTAACAACAGTGATCTGAGAAGTCAGGATAGTAGTGGCTCCTTTCACTGCTATGAGACAGGTTCTTTGTTTTCTTTATACAAAGCTCTTATGATTCAAAAAATAATAACATACACCTAGGCTTGATGACTCAGGCGTGTAATCCAACTACTTGGGAGGATGAGGCAGGTGGATTATATTGGTTCAAGGACGCCTTAGTTAGCTTTGTGAGATTCTGTATCAAAATAAAAAGTCAAAAAAGGACAGTGGCTGTAGCTCAGTGGTAAAGTTCTTGCTTAGCATGCAAGAGGCCCACAAACAACAACAGAATAATTAGCTAAGCAACAGGAATGGTGTATATAAATAGGTCAATATTTTAAACCATACAAACTATATAAATAATTAATATTTGGAACTGAGTATCCTTCTACAGTAGACCAGGAATGCCAGTGTACCCAATAGAGTCACCTAAGATATTATGTTGGCAAAGTCCAGAGCACAGTCCTGTAACCTGTGTGCTCTAGAGTAAGGTGAGGCTCTGAACCTGAACTTCAAGCATCACTTTGATGGTTTATCAGACTCTGGAAACTGCTTGCAAAACTGCTCGTGTGTGCATAAGTAGGTATTTGGAGACAGAGCTGTGAGTTTCTAGTAGGGCTGGTAGACCTAGTGTCATTCTCATCATGTGACACTTATCAGAAGAGGCACCCCATGCTTAAGATGATGCTGCAGCCCTGGTTGAACCACTGTATTCTAGGCAGGAAGAGGAAATAGAGATGGGCCAGAGAAGCAGGTAAATGGGTTGATGAGTTTCCTTAGAAATCCACTTTGAACTTACTAGTGAAAGTAACAGAAACCTGCATGAGAGACTGGGAAATACAATCGTCCAGCTGACTACATGTAGCTCCTCATAAAACCACTGTTTTTGTTAATGAAGAGCAAAGAGGAGCACATGTAAATGACCAGGAGTTTCTGCTATTCTCTGGCTCAGAAAAGATAAGAATATCTGATGCTGGGGAGAGAGATGTTAGGAAGACTCCAAGTCCAAGTCCCCAGAAAAAACTGTCGGGAGGGAGGCAGGCCCTTGGCTTTGAACTGGCTGCTTTGATTTGAGTCCCATCAGCCTTTTCTAAGCTCACAACCGGGCTTTGGAAGTTGATTGTCTTAAGACAGGCTGGCAGGGCTAGTTTTTTACTAGGATCCAGTTGTTTGAAAGGAGGCTTACAGAGGAGATGCATGTCTTTCTAAGCTATGAACTCTGGAAACTACAGCTCAACCTCCCAGGCCCCCTGATATAATAGTGGCATGACTGTCATGGGGTGTAATCAACTGCCTTTTTTTTTTTTAATTGTATTGAGGGAACTCATACCTATAATTTTAAAACAGTTCTAAAGTCCAGGCTGAAGAGGTCATAGGTCTTAGCAGGTAACCTATGATTGTTGTTTTGCTAAATGGACATGATGTCAAATCACTTTCCAAATAGTTTAATTTGTACATATACATTAGTGCTGCTGTCTGCCTTGGCCAGAGCAGCTTCTGATGGAAGTAAACAATGGTTAATATAGAGACACATAACCCATAGACATCCTGAGAATAAGCAACTGTTGGGAGCTCAGTCCTAAATAGGACATCTATATAATCACAAATTCCAAGTCTCTGGGAACATCATAAGGGGGATGGAAAGAATGTAAGAGCTAGAGGATGTAGTGGAACACCATGAAACACTGCCTTCTGGACATGACCTGGACTCATAAACTCACAGCAGCTCTGATTTATTACCTGTGTGAGATCTGCACAAGATGGATTTTCTCAACATTCCATCATGGATATGAGAGGGGCTCATGGGGGTCTTACCTCCAGCTGAGAGGCCTTTATTAGATGCTGAGGGAGTTTTTCTGCATAGGTGTAGCTATTAGTAAATTATCTGTGCTTTAGTAAATCACCTTACCCCCCATTCTGGATCACAAAAGCAACCATAATTAATCTCAGTGGGTCACACTCCAGAAAGAACAACAACAAAAGGCTGTGGAGGTAGGAGAAGGACTTGTTAGGAAGAGGAGGGGGTTCAGTGGGAGTAGGAGAAGGATAGAAGAATATAATGGGGAGCTTGAAAGTGAACGGAATACATTATACATGTATGAAACTGTCACACAATAATGGCAATAATAATGATAAGGATAAAGGAAGTGCTTGATTTGCCGAGGAGCATAGCTCTGCAGGTGGCTTTGCGGTGTGTATCTAGGAATGGCTCTGTTTGGTCCCGAATAATTACCATCATCCTAGAGCAATTTGCTCCCTACATCTGGAACAGATGGACAAAGGAAGAGAAGACATTTCTCCCTCCAACTGGGAAAGATGTAGGCGGATGAATTGAAAATCTGTCTGGATGGGACCACAGGGAGGGGTATGGTCAGTGCAGGTGTTTCTCTTAGTTGTTTGTACCTTGGCACAAGCTGGTCTGTCTGACTCCAGCAGACAGCTGTAGTGGACTCTCAGTCCTTTTCCAAGGGTCTGCTCTAGAAAGCCGTCCTTAGCTATTCTCCCTGTCTTCTCTACCCCGACCCTACCTTAGGAGCCTTCTTGCAACTTTGATCTCCTCATATCTTCATTGCTATATTCATCATGTTCTTTAAAATCTCTTCCTCCCCAGGGATAGTGCTCTCTAGTAGTAAAGGAGGGTTGTTTCATGGCATATATTTCTTAAGGGGGCTGGGTTTGTGCCTGGTGGGGATGGATAAAGTTTACTTTTTATTATTGTTATTATTTTTTTGTTTGTTTAGTGTTTTGAGACGGGGTTCTCTGTGTAGTCCTGTCTGCCTTGGATCCTCTGGCCTCTGCCTCCTGAGTGTTAGGATTAAAGGCATGCACCATCACTGCCCAGTTTATTTTTATTGAAAATAGGTTCTTTTCTCACATACTATCCTGATTACAGTTTCCCCTCTTTCTACTCCTCCCAGTTCTTCCCCACCTCCCCTCCCATCCAGATCCACTCCATTACTGTCTCTCATTAGAAAAGAACAAGCTTCTAAGAGATGGTATTAAAAAATAACACAATAAAATATAATATGGCTAGGAGGTGGTGGCACATACCTTTGATCCCAGCATTTGGGAGGCAGAGGCTGGCAGATCTCTGTGAGTTCAAGTCCAGTCTGGTCTACAGAGCTAGTTCCAGGACAGCTAGGGTTGTTACACAGAGAAACATTGTCTTGAAAAACCAAATGCATATATGATAACATACATATATGATAAAACAAAAACTATCACATCGAAGTTTAAAGAGTATTAAGGAGCATCTACTGTGAGCAAGACATCACAAGAGCAAGAAAGGAATTAGCATGAAAATGACTTAGACATCAGTTTCTAGAAGCACAAAGATAGAAGATTCAACTATTGGTCTCCTGAAAAGACAATGGTATAAGGGCCTGGGATTTTAGACCAGAAGGTAGTCTAGGAAGGTAACACAGGTTTCTATGACAACTCGAAGGGAAAGTCACACATGTCTCTGGGAGACCTGGGAGTCAAAGAACCAGGACAAAGGAGAAAGCCCAAGCGTTTGGGGACATCAAGTGTTTGGGGTCTCAAACTGTTTCTATTTAAAAAAAAAAAAAAAAAAAAAAAAAACAAGAGGAAACTGGTACTGTATGTGTTAGGTTGATTTCAAGGTTTAACCTCTGCCTTTCCTGGAGGAAAGCTGTGCTATTATGTTCCCATGTGGTTGGAAGGTACTGGGGAAGGTGTCAGAACTGGTCTGTGATGCTGTTAGAGGAAAAAAAGAGGAGGCAAGAAGGTGGCTAGCTGGGCTGGGGTATGGTGTAGTTATCGCTTTGGTCCATGTATTTGGGAGGACCTTGGGAAGGAGGGCTCACATTAGGTTCTCTCTTCACCCTTTCTTTTTCTGTCTCTCTCAAAATACCTCGTGTTCTTGCAGCAGTGTGGCTGCTAATCTAAAATAAAAACAGCAGGAAATGTAAATGGTCAGGTTCTCTTAGCAACAGGAGCCAGCCCACGCAGGGGCAGGGCGTGTGGAGCACAGTAAAACTGTCCTGTGGCTGAGACACCGGTGGTTGGGGTGAGGAGCAAGTCTCCTCTTCCAGCTGACCTCCTCTAACTTCTGGGAGGGACTGATTAGTTGGCAGCCACCTGCTGGGAAGAAGAAACCTCCTAGAACCTGGATTGGCAGAGGACCAAGTGTGGAGAGAAGAAAGTGCAGGGTAAAGAGCAGGTGTTAAGAGAGCAACATCCTAGTGTGATAGATAACCCTGATAATTTTCCCCAGTTGGGTGGCTGGAGCCAAATCTCTCAGAGAACTTGCTGGAAGAGGGCTAACTCGGTGAGTGGCTAGAAGGCTGCTGGGAAGGGCCTGGGTTTGTGTACCTGCTTATGTGGTCCATTGCAATCAACCCATGGAGATTTGTTATTTCCAAAGTTATAGAATGAAAGAAGATGTAAGGCAGTTCAGATTCCTAAGTAAAGAAATCAACACCAGGAAACAGCAAAGACTCTCTAAGACATCTGGTTTAATCCCCTGCCATGAAGGAAGAAACTGAGGTCAAGAGAGGTAAGTGAATTTCCCAGGACACAGAAGTAATTAGTAGCGGAGGAGGAATTGGAAAACAGGGTTCCAGGCTGAGACATTTCATCTTAAGTAGAAGCTGCTGACATCCCTCCTCTGCTCACAGCTTGATAATTAGAAGCCATGATAACCTTGCTGGGCCCCTGGGGGGAAAATCCAGTCATCTTAGGCACTTTCAAAAAGTCTGAAGACATTTGAGCAACAAACTAGGGGCGGGCACGAGCTCAGAGAGGTGCCATGTAAAAGGGAGAATGTGAAAGCGGAAGAGGCATCAGCTGGGAATAATGACAAGAGCATCAGTGGTTGTTCTCGCATGCCTTGGAGGGCTCTCTCCTGGAGAAAAGGGAGGAAGAACACTTCTTTGTCCAGGAAACTGGAGAAGGTGACTATGACTTGCTCAAGAGGCTTGACCCAAATGTGAATGAACTTGAGACAGAAACTTGGAAAAGATTCGTGCTCCTTGATTCCCAGAGAGGTCCGCGTACCCTAGATGGTGTGGATCTCTATTACATAAGCAATTCCTTCATTACTCACACCCTGGCTTGCTTCTGCAACACTCCTACAGCATCTCACCTAGAAAACACCAGGGAGAAAAGGGTTTAGTTCCAGCTGGATACTGGAGTCTTGGGTACACGGTTGCTCCTACAGGTTCTAGGGGTAGATAAAAATAAATGCATCAGGGAAACTGGTGTATGCAGAGCTTGATTTCATGGCCTTTGTGTGATCTCTCTATGCGTATCTGCATGCTTCACTTCCCAATGGATATCCTCACAGCACCTGACAGTGTCTTCAGTACTTGTTTTCCTATATTGCATCATCCATCCTGGCCAAAACCCCAAATGGAGGTGATCAGCTGATGACTAGAAGGAATATGGACTTTTAATGTCTGTAGTCTGACTCAAATTTTAGGTATCAACTATGTGATCTTAGACAACTTCCTTAGCTCCTGAGTATTGGCTTCTTCAACTGTAAAATGAGAGCAACAAGTCCATTTCAAAGATCTATGTGAAAAACTAGTATAGCCAGACATACAATAGGCACTCAGTAAATATTGCTTTCTACACTTCTTACTTGTGGTTGCAACTGCTCAGAGGCCAGGTGGGAGATTCAACTGCTATTGCCAAGGCAGGGAATGCTATTTTCCAGGTAGCCCAAGATGGAGCTGTGATTACATTTCTTTCTCACATAAAAATGGCTTAGCTTTTATAATTGGAGGAATCATCTTTGATCTGGGCATGTCAATTCTGTCTTGTTTTTCATTGTATCTCCAGTACAGCACACATACAATAGATATTTGCTGAAGTTGTTTACATGCCAAAGAATACATCAAATTAAGGATATTCAATTGACAAAAGAATAAAGCAGCAAGTGGATGTTGGTTCTATCAGCTTCAGGATTCTCTCCGAGGCTAGGTCTAGGAAGACAACCTATCAAGCATTGACCCTACTCTGGACAGCACCTTCACTAAATCAAGACAGCAGGGTCGCAAGAATTCTTTTGAGTAGATTTTGAGGAGGTAGTAGTGTGTGTGTGTGTGTGTGTGTGTGTGTGTGTGTGTGTGTGTGTGTGTGTGTGTGTGTGTGTGCATGCGCATGCTTGTGTGTGTGTTCCAGCAACACAGATGAAGACACATTTCACCGAAGTTTCTTCCAAAAAATTTGTTCTTTTCTCTTGGTTATGACTCCACGCCCCCTCCACCCCAGTCTCTGCCTGACTTTCTCTCCCTCCCATACACAGAGCTGTGAGTTTGGGTTTTGATCCTGCCATTTTAACTCTAGTTTCTATTACAGTGAGTGGGTTCGAGGTTTCCTTGTTGCTGGAGTTGTAAAAGTCAATGTCCCATTGCTGAGATGGTGGCTCCTGCATCTAAAGGGGCTCTGCATTGGTCCTCTGGGAAATCTCAGAGACAGCCTACCAATGGGCTTAGGTTGTGAGGTCCCTAGAGAATCAGCCCACCCCTCCAGGGAAGTGTGCACCCACTGAACTCACCACATCTCCTGAAGTCTCCAAAGCACCAGACTTTAGATCCCTTTCTCTTTACCTCCTGCACAAACACATTCCACTCATGCATCAGGGATTAGATTCCCACAGTGAGAAACAAGGTGTTTGACTTATCTGAAATAGAGGTCCTGGCTCTCAGGGATAAAGCTGCCTGTGAAACTGCTGTAAAGTAAGAAAATCGTATTTCTCTTCATGGGTGGGAAATCAGGTCAGGCTTTGCCAAGGTATAGCAAACTCCCTCGGGCTGTAGAGAACATGTTCTGGTTTCTGCCCAGAAAAACTATAGAGGAAAACTGTGGCTGCCTACTACTGAGTATCGGGGGAAAAGTAGAGATATTTTTAACATACGGAATATCAGTGAACAGAATGCTAAGGAACTAGGAAACTTATTCCAATAAATACGAAGCATATGCTCTGCTCAAAGCAAACCCAGCTTTTGCTATATACAAATTTCACAAAGGAAAAATATGTCGGAAATTGCATTATCTGATGGAAAGTGGGCTACTATACCACTGACTGCAGGAGACCTGGGAGAAAGAGTTGCTAAGTGGGTCAAGGTGCTGGAATCCTCAGCCATCTTGTCTTGTAGGTCTTGTAGGTCTTGTTGTGGGACCCCTGGCACAGAAGACACCCACTCCAACACCCTCTTTTGTGATAATAGGGAACTTCAGCAGCCACCAAAGCATCATCTCTAGCTTCTCTATTCTGAATTAACAGGTATGCAAAATGCCTGTCTTGGTGGCAGAGATTCCCAGGTTTAGAAACAAACAAAACAAAACATGGCACTTTGGATTTTATGTGACAGGTTCTTCTTCTTGCAACTGAGGAAGGCAATTTGTATTCATCTCATTAGCAAGGCTCTAGTAATTGGGGTATATTAATTTTATTGCTAAACCTGACAAATATTTTACTCTCTCCTGTAGTGGGTAATTGCATCCCCAACAGCCTCTCCTTTGTGCTGCCAGATGGAAAGGATGTGTGTTTGCCATTTTCATTAATACAATTAGTACCTCAGCATCTCGTCTGCCCCCTCTCTAGCTGCGCATTGCCTGAGTGCTGGAGGAGGGTGAGTAGGAGGAGGAAGAGGAGGAGGAGGCCAGCCTGCCTTGGACTTAGGTGCTGGGGAGGCTGTGCCCAGGGGTTGGCAGAGAGCTGCTGAGAACTGCTGTTGAGAGCCAGCTAGCACAGCGCCTGGAGGCTGGCAAGCGCTAAACCACAACAATAACACCACCGCCGCTGCCGCCACCACTGACAACTGTGTGGTTAGAGAGCAACAAATCATTATGCTGCCTAGAATTCCCCGGGGCGTCATCACAGGCCCAGAAGGGCGTGCACTCGAGTGTGGGCGTCTCTGCCACCTTGGCTCCAGGATGGCCTGACTGTTGATGCCCCTGCTGCAGCTGGCCTCTGCTTGAGCTCTGCACACTTTTCTGTCCATGCAGCAGCTCTGCGAAGGAGGACCTGGGAACATGGTTGCTAGTTCTCTCTCCTTTGGGAAATGGTACAAACACCATGGTCTTGCTGCCTGAGCCTCACATTGCCACCAGATCACACCCCTTCCTACTTTCCCATTCCAAAGGCTGCTTACTGTTGTGAAGTTTTACTGTGCTCTTTGCTTCTTAGCCACCACGGCTCAGCTGGTCAGAGAATCACCGTTAATGCATTTCTTGGCTATTAGCTAGTGCTGCCCATGGCTACCACTGATAACTGGAGACTGATGGCTTAAATGACAAATGTTTATGTCTACCAACTCTAGAGGTTGAAAGACCAAGATCCAGGTGCTAGCTAACCCAGTGTCTGCAGAGAAGGCTGTCTTCCTGGTGTGCAGACTACAGTCTTCTCTGTGCACTCCTCAATGGTGGTAAGGTGACAGAGCGGAAGCCAGCTCTATTTGCTTTTGTTTTTGTTTTGAGACAAGGTTTCACTATGAAGCCTACACTCGACTGAAGCTCACTATGTAGCCCAGGTTGGCCTTAAACTTGTGAGTGATCCTCCTGCTTCTGCTTCCCGTGCTTCTGCTTCCCATGGGGGAATCACCCTCAGGGCTGAACTGCCTTCAAAAACCCCATGTTAAAAAACTATCTCATAGCGAACAGGAGTCAGTACATGAGGGAACAAAAATATGTGTTCCTATCTGTTCACAAATGTCAGGAATCTGGGTGTGTGGTGCCACTTATTTTCAACCTGACCATAGCTGTAAGTGCTGATTTGGGGACCAATAAAAAGGAGCCTAGAGAGATGGCTCAGCAGTCAAGCGAACTGACCGCTCTTCCAGAGCAGGAAACCCAGGTTTCCTATGCTAGATGGAACCATTTGCCTCCCCACCACTTCTAAGCAAGATAAAGTCTATTCAAAGTGGACAATTTTATTAGAGTTTAAAGGAGAGACCCCAGAGCAGGCAAGCTATAAATCTCAGCATCTGCCTGGAGGAGGAGATAAGGAAGAAAAAAGTCCATGCAGTTTGAGTTAAGCTGGCATGAAGTTGGATACATCATGGACAAGCTGCCATATGGTAAGTAATCATTTGCTCTTTATGTTAGAAACTGTATCTTGTCATAAACTATGACGTTTTGGTTCTTCCCTGATGTGGAAAGTCATTGAGCATTCTATCACATTACTAATAAATAAACCAATGCAATGTTCTCTATCATTTTGAGTCACGCGGGTATCTCTAGACTATCTTAGGGTAGGCTGAGATATGAAGGGTATACTTTTCTCTGCTACAAGAAGTTGCTTCTAGTTATCTTTGGTAATAGGACTGGTAGGGAAAAACATTTTGTTAAGCTATTTCCCACACCCCAGCTTCCACAAGTGAATCCATTCAGAATCAGTCATGAAGGATGCCACTTAGAAGCGCATTTTCCAAAAAGTCTGTGAAGGCTATAAGAGCCACTAAGGAAACTAGGCACAGATGTGGTTGGAATCACAACTCTGCCTGTGTGTAATTAATCATCAGTAAATAAGACAGTCTGGGATCCCCCATGAGGAGGTGTTCTTGAGTTACTTATTACCTTAGTAAGGGAAACTAGGTTGGGCTGGACTGATTCTAGGAGCTTCTATTTGCTACTTGGTACCCACTTCAGTCCATAGTAGACCCCACTCTATGAACCACGGCATCTATATAGGATTCTCCCAGCTACTAAACATTGACTCAAAAATACACATTCCGAGGCCAGAAATCACAAAAGAAATAGACTAAAACTCCATCTTGAACCTGTTTTTTACCCTGAGGCAACCTACTCTGTAGACTAAGCTGGCCTCAAACTCAAGAGATTCATCTGCCTCTGCCTCCCAAGGCCTGGGATTAAAGGTGTGCACCACCACTGCTGGGGAGAACCTGTTTTTAAGAAGGATACTTTCATTAGTCAACCAAGATGACATTTCAGGTTTTATTATTAGAATCAGTTCAATTTCTTTCTTTCTTTTTCTTATTTTTAAGCAAGCACATCTTCTCTTCTCCTCCTTTACATGAAAAAAGATTTTTTTCCTTTCATAATATATCCTGATTATGGTTTCTGCTATCTCTACTTCTCTCCACTTCTCCTATCTAGATCCATTTCCTTCCTGTCTCTAATTAGAAAACAAACAGGCTTTTAAGGGATAATAATAAAATAAAATACAGTAAGATAAAACAAAAACTAACACATCAGAATTGAACAAAACAAACAAGTGAGTGAGAGAGAGAGAGAGAGAGAGAGAGAGAGAGAGAGAGAGAGAGCAAGAGAAAGCACAAGAAGCAGAGACTCATTTCTCATTTGTTTGCACACTCAGGAATCCTATAAAAACAGTAAACTGGAAACCATAATATATATGCAAAGGACCTGGTGCAGACTAGTGTAGGGTCTGTGCATGCTACTCAGTCTGTGTGAGTTCATGTGAGCTTTTTTTAATTTAAAGGACCTTATTTTCCTGGTGTCTTCTATCCACTCTGGCTCTTACACTCTCTACTTCCTCTTCTTCAGGGTTCCCTGAGCTGTGAGGGGAAGGATTTTATGGACACACCCTACTTAGGGCTGTTCCAAGGTCTCTTACTCTTTTCAATGTCTGTCTCTGGGTATTTGATCCCATCTGCTGCAGGAGGAAGCTTCTCTGATGATGGCTAATTGAGATACTGACCTGTGAGCATAGCAGAATGTCCTTAGCAGTCATGTCATTGCTTTTTTGGTTGTTTGTTTTGAACAGTAGTTGTATTTGGTTTTACCCTAAGTCCCCAAGCTACCTATCTAGTCTCCGGCTCTTGTTCACACCAGCAGTGTTGGGCATGGGTTCCATCTTGTGTAAAGGACCTTAAATCAAGTCAGATATTGGTTGGTTACTCCCACAAGCCTTGTGCCATTGTTGCCCTAGTATATCTTAGGGCACCATGGTCAGGACACCATTGTAGATTAAAACGTTTGTGGATGGATTGGTGTTTATGTTTATATTTTGGTAGAATCCAGACTATCTTCCTGTACAAAGATGCTAGAACATAGGAGTGAAGGCTCTATGTAGGCACTAGCTTGGAGTCTCCATGTTTAATGAGTTGTGGAGCTGTGGTGTTTAGCATTGGGGTCTTGCTGTCAGTTTGTGGAGAGCAACCTATAGTCTTGGCAATAGTTTAGATTGTTTGAGGATTCTCATGGCACCCTCAATTAGATATAACCAAATCCTGGGACTGGTATCTTCATTTGCTGACAGGAGATATATAATTGGGGCTATATATCTGTCTCTCCCATTATTTGGTTATTTCATTTAGATCTCCTTCATATATGTATATATTTTAGGAAGATTCAACTTATTAGGTTGCAATTCTATCCCTCAAATGGCCATTAATTTTAACTGTCTTTTCCAGTCTACCTTCCCTTGTCTGATTTTCCCCTTCCCACTTGATTCTTCTGCTCTAGCCCCCCCCATCCACAACTATCTGTTGTTTTCTCCTTCCCTAACAATATCTCTATGTCACCCCTAGCCCCTTACTGTATGTCTAAACTCTGTAATTCTACAGGATGTAGCTCATCATTGACTTAATAGCTAATATCCACATATAAGTGAATACATACCATATTTGTCTTCTGGGTCTGGGATATCTCATTCAGGATGATTTTTAAAAATTTGATTAATTTGCCTTGAATTTTTTGATTTCATGTTTTTAAATAGAAGAGTAATAGTTCACTATATCCCTTTTCTGTTGAAGGATATCTAGGTTGTTTCCAATTTCTGCCTATTATGAATGTAAGAGCAATGAACATAGTTGAACAAGTGCTTCTCTAATAGGATGAAGCATCCTTTGGGTAATAGCTGGGTCTTGAGGAAGATCTATTCACATCTTCCTGAAGAACTGCCACACTGATTTTCACAGTGGCTGTACAAGTTTTCACTCTCATCAGCAATACTCCACATCCTCACCAGCATGAACTGTCACTTGTTTAATTGATCTTAGTCACTCTAACAGGTGTAAGGTGAAATCTCAAAGTAGTTTTAATTAGCGTTTTCCAGATGCCTAACAATGTTGAACATTTCTTTAAGGGTTCTTCAGTCATTTGGAATTGACAGTGTCTTTTGTCATGCAGAAGCTTCTCAGTTTCATGAGGTCCCTTTTATTAATTGTTGATCTTAGTGTCTGTGCTGTTAGTGTTCTGCTCACCAATGAGTTCAAGGCTTTTTCATACTTTCTCTTTTATCTGGTTCAGTTCATCTGGTTTTATGTTGAGCTCTTTGGTTCATTTGGAGTTAGTTTTGTACAGTGTGTTAAGTGCTGATCTATTTGCATTCTTCTACATGCAACTGTCCAGTTTGACCAGCACCATTTATTGAAGATGCTATCTTTTTTTTTTTTCAGTGTGTGTATTTCTGGCTTCTTCTCCTTCTTCTTCTTCTTCTTCTTTTTTAAATCAGTTCATACCTGTGTGGACTTAGGTCTGGGTCTTCAATTTGATTCCATTGATCAACATGTCTGTTTTTGTGCCACTACCATGCTATTTTTATTACTATAGTTCTATAGTGTGACTTGAAATTGGGATGGTGATAATTCCAGCACTTCTATTATTTAGGATAGATTTAGCTATTGTGTGTGTGTGTGTGTGTGTGTGTGAGAGAGAGAGAGAGAGAGAGAGAGAGAGAGAGAGAGAGAGAGAGAGAGAGGGAGGGAGGGAGGGAGAAAGGGAGGGAGGGAGAGAGAGAGAGAGAGAGAGAGAGAGAGAGAGAGAGAGAGAGAGGGAGGGAGGGAGGGAGAGAGAGAGAGAGAGAGAGAGAGAGAGAGAGAGAGAGAGAGAGAGAGAGAGAGAGAGAGGGAGGGAGGGAGGGAGAGAGGGAGAGAGGGAGGGAGAGAGAGAGAGAGTTATTTATTTTCTAGACAAGGTTTCTCTGTGTAGCTTTGGACTTCCAATTTAAGGTTTTGAACTTATGCTATTCTTTAGGTAGAAACTCCATCTCTTCTTAGATTTTACACTGTTATCACCTGGACTGTGTTGGCCTTTATTTGTCCTTGTGGGTTTGAAAGCAACAGAAGATCTGGTAGTAGATATTTAGGAAAATCACATTTCATTATGGCAGTTTTCTAAAATATGCTCTTCAGAATTTTTTAATTCATTGCAAATGAGCAGCCATAAACCTCCTGTGGAGGTTTAGAGTGATTTTCAGCCCAGATTCTGACCTCATTTGTATCTGTATGACTCTCTCCAACATTCCAAGGACTCACTCCTTTCCCATTAGTACAATTAGCTTATTGTGGGAGACTGAAGCTGGAGATTATGAGGTATTTCCCCCAATGGTGGGGATCTAATGCAGAACCTTCCCCATGCTAGCCAGGTGTCTTATCACTTAATTGTCATATCGTTTGCAGCCTGTCAGATCTTATGAACGAACCAGGTTTTGCCCTCTATTCTGAATAGACCAATTAAACAAAAAATAGAGAAAAGCAGAAAAAGAAACCTACATAATTTATACATGGGGAAGACAGGCAGCCCTCCTAGTCTGTCTTCAGGGCCCTGGCACGGGGTTTAAGTAGTGGAGCCACAGTGTGAATAGCTAAGTAGCCCCAGCCAAGGTATGCCTGGACAGTTTAAAATCTATTTCCCTTCTAGGAGACAATCTCTTCCTTTGGCTGCCATTGGGCTTCATTCTTTTCCTAGTATGAGATTTCTGGGAAACTTGTAATTTCTCGGGGATATTGTTTTTGTAGTCTGAATGCCAGAGCAAGGGACACAAGTATCTCTTCAGATTCTTTCTTTTAGATTGGCTTTGCCACAAGCTTTCCAGTACTTAACTGCTTTGTTTAATTTTTTTTAACCCTGCAACTATTAAAACAATTTTTAGTCTTGATCCTCATTTGTATCGATTCAATGACCAAAGAAGATGGGTCTTTTAAAGATGCCACGGAGACTTCTGACTTCCTGTCAGATTCTGAGTTGGGCATTTAAATCGCTTGACTTATTTTTTCCCTTGTTTACTGTCTTTAGAGCCATCAGAAGCCATCAGCTGACTATAGTCTCTACAATCACTATTGTTACCATGGCAACTAAGTACCATAGTCACTTTATTTCTGTTGTCCTCCACCTGAATTCACTTCATGCTGCCACCAGTGATAGGTTGCCACTGTTATTTCACTGAATACCTTGGGTTGACAGTGTTCTACTTTCTCCTGGTGAGAAGGGTGGCTGTGTACTTCTCAAATACATGAGAGCAACAAAATATCAGACTACTATTTTGAGAGTGTGTTTTCTTGAGCCCCTCCTGGTACCTATCCCTGCATCTATCTGCAGCCAGCAAGGCAACATATGGCACACTCAAATAGGGGTAATTGAGATGGATTTAATAAAGGAAATATTTATAAAGATGTAAGCAGGGGTGGAAGATTGAGTAATAGACTTTATTTTCTATAAAGATTTATTTTATGTGTACAGGTGTTTTGCTGGTATGTATGTACATGTATTATATGCATGTACCCCTTGGAGGCAAGAAGAGGACATCATATCCCCTATAACTGGGAATATAGACAGTTATAAGCCACCATGTGGGAAATAAACCTGGGTCCCCTGCAAGAGCAGTAAGTGCCTTTAACCACTAAGTTATCTCTCCAATCCCAACTTATTTAAAAATTATTTTTATGTTTTATTTCTCTGTGTGTGTGTATGTATGTATGTATGTATGTATGTTTGTATGTATGTTTGTATGTATGTATGTGGCATACATGTGCATGACAGTGCCTGTGGAGGTCTGAAAAGGGCATTGGATCCTCTGGAAATGGAGTTACAAATGGTTGTAAGCTTCCTGATGTGGATGCTGGGAACCAAATTGGTCCTCTAAAAGAATAGTAAGCTCTCTTTTACTGTTGAACATCTCTCTGCTTCCCTAGAGCAATGGACTTTAATTCTTCAGATCTCTCTGCATCCATACCCTCTTATGTCCTCAGTGTGGGTAGATTGTATCTTCTGCATTGGCTATAGGATTTATTGAGGTCAATGGCAGGTGGTGAGATGTAAGATCATGCTGTTTCTGATTGTTGACCTAAGAGATACACAGGTAGACAATTCCTGTTCTTATTTGAATGTAAAATATTCTGCACGGGCTCCTGTTTTGAATATTTGTTCCTCAGTAGGTGGTCCTATCTTGGGAGGCTGTGAAACCGTTAGGAAGTGGGGCCAAGCTGGTGAAGAAGGCCATTAGGGGCGGGTCTCTGAAGATTATAGCCAAGTACCTTATTATTTTGACCACTCTGTTGCCTTGTGTTCCATGAAGCAAGGAACCTTTGACACATTCCCAAAGCCATGCTTTCTCTGCTCTGACACCCTGAAATCTGAAACTGTGAGCTAAAATAAACATTTTCTCCCATAAGTTTACTCCACATCAATTAAATTGATCACAGTGATGAAGAAGAAAACTAACATAGCCCCTGCTTTATGGTGGTTTGGCTTTTAAACTGTCAACTGTGTGGGTGTGAAAGTGATACAGATTCAGCAGAAGTTCCTATTTCCCCAGGCTAGCTCTTTTGATACACTGCAGCAATCAGCTGCGGGTTCCTGCTGGTCAGGTGGTGGTCAGAACTGAGTTCCCTCAGCATATTGTGGTGCTAACATTTTAATTTTTTTTTTATAATAGCAAGTTGTGAGATATCAAAACTTTGATTGTAGAACAGATTTTAGGCTGATGATTTCCCCAACTTTAGGCTGAGTGCTCTGAGCACATTTAAGGAAGGTGAATTGAACTGTGATGTTTGGGAGACTAGGAGTATCAGGGTCATTCCATTTATGATATTTTCAACTTTGATGGGTGTATTGGACATAACCCATTGTAAGTGGAGGAACATCTGTACTCATTTGTGCTCATGAAACTCTGCCACAGCCATTAGAGAAATGTGGCTGCTGAGGGGGATGAAAGACATAGGAACAGAGTAGCTCCAACCATACATTATGCACAGTGCAAAACGTTGTTCTAGGTGATAAAGCTTGAAGTAACGATGTCTAGCTGAGCTCATCTGACTCAAGCAAGCTCTAGTGGACCTGGAGATTATAGAAACACACAGTGGCTTTGCAGTGTTAGTGTCACAATAATCTCATGCACCAGAGCAAACAAAGGGATGGGACAGATGGTACAGACTGAGCCTAAACGATTGAGGGGAAGAAGTTACTAGGACTTAGAGAGAGTAGCTATAGGAAAGGATTGCTTGGCTAGAGCTGTGGCCTTTGGTGATGGATGCAGGGATCCATGGAAACCAGACTGGTGGCCAAGGGAATAACCAGCACCACCTTGCTGTCTCCTGCTTTCCAAGGACTCCATTAGTACAGACCACTTCTTCATAGTGACTGAAGCAGGATGAAGATTCGGAAGGGAAAATAGACAACATTCAATGCACTTTGCATTTCAGAAAATGCCTGTTTTACTCTCATGATTATTTGATAATTTAGTGGGGTTCAGGTCCCTGGCTGGAGGTGATTCTTTGCAGAAATGTGAGGGAGTTTCCAGTGGACTAGGGAGAGGTTGTTAAGTCTCCAGCACTTTTTTTTTTCAAGACAGGGATTCTCTATGTAGCCCTGGCTGTCCTGGAACTCACTCTGTAGACTAGGCTGGCCTGGGACTCAAAGATCTGCCTGCCTCTGCCTCTCTAGTGCTGGAATCAAAGGCATGTACCACCACTGCCTGACTTCTTTAGAACTCTTAGCTTTTGTGTGTAAATCATTAATTTTTCTCCATCCCTGGAAACTAGCACGATTTTCTTTTTGCCTTAATCAGATTTCACTAATTTATAGCATGTTTCTTGCAGTGGATCTGCTTTTATCCATTATTCTAGACAATTTATAGAGGCAGCTCTGCAGCTATTTCTTGAATTATTCATTTAAAAAATTCTCATTTCTCTTTGCTGTGTATGTGTGTTATTATGGCATGTGTAGGCCATAACGTGCAATTGGAGGTCAAAGGACAACATTTGAGGGGTTGAATTCAGGTTGTTAGGCTTTGTGCCTTTATCCACTCAGCCATCTCACCAGCCCTCCATAATTTATCCTCTTTCATTTTTCTGTTATTTAATTTTTTTTATTGTTAAAAGCTTAATTATTTGTTGTTATTAATTGTGTGAGTGTGTGTGGGGCAGTATGTGCTCATGGAAGCCAGAAGTGTTGGATCCCCTTGAGGCTAGACTTACAGGTAGTAGTGGACTCCCTGATGTGGGGTCCCCTGGACAAGCATCAGGACACTCTTGGTCACAGAACCCTTGTTAGGATAGAAAAATTTAGCCTAACTCCACTGACCCCAGGAAGCTGGGAGTCTTAAATCCCAGGCTGCAGGTCACCTTCTTGACTGTTATGACAGCACCTGTGAGTGAATGAACATAGAAAATGAGCCTTGTCGCCCAACCCAGAAGCCTGTGCGAAAGCAGACTTCCTGGGCTAAGCGCGGGCTTGGATAGTTTAAGTTAATTGGTCTGCACTGGATGCTACGAGGTGATTGGTTCATGATGTGTGGGCTTTCTTGTAACCCTATAAAAGCTGTCTCAAGCCTGTATCCAGGGTCCTCAGCCCTCTCCCCTGTGTGGCGTATGGCTGTTCGGCCCCAGTGCACTGGAATATAAAGGACCTCATGCATTTGCATCAAGACCGCTTCTGGTGAGTGATTTGGGGGGGGGACCTTTCCTGAGTGGGAGCATGAGGGACCACGCTCTCGTGGGTCTTACACCCTCTCTCATCTCTCCTTTTAAAATATAGATTTTTTTTCCTCCTTTACCTTTTCTCCTCTACTTGTTCCTTCCTCTTCCTCATTTTTCTCTCTCTCTCCTTCCATCTTCCTCTCTGCTGGAAACAGGACTTTGTATTACCTAGTTTAATGGGAAACTTCTGGGGTCAGATGGCCCTCCTGGGGAAACTTCTTTTAAGATGACTGGCCTGTGTAAGCTACGACAACTTCTGAGAAATTGTGCAGGAAAAGGGTCAAAGGAAAGAGCCAAAGAAGAAGGTACCTTGGTTCAAGAGAGGTTACCAGCCTGCTTAGTCTAAAGACACTGTGTGAGAACCACAGAGAAGGAGCCTGAGCTGCTGGATTCCCAGCACTCATGGCATAAGAGGTGAAAAACTAAGAAAAACAAACAACAAACACTCTTGGGTTGCAAAAATAACAACTCTCCCCTCATTCATCCTCATTTTCTATATCCAAAGTTACAGAGTTAATTCACAGTCATTGGCTGTTAGAAGTGATTTTATTCAACAGTGCAGTATCAGAAAGCCAACTGCATCATGGTCTTGAACATATAAGTTTCTAACAGAATTTATATCTAACTAATTGGATGGCATATTTGCCAAGATCTCCTAATACTACTTAGCCTTAGGTCAGCTTTTCAGGAAAGGACCTTGTAATACTTGTGTGTGTGTGTGTGTGTGTGTGTGTGTGTGTGTGTGTGTGTGTGTTGATGTATGTTCCTATAAATGCCTGCGGGGCCTAGAAAAGGGATCTCCTGGAGCTGGACTCCAGTGGTTGTGAGCCACTTAAAATAGGCACTAGGTACCAAACTGGCCCTCTACAAGAAGTGTAGGTACTCTTTTACCACCGCACCATCTCTCCAACCCCAGGGGCACCACACTTTCTCCTCTGGGGGAGGAAAGGAGCTGGAAAGCATCTGTACTCATGGTGTACTATGCTAATGGGTGAGCTCACTTTCTCTGGGTGTGGTGGTCTGAATAAAAAATGATCTCTATAGACTCATAGGAAGTGGCATTATTTGAAAGGATTAGGACAAGTGGCCTTGTTGGATTGGTGTGACCTTGTTGGAGGATGTGTGTCACTGGGGATGGGCTTTGAGGTTTCTGATGCCTTAGTCAGGCCCAGTGGCTTTCTCTTCCTGTTGATTGGGATATAGATCTCTCTGCTATTCTCCAGCACCATGCCTGCCTGCCACCATGCTTTCTGCCATGATAATGATAGAGTAAATGACTGAACTGTTTAGCCAGCCCCAATGAAATGTTTTTCTTTCTAAGAGTTGCTGTTGTCATGGTGTCTCTTCACAGCAATAGAAACCCTAATTAAGACACTGGGCATGGCCTTCCCATCTTTATGAGGCCTACACCTCCCAGTTCTGAGGTCATACTACTCTTCAGACTATAAACCCCAACTATTTGTCAGGGCAAAGAATGAGCACAGGAAAAAGAATCAAGTAACAGACTTACTTTCCAAACAGCCTTGATTGTTCTTTTTAAAAAAATGTCCATCCCCTTCCCCTGCCTTTTACTTCTAGTCCCAACACCTTTTGTGAATTTTGTGGCACTAGCTGTTTCTCAGACTTCCTCACCGAGGGTCTGGGATACAGTCATCCCTGTTCTGCTAGATATATCTGGTTTCCTGCTCTCATACAGTCTTGATGTTATTCCTTTTCTGTTGTCCAAACGAGGCTTAGCTTTTAAAACAATTGCATTTCTGAAGGACAAAGAATTAGGTGCACGTGCTCAATTGTCTATTTCAATGTACAAGTTTCTAAGTAAAACAAAACCTGTTATTTTGAGTTTCATTTAAGTTAATCAGTTTTATTGGGACTCAGAAACTGCTATACTCTGTAGACTTTAATATTAAGAATTATTAACCAGGTGCACAGAATTGTTGCCATATGACTGAGAATAGTGTAGAGACAATAGCTGTTATAGAGACAAACATGGCTAAAAGCAGCTACTTGTCAATTCTTGATCTAAAAGGACAAAAAAAATCAGACAACTTGCTTAGGAAAGCAGTCTCCTGGAGCTGCGCTT
The DNA here is from genome assembly GCA_030556225.1 of Cricetiscus sungorus. Taxonomy (NCBI): domain Eukaryota; kingdom Metazoa; phylum Chordata; class Mammalia; order Rodentia; family Cricetidae; genus Cricetiscus; species Cricetiscus sungorus. The sequence continues at coordinate 39,882,206 of JANBXA010000740.1, read as the reverse complement.
GGACATCTAAGGATCCTGGTGGGTGACTGAGTGCTGAAAACTGGATGTACATGCTTCTGGGCCGAGCTGCTGCTCTGGGGCCAGGAAGAAACACTGCTGGTGGCACTGTCAGGCATAGGGAGCAAACAGGAAGCAGCCAGGGGTGGCCTTGAAGAGGTCCAGCAGGCAAAGAAGACATGTGGTGTGCAGAGAGCAGCCCCTGCATCACAGAGCCAGTCACAGTGGCCTCGCAGCTGAGAGGACAGCTTACTAAATCTGAATACTCAGGACTTCATGCATTTTGTCTTCCTACAAAGTTAATTCTCACACTCCCTTCATCCCCTCCCCCCAAGAAAAGGAGATAAAAGCCAAGTGGCATTTGTACTCACATAGGGGAATATAGTCTCATGATCTATTACTGGGAAACACTGATTACATATCAAATCCAGTTGGAGCTTCATCTAAAAATTTTGTTTCTAAACATCTTTTGGGCCAGGAAGATAACTCAGTAGGTAAGGGTGCTTGCTACCAAGCCAGATGACTCGAATTCCACATCTGGAACCCCGTATTGTGGAAGGAGAAAACTGATGACTCCTGCAAGTTGTCCTCTGACCTCCACTCAGCAGTGTGAGGCAGACAGATGGACAAACAGACAGACCACTTTTTTAAAAAGCGAAACAAAACAAAGCAAAAAAGTTTGTCTTAGTCACTTTTCTATTGCTGTCACAGAACACCATGGCCAAGACAACTTAATTTGGAGTTCATGGTTCCAGAGGGTCAAAACCCATGGCTATCATGGTGGGGAGCATGGCAGCAGGTGGGCAGGCATGGTGCTGGAGCAGTAAGTGAGGGAGGCAAAGAGTGCTAACTGGGAATGGTGTGGGCTTTTGAAACCTCAGCACCTATTCCTGGTGACACACCTCCTCCAATAAGGCCACACCTCCTACTCCTTTCCACACAGTTCCATTAACAGGGGACCAAACACTCAAGCATAGGAGCCTACAAGGGTCATTCTCATTCAAACCACCACAGAGCTACAAATTGTCTTTTGCATTGTTTCCCTGCTCAGCTGGTTTAGTTTAAGATTGGGAGGATGTTATGTTGCTGTGGCAGTTTGAGTAAGACAGGGCCCCACAGACTCAGATATTTGAATACTTAGTCACCAAAAAGTGGCACTATTTGGGAGGGCTGGATTAGGAGGTATGGCCTTGTTGGAGGAAGTGTGTTACTGGGGCTGAGTTTTGAGGGTTCAAAGCCCATGCCAGGCCCGGTCTTTCTTTCTCTGTCTATCTGCTTGTGGAGCAGGATGTATCTCTCAGCCACTTTCCCAGCACTACTCCTGCCCGCTGCCATACTTTCTGCCCCCATAGTATGCTCGTCATAAATTTCGTCACAAGTTTGGCAACTCTCATCCTGAAGAATAGTATAAATGGGTTCTTGTTCGTGGTATCAATTTATAGGAAATTACATTTTTTTTCCCAGACTGTACATGAAAATTTGTATGGCACCTCTCTGTTGTGAGATAATCTTTTTGTACACTATGAAAATGTGTCTTTACCAAGGCATCTTCTGATTGGTTTAATAAAGAGATGAATGGCCAATAGCTAGGCAGGAGAGGCTAGGCGGGGACTTCCGGGGAGAGACAGGAACTTTGGCTGGAAGATGGGATTCACTAGTGAGTTGCAGAACAGCTCAGACATACAGTATGGAGGAGAGGTAATGAGCCATGTGGCAGAATGTAGATTAATATAAATGGGTTCATTTAAGTTTTTAGAGCTAGTTTGGAACAAGCCTAAGCTAAAGTAAAGCTTTCATACTTAATAAGAAGTCTCTGTATCATCATTTGGGTGTTGGCAGTCTGAGGAAAGTCTGGCTACAACTCTCCCTTCCCTTTCCTACTTAGCCCTTTTTCACTTTCTTGGAAGCAAAGTTTATCAACTATACTACAAAGGAGGTGTGATCCGTATCCTCCTTTTTCATAGTTTCTTTCCTTTTTAAAAAGTTTATATTTTTATATGTATGAATTTTTGTTTGCATATATATATTTATTCACCATGCTCATGCCTGATGTCCACAGAAGCCAGGAGAGGCTATCAGAGGCCCTCAAAATGGACTTACAGATGATTGTGAGCTGCAAGATGGGTGCTGGGAACCGAACCTGGATCCTTTGCAAGAGCATGAAGTTCTCTTAACCACCGAGCCACCATAAGACTGTGTTTCATTTAGCTGAGGCTGGCCTTGAACTTGCTATATTGCCAAGGATGACTCTGAACTCCTGATCATCTGCCTTAGCCTCACCAGTTCTGGCTTACAGGCATGCCTCATTATACCTGGCGCAAATTGGTATTTCCTTTGTTAGGGAGCCTTAACATCGCTTCTCCATATGCTCACTAGATTTAGGTCTTCTTTTTCTGTTCTTTCATTTTGACCAATTTTCTATTTTTTTCTTCTTACTGACTTGTAAGCATTCTTACAGCTTTCCTCCTCTGAAACATATTTGAAATATATAGATAAGAAAAGAAGTTATAACAATTCATGTTCCCGCCGGACGGTGGTGGCACATGCCTTTAGTCCCAGCACTCGGGAGGCAAAGGCAGGCAGATCTCTGTGAGTTCAAGACCAGCCTGGTCTACAAGAGCTAGTTCCAGGACAGCCTCTAAAACCACAGAGAAACCCTGTCTCAAAAACCCAAAACCAAACAAACAATCAAGCAAGCAAACAAACAAACAAAAAAAAAACCAATTCATGTTGTCACCATCCAGCCTCATTATTGTTTAATACCATTTTAGTTAATCAGGTAGGCTGTCCTCCAATTCACAATTTGCCTGCTTCAGCCTTTGTGAGTGCTGGAAATACAGGTGTCTGCCACTGTAACAAGCTTATCTCATTTTTTTAAAAAAGGAAATAAAACAGGGGCTAGAGAGATAACTCAGCCTGTAAGAGCAAGTACTTTTCTTGCTGAAGGCCAGAGCTGTGCTTCCAGCTCTCATGTTGAGTGTCTCAGAACTGCCAATAACATCAGATCCAGGGGGATCAGGTGGATGCCTCTAGCCTCTACGGGCACCTACACTCATGTGCACATACCCATCACCCATAGATACACAAATTAAATCTTTTTAAAAAGAGAAACAAAACACTTTATATATATGCTTCTGTGACCTGTTCCCATCTTGATTTCTCTTGTTCCTCTGCTACTAAATCAGTACCACAAGTTTAGTATTCATTCTTCCCATGTAGTCTTTATACTGAGTAGGAGTTTGTATTCTGTACACTAGTTTTTTTGTTAATTTTATGCAGTTTGAATTGAAAATATCTCTTCTCAGTCTGTTGTTGTTGTTGGCTTTTTTTTTTTTTTTTTAACCTTGCTTATGGTGTTTCCTTTTTTTTTTTTTTAAAATACATGAAGGCCAAATTTTAATGTGATCACATTTATCAAATATTTCTGTATGGATTGTGCTTCTTCTCTATCTCCTTCATCCCTGCTTCAGTTCTCTGTGCTCATTTTGTGCATGTATGCGTCATCTTTTAGGGAATGTCCATGTGTTCTTGGGGAAAGTCCTGACTTACTGTCTCGATCATCCTCACTTCAGCCCAGCGTTTTCCAGTTGGCAGGCCCTGGCAGGCTGTGGCTGGCTGTGGCAGGCTGTGGCTGGCTGTGCCCCTGTGCATACTCAGATCTAGCTGCAGCGTTTAGCTGGCGGTTCATATCTTTGCACTTTTCCCTTTCTCTATCTCCAGATTCCCTTTCTATCCCTTTGCCTAGGACTTACAGCACAGGTGTCGCCAGTCTGTTATAGATTATGGAAAACGATTAAAAATGAAGTTTGTGCTAACAAGTCAAAATTCAAAATTTTTAGCCCTTCTTCAGTATGTTGTTAACATAATCACTAAGCAAACAGACATGGTATGTTTCTTTTGTACCTGCTTCCTGCTCGGTCAGTTTTATCTGAAATTTTGTTTTCCTTTGGAACTACATGAGACTTTTAATACTCAGTTCAGAGGTTTTTCCACCTTTAAACTAAAGACATTCTCTCTGGATAATTTTTTTTTTTTTATGGTGGTGCATCTAACCTGAGTGTTGTACAATGCTCAGAAAGAATTTTGGGCTTCTACCTACAGATATTTATAGCTGTCTTCCTTTCTGCCCTGAGCTGTTATAACAGACAATGTCTCCAGACATTGACAAATGTCTCTTGAGGTAGGAAATCACCCCAGGTTGAGTCTGACTATCTTGGTTCATTTCCTCTTTTACAATATCTGATATGCAGTAATAAAGGAGAATATTTAGCTCATAGTTCTGAAGGCTGGCACCAAGTGGCACTAAGGAGAAAAGAAGGGTCCTGCCATCACCGGCTTGTTAATTCTAATTATTTCCCAAAGATTTTTGTTGTTCAAATCCTATGATCCAGGCAATTAGAGATTCAATGTATCAGTAGGGGTTGGGTGCAATTCAATCTATAGCATTGCTACTATTTGGAATTTTAACAACTACAACCACTCATCTAACCAACCAACCAGACACAGACCAATTAAACACAGTCCAACCAACCACAGACTGACCAACCACATCCCACATTTGTTCTTAAAAAAATATGTTACAAATCAAGTTGATTTGATACAAAATTAATGGGTTAACTTAGAGAAATTAAGCAGCAAAACCTTATTCAGCTTGCTGTAGGACAGAAAAAGTGCATGCTATAATATGAACAGAGGCAGAATGGCAGTAACAGTTTAGTACCTTATTCTGGTTAATTTCTGAGTCAGAGATACACTGACTGACTAAGCTCCATATCACGCTACAAAAGAACAGGGCCCTCCAGGATATTATAGGTTTAATTTCTTGGAAAGGTAACTCCATTTGTTCAGGTACACTGCCAGTAATATTTAATGAAAAATTCATGTTGACAACCTTTGAACTTATCTTTCTACAGAGCACACTTTGTGCGACTTAGCTAGGGTTTTATTGCTGTGAACACACACCATGTCCACAGAAACTCGTATTAAGGAAAACATTTAATTGGGGTGGCTTACAGTTTAGAGGTTTATTCCACTTTCATCATAGTAGAAAGCTTGGTAGCACACAGGCAGACATGGTGCTGGAGAGGAAGCTGAGAATTCTATATCTGAATTGGTAGGCAGCAGGAAGAGTGTGAAACACTGGGCCTGGCTGGAGCACTTGAAAACTAAAAGCCCACACCCAGTGACACACTTTCTCCAACAAGGCTTCACCTATTCCAACAAGGCCACACCCCCTAATAGTGCCACTCCCTATGCTTGTGGATGCTGTTTATATTCAAACTGTTAGGATGGAAAAATTCAGCCTAATTTCCCAGAAAACCCAGGAAGCTGGGAGTCTTAAATCCCAAGCCGATGGTCACCTACTTTAATGTTTATAGAAGTGAATGAACACCCAGAAGCCTGTGCGAAAGCAGACTTCCTGGGCTAAGGGCAGGGTTGGATACTTTAAAGTAATTGGTCTGCTATGAGGTGATTAGTTCATGATGCAAGGGCTTTGCTGTAACCCTATAAAAACTGTCTCAATTCTGTGCTAGAGGTCGTCCTCAGCCCTCTACCCTGCATGGCGTATGGCTGAGGGCCCCAGTATACTGGAATATAAAGAACCTTATACACTTGCATCAAGACTGCTTCTTGTGAGTGATTTGGGGGGGGGCGCCTTTTCAGAGTGGGAGCACGAGAGACCAAGCTCTCATGGGTCTTACAAAACTACTACAATGTTTTCTAAATATTTTAAGTTCCTCCCCTTTACATGGTTTTTCATTTTCTTTTAACTCCAAATCTTGTTGAGCTTCTCCCCTCTTTGTAACTTTAACAAGTATCATTAGCAGCACAATTTCTGTGGCAGGTGTCCTACTTTCATTTCTCCTGCTGTGATAAAATGTCAACAAAAAGTAACTTAGGGGAGAGAGGGTTTATTTCAACTCACAGTCCCAGACCAGAAATAACTGGTCACATGACATCCATAGTCGGGAGCAGAGGGATGTATGTATGCATGCTTATTACTCAGCTCATTTTCTGCACTCTTAAAAACATTTATTTTTAGATTACATGTAGATGTGTGTATCTGTGTTGGAATGTGCATATGAGTACATGTGCCTGCAAAGGTCAGAAGAGAGAGGGCATGGGATCCCCTGGAGCTAGAGCTGGCTGGAGTAATGGTTGAGAACTGCCTGATGTGGGTGCTGGGAACTAAACCCAGGGCTCCCATAAGAGCAGTAAGTGCTCTAAGCCATCGCTCCAGCCTCATTTTCTCCACTCATTCAGTCCAGTACCCAAACCTAGGGATTAGTCCTGCCTACAGTGGATACGTTTTACAACAATTAGTGCAATTAGGACAAACCCCTACAGACATACTCACAAGCCAGCCAAATCTAGACAGTGCCTTACTGAGACTCTCTTCCTAGGTAATTCTAGACTATGTCAAGTTGACATTAAAAAAAAAAATCATGGAAGCCTACCCAAATTTCCATATATTAACCTTTTATCTATTATTTTTAACACATCTCTGAGATATACTGGCTGATGTTTAGAACCAACAAGATAAACTGAGAAAGGAAAGTGTGGTTGTTTGAATGTATTTGCCCCCTCATCATCTCATAAGGAGTGGCACTATTAGGAGGTGTGGTCTTGTTGGAGGAAGTGTGCCACTGTGGGGGTGAGCTTTGAGGTTTCCTATGCTCAGGATACCTTCCAGGATCTCAGTCAACTTCCTGTTGCCTGCAAGATGTAGGACTGACTCTCAGCTACGCCTTCAGCACCATGCCATCATACTCCCTGCCATAATGGACTGAAACTTTAAAAAAATTGCTGTGGTCATGGCATCTTTTCATAGCAGTAGAAACCCTAACAAAGACAGAAGTCAAAAGGGCTTTGTTTTTATTTGTTATTTATTTATTAAAGCTAATCCAAGAGAAGGTCTCACTTTCATTGCCTGAGTAAAGACGGGAACTGAGGTGGTATCTGGCAAAAAGCATTCCACAGAGATTTAAGGAACAACACACATAAAATCCCTAAGATGAAAGCAAGCCTAGAATGTCTGAGGAAGATCCTGATACCAATGTGTGCTTATCCCAATGGATAAGCAAGATGGAGCTGGAAACAAAAACATCTGCAAAGGTCTTTGTGGACCATTATGGTGCTTTCAGTTAGTACTCTCAGTGAAATGAGAAGCCATTTGAGAGTTTAAGCAGAGGGGCATCTCATAGGGCTGGAGGTTTTGGGAGTGGATGTATGGGTGATTTTGTGTGCAAATTTGACTGGGTTAAGGACTGCCTAGACAGCTCATCCAAACATATTTATGGGTTTTCCTAGTAGTGATCAGCATTTAAATCATCATACTAAGCGGGGGAGGCCTCTTCTCACCACAGGGCCTCAACAGAGTGAAAGGTCAAAGGAAGAGTGAATTTTCTTTCGTGGAGCTGGGGTAATCCATCTTCTTTTGGCCATAGACACCAGAGCTCCTGGGTTGAGACCTTTTGAACTCTAGGATTTACAGCACAGGCACCTTCCTAATGTCAGGTCTTGGAATTACACCTGGTTTTCCTGGGTCTTCAGATTCTGACTGAATTACATGACTGGATTTCCTGATTTCTCCTGCTTACCTATGGCATACCCTTCTGAGACTCTGTAATTAAATCATAGAGTGTGTGTGTGTGTGTGTGTGTGTGTGTGTGAAGTTCTTTCTTTGGAGAATTCTAAGACAGAGTAGAATCAGAGAGATTAGTTATATATTACAGATAAGGGCTTTATTGAAATTTGGTTTCAATTCTTGAAAATCTTAAAAAAAAAGATATTCGAGCTTTAAGCACACACAGTCAACAGTAGTCAAATACATAGAAACTTCACTAATTTTAAAGATAATTTTATTAGTACAAGAATTACCACCAGGCCTGGAGAGACATCTCAGCAGTTGAGAGCACTTTCTGCTCTTGCAAAGGACACAGGTTCTAATACTGCTATGGCTGTTCACAACCATCTGTAATTCCAGTTTCAGGGCATCTTTTCCGACCTTCAAAGGCATCAGGCATACCGTTGGTGCACATACATACATGCAGGCAAAACACTCATACATACAAAATAAAAATAATAAAGCTTAGAAGTCATTTAAATTAAGTATTAATATTAACTAAATGAGAGAAAAGCCTTTTTAAGTTATAAACAGCCCTTTGGCCCCTCGATTTCCTACAAACAGGAAGCAGGTTGAGAAACCCCCACTGTCTTTTGCAAATTCCCGAGGAAAACACAGGGTCCAGGTATAGGGGACAGATCAGGAGTCTACTCATGAAACCACATTCCACCTTTCATAGGACCCTGATTACTTGGTAGAATTTCATCATTGTGACTGCCATTTGCTTTTTTTTAAGTCAAAGTTTTCTACATCAGGAAAAGGCATACCTGGACCTGGTAGAGATTATAGGCGCCTGGACTTAAAAGATTTGATGGACCTTTTAGCGGGTTAGGATCAAGAGTGAATGTATTTTGCATGCGGAGAGGATGTAATTATAACCAAGAAAGCAGATTATAGGAGGTTAAATTGGTCTCCATTACTCCCTACCCTAAACTAGAAGTGTTTCACATATTGAGTCCTTTGCTATGCTGCAAATAGGCAAGGGATTATCCCTTTGACTTTGTATTTGGCCAAATGATTTTCATTGGTCAATGGGATGGAGCACAAGTGACAAGTGCAAACACTTGAAATATTTACCTGTGGTCTTCCTGCTTTTGCTTCTGTGGCCATCATGGGAAGGGCTTGTCTGGGGTTTTCAGCAGAGGCACTGGTGACTCTGAGATTAGAGCACAGGTGTGCCTTGATGTTAAGGCTACTGGAGTAATTCACAAGAGAGATGATGAGAACTAGTATCAATGTGCTACAATAGGAATGGTGAGATGTGCTCAGCTTCAGGGTGTATTTTATAGGTAGACCCCACAGATTTGCTGAATATATATTTGATGGGAGAGAAAGTAATGAGTAAAGGAGGAATCTGGAGATTTGGGCCTGGAAACATGGAAGAATGGAGTGGCCATTTGCAGTGTACATTATATTAGTAAGTTGTCATGTGTTGTTTGAATTCAATAAGAAACTGACACTGGCAACTGGTTGTCCCACCCTCCATTTTCAGACATGTCTGCCTCAAAAGTGTCCTCCAAACCAAGTGTAGTGGTGCATGCCATTAGTGGATCTATGTGAGTTCGAGGCCAGCCTGGTCTATATAGTGAATTCCAGGACAGCTAGAGCTACATAGTGAGACCCTGTCTCGAAAAAACAAAAAACAAGACAGAAAAAGTGTCCCTCCTAGTCCACTTGTCTGAGGATGGGCTTGCCCCATAACTATGTGACGGGGAGAGAAGAGATCTCAAAACAGAAGAGTTAAAAACTTCCTCTTGAAACCAGCTAGCTAGAAAGCAAAGTATCTCCAGCAGATGTTATTGCTCTTTACTATTTATCTCACCATGTAAGGAGAATCCAGAAGCTCAGCCAAGGGAAATATCATCCATGGACAGATAGGAAGCTCACCTAGGAACTCCAACTGACAGCCTCGATTTCTCTAGTTGGTTTCTGCTGGGTAGAGTGAATGCCCAATTTGATGATGTCATCTTTCTCTGTTGCTATTTGTGCTTCCACTTAGAAACCTCACCAGAGGGGACACTGCTCTTTCCCAGGATTCTCTTTACCAAGAACTCTAGCAGGCTGCCTCAATGGGGCTTTACCAGTTCTGCTAGGCATTTTAAGCATGCAATGTCTCTGCCTGACTGCCTGCTTGACTGCCTGCCTGCCTGCCTCCCATCCATCCTCTATCATCTATCCCAATTTATTCTTTTGTGTTAGGCATACTCCGTACTTAATAAGCTCACCCATTCAAAACTGAAAGTATAGTTATCATAGTTCATTCTATATAGAACACTATTTTCTCAGGAGGGAAACACCAAGAGAACTACAGTCTGGAGGTGGCGATATCAGCAGTTGTTTGGCAAGTTTGTTTTGAGAAACCTTACATCCCAATAGGAATGGTAAGCAGGCAGTTGGCTATACAAGGTTGAGGCTGGAGGGAAGCAAGGTCTGGCAGTCACATGGAGAGGTTTATGAAATCATGAGACTGAATGACATGCACAGGTGAATATTAAAGCAGAGCCCTGCGATTGGGTGTGGAAAGCTGTCAGTGTCTATGGATGAAGTTGATAATAATCAGCAAAAGAGACTTTCAGGGAGGGCCACAGACTCAAGCCATCTCAGAAGCCAAGCCAAGCAAAACAAAAACCTGTAAGCTGTGTGGTTGACAAAGCAAATATTCACCACTAGTCCAGCACATGAATGGTGCTCAATACATTTTCAGTGAGTGATTACTTGTTATGACAACTGGACATCAGTGGGGAAGGCCCAATCTTTACTTATCTCTATAACAACTCAAGTTATTAAAAAAACAACAACAACAACAAAACAAAACAAAACAACTTAGGGCTCAGTATATAGCTTAGTCCAGGAGTTCACCACCACCATCACCAAGAAAAAAAAACTAAAGCAGACTGTATTTCAAAGGAAGTGAGGTTATCAGCGGAAGAGAAACATGAGCTGAAGCTCAGATTCCAGGGGTCGAGTAGAGTGGCTTTACTCACCAGTCATCAGGCCACACAACCCAAGGTCTGAAGCCTCAAGTACTGTACTGTTCAGAAGCTAAGCCCAAAGGTGTTTAGACACAGGCTGGAGACAAGCAGAGACAATCCTGTTCCCAGGGAAATCTTCAAGGGGTGTGTTTCAATGGCATGTTTATTAAACAAATGCTCATGACAGATTTTCACAACAGCAACAAATGTTACTCCACAACATCAAATGTCCTTACTGAGGAAAAAATGACAATCGCAACACTGATGGATTTGAGTTACTTTTTCATGTTTCCTAGGGTGAAGCCAGGGTCCTCACTTGTCCTCCTTTCCTTTCTCTTGGTCACCTTTATCTGACTTCATTTTCTTTACTTCTTCTCTGGCCACATGTCCCCGGAAGGCTGACTGGATTTTGAGAGCAGCGGACTCCTCCTTTTCTCTTTCTTCCTCAGTAGACTCCTCCTTCATTGAAACGAGACAAAGTGAGAGACTTTTCCAGAATGCTGCCTTTTTGATGTTGCAGAAGTGAAATAGATTTAATTGATTTACAAATCAAATTGAGGGCAGTTGTTTACTGATATATATATATATGTGTGTGTGTGTATATATATGTGTGTGTGTATGTACATATATATATATATATAATCATATTTGTATGTGTGTACCAAAGGCTGAATGCCTAAAGAACAGGCATTCAGTGTGCCACTCTTTAATGTGTTTTAATACAAGATCATTGCCAACTTCTTTTCTCTTGTTCCCAGACAGCACCTATTTAAAGTTGCCTGAGAAGTGAGAAAGAATCATTGAAATACTGTGTCTGTGTTAGCATCAGTTTTGAAGTAATTGTGATTATATAAGATGGATAGAAATGTTAATTCTAATTTTAAATGTTTAGACAATTAAAAAGCACACATTTAGAGGCAGAGCATCAAAGAGTAAGTCAATTTATTAATAAATTGGGCTTATCAGAGTTGGCCAAACAGTTTCTTCTTTTGCTTTTAAATTTAGGTATAATTTACAGATAGCAAAATTCATGGATCCTAAATGTAGAACTGAAAATATATATGGCCCTTAATATATCTTTTTAAAACTGCAATGATGATAAGCACACCTTAAAAATCCTCAAGTTATTACTTAAGGTGAAAAGATGAAACATTTTCACCTCCCCCAAAACTTGCTCCTAACAAGTAACTATTATTGTAGGTTGTATGTCTCTGTGTATATTTGTGTATGTTTATACTCCCTTCCAAAATTTCTCTATGTATGAGTCCATTGACATGAAGACACATTTGTTTTTCCTTTTAAATCAAGACCATACTAATCTGAGTACTCTACAGCTACTTTCCCCATGAACCAACATATCTGGCTTCTCTTTTTTATGCTATTATTTCACATATAATTTTTCTCAGTTTTAATGGGAGGGACATGGCTACTGTGTTCCATTGTACTGATATTATCAGAAATTTAGTCATTCAGTCAACAATTGACGGACCTTTGAGCTGTTCAACCCCTTCTATGAGGTACGTTTAGCTCTTAAACTTTAAATACAAATAGACTGGGATAAAATTCTTTGAGATGATTCTCTAATATGGGCAAGTGAATTACTCTTAGGTTAAAAATTAATGGGACCACAACACAAACTTGTAACAGCTTATAAAAGAGCATGTACAAGAGAAGTAAGGAAACGTCCCTCTTTCAATATCCCTGATTTCCTATTACATCTGATCCCACTGTAGACTAATTGGGTTGTGTCACTATTACTCTAGAACAGTCAAATAATGTAAGGAAAGGTTGTATCACAGTGTGAAGTAAAGTACCCCTGAGGGACATGTACATTTTAGGTATCAATATTGCTGACTGAGATACTAAGACATGAAAAGGAACTCAAAGGTTTGAACTCTGACATCATACAGAATGAATTCTTCTACACAAAACCTGGTTTTTCTTTTTTCTTCTCTCTCTGTGTGTGTGTGTGTGTGTGTGTTGTGTTTTTTTTTTGTTTTGTTTTGTTTGAGACAGGGTTATTTTGTGTAGCCTTGGCTGCCCTAGAAGTAGCTCTGTGAGCAGGCTGGCCTTAAACTCAAAGGGATCCCCTTCCCAAATGCTGGGTTTTAAAGGCATGTGCAGCTGCCACCACCACCAGAGAAAGCTCAGCTTTTCTTAGTTTGGACTATGAAGAATACAGGCAGTGATGTTCTGGTAAATGTTTAACTGGCTCTACAGAGAAATAATAGAACCAAACAATATTGCCCTCCTAAATACCACCAAAGCTCTGGTTTGTAGTGTTTACCTAAGTCTCTATACGCTTAGGTGGCTGATTTTAAGTTATCAAAATGATGTTTGTTGCATTGTACACCATTTTCTCCAAGTAAAGGCTTTAGCACACCACTGAATAGAGAAAGGCAGTATCTTTGAGGGTGGATTTTCCTATTTGTGAGTGGCTTGGAGGTAGAATATCAAGGCAGGCAAGCATTTCTATAGAAGACTTTGCAGGACACATGAGGTAGCCATACTGTGTAACACCATTTTATTTGGTGGTATGTAATTATTTTCCTTTAGTTATCTCTAACCTTTCCTTTGTGTGGTGGCAACAGCAAAAAGTAGTAGAAAAACTCCCTAAGGAGAATGAAAGATGAGAGGAGGTTCCAAGTTCATCTGCCTGCCTCTTTTCCATGGAAAGATTTTCTGATCTAGATTTTTAAAGGGAAGAATGGGTTTATGAAAATAATCTGCCAGGTTATCACTGATGTTAACCATCTAGAAAGCATGATTCTAATTTCAATAATAACTGGTATGATGGTATATATTGTGTACAACTTTAAACTTACTAATGTCATTGTGTGTAGGAATACAAAAGTAAATGAAAAATACTACATACAAAGGCTGTAACTGGTGTTTCTTCTCTCCCAGATGACTTGGCTACTTCTTGTTCACATTTCTCAGTTTGTTCTTGGTCCTAGGAAGAAAAGAAAGGGCCACATAGGTACTGTTTTGAAGATAGCAAACTCTGGACCATGATGCATAAGAGAAACTGAAAGTTATGGTATCAAGAAACATGGGGAATTAAAGATACATTAGTTTTATTTTTTTTTAAACAAAAATTTGTCTTGGAAAAAAAGGAAGTAAATGAAAACTCAAGGGATAAACCACTGTCCCACACTGAAATTTTGGTAATAAATCTTGAGGACAGTATGAAAAAAAAGTTTATAGTTTCTACAATAACAATAAAACAAAAGTCATTGTATTCTTTAGTATGAAGCCAGGTTGACTTTCAGTGACAATTACAAATAAAAAACTAAGTTAATATTATATAAGAGAAGGGGATATGGGAAGAGATGGTAATAGAGGATAAATAGAATCAAAGCACATTATGCATATGCATGAAAATGTCAATCATTATTATATGCAATTAATATGCAATAATAAATGAAATTGAGAAAGTGAGTTTCACTCTGGAAAAAGATATAAGTACAAAGAAGGAGCCAGCTCAGTCTATTCTGACATAACTAGTCCAGCTCCCTCTCTGCCTTCAGGAAGAGAAGCTTTAACACATAAAACCGAAAATTGAAGATATGTAAATGAATAACATAAAACCCTGAAAACCCAGAGTAAAAGAGTTTCTATGTGACACAAGGACATAACGTTTTCAACATTATCTCTTTGATTTCAATAAACAACAAATCAAACACTCATGAGTGCTGCAGATAATCTTATAAAACTAGAAATAAAAGGAACAGCCTCATACATGCAGGTGTAAAATGAATAGAAATTTACTTTTGAGTGCAAAGTAACAGCTTTTACAAAAATACTCTGCAAATCTACTGGAGAATATTAAAGCCTGGATGTTGTCAATGTCCTTGAGTCTTCGTCTGAGAAAATGGCATTTTCCCAAGTGTCTAGAGTAGTTTTCTAAAAAATTGAATATATCTTCTTTCTTTTGTTGTTGGCTGCAGTTGCTATTTTGAGTCAGGGTTTCTCTGTGTAGCCCTGGTTGTCTTGGAACTTGCTCTGTACATCAGGCTGGCTTAGAACTCAGAAATCTGCCTGCCTCTGCATTGAGTCCGGAGATTAAAGGCCAGCACCATTATATATATAAATCAAATTAGTCTTTTTGTAACTTGGAAATGAAGAAGTTCGACTAATAGTGTTTTATTTTATGAGAGATAATTAATGATGTTCAATAAAGTTTAAAGAATAAGAGGTGGGAATGATGATCAAGCTCCTTTTCCTGTTGGTCATCTTTAAATTTCTGATTAATTTAGAACTATCATTTTGTACCCCTAAATAAGTTAAGGACCCATCATCAGGAGCCCATAAAATTTATCTGAAAGCTAGAGAGAGCAGGATATGACTTATCTTCTGAGATTAAGTAGCACTATCAATGAGTATTCTTGCCAAAACAATCCAACCTAAATCAGTATTAGTACTCAATTCAGATAGTTTAGAAGATTTCTCATTATAAAGAAGTTTTGTTAAGTTATTAACAATGCTTGACACACTTCTCAAAAATTGGGAAGACCATAACAATTTCTTTTATAGATAGAAAAAATATAGCCACATCTGGTAGATTCATAAGACTATACCTTGAATGCATGGTTGTTATAGAAGCGGTCCTCTAGCTTAGCTCCCCATTCTGCTGGATCAAAGTTGGTTTCTAAATAACAAAAATAGTTTTATACTTATTTTGTGTTCATTATAATAAATCAAGAACAATACAGGAACATAAGATTCTTGTTTTCAACTCATAGGTTCTTTACTGACACTTGAAAACTTACTGACATTGAACATTGCAGTGCTGCAAGCAAAAATAATTATTAAATATATGATGGCTAGTTTAACACTGAATGAGCCTTTAGGGGACATTTACTCATAAGGAAATGAGAGAAAAAAGAAAAAATGTCAATATTTTAAATAAATAGACGCCTCAAACATGCATTAGCAACTACATAAAAACATGTGAAATATAGCAAGGAATCAGGGAGACTAGAAAATGAAAAACAGAGGGTTTTCAAATGAAACACACTAGACAGTTAACATAGGCAAGACGGACTTCTATCCAAAGATAATTTAATTTTCCATCATGAAGAATTTCAAACTCCTAAAGTAGAATGCTCTTAACATGCCCATGTACACAACACCTAGATAGAGGCTACAATGGTCAAAGCATGGTTCATCATTTTATCTATACATTTTTTTCTGGTTATTTTCAGGCCAACCCCAAGCGCCATATTAATTTAATCTATAGATACTTATGTTTGTACCTCTAAAATAGTCTTTAAAATATCAGCATGTACCATTATCACATCTAAAATATTAATAATTCCTTACAATCATCCCGTATCTAGCCAACTATCCAAAATTGTCCCCACTGTTTAATATACTTGTTCAGCTTGGTCATATCAGAGCCTCAAAATGGATACATAACAATGCCTTTTGTTATGCCTTTTAAAGAATTTTTAATGGAAAATCCACCACCACTTTATTTTTCTGTGCAATTTATTTGTTGATGAAATTGGGCCAGTTTTCCTTTGGAATTTTCCAGTGCAGATATTTCTGTTTCCACAGGGGATTTTAACAGGGTCACTTGCCCTTAAATTCCCTGTAGACTGGTAGTTCGACTTGCGGGTTTCATCTGATTTAGGTTGGATTGTTTTGGCAAGAATACTCATTGGTAGTGCTACTTAATCTCAGAAGATAAGTCATATCCTGCTCTCTTCTAGCTTTCAGATAAATTTTATGGGCTCCTGATGATGGGTCCTTAACTTATTTAGGGGTACAAAATGATAGTTCTAAATTAATCAGCACTTATTTAGGGGTACAAAATGATAGTTCTAAATTAATCAGTACTTATTTTGAGGTGGACTCAAGAAAGAAAACAGCCAGCCAGTTGGTTACCCTGAAATATGGCTCCTGCAAAAAAGGAAGGTTACAGGTTTGTTTCCTTTACCAGCGTTCAGAAAAATCAGCTGGCTCCCAGAACCTTCCTAGGTGGCCTGGTAATGATGAGTTCTGTCTGATTTTAGCATTATGAGCTCACAAATATTTAGTAACCTGGGTGAATTCTGGTCCATGGAGTTTTATTCTTCTTGATTTTCTCTTTGTCCAATATTTGGCCAGTGGTAGCTTATTCTGGTGCTTGGATGCTCCTCTAGCAACCTTAGAAATCATTAGGAGCTTGTTTGCTAGGAAGGAAAGATGGTCATCCCATTCTTACATTATTTACCCCTTGTGTATGGAACTCACTGCAAGACTGGTTCATGGGAAATGGTATTCAGAGATGATGATGTAGGGGATATATGTCCACTACACTTGGCTTGTCATGACTTTGAGACTACTTCCATTAAAAAGTATATTTTAAAATAGTGCATGCATGTATGAGTTTGTGAGTGCATGTCTCTCTATACATATATGGGCATGAGCATGCTATGGCACATGGTTGGAGGTCAGATGACAAGTTTCAGGAGTCTGCCCTGTCCTTGAGGGTCTTGGAGCTGAACTTCAGTCTCCTGGCTTTTCACCAGGTGCCTTCACTCTCTGAGCTGCTTCCATTTTAAAAGAGAAAAGAACATATTGGGATTTCTAAATTCAAGTTCAAGAATATAGGGTTTTTATTAAACTATTTATAAAATTATTTTTTCTTGCACTCCAAATTTTATTCCCAGTAACACTAGCAGATTTACTTGATTTATTCTGTAACATACAGTTACAAAGTTTCCAGAGTATCTCTATGTATTAGTCAGCCTTCATCACTGTCACCAATACCTGATAGATCAACTTAAAAGAGGAAAGGTATCCCAAGGAGGGACACTCCCTTAACCTAGAGACAAGAGAGAAGTCCTAGTCCCTACTTCAAATGACTTGACAGATTTACATGACCCCTCCTGGATGGCATGACCATGGCATGACTACATGTGGAGTTGGGGGGGGGATGAGAAGGGAGGGAGGTCAGGGTACATGTGGTGGGGGGAAAGAGGGAGGGAAGAAGGGAGGAAGAGGGAACTGGGATCAATATGTAAAATAAAATGAAAAGAGGAAAGGTATATTAGAGGGATTAGTTAAAGACCTAGTTGCCTTGTTGTTGAGCCAGTACAAAAATCACCCCCCCCCAAATATTTGAGTTGGTTTTACAAATAATGCTATAATGAAAAATTGTAGAGGCAGACCTCTGGACTGCAGGTTAAATAAATATGGGCTTTTGGCAGATACTGCAGAATTCCTTTCCTTCAGGTTTTATTTTACATGTCTAGTAGGAATGGATATGGGTCTTATTTCTTTTAGCCATATCTACAAACCATACTGTCAGACTCTAGCCTCTCTAACAGTATGATGCAGATGTGGTTGTTGATAGTTGAGTGTAATTTCTTCTATTTCCCTTTATGGTGTGTGTGTGTGTGTGTGTGTGTGTGTGTGTGTGTGTATTGTGTATGGAAACAAAGAGGAAGTCAGATTCCCTGGAACTGTAGTTACAGGCAGATGTAAGCTGCCAGGAGTGGGTACTGCTATCTGAACTTGGGTTCTCTGGAAGAACTGTAAGCTCTTAGTTGAGTGAAATTATGATTTGAATTGTTATTACAGGCCAGTTTGATGAAAATTTCATGTTAAGGGCTATTTGTGTTTACCTTTGTGTGAACTGTTTGTTAGTATCTATTGGTATAAATGTGTTAGAACACACTATTTTTTACAAGCTCTTTATTAGGTTTATTAACTTACTGGGATGTAAATTGCAAGCATTTTTTTTCTCAGTTTGTTATTTGTGTTTTTTATTTTCTTCATGGTGCTTTGCCACATACAAGTTTACTTTTTATGTTGTCAATTCTACCAATCTGTTCCCTTGTTGCATTTGGGTTTGAAACAAAGAAGGCAACTTAGCAAGCAAGCAAGCAAGCAAGATGCTTTCTTAAGTGATGAATTATGTTTTCTCTTAGCATCTATGTGGTTTTATCACATTTAAATTTGGAGTCAATTTATATGGATGTATGATATAAAGAATTGGTGTTATTTTGTTTTTCCATTTTTATCTCAGTATCATTTAAGTCCATAATTCTCCTACTGATTTGAGACACCATTTACATTGTACATCAACAGGTTTCCCATACCATTACAAAATGAAGACTAATACCACCTGTGAAAAATGGTGACAAGGGAAATCTTGCAGTATTTATGGAAGAATGGACTAGAAATCCCCAACAATTTATTTTGCCTTTGCTTGGAAGGCTAAATTTTTATACTGGATCAGTTAGGAATTCACATTTAGTTGACATAGGTGGAAGTGGGTGCGGTGGTTAAGTTTTTTTTCAAATAGGTTTAGTCCTTTGTTTATCAGAGAACTAGCTAGCATTCTGAGGGTGTGCACCATCAATTGTTTTTATTACTGTGACCTGGTAACAATGACTCAAATATATTTTAATGGTAGGTTCCTGAGTTCTAAAATTAAACAAATGACCAAAGGCTTTTACTGCATGAGTTTGCAAAATTAATGTTGTAATAATACAATTCATGTTTATAAAACTAGTACTCTTATCCAACGATGTTAATGTTAACAGACTTTCCCTGCTAATGTTGCAGAGTATGCAGCAAATATTCACCTTTATGAGATGTGGGACAGACCAGCAGTAGTCAGGAAATGGGTGAAATTTTGAGTTCTTCAAAGGTAGGATCATAAGGGACAGAGGGTGGAGCTGTTCAGTGTGTATGGGAGTTGTTTTGATTCTAGCCTTGACCTGGGTTTCCTCTCTTGGAAAAATGATTTACAAAGGAATTCCTATTTGCTTGGGGCTATTTCTAGTCTCCTTTGCCCAAAGTAATGATAACAAAACTTATGTAACATGATTGCTGCAGGCAATAGTAGGTTTTCGGTACAAATGTGACTGTAATCACTGGCCTCTTGACCACTGGGCCAGATCTTCATAATTATCAATCTTCAAGGCTGGGGTTTGGAAACAGTATTTATGAAAGGAAGTGTAGAAACTTCACTTGGGCTTGAAATCAAATAGTTACTATTAGCATGAACCTTAGCCTCTACGCAGGATGGGACCTGGAGAGTACATAGAATGTAAATTACCTTCCCCAGCTGGCAATTCACTTGCCAAAGCGGTTTCTTTCTGTGCCTTCGTTGAAGAACAGTTTCATACACCGGGGTGAAAACCAATTTATTTAATCTAAGGAGTGTTGAATTATTTTTATAACACTTATAATACTTTCAAATGAGAAGACTCAAGATTTAAAGAAAACTGCAAATTATCCTTTCAGGAAGAACAGGCAATCAGCTAGCAGGGATGCATAGAAACAGGTCTCCCTCCTTCCACACCACAGACATGAGAATTAGTGAGACTGGCCTGGAGAGCAACCTGGTTGTTTGTTCGAGACAGGGTTGCTCTGTGTATCAGTTCTGTTTGTCTTAGAACTCACTCTGTAGACCTCACTGACCTTGAACTCAGTAAGATCTGCCTGTCTCTGCCTCTCAAGTTCTGGGTTTAAAGACTTGCACCTGGCTTGGGGAGTGAACTGGCACATACTGTTTCAGATAGCAAGAACTGTGTTTGAAACCTCTTACCACATAAAGGCTTTCCGGACAATGAACACGATCTTAAGTTTTTGTTGTTGTTACTGTTTTTGTTTTTGTGTTCCTGTGTGTGTGTGTGTGTGTGTGTGTGTGTGTGTGTGTGTGTGTATGTATGTATGTATGTGTGTGTTGAGGGTATGTGGACATGTGTTTGCATGTGTGGAGGTAACAGGCTGAAGACAGGCATATTCCTCAATCATAAGTTTTACCACAATGACATGCTTAGTTTATTTAAAAATTCCTATTTTTTAAAAAAGAGCTTACTCTCTCTTTTTTCTAGAAGGTTTTCAAAATATGCTGCGGCAAAAGCTGGTATATTTTCCGGTTGCTCCCTCAGAATCTCCCGTGTCAGTCCTTCAAGAAGATTTCCAAATCCTTGTGGAATTCGGTAATGGGTGTTGGAGAAAGGAATCGACATCTCCTTGGAAAGAATTGCCTATGGTACCTGAAGATTAAGTAAAAAGCATCCAATTTTAATGTGTCTAATTTAAATTATATAATCACAGTTATGACAAACAAACTCACAATTACAACTCAAATTTATTTTTCAGACACACATATTTTGGACTTTGAAAAGAAAAGTTCATACAATTTAGGCCTGGTAGTGATCTATCTCAGTAGGTAAAGGTAAACTGGAACGGAATCTCTGCAACCCACATTGCGGAGGGGGATAAATGACTCTCACAAACTGTCCTTTGAACTTCCATAGGCAGGCTGTGTCCCCACATATGCCACTTAATAAATGAAAACAAAATTCACTTTTACCAAGTCTACCCATTTCTCCTAGAGTTTTGAATTCTAACATGAATCATTGGTTTTTATTTTGCTTTGTTTTTCCTTTTGAGACAGGGTGTCTCTATATAACCCTGGCTATCCTGGAACTCATTATTTAGACCAGCCTGTCTTCTAAATCAGAGATCCACCTACTTCTGTCTTCCAAGTGCAGGGATTAAAGCATGTGACACCATGGCCAGAAAATTATAGTATTATAAATGCTGATCCACTAATTTGGGCCAATCAGGGTTTTTTTTTTTGTTTTGTTTTTAACATTAGAGATCTACAGTTTTCATTAGTTATTAAATACTTCCTGTCCTTAAAAGGTGAGAGTTGTTTTTGCTAGCCCGAAGTATTTAAAGGCAATGATTGGTGAGAAGCTAGTAGAGGTTTTTTTTACATTGCTGAGAAGAAACTAAAGTTCAAAATTAAGAAGGAAACTGGTCAGCCAGGCAGGCGCGGTGGAGCTTTCGTCTAATCCCAGCATTTGGGGGAAAGAGTCAGGTGGATCTCTGACTACAGTCCAGCCAGGTCTACTGGGCAAGTCCCAGGACATCCAGGTCTACACAAGAAATGTGTCTCGAAAAAACCAAAACGCAAACAAAAACAAATAAACAAAAAAAATTAGCGTTGGTTCTAGTAATTATAATTTGTTGAATAATATTTCACTTTTGTTTTCAGCCCCACTTCTGTAGCATGGTGCCTCTGTTTTCTGGGATGGGGCTGAGAGAGAGGGCGTGGTTTTGGAAGCCAGTCTTTGAAGCTTGGGGAGTCTTCTTTTCTCTCTCTCTCTCTTTTTTGGTTTTGCGAAACAGGGTTTCTCTGTGGTTTTAGAGGCTGCCCTGGAACTAGCACTTGTAGACCAGGCTGATCTCCAACTCACAGAGATCCACCTGCCTCTGCCTCCCGAGTGCTGGGATTAAAGGAGGGGAGTCTTATTTTCTGCTTTTGTCTGGCCTTCTATTTTGTAATTCAAGGGCTGGTTTAGAGGTGGCTAACAAAGAGCGGGCTGGATCACTGAGTAAGGACTGCTTCGGGATTGGGCTTGTTACCCTGAGAGACAGGAAGGGACTCTGGCAGGGGTGTAGGCTGGAGGTTTAACGACGCCTGACCTGTGTGTGGGGAGTCTTTCCTTTCTCTTTTGGGCAGAAACAGGAGGTTAAATATCGAATCTTCGAGGGTTGTGAAAGCCCTGAACTGGGCGGTAGAGCGGGAGGTCAGGTCAAACCGTGGGCGGGACGTCGACGACCTAACGTAGCAGATTCGCTAAGAAAGTGTTTTCCGGGCTCCCCAACTGCTCCAGTGTCGGGGATGCCGAGAGCCTAGGACACAGGACGGGAAAGGCGAAGCCTCCGCGTTAGAGGGGGAATGGGGGAAACTGCCTCACCTCTTTCTCTTCAAGCTGGTGCGGATGGTTCCAGTTGTTTTATCTCGTTGCTGGGTAACCGTTTTTTTTTTTAAACTACGGCGGCCGGGAAGGAGAGGGCACCACCCTGTGCTGAGCCGAGGATGGTTTCGCGTTCTGTGAAGGTTCCAGGGTGGGGCCTGCTGTGTGACCCCGCCCAGTCCCCGCCCACCACGCGCAGATCGCGCCTCGCTCCCGCCCCTGCCCTTGCCTTGGGCCCTATCCAGAGTCTGGCGCTGGGACACGGATTTCCGCAAGCATGGTTTCCCTGGGCTCTGTGTTTGGCCTGCTGCTGCTCATAGTCGTTCGAGCCAGCAGAAGTGCAGGTGAGGTGACACTGCCCTGCGGGACCTTTGCCTTTCACATCACCTGCGGGGTCTTGGTCCTCTCTCTCAAGGTGTGGTGTGAGTCAGAACCGTTCTTTTCCCACCCGGGCCTGCCCTGTAGGTATTGCTGGGCCATCTGATGCCCTTATCCCCACCTTCACTTGCAGCATAGCGGGCAGAGGGAGACTTTGGGTTTTCCAAAGTGCCCAGACGGAAGCCTTCAGCAGAGCTCCGAGAGAAGGGGGCGAAGCTAGTTAGATAATATTTGGAAACAGGTGACTGAGTCATCCAAAATACTTTAGCTCCTGCCCCCTCAGCGGTGCCCTTGGGGAGGGTTTCTCTCGGGATGGGTGCCTTGAGGGAATTAAGTTTCACTAGTTTAAGTGGTTATTAGGGCTAAGATATTCAACCCCCTCACTAATTCAGAATAATTTAAGGTTCAGCTGTGAATTTTGGTGCAGCTTAGAGAGATTGGTGGAGGGCCAAGGCTCATCACACCAGGGACGGGGCAAAGTCACACTGGCCGTTCTGCAGGCCAGAGTTTGTCATCTGACTAACCCGGGCAGGACATTACCCCTCAGCAAGGAGATAACAGAAGATAGGAATCTGCCTATTCATTCATTCAAAGGAAAATGGTAAGGAAGGGTTGCCCACCCCTTTTCTTCTTTGGATCACTGAAAGAGTGGACTTCAAAGACTGTCAATGAATGAAATTTGGGGGGGTTGGGATTATAGCTCAATGGTAGAGCTCTTGGCTAGAATGCTAGGAATTTGGACCTTCTTCACCACAGTCAATTAAAGCAATGAAGGTCGAGGCAAGACGAAATGACATGAATGTGTTCTGCTCAAGCACCAGACAGACCCAGCCAGCCAATCAGTGTGTTTTCAGAGTTTCAAAGCTAGTTGTCATTCCCCATTCCTCGTCCCTCTCATGATCTTTGGGACCTCTCATAGGAGGCTGGGAGGAGGTAAAGACAGTAGAGCTGCCTTTTTTCCTCAGTTTTTCTCTTCAGGCCTGTCGTATTTAACTTCACTGTTTTGTTTCCTTTGGGTAATATTGCATGACCTTCATTAGCACTTGACGTTTGTTCATGCTGCAGATTTCTCTCCCTTCCTTCTTCCTTGCATATCATAACAACTTTCCTTTAACACTCTCCTTTTGATCATGCTTATCATGTAATAAATAATTACATTCATCAATGGAAGTACCTAAGAACTCACCACCTAGTTTGAGAATTACAACACTGGTTCTTATTGATATTGCCAGTACATGTTGGGTTCCCGTAAGAAGTCACCGCTATCCTAAAAGTTTTGTTAGTCTGCTTGTAATGGTTGCTTCTTCTCCACAGCACTCATTCTTATTTCCCATTTCAATTCCCAAATGAAGGGAGAAATCCAACACCTTACAAAATTCCTGTTTGAACAGGCCTGGTTGTTTGAGATGTGTGGTTCTTTTCTGTCCATTGCTGTTTGTTTCACTGTTCAGCTTAGAGTGTGAGCTTCATAAGGATAGAATATATCATTTTTCTTTGCATTCACATTACAATCTAGCTGAAGCAGAAAGGAAATTGTAGTACCTTTGGCATTAGATGACATGGATTCCAGTTCTCTCATAAACTACCTTCTGAGGCCAAAGAAATTACTGTCCCCACTTTCTTAAGCACTCTGTCATGTGCATAAGTGCCTAGTAGATTGTAAAATCCCCGGCAGCAAGAATTTTTATTTTTTATGGGTAGTATTTTCTCTCCACTGTTACAGTCTCAGAATGCAAAATAGTGCCTGGCACACAGTAAGTATCAATAAAGAGATATTTTCTGAATTCATAGCTGTTCTAACTATTCTTAAAATTTGCTTGATCTATTTGTGTCCTAGTCCCTTGATGGGTAAAGTGTTTATATTTCTTGATTCATAAGTAACACAATTATACTATTATTATAAAGGTATTTTCCACCTCTAAAATTCTTTTGCTTACCATAAAACCATTCACAAAGAGGTTCTATAAATGTGTGTTGGCAAACACAGACTGGCTGAAAAAGGCATTCCCCAGCCCATGGACTACTGGCTGCATACTCCAGTATGTAAGCAACATTTTCTTCACTCCATTCCTAACTGCAGCCCTCTCTCTACTTAGCTCTTATTTATGCATTTGCTTTTCAGCTTTTGTTCTGTAGCTACCCAAGACAGGGCCCTCCCACACATGTGCCTCCCGGTTCCCCCAGCAGGCTGCCAACCTGCTTATGCAATTCTGGGATGTTGTGGTCCCAGAGTATTTGGCTCATGGTACATTCATCTTGAGCTTGGTAAGCCTTCTGGATGAACTTTGATTGTTGTGTAGGCTTCATGATCAGACGAACTCCTCAGAGAGAAAGAGAACTGGGGATTTGTAGGGACTAGTCTGCTACTCTAAGAGCAGCATAAATAAATAGGCCACCAAGCTTGTGAGGAGATTCCCCATTAGCTCTACTGCCCTGTTAAGTATAGCCTAAGGGGCCTGCCATCTTTGGAGCTTCCAGGGAGGAAAATGTCAGCTTTGTTAATTCTAATTCTCCTTCCTGCCTGTCATTTTTATTTTTAAAAAAACAAAACAAAATAAAAAAAAACCTTATTTTGTAAATTATTTTGTTTGGAAGATTTTTTTTTTTTTTTTTAAAATCTTTCCTGTTGAGACAAATTGGGATGTAAGTTTTATGATTTTCCTAGCTAAATTTCTGTGAGCTCACTGGGATCATTTGGATCAATGCTTGTTATTTAAAAAGTACTTCGATATAGGCTATGAGTTAAAAATAGAAATGATCTCGTTAAAGTGAATTCTTATTCAGTCTTGTTAGTGACTCTTAGCACAGAATTCAGTATGCAAGTATGCCTCCTCTTCTCTTTGCCTGTGAAATGGTGACATGAGCTTTTCTCTGAGATTTTTAACCTTCTGTCTCTCCATGATCTTATTTTGTGTCCTGAATTTTTCTGAACTTATCAGGAAGGGAGACTTGTCACAGTCATAAGCGTGATATACTGGGTCATCAAAACCAAACAAAAACCAAAACAACCAACCAATGACAAAATAACAACAGTAAGCACTAAGAGAAATGATTTGAAGGGATTTGGCAGTGGTGGGATAGAAAGTAGGAGAGAAAGATGGGCACAGCATTAGAGAAGTTGTGTTGGGAGATTGGCATTGCTCTTCTATCCCCCCCTAGCTACTAGGAGTGGGCACAGTGATGGAGAGCTGGGGAAGGAAGTGATTTGTTTTCTTATGAACACCATCTGTGAGGTACATGGACGGTTCATTTTAGTGATTTGAGGAAGAAAGTTAAATGCTAGAGCCGAGTTTTAGAGCAAGGGTATGGGGTGTGGGGTTGAACAAGAACTCGAAGGGGAGGGAAGGAGAGAATGTACATTGGTTGCTCCTTGGGTCCTAAGTTTACCTTAATGATCATGTTATGCTGTGATGCATATTGTTGGAAACTGTTCTTATTATGTTGCTATCGGTTAAGAATAACAAGATCCAGTTTTGGAAGATTACAAGGCTTAAGTAGACTCATATTCTCTTGTATAGGGACTGTGTGTTTCTTCCTGTTTTACCAGATCACTTGACTCTCAGTCTCCCTGATATATTCTCCTAAGTGTTTGCCAACATTTTTAGGTATTGGTTTTCGCTTTGCCTCATACATTGATAATTACATGGTGCTGCAGAAGGAGCCTTCAGGGGCCGTAATCTGGGGCTTTGGTACACCTGGAGCCACAGTGACAGTGACCTTGTGCCAAGGTCAGGACACCATCATGAAGAAAGTGACCAGTGTGAAAGGTAAGGCAGCCCATTCTCTGTTCAGTTACTGTCTTCTTCTGCCACCTGCTGGATTATTTGAAAATAAATGCTTATAGCTCAGGCTGGCCATCCATCCATCCATCCATCCATCCATCCATCCATCCATCCATCCATCCATCCAAGTTACTTGAGTATTTACTACGTGGGTAGGCACCAAAGATACCACCAGTGGTAATGAGGTTCCAAGTCCCTTTTGCTAAGGACCTTATTGAACAGAACAAATTATGCAGAAGTTTGATGAACTCTGGTAAATTATGTGTGGAGTTCTATGAGAGACTGAAGAGAGACATCTCCCTCAGCCTGGTTGCTATGGCTGCTGCAGAAGATGATATTTGGGTGAATCATTCACTCCAGAGAGGCAGTCATTCTAGATTTGAGAGGGATTGCTCAGTGGGTAAGAGATTTTTCTGTTCCTTCAGAGGACCTGGGTTCAGTTTCCAGCAGTCACACTGGGTGACTCATAACTCCTTGTAAACTCCAGTTCTGGGGGATCTGATGCCCTCTTCTGGTTACTCCAGGCACCTGCATATACACGGTGCACACACACACACACACACACACACACACACACACACACACACACATTTTTTTTTTTAAAGTCTTAACATTAAAAAAAAGAGTAAAATTGGAGATCTGACTCTGGAGTTCACCATTTAGTTTCTGATTCTGACTCTCATTTTTTGGTATATAATTTGGGCATATTATCAAATATCTCAGTGACAGTGTGTTTTCCATGTATAAAGTAGAAGTGGTATTAAGTAATGGATTACAATGAGGAGTAAATGAGTAAACACATACAAAGTAGTTGGAACAGTGTTTGGCACATTAACTTGCATGGTCATCATTGTTACTGTTACTATTATTTACTCAGATATTTAAATATTTATTGAGTAGCTATTATGTGCCAGGCACTAGGTACTGGTGATAAAATGATGCACAAAACTGATTCAGCCTCTCCCTTAATGAAGCCTGAAGATAGGAGGAGGCAGGGAAATGAAGAACACCAATTGCTGTGTGAGATATGTACCAGAGTAAGGAAGGGCAGTGTGTGAGAGCTTAGCATGGAAGCAGGTTAATGAACTTAGTTTAACTGGTCTTGAAAGAGGAGGCACAGATTCACTAGCAGGAACATCCTGGATATAGGCGCAGAGGTGGGAGTACATGTGTAACAGTGCCATGGAAGTGTGTTGGTCTAGAACACTGGGCTAAGTGACTAGTGGTGGATGACAGGAGATGGGGCAGTATGGAGTTTTGTCTTTGCTAAAGCATACAAATCCTGGGTCTGTTTTGTGTATTTTTAAGCAATAAAAGTACACAAGCAGAAGGGTTTGACAACCATCAGATAGGTTTGGTAGAACTGCTAGCAGGCTCTTATGATACACAGATATATGTGATGAGGGCTTGCCTTGAGAGGGTAGCTGTGAGGATGAAGGTTCAGGGTGAGAGTAAAGGGGTCTCCTGAAGGGATAAAGATGTGTAAGGTGGATTCTGGGAACCAAGCTCAGGCCCTCTACATGAGCAGCATGCACTCTTAACTGCTGAGCCATCTCTCCAGTCCCTGTGATTTGTGAGATGTACTGAAAATGAAGAATTCTGAGACTGTCTTATGTTTTCTGTCCTCAAATATGTTATGTAACTGAGAATTACATTGAACTTCTGGTCCTTCTACCTCTGTGTCCTAAAACAGCAACCTGTGGGTCATGACCCCTTTGGGGGTCACCAGGAATCACCTAAGATCACAGGAAATATCAGATATTTACATTATGATTCATCACAGTAGCAAAATTACAATTATGAAGTGGCAACAAAATTAAATTTTATGATTGGGGGGTACCATGACATGAAGAATTGTATTAAAGGGTTGTAGCATTTAGAAGGTTGAGAAGCACTGTCCTAAAGGATGGGATTGTAGTAGGCATGAACCACCACACCTGAATTATGTAGTTCTGGGGAGTGAATCCAGAACTGTGTACATGCTAGGCAAATACTCTATCAACTGACCTATGTCTCCAGTTACTTTTTGAAAGCATATGAAACAATGGGTTTAATTATTGGCATTTTATATATACTTATCATTGTATTTTGCTCTTATTCACTCCCCTACCCATCTTCCACCCCCTGCCTCTGTTTGTTTCCTTTCTACCTCCAAATAGTCTATTCTGCTTTCATGTCTCATATAAATATCTCTCTCTCTCTCTCTCTCTCTCTATATATATATATATATATATACACACACACATATATATGTATATATGTATATATATGTGTGTGCATAATTATGTTAAATATATTTTATTTAAATCTAGATTATTTGTATTTGTCTGGCTTACTTTGCTTAATAGGTTGCTTTCCAATTTTATTCACTTTCTTACAAATGACATAAATTTTATTCTTTTTTATGTCTGAATAAAAATCCATTGTATGTAGGTACATAGCATATTTTCTTCTTCATGTATTGATGGTACCTTGGTTGATTTCTTATTTTGGCTATTGTGAATAGTGCCTCAGAAACTCAAACGAACAAGTTTATCTTTGTGATATGATAATTCATCTTCTTTTAGGTATATATCCTGGAACTTACCAGCAGGTAGATCTAGATCACATGGTCATTCTACTTTTGATTTTTTGTGCATATTAATTTTCTTTTCTTGTTTTCATTCCCCCCCCCCACCTTTGGTTGCTCTGTGTCACCCTGGCTGTCCTGGAACTTACCAAGAACCAGACTGACCTCAAATTCCGAGATCTACCTGCTTCTGTTTCCCCCCAACCTCCCGTCCAGTGCTGGGATTAAAAGCATGCACCACCATTGCCTGGGTAGACCATATTAATTTTCATAGTTTATATTCCCATTAGTAGTCTATAAAGATTAGTAGTCTATAAAGATTCCTCTCCAGTGTTTGATGTCATTTGTTTTCTTTTTTAATTTTTTTTTTTTTCAAGACAGGGTTTCTCTGTGTAGCTTTGTAGACCAAGGCTGGCCTTGAACTCACAGAAATCTGAGGGCCTCTGCTTCCTGAGTGCTAGGATTAAAGTTGTGTGCCACCATCAGCTGGCTGTCATTTGTTTTCTTAATGATGGCCATTCTAACTGAGATGAGATAGATTTTCTTCCTTTTTATAATATAACCTAGTCTCAAGAGGGACATTTCACCTTTGCTACAGAACCATTGGTTGAAAACAAGTCACAGAGTCTATTTGCTCTGGAGGGGAGAGGGTAATATAAGCCTGTAACTTTAGAACCCACTTCAAGGTATATCTGCCACAATGTGCTATAGCTTATGTAGTTTTCATAAGCAGTTTTATTGACAAAGTGTTTAATTTTTATTTTGTTCTTATTTGGTGGTGGTAGACTTGAATCTAAAGCTATAGATTAAATGTAGGCAGTAAGGGATGGTTTAGGTAGTAAGGTCTTCTTCACCTTTGGACCACATTGAAAAGCTACAGGGTCATGTTGCAGCTGACAGAGTCCGAGTTCTATGTAGAGAAGTGAAGACAGCTGTTTCTTTAGCCCTAGGTTTTTTTCTTGGGACGATAAAGGCCTTCGTTGGGTATGCTGCCCCCCTTCTTGGTATTGGGCACAATAACATGAAAATAATTAACATTTGATGTTATTAGTAAAGAAGATACTTGATTAATCATGTCTCTACACAAATTATTTTCATTTCGTCCTTTGGTTTCCATTCTGAGGCTGGAGTTATCTGGGGAAGGGGAGAGAAAAGGGAAATAGTTCTTTCTTTGCGTATGCCCTTAGCTGTAATATTCAGAGCAGTAGTCAGGGGCAAGCCGCCAGATATGCTGTTACACGTGAAAACATAAAGCTCTCGTCAATTTGCATGGCTTTCTTCTCAGTGTAGCCCAGGGTTGGAGTTTATTTTTGTCATTTGCTTGATGGAGTGCTTGGCAAATGTATGCAGGCTAAGTAGCTGTACAATGAAGCAAGGAGATTAGCCTTCCTAGACAGGCAAAAGAAAGAGTGTAAGCAAGCAGAGGTCTTAATGTATTGAAATGAAAACGTAAGAGGACCCTGGGCTGGGACTGGCACAAGAGGTAACAAGATAGCAAATGACTATTGTGGCTCAGGCAGCCAAAAACCAGCAGAAAGTAAGTCCATTGGATGTTGGCTGAATTATGGTTGCTGGCTCTGATTTACTATCTGAATCCATCCTAGTAGACTTGATGGGTTAACATACTTTGTAAAAGCTCATAAGTGGCCTGTGGCCTGCTCCTCATCAGCCACCCTGTTCTGAACTGACAGCCCAAGGACTAGTCAATTCTCCTTGTGAGGAGTGGTGGCTTCTGACTTAAACCCTTGGTCTAAGACATCTCAGGTGCTGCACTCCTTCCTGCAGACAGTATACACACAGGAAGACATCCTGTAGTGTGTGTGAGTCGTCTCTTGAATGGGCGTGCTCATCAGTGAATTAATTCTCTTCAGTGTGCCAAGCTTCTCTTGCTTTTTTGCCCGATACAACACAGTGTCAGGGCTTATTCTTCTTTTCTTGGGTTAGCCAGCCAAGAAGGAGGCTTTCTAAGAAGTTGAAGGCAAGGTTCTCTGGTATGAAAGATGTTGAGGTTAGGGCTCAGTCTCCAGGTGTAGTTTTCCTGAGGTTGTAGGCCCTGCCAGTAGCCCATTCATTTCCTGGCTGTAGTGAGATGGTGTTACTGTTTTGCCAATTCTTCTTCCAGTCTTTTTTGTTGTTGGACATTGTCTTAGAATTTCATATTGCTGTGAAGAGACACCAGGACTGTGGCAACTCTTACAAAGGAAAACATTTAAATAGGATGGGCTTACAGGTGCAGAGACTTAGTCCATTATGATATGGTAGGAAGCATGGTGGCTCACAGGCAGACATGGTGCTGGAGAAGGAGCTGACTTCTCTATCTGTATAGGTAGGCAGCAGGAGGAGAGAGCTACTGGGCCTGGCTTGAGCATTTGAAGCAACAAAACCCACTCCCAGGGACACAATTCCTCCAACAAGGCCACACCTAATACCTCTCCCTAAGCATTCAAATCTATGGGCCTATGAGGGGGAATCTTATTCAAACCAACACACACATTGACACTTGTTGGAAGTGCTAGGGAGAGGACTTTTTGTCACCAGCCATGTGTGCTGAAAAGTTAAGGGAAAATACCCAATTAATACCTCTGAATTCTTGGATGATAGTAGAAGCCTAAGACGTAGTCCTGTGTTAGGTTTTCTGGCAGTTGACCCCCTCAGCACACAAGAGCAGTGTTGGCAGCAGGAGGACTGAGCCTCAGGGAGACGTGTCAGTGTAGGAAGCCTGGAAAGACCTTGGCAAGCCTGTATTAGGACAGATTGGAACGTCTGCCTGTTCAGAAGTGTGAGCCATACGGAGCACATCACACCTGTGCGACACAATCTGTACTAGCTGCCCACTGTTTCCAAAACAGTGGCTTTTTCTGGTTTAGGTTGAATTACGCTTTTTATATGCTGATGCCTGGCTATTGGTCAGAGAAGTACAATAGTGAGCAGGTGGTCCTGGGCTTAGCTGACCTCCTGGATATGAGCAGCTAGCTCAGCTGGTTTTGCTTTTCAGAGGCCAAACATTAGGCATTTCTTCCAGCATTCTAAGCAACCTTTTATGGCTTCAATTTTTCCTAATTTCCCAGTGTGCATCTGGACTTCAGCTTCTGCTTAGTGCTTCTGGCTAGAGAGAGCCTCGGACAGTCAGTGTCCAGCATGGAGTAGGTATTTGGATGGTATTTGTGTAATTATTTCTTCTCATAGATTAGGGGAACAACTTTACAATGCTCTGTTGCCAGATCTCTCCATTCTTTCCCTCTGAATTTAGATTGATCTGATGGCAACTGATAAGCCAGTTCCTGTTTGACATTTGTATGTTAAAACGTTGCTTTCTCTGCTTTTTCTATGTTCAGATTTCACTGTTCTCCTTTTCCATGTTTGCTGGTTCTTTTTTTTTTTTTTTTTTTTGCATACTTTTACCATTTGGAAGACATTTTCCTAAAATCTCTTGAGTGTGACGCTGACAGCAGCATCCAATGACTGAGAAGAAGGGTGTTTCATAGCTTCTCAAATCTTATATGTCATTCTGAAATTCTCCACGGGGCAATCTTCTTCCCAGAGATTAATTTATGTACTCCCCACTACTTGTTGATACATTGGTTTCTCCATGCACCTGTTTGCTAATGGAGAGCCCAGTGCCACTGGCAGGGTTAGTGCTTGTTAGCGGTGTGGGAGGAGGTAGCAGTGGATGACAAAGGTGAGCTTGCTTCATAAAGGGAAGGTTCACATCAGAAATGGTTTTTAGCCTGTGCTCACATTTGAGTGGATGATTGCAAGTTAGTGCAGGGTGCTGTGTAAAGCAGAAAGATTAGATTATGGTAATATTGACAGTTGGATAGTGTAATGAGAATTTCTATTTTATGGCTTAAAAATTTTTTTTTTTAACTAACCGTCCTTGAATTTTAATCTATGTGTATTTTTGTCTCTTCTAATTTAGGATTATAACTGGGTAACTAATTTTTCTTGTAAACGCCTTAGATAAAAATTAGGAAGGATTGGTACAGATTCAGGATAAAAGGGCTGATGTTCTCGACAGCTCCATCCCCCTGGCCTGGAATTTGGCCAGTCTCTATAGTTTTGAGTACAGTTTGTCACAGAGCCTGGGCATAGCCACGGATGGAGTGTGTTTGGGGTTTAGATTCATTTTAGGTGGCTGGATGTCTAATTCCTTGGAGTCTGTTGTTGTTTCAGCCCCCTCTAACACCTGGATGGTGGTACTGGATCCTATGAAGCCAGGGGGACCCTTTGAAGTGATGGCACAACAGACTTTGGGGATTGAGAATCTCACCCTGAGGGTTCATGATGTCTTATTTGGAGATGTGTGGCTGTGCAGTGGGCAGAGTAACATGGAGATGACTATGTTACAGGTAATCTGGAGAGTCTCAGCTGACAGTATATGTTGATGATAATGGGGAGGCTGGGGAAAGAGAAAGAGAAGGAAACAAAGTGACAAGGAAATGGAAGACTGTTTCATTTTACTAAGTGAAAGATCTAATCTGTGTGCTTTCATATTAAATACTGCATTTAGCAACCTAAAGAACTAAGCTGTGAATTAAGTTGATAAATACTGGTTGGCACTAATTTGCTTACATACCTTGAAGAGGTTAAAGGTCACTGCTATCCCTATCTCTGTCCTCCAAACTGAGTTCCTGTTCTAGGTTCTTCTTCCCTTTCTTGACTATCCATTTCTTTGTTTTTGAGAAATATTTAAGTTTGAGATTTAGGAAACTGTACAATCAGCTATGTTTTCCTTTTAATTCTCTCTTTGATAAAGTATAAACTAGATGGAGAGATGACTCGGTGATTAAAAGCACTGACTATTCTTCCAGAGGACCTGGATTCAGTTCCCAGCACCTACATGCTAGCTCACAACTGTCTGTAACTCCTGTTCCAGCAAATCCAACAGATACACATGCAGGCAAAACACCAATGCACATAAAATAAAATAAACCATTAAAAAAGTATCAACTAGAGCACTTTTATATACTTTAAGACTTTTTTGTTGTTGTTGTTTTCAAGACAGGGTTTCTCTGTGACTTTGGAGGCTGTCCCTGAACTGGCTCTTGTAGACGAGACTAGTCTCCAACTCACAGAGATCTGCCTGCCTCTGTCTCCTGAGTACTGGGATTAAAGGCGTGTCCCACTACTGCCTGACTTTTAGGACTTTTTTTTTTTTTTTTTTTTTTTTTTTTTGAGACAGGGTTTCTTTGTGTAGCCCTGGCTGTCCTGGAACTAGCTCTGTAGACCAGAATGGTCTTGAACTCAGAGATCTGCCAGCCTCTGCCTCCCAAGTGCTGTGATTAAAGGCTTGTGCCATCACTGCATGGTTTGTTTCTATAGTGTTTATTCTTTATAGTTTCACTATTCCTGTTAAGAAAACCTATTGCCAAACAGTGCTATTAAAAAGACTGACATATCTACTCCATTTTACCCATGTTTACTAAATCAAAAGTCTAACGTCTATATAAATGTTTGTAATCAGTATTTTGTGAACTCTTACTTCCTGCCTTAATTAAATGTCTGGAAGTATTTTGGATTGGAATGCCTATTAAGCTGAACTTGGCCTGGACCTTGTTGGCATGTTTGAATGGACACAGATGTGAGGTTTTGTCCTGATAGAAAGCATGGTTTTGTATAGGAATTGCTGTTAAGTCATTAGAGAAAGCAATGCTTTCCCTCATGTTTTACTTGTAGTTCTGTGTTTTCACAGAAAGGCATGGACCAGATCTATTTGTATCTATATAGTAACTTTCTCAATAGCAGACTATGCCAAGGGATCCCATCCCATTTTCTGTCAAGCTAAATCAGATCTTGATTGCTAAGTGTAAACACATTCTTTCTGCCTGGAATTTTCTCTTGAGCATCTTCTGAATTAACTCAGGGCTGAGAGCTCTGAGATGGAGGGGGACAGAAATGAGGGTTCTATCGGAAACATATGTGTTAATTCTCTCTCTCTCTCTCTCTCTCTCTCTCTCTCTCTCTCTCTCTCTCTCTCTCTCTCCTCTCTCTTTCTCTGGATGCACTTAGTTTGCAAGGCAGCATTTTAGGTGTGATAATACCAAAAGCCACATTTTCCAGTCTTTTAACAGTTTGTAGAACCTTGTTTTTTGATAGGAAGGATGCATTACATGGCTCCCCCTTTATGCTTTTGCTCCTTTCCCTGTACAGATTCCCAGTGCACATAAGCACATAAGCACAGGGTCTGTCTCTCTTCCCTTTCCTCCCTCCATGTGCCTTTTTGAGGAGGTAAGATTCTCACTATAACCTACCCCTCTTCACATTCAAAGAAGGAAATGGCAGATTGTATGCCCATCTTGTTGTTAGGGTAAAATGGAATTTTAAAGCTGAATGTTATTTATAACACCGAGTGAGATGTTTATAAATGGAGAAAAGTCTAAATGTTCATCTGCCACCGCAGGGTAGGTCTTAAGACTCAGATATTTCTAGTGAGGCTCAGGAAAAGATGGCCAGTATCAGACAAGAAGCCCAAATTTTCAATCACTTGGCACTCCCCTCTTTCTTATTTACATATAGAGAGATTAAATATATAGAAGAGAGGGATGGTTACCATATTCCAATAGCAGACTCTTAGCAGTGTGGTGGATGGCTTTTATACAGCAATTACCTCACCTTGGAAATGATATAGTAGAAGTGAAAGAAGGTTCTAAATCTCCAAATTCTTCTATGCCAGTTACTAGATATCTGTCCACCACATTTCCACACACATTTACATTTGCACATGTTAACATACACACTCACACATACATGTCCTGCTCCCCCCTCACAGACCCTGTGCTTAGAGCCTCTGAGGGAAATAGATTCTTGAAGTGTCTTCATTAATTCAAGAATGTGGTATAAAGGTTACAGAATGAACACTGGTGAGCAGCTGCTTTGATGGGGACTGGTCTGGTCCCTGGGGAGACAGCAGTGCTCTCCCTCAGCCCAGGCAGCGGTAATGACTTCAAATACCTTGATATTCATTTGCATCCTCATTTAAATACTTGGTAGGGAAATAATTACACTGAGGTGTTTGATGAGATGAAGTCTGATCTCAGCAGATGGAGTAAAGCTTCCCTTTCATCAGCGGGGAAACCGAGTGTCATTTAAATGAAAATCTTCCTGAAATCTCTTTATTCCTAAATTTGCTGCCAATATCCCAGAGGAAATGCTTCCATCAAAAAGGCAGCGGGATTGGGAAAGGGGGCCAATTTCAGACATAATTGTCATAGGTACGGCATGAATTTCCCCACCCCCATTTTTGTTAACACCCAGCTTTCCAGTTTTGGCAAAAGGGAGAAAAGATGGAAGCCTTCCAGCTAATGTTTTGGATCCAGTTCCCGGGCCTGGTAACAATACAGGAGAATGCCAGCTACCATGACTCCACTGCTCTGGCACTACTCAGGCAGACTCAGCAATGGGGCTGAAAGACAAGTAGCATGTTCTCCCATCCTGCTTCCCCAAGCTGGTGTCTCATTGCTTGCTATGAGCTGCTTGCCTTCCCAGGCAGTGCGGAAGCTAGTGTGGGTGGGGAGAATGAAAGCAGCTTCATCCACTGTTTCCATGGAAGCAACATATGATGCTTCGTGCTCAGTGCAGAACTGAATTTCAAAGGAGGTGACTTTTTACAGGTACTTACTGCTGACAAATAATTTCCTTGCCAAAGTACACTGTGAGCACATCAGCTTGTTTCTCTTTGCCATCTATTTTCCATTCAACCTGCTAGGTAAGATCCTGAAGACAGAGCAGGATTTCCGTGACATTTTCCTGAGATCATGTGTAATGCCTGTCCTAAGTATAGAGTCCTCTCCACAGGCTGGAATTGCTGCCACCCAGGAGGCACATCAGGCTGTGGCTCCCACAGTGACCCGGGAGCAATTTCCTTTGTATCTAGTTGGTTGCAGCCAGCACAGTGGTCAACTCAAAGTTGATTCTAGGGGCAGCATTTTTCAATGAGATGCTGTGGGGGCACGCAGGCTGCTTCAGCCTTTCCCTTCTGGACGGACCATGGGCTGGAAGGCCAGGTGGGTGGGAGGGAAAGCGAAGCAGCTGCCTTATCTGTGGCTGGAGGCCAATGCAAAGTACCCTGGCCTCTTATGCGTTGCTGTTGCAGCCGGACTCAGCTGGAGAGCCTGCTCCCTGGGGCGAGTGGTAACTGGCCTTCCTGATGATCCTGTTGGTTTTTTGTTTTGGGAGAAGCTGTCCTGCTCTGGGGGATGGAGAGGACTCAAGAGCAAACACACAAGCACAAAAGAAACCAAGATATTGCCCATCCATTCTTTTTAAAATAGAGGAAACGACAACAACAAAACTTGTACTGGCCAGTTTTGTGTGTCATCTTGACATAAGCTAGAGTCATCAAAGGAAGGAGCCTCAGCTGAGGAAATGCCTCCTTGAGAGCCAGCTGTAAGGCATTTTCTCATTTAGTGATCAATGGGGGAGGGCCCCGCCCATGGTGGGCAGTGCCATCCTGCCTGGGGTGCTGGTCCTGGGTCCTAGAAGAACTTGCGTTTTGGTCATTCACACAGCAATAGAAACCCTAGCAAAGACAAAATCCAAAACAATAACCCAACAACAGTGCAAGAAAGCAAGATGAAAGGAAATAGGGTACTTCTAAGATGTAGAGGAATGAGGCTTAACAGGCCTAATGAGTAAGTCACTCAACACCGTGCACACAGTCTTGCCCAGAATAACACCAGATCACCATGTCTTGAGGGTTTGTGAAGTGGTTTGGGGAAATGTGGGGTATCTTTGGATAGACACATTTCTTTTTTAGTTACTTGGGACTCTCCTGAATCTTCCCCTGGGCAGCACTTTTCAGATTCCCTCTCTTATTAGCCTTTTCTTTGGTGACTGCTCCCCAGGACCAAGATGAGAATAGCCTAGTTCCCATAGTCATTTCTCAGGTGTGTTTCTTTATAATCTGGTTTTTGTTTGTTTGTTTGTTTGTTTGTTTTTTAATGGCATATAGATTATATAAGTTATGGTCTCTGTTGTCTCCACAGACACTCCCTAAACACTATCGTTAAAAGAAATTAATTCAGATGTTTTGTGTTATCAGATATCAGTTACCAGAGGGCACAAGCCTTCTAGTTTCAAATTAGAGTAATCTACAGGCTGGGAGGTGTGGGTTGGTGATAGGTTTAGCTGGCATGCACCAGAACCATGGGGGGGGGATATAATGGTGTAATCCATAGTGTTCTTTAGCCTCACCTGTACACAGTTCTTCTTGCCCAGTATAGACCTGCTGTGGAGGATAAGAGGTTTCATTGTTAGTGAACTGTCTTCTGGAACATGATTCATCATGGTCTTTGTTGGTCAGAATGGATCCAGGTGTTTTGGTCCAGCCCATCAGTGATTTGGTTATTTATCTAGTCACAGTATATCCAAGTGTCAGAAGGAGCTCAAAGGACTTGCAAGCCAGTCTGCCATCTGTCAGGTTAACTGACTCTCTGATCTTTCTAGATCTTCAACGCCTCAAAGGAGTTGTCTGATGCTGCTGCCTACCAGTCTGTGCGCATCTTCTCTGTCTCCCTCGTCCAGGCAGAGGAGGAGCTGGAGGACCTTGATATGGTGGACCTGTCATGGTCCAAGCCCACTGCAGGTATGTTGGGTGCTTTAACCTACACATCTCTAGGGAATGGGTTAGTGACTTAAGCAGAATCCCCAGTTTGGTTCTGCTTATTGTTACCGAACTAGCCTTTTATACCTATTGGAACTCCATCCTATCCCTGGTGATCGTGGTTTCATGTTTCTTCTCAAGTATCTGTCCTGTGTCTAACCCCTGGTGTTCAGGAAAGGGTTCTTTCTTTTACTTTAGAACAGTACTGATGCTGTTCAACATGAGGCAGGCCAGCATCATCCTCTGTTACGTTAACTCTGTTCCCCCACCCCATGCCTGTGTCTGAGGACAACTTACTGCTGTCCTTTCAGAGTGAATCTGGATCTGCTCCAGCCAGCTTCCTCCAGAGTCATCTTTCATCAGGTTTTATTCTGCCCTTTCTCTCCAGTCAACAGTCTTTATTTCATATCTCTGTCTCCTCCGCCACAAGCTCTGCACTAGTCCAAGGACACAGAGTATGATAGACATCTCCTGCTCTAAGGGTTTAGCCTTGTTCTTTATTTTCACAAAATAAAACAAAGCCAAATGCAACCAACATCCTTCTCATGAAGCTGCATCACTTTCTGTTGCCTTATACTTCCTATAGTGTCTTTTGTTTTCATTCTTTTCATTGCCTTGACATGTTTCACTCTTTTTTGTTTTGTTTTGCTTTTTTTTTTTTTTTTTTTTTTTCCCCCGAGATAGGATTTCTCTGTGTAGCCCTGGCTGTCCTTGAACTTCCTTTGTAGACCAGCCTGGCCTTGATCTCCAAGATCCATCCCCCTTACCTGCCTCTGCTGGGTCATGTCCCCCTCACTTCCCCCCACCCCCGAGTGCTGGGATTAAAGGTGTGTGCCACCACCGTCCAGCAACATGGCTCACTCTTTAGTCCTCCAATCTGGTTCTTCTACCTCAACAATTTGTTCACGCCTCTCATTATGAACTCAGTGACCTCTGCAGCACTTGGCACTGTTGCCCACTGCTCTTAGCCTCTGCATGCTCCTGTGCTAATCCTTCTTTCTAGCCCCCCTCTCCCCATTCACTGCTTCTTTAACCCTTCCTTTCAAATATGGTCCTCCTGTTCTTTCTAGACCTTTTTTACTCTGTATGTGCTTTACCTTAGAGACTTTATCTATTCCATCTTTTTTAAGACTTAGTGAATTCATCAAACTCCTGAGTGCCCACTAAATGCTAGACACTGTTTTAAGTGCTTTGGTATTGCAGTGAATGGCACAGGTAAAAACACCTGACCTCATGTGCTTACAGTCTACTGTGAAAAAATACAGGAAACCAGTAATTAGTAAATTACATTCTGTCTGAGGCTTAGGGGTGGTCGAAATGACTCTGGGTAAAAGTGCTTCTTTACGTGCCTGACAACCTGAGTTTGATTCCTAGGACCCAACCCACCTCTCTCTCTCTCTCTCTCTCTCTCTCTCTCTCTCTCTCTCTCTCTCTCTCTCTCTCTCTCCACACACACACACACACACACACATGCCATCAGTCACCATCAATTAATAAACAATTGTGATAAAAATCCAAGTGTTGAATGCTGTCTATTCTCACAGTATTGGGATTCTGCTGTTGAGATAATTTCAGAACTGAGTGTATTTGGGTGATGTCTCTATGAATTCTTTGCTCAAAGAGCTCTTGTTACATGTTGCTCAGGTTTGGATAGTGTATGGTACCTCTTTATCGGAATGAAAGACAGAATAGATTCAGATATCATGGGACAGGTAAGATGGTGAAGACAAAAATAAACAAAGCAACACCATCAGAGAAGGAGCAGACAAGGACATTGGGATTGGAATATAGTAGTATTTGCAATCAGAGAGCCATGGAGTCCCACCTGAGCTAAGTGGCATCTCAGTAGCAACCTGAAGGAGGCAATGCAGCTCTCGGGGTGGCTGAGAAGGGAAGAGTGGGCCAGGTCTTTCTTAGATTTCTCCTTTCTTCTTTTACCAAATACCTCTGACTGCATCACAGAAAATTTAAATTGATTTGGATGTGAGAGAAGAGAGAGAGAAGACAGAGAGAGAGAGAGGGGGGGGGAAGAGAGAGAGACAGAGAGGGAGGAGAGAGAGAGAGAAAAGAGAGAAGAGAGAAGAGAGAGTGAGAGCAAGAATGGGTTTGGCATGGACTTTTGAAAACTCAAAGCCCACTCCCAATGATATATTTCTAACAAAGCTACATCTCCTATTATTCTTTTTTGTTGTTTTAGTTTTTCAATATGGATTTTCTTTGTGTAAGCCAAGGTTGTCCTGGAACTCACAGACGTTCCTCTGTCCCCTGAGTGCTGGGATTAAAGGTGTGTGCCACCTCTGTCCAGCCAAGGCTGCATTTCCTAATCTTTGTCCAACAGTTCAACTAACTGGTGACTAAATATTGAGACATGCACTCCTGTGGGTGTCACTGAGACCACACAGAGGGAAACACTGAGAAGCTTATTGCAGGAAGTGACTTGATGGGGTTGCACAGAGATGGGAGGAAGTGAGTCCAAACCAGGCTTTTAAAAAAACATTTTATATTCATGTGTGTTTTGTCTGCTTGTATGTCTGTGTGACAGTGTCAGAAGCCCTGGAACTGAGTTATAGATACTGGTGAGCTGCCATGTGGGCACTGGGAATTGAACCTGGGTCCTCTGGAAGAGCAGCCAGTGCTCTTAACTGCTGAGCCACCTCTGTAGCCCCTAAACCAGGCTTTTTATGAACTTCATTTCATTTAATATTTTTTTCTTTGTTGTAAACTCTGCCTAAAACTTCTTTTATCTCTTACCACACTGTATTTTGACACTTTATTTAGCGAATCACTTGACACATTCAGTAAGCTCTAGAACTTAGGAGTTGTTCTTTGTGTCTGTCATTGCTCCACCATTGTGTAGCTCCTGGCACGTGGTAGGTACTCAGTCAATTCTCATTCATCTGAAGTTCATTTGGTTTTCAGTTCTTGGGTTTGGGCCCTTTTCAGTGTGAAGCAGTGCCTCTGTATGGGAGGCTTTTCCTAAGTACCGATTTGAAGCAATCCTGTTACTGTGTGTGTTTGCATCCCCCCTCCCCTCTTCAGCTTCCACTATGACGGAGCTCACATATTCCAGCTTCTCTTGGTTCCTTCGGAATAGGAACAGATATAGTGAGAGAGCCAAGTTGGTAACGGCTTCTGCGCCTCCCTTTTCTGCTGGGTTTCTTAGCATCTATGAAACCTATGTGTCAAAATCTTCATTACTTCAGCCATGGAATTGGTCATAAAATCACCCAGAAAAATAAAATACAGTTCGTCTCTCCCTACTGGCTGCTTGCCTTACGTGAGTGGCTGGACAAGAGGAACCACAGTCAAGGGGCTGGAAAAGGGACCTGATGGTGTTTTGTGCCACTTATCTTCTGAGGAGGATGACTATTCCTGGGTTCCCAGGTGCCTGAGGGTCTAGGCTACTTCAAACCTGCTTAGAGTTTTGGTTTTCTGATTACATAAATGCAACACAGTTGTTTCCATTTGCCTTCATGCCAGGTTGAGAGCTCTATTACCTTGTCTTGGGAAAAGACATTCTGAACAACTGAAAAACATAGACTAACTGAAGAGCAATCAAGAGAAACTGTCAGTGTTACTGTAGGTCCGCTGCCCGCCACCCCAGGTGGAGATTCCCCTCTGGGAGCTGCATCTTGTCTCTGCCCCTGCTTCTGAAGGTCTAAGAAAGGCGTCTGGGGTGGCGCACTCCCACTGCTCTCACCTTGACCCATCTGACAGCTCCACTTTGTATTCCTTGCTCTTCTCATGCCTTTCCCTGTAACTGTTTCTCTGCACAGGAAATTTGGGCCATGGAAATTTCACTTACATGTCAGCAGTATGCTGGCTCTTTGGCCGTTACCTGTATGACACTCTGCAATATCCCATTGGGCTGGTCTCCTCCAGTTGGG
This sequence comes from Cricetiscus sungorus, assembly GCA_030556225.1. NCBI lineage: Eukaryota > Metazoa > Chordata > Mammalia > Rodentia > Cricetidae > Cricetiscus > Cricetiscus sungorus. The sequence continues at coordinate 39,839,673 of JANBXA010000740.1, read as the reverse complement.
GTGGGACACCCATTGAAGTCTGGTCATCTAGAAGGACACTGAAAGCCTGTGGAGTCCCTAATACAGGCAGTGAAAGAGTTCTTCAGCCCGAGAGAAAGCCCATGAGGAGCGACTGTAAGAGTGAGGGACCCTGGTGTCCTTTGGGGAGGTAAGTGTGTATTGAGTGTCCACATTTGTCCTGAGTGTAGAGAGTTTATCCATGCACAGGGCACGTGGTGTCATCACGAGCACTGTAGTCATCTGGGTACACGTCAAGACGGGGTTCTGAACATTTATCCCAGTAATGGCACTAGCTAAGTCCTTGCTGACAAATTTAATGGGGAACATATTGTCCTAGTGCATGTCTTACATGCACTAGTTCATCTGGTTCTGGAAGCACCTCCAAAGTGTCTATACTGCTGATGTTCCACAGTTAAAGACACCGCGTCCCACAGAGGATCAATAACTAGCTCGTGGATAGGGCTAGGAAGTAGGCTAATCTGGCCCCAGTGCCTGGGCTCCTCCTGGCCACAGGGCTCTCATGCTCAAGAGTGAGCATCCAGACAGGAAGGGATGGCTAAGTATGTACTTAAAGATGTAGCGTGCAGAGTATGAAAGCTTGCTTAGGAAGAGTATTTGGGGAGAGAAAGAACAAGTTAGTTAAAACAACAACACCAACACTGTTCGCCCGTAGAGATGAATGCCACACGCTTGTGAGCACTGTCTCATTCATTCTGGGAAGAGGAGGGCTTTGCTCTCAGTACTGGATATTTGGATACAGGCTTGCCTGGGTGTGGGTGGGGTGGAGGCATTCAGTGTGGGCAAAAAGAATGGCCTTTAGTAGAGTAGGAGGGAGTGTCTTATCTACCATGTGCAGCGGTTTAAAGCCAGGTCCTTCAGATCTCTGAGGGGTGGGAGTGAAAACACAAACGAGGTGGAAAAGTGGGGATTCTCCAATTGAGCTGCTGCAAAGTCAAATGCATATATGTATTCCACAGAGACATTTGGGACCATATCCAAAGTTTTAAAAAAAATTCTTTTTGACTAAGTAATGCTGTTGCAGGGAGTTTAATCTTGTAAAAATAATTAAACATGTATACATAGGTTTAGCTATATGGAAGATAATCATGGCATTGCCACAAAAGTGGAACACTGAAGCTAGTCTAAGCATCTGTCTACAGCGTAGCAGTTAGCTGAATTTATTGCATGTAAACCATCCTCCCCTCTTGCCTCAATGGCCTTTTCTGGAAACGGGCACAGCTCACTGTGGACTCACACAGAACTGACTCAGAAGAGCCTGGAGGTAGAGGTCCAAGGCGGTCCATGTTTTCGAGTGAAATGCAATTGACTGGATTCCTCTGTGCTGTTCTCGTCTGAGGTTTGTCCAAGCCAATGTGGGTAGGCTAGTGCTGTCTTGTGATCTGGTGGCCTTGTTCATCTTGCTGATTTCAGGTTTCCTCCACCTGCTTCTGTGACGGGACCTGTAACACACTCTGTCCTCTGGAATGCCATGATCCATCCACTGCAAAACATGACTTTGAAAGGGGTGCTATGGTACCAGGGTGAGCTTGCTCTTTCTCCATTGTGTCAATTAGCTTTTGCAGTGTAGTGAAGTGCCCCAAGAAGTTAATGGCTTTAAAGCCCAATGAGTTTATACTCTTATTTAGCTCTCTCTTCTCTGGGTTAGCAGAGTGGTTATCCTATCTGTGATGCTTCAGCTAGTTTTGTCTGCAGTCTCTTATTTGTCCTTGCCTACCTGCTTTTAAGTTATCTGGTGACCAGTGGACCTAGGATGGCCTGTTTCTCATAACCATTGCCTAGGGACTGTATGCTGGGCATTGGGATTCTCAGGTGACCCGTCCTTTAGCAGATTGTCTCACACTTATATTTCATTTCTATTATGGTCCCAGAGTTCCAGGAACAGAGAGAGCCATGCCCAAAGCCTAGGCTCTTTTGAAGCTTCTGCTTGCATCATGCTTGCTGATGCCTCTGGCCACAGCAAGTGATGAGGCCAGTCTTGAGAGCTCCATGGATGGGGAGAAAGAATGTAGGGCATTTTAAAAATCCACACCAAACTCCTCTCACAATTTTGGTGATTGTTTTTAGGGGAGTCCAATGCAAATTATAACAGGGACCTGTATTCATGCATGTTCCCTGCACTCATCGAAGATTGGCGTCAGACCTTCCACTATGG